>CM077217.1:15699003-16899003 GCA_039654625.1 Rhinogobio ventralis | reverse complement strand
GGGGTTTAAAGCCGTTTTAACACTTGACTACTTCTTACCTGTAGTCTCGGTAGGTGTAAGCAGGCGGCTCTTTCCAGCACTCATTCGCTTCTGGGTCCAGAAGACAGTTGTCAGCATGGATTGGGTGACTGAGGTCATTTCTGTAGTCCTGCTGACCTAGTAAAATATTTCAAATAGAAAATGAATTAGCCTAATAATTAAAAAAATTGTGTGTGTGTATATTGATACTTGAGATATAGATAGATAGATATACATACAAATAGACACATAAAAAAAGTAATAAATAAAAAAATTTAATAAAATTTTTTTTTATGTATATTAGTGCTGTCAAATTGATTAATCGTGATTAAACACATCCAAAATAAAAGTTATTTTGTGTTTACATAATATATGTGTGTGTGCTGTGTATAATTGTTATAAAAACACACATGCATGTACAGTCAAACCAAAAATTATTCAGACACCAGAAATAATTTTTTACGAGTGGGTACAGGACACTATAGTTAATTTATGTAAGTGAGGATATCAAAATGAAGTAAACTGTGACATATTATACCATATTATATATTATCAAGATGAATTTGTTCTGACACAGTTTAACTCTGAGTTCTTGTGATATTTTATTAACATTTTCTAAACTATAGCAAATAAACTGTGATAATGTGAAAACATTTTGAAGGTGTCTGAGTAAATTTTGGTTTGACTGTATATATTTAAGATTTTTTTTTTATATTTTATATATAGTCATATACACTCACCTAAAGGATTATTAGGAACACCATACTAATACTGTGTTTGACCCCCTTTCACCTTCAGAACTGCCTTAATTCTACGTGGCATTGATTCAACAAGCTGCTGAAAGCATTCTTTAGAAATGTTGGCCCATATTGATAGGATAGCATCTTGCAATTGATGGAGATTTGTGGGATGCACATCCAGGGCACGAAGCTCCCGTTCCACCACATCCCAAAGATGCTCTATTGGGTTGAGATCTGGTGACTGTGGGGGCCATTTTAGTACAGTGAACTCATTGTCATGTTCAAGAAACCAATTTGAAATGATTGGAGCTTTGTGACATGGTGCATTATCCTGCTGGAAGTAGCCATCCGAGGATGGGTACATGGTGGTCATAAAGGGATGGACATGGTCAGAAACAATGCTCAGGTAGGCCGTGGTATTTAAACGATGCCCAATTGGCACTAAAGGGCCTAAAGTGTGCCAAAAAAACATCCCCCACACCATTACACCACCACCACCAGCCTGCACAGTGGTAACAAGGCATGATGGATCCATGTTCTCATTCTGTTTACGCCAAATTCTGACTCTACCATCTGAATGTCTCAACAGAAATCGAGACTCATCAGACCAAGCAAAATTTTTCCAGTCTTCAACTGTCCAATTTTGGTGAGCTCGTGCAAATTGTAGCCTCTTTTTCCTATTTGTAGTTGAGATGAGTGGTACCCGGTGGGGTCTTCTGCTGTTGTAGCCCATCCGCCTCAAGGTTGTGCGTGTTGTGGCTTCACAAATGCTTTGCTGCATACCTCAGTTGTAACGAGTGGTTATTTCAGTCAAAGTTGCTCTTCTATCAGCTTGAATCAGTCGGCCCATTCTCCTCTGACCTCTAGCATCAACAAGGCATTTTCGCCCACAGGACTGCCGCATACTGGATGTTTTTCCCTTTTCACACCATTCTTTGTAAACTCTAGAAATGGTTGTGCGTAAAAATCCCAGTAACTGAGCAGATTGTGAAATACTCAGACCGGCCCGTCTGGCACCAACAACCATGCCACGCTCAAAATTGCTTAAATCACCTTTCTTTCCCATTCTGACATTCAGTTTGGAGTTCAGGAGATTGTCTTGACCAGGACCACACCCCTAAATGCATTGAAGCAACTGCCATGTGATTGGTTGATTAGATAATTGCATTAATGAGAAATTGAACAGGTGTTCCTAATAATCCTTTAGGTGAGTGTATATATATATTAGTGTTGTCAAATCGATTAATCGCTATTAATCACATCCAAAATAAAAGTTTGTATTTACAAAATATATGTGTGTGTACTGTGTATAATTATTATGTGTATTTGAATACACACACATACATGTATATATTTAAAAAATATTTGCATGTATATACTGTATATATACTGTATATATATATATATACACACACACACACACACACACAAGTATAAACATACTTCATGATGCAATGTGTAGTATACTCTGACACAAGTGATCAAACTGTGGTTTAATCTGAGGTAGAAACTAAGAGCTGAGGTGACGTACCAGATATGGCTGTCCTACACACGAGATGTGTGTATGAGAAATGCAGAGTGGAGTTTAGCATAAAATATGACTCAATTATCCGCCTGGCCTTCTCGCTGACATCATAAAAGAGGCGGGCACTTTTTAAAGGAACACGTCCCTCATAGCCATACTGCAAAGTTAAATAATGAATAATGAATTATTGTTATACTCAGGACTTTTAATTATTTATGACTGTATAATCAAAACATACATAAGATGATTAAAGTTGACATGAAATCAAAATAGACAATTCTTTTTTTTTGTGGAATATTGGAATATTTATTGTGTATAAATGATTTTATACACAATAATTTTTTTTTTTTTAATGCTCATAATCTTTATTTAAAATAGCTTCTCCCTTTTGCAGCAACATCTCTTCTCTGAATTGGTTATTCACTTGTCCAAATAAAAAATGATTTTTTTTTGTGTGTGTGTTGTAAATATAATTTATTCTGAAGAAATATTCTCATTAATGTTCAGTCAACTTTGACATATTATGATATTTTGACCTTTATAAAGGGCATTTTTCCTAATCGTTTTAAGTATATGCTTCATCTTTCATTTTAATTTCTTACATTTTATCAATATATTAAACTAGAATAATAAGACACTATAGGGCTTTTCCCAGTCTAATTAAATAATTAACAGTGCATTAAATAATGCATAAAATAACGTTATGAAATTGTTTTAAATATTTTTTGAATTTATAAATAAGAAATATTGGAAAGAATTATACTTTTAAACATGAAACTAAACCATCAGTAGGTGGTGGCAGGTGACCGTCTTAATAATTGAGTTATTGAGTCATTTATTCAAAGGATTTGTTCAAACCGCTGATTCATTCAGGAATGAGGCAGTTGTTTATGAATGGGTCATTGAATCTTTGACTCAACCGATTCGTTCAAAACGTTGAATCATTCAGTAATGAAAACACAGTTGAGTGTTGCTGTGAGAAGCGCTGCGATCTTTGTTTCGAACTATTTTTGCTGCTGAAACTGAACAAAAACAGTTAATATTGCATCTAAAATGTAAATGACTTAATATTAATTACTTGTCTATTGAACTGTCATACGAAATCAGTGTCACATTTTCAATCGTGATGGTATTCAGCACTCTTGGTCGTGTGATGTTGCTTAACTGTTTTGTATGTTATAATTATAAAAACTCCACATTTAGAATTTTTACAGCACTGTTAACTGCATTTGTTTCCATTTAGCAGAACAATCTTGTTACCTTCAGTACATTATATATTGTATTATTATTCACTATCAATCGCCACTTACACTAAATGAATGCAGAATCATTCTCACGTTTTGGTGATTCCCTAGTTATTTTTTGTTATTGACGTTTTAATCAGGCTACTTGTCCGGTCGGGCAAGTAAAATTCTCTTTCACTTGCCCCTTCAAAAAATTCACTTGTTCCGGACAAGCGGACAAGCGTTAATTTCGAGCCCTGTGATGTGTTTACTGGCGCAAGGGCGGGACAACCTGTCACTCACATGAGATCGACCAACAGCAAACCACAACCATCCAATCAATTCCTGATTGACAAAATCAAGTCCCACCCTACATTTTTTTTCTTGTTTGATAAGCTGTTTATATACGTCACATTAGGAAAGAAAAGACCATCACAACGTCCATTTCATAACGACTTTAAAGCTGTTTTAAAACCTAGCGATCAAGCTAAAATGTGGCACACTATTTATAAACACAAATATCAGTCAGTGTTAAAAACTAAGGAAGGTCTTACCTTCAATGTTTTCAGTACTGTCGCCCCTTCAAATTTCTCATTGGGTGTGTGAGGAGACATTTTCCCCTTGTAACCGTCCCCAGCTGCAGTGACACTCTGCCAATTAAAATATTCATATAAAACTTCCAATTACAATTACAGCATTTAAATGTAAAGTCATCTGAAATAAAATGCTACTATAAAGATGTACAGTAATGCTTATTAGGTCAAACAAGCACCAATAGTGGAGATACACTCACATGCGCCAGAAGTTTGAGCTCGGAGCACTGGTCCTCACTGATGACATCATCGAGAAGCACCCTTTGACTTCCATTTAGGGTGTGGGAGTTTTGTACAACTCTTACATTATCATACAGCAATGGTCCTCCTATACACAAATGAAAACAAGTTTACTTTTAATAACTAATACAAATGTTGAAACATCTTGAAATAGTATAATGTAAATGTGCTGAACCAGTATATTGTAACCAGTATGTTGGTCCAAATTGTGTTAATTGAAAACGTCTTTTTTGTCGTTGCGTTGAGGTCTCTGATATTGTAACAGTCACTTATAACTGTTGTTGTGTGAAAAAGAGCTTCATTAAGCAAATTATGACAGGATTTTCATATTTGGATGAACTGCTTACTTAAAGGTGCACTATGTAACATTTTTTCAGTAAAATATCCAAAAACCACTAGGCCAGTGTTATATATTTTGTTCAGTTGAGTACTTACAATATCCCAAATGTTTCCAACTATTTGTAAATCGTGAGAAAATTGCTATTTTAACCAAGGAGCCGGGACGTGTGAGGAAGTCGCCTGTCAATTGCGTCATATCTGCGTTACCCTCGGTTTCTGGTTATATTTAGCAGAAACGCTTTACTCTTACTGCAGTGTGCAACAAGTGTCATAGCAGCCACCGAGCGGACGCACAGAGTAACGTCATAACATCATTTTCAACACACTCAAATGTATCTAATATGATAAACAGAGCTGCGTTAACTCATACTCATGACCGGAAAATCAGAAATGGCGCCGGCGACTGGCATGATAAAAGTCCCGCTGCTTGCGAGGCGTATGTTGCGCAATCACTCCAGCGGCCTTGCTCAGCTCCCACAACACTCGGTCCTGCTCTGCTTCATACTACAGTAACGTTATTAATCGCATCCATGAACATGATTTCTGCCCGAGTCCTATCACGATTCTTTTCCACCGGCTGTGAGGTGAAGACTACATGTCCCAAGATTCTGCACTCAAACTTGGCGTCATCAAACTACACCTTTGTTTTGAATATGCAAACTCTAGTGGACGGAAAAGTTACATAGTGCACCTTGAAGCCTATTTTTGGTCCCCTTTTGGAAAAGTTATGTTTATGGTATGCAGCTTTATCTCGCCTGTTATAATATTTTAAGTCCAGATCATTTAAAATTTTTAAACAGCACATCACCTTCCCGCAGCTCTTGTAACACAGACATTGTGACATTTCTCTTTGCTGATATCGGCACATAGTCCATCCAGCCATCTGTCCCAGAAGGAATCCTAAAGACACATATTCAAGACATAAACACTGAACATGATGATTCTTATTATGCTTTATTAGATCAGTAAGAATGCTTACCTGTTAGCATCTTCTCTACCGCCCGAACTGCTCCAGTAGCTCTGAAGAGAAAAATAAAAAAAAAGAGTCATTAAACACCTTCTAATCATGAAGAGTTATGGCTTTATGTTGACAGTTGGGCTTGTTTGAGGATCCCACCACAAGGGGGCGATGTAGGTTGGTTGTTTAATCTCAAATCTTACTGGTGCACCTGTTCCCTCTCACAGCTGTTGCAAGATTGAAACATGTCCTATGCCTAAAAGTATTTTACGATATTTAATTTCTCCTATATTTACAAACCAAACCGTAAAGTGGATCTCAGAAATTATGTTTTCAAAAAGACATCCCTCAATACTCCTAACAGAAAAATCAACTGACTACAGAAATTATTGGGGGTTTTATTGTATTAGTTTTTATTTTATTTTATTTTTTTAGTACATAACAGAAAAGATTATGCATATTTTAAAAAGTCAGCACGATAAAGTCTTTCAGACAGAATATTCCTCTTTATTTAAAGTAAATTAAATTGAACATTGACTAACACACTAAATGTTTTAGTTTTATCTTGAGTGAAATTTATTTTATATTATAGCATTTGTTTATGACTAAATTAAGTTTTAAAAAGCCCAAAAATTATTATATTGACCCACATTAAATGTCATTTTGGTCAAAATAAAATATATTGATTAAGTATGGTATGGTTTTAATGTAAATTTTAGTTTTGGAAAAATAAATATTTTTAAATAAAATTAAATCAAAATTTTAAGGGGTAAAAGGTCTTTGTACCATTAAAACACCCTGCAAATTTCATAGCTTAAAACATAATTTTCATCCTCATTATAAACAAAGCATTTATTTAACCAAGCTCGTTTGGATGTTGCGGGATCTGTGATGTCACACAGGCAAATGCATTGGCATATGACTGCCTCCAAAGCAAGACATCGACGAATAGTTATACATCATTGCACCATAGGCCCCGCCCACTGGCATTCAGTCACTTAAAGGTGGGGTAAGTGGTATTTCGAAAATAAAAATAAAAGTGTTTCGGGCCGAGTACCAAAACAAACGTAGCCAATCAGCAATAAGAGGTGTCTAATGACAGGGAGAAGAGAGACACAGGACGGACATTAGCCAAACGATGACAGAAAGAGAGAGATGGTAGATAAAAAACAAATGTGGAAGATGTCTGTGGAACAAAAGAAGGCTTATGATCAGGCAAAAAGTAAGAAGTAGGTAAATATCAGATCAGCTTTCCAGCGCTGGAGAGAACTCAAGGAGCGAAGGCCGAGGTTGCTTTATTTCTTCTCGATAGGTGAGTAACATTGATTTTGTTTTGTTTCACAGAAATAATATATGCTGGCTTTTGCTTTAATATGCTCATGTGTCATGTTTGCTTGCTTGTCCATTTGCGATCGTATTGTCGTTCACTTCAGCGATGATAAAGACCCATTAATTTCCACACCGTATAAGCCTGGAGTGTCTAAACCTCCTCGCTGTCTGTTTCAAGAGTCAGCTCCCAAAGTGTGTCCGAAAAGTAAGATAATATACTCCTAATATATGTTTGTTTCCTTTGGTTCGTCTTTTCGTGATCGATATAACCCTCTAATCTTGTCATAATTGTAATATGTTTGTTAGTTGGACTGTCGTGCTCGTACTGTCGAGTTGTTCATGAGAACTGTGTTTGTGTTTTTGGTATATAAGGGTTGACTTTTTCACTGAACATTTGACCTGGATTACCGTAGTAAATACCCTCAGCCGGCTGGCACAGCAGATTCCGCCATAGTCGTTGCCTGGGTTACGTATGTGTGGGGCGGAGCTATCAAAATAGGGGGCGTGTTTGTTTTGGTGATTTGAAATCAACATCGGTTACCAGAAAGCACTTACCCCACCTTTAACGGCTGACAATTGCCTACACCGGATGCGAGTGTTGACAGCATTACATCAAAAGCAAAAAAATCCATTATAAAATCCATTATCCGTCTGTTGACAAGACGAAAGAACACATCCAGTTTAAAAAATGAATTTGTTTCTCTGTACAGACACAAGTACATGGTTTATTTTAATGGCGTCCCGGATTGCATTGGAGGATTATGTTTGTTCGGAGCATTTTGATTTGTAAACGAGGCACAGTGTAATGGAAAGTTCGCAAATAAACTTTTGTTGACCGATAAAGCAGTCAGCTGTATTGCATCTGACAGCAGCTGCATCACAAACCATAAGTAACTTATGTACAATAGCGAGTGGGTGTTGATACTGTTTCCTGTGCAATGAAGTTAGCCAATTACAGGGCAACCTTTTTTCCTGCTGTTGCGACTGAATTTTGTTAGAGTGCGACCACCACTGTGCCCAACTAATAAGAGCTGCCATTTCTGTTACATATGAGAAACATTAAACAAACGAAAGTGGAAGCGAACCGCGCTACTCGTTTGAACTGTACTGCGCGGACCGCTCATCAGCTCGGAGCAATAATAGACAGCGCAGTGCAAGCTCATACACGGGCCGATCTTGTGACACCGTTACTACACAGCACTGGGAGATCCAGTGAGAAAGCACTTGAATTCACCACAGTATTAATAACATCGCTACATATCAGATCAAACAGCTCTGACGTGGAAACCAGGAGAAACATTAAAACATTCAGGCGTTTCAGTCCACAAATCATAAACATTTACCATGGATTTAATGTAGTAACACCCCATGGTATTGTGGAAGAAATCGAAAGTCGAAATATATGACATTCTTCTTTCAGACGAATATAAATGAATATAATAAGTTATATTCAAAAATGTCCTGGCTCTTCCAAGCTTTATAATGGCAGTGAATGGCTGTTTCTGTTTTGTCCATAAAGGTCCATAAAAGTGCATCCATCCATCATAAAAGTGCTCCTTACACAAACCCATTGTTTCGCTTCAGAAGGCCTTTATTACCCCCCTGGAGCCGTGTGGAGCACTTTTATGATGGATAGATGCACTTTTATGCACTTAAGCTTGGAAGAGGCAGGACATTTTTTTTAATATAACTGATTGTATTCGTCTGAAAGAATAATGTCATATATACCTAGGATGGCTTGAGGATGAGTAAATCATGGGCTAATTTTAATTTTTGGGAGAACTATCCTTTTAAAGCAGGCGCCCCTTAAAAACGTATTATTTCAGACAGAGGGTCAGAATAGTGGGAAATAATAGTTTTTCCGCATATATATTTGTTTTATTGTGCAAAAAAAAACTTTATTAACATTTATAAGTGAACCTCAAGGAACATATTAACTCTTTCCCCTCCATTGACAGAAATTTCCATCATTTATGAGACATCACTTCCCCGCCAATGATGGAATTTTCTGGCTTTCCTTATTTTCACTGTTATACGGTAGGGGGCGCTATGACACATCTTCTGAAAGAATACTGAATCTCCTGATCAAAACACATGCAAAGAAGATGCAGAAACAAGCAATATCATATGTAATCATATGCATATGTAAAATAATGCGATCATCAACATTAAACAGCATATAAATCAAAACTGCCTAATGTTACTGAATTAAATGTCGACACAGGATGAGCTATAAGACTACAAGCTTTAGGGGTGTTGATGGACTCGATCTACTCCATCAGTGTTTTGATCATCGCTCTGAATATGATCCAGATGTAGTCTTTGACAAAAACGCAATTTTCTCAGCTTTTTGCTCAAAATGTTGCTTTTTTAATGAAACTTTCCCACATTCAAGGTTTGATTTAAAAAATAGTGCATCAAGCTGTTTTTTTTTTGTTTAAAAGCAGAGGCTCTGTTATTTCTTTTGATATATTGCATGTTCAGATATTCATACAACAAAATATTCTGGGGCCCATGAAAATTTTGTGAAAATGATCAAATGCTGGCAACTTTTTTTTCAAAAACGCTGACAGGAAAAGAGTTAAAATAATAAAATCCATGTCATGACCCCTTAGATAAATATAATTTGAGGAAAAACTAATATATTTGGCTGTTGGAGAAATCAACCTACAAATGACTATATATGTCTCTGCATATTAAACTGGCACTGAAGAAAGGATTTTAAGGAACCATTTCTGGCTCATTCTGTGAACTTACCCCTTCAGTATAGGTCACGCCAATGTTATTGCTGCCAATGTGGAGCAGGTCTGACTCCTGTTTGTGCCGCCTTAGGTACTGTTCAGCTTCCTGTGGCATAAAAAGCATAGCAAGGATGATTGTATTTCCTCCATGCCTTAGGTTGAAGGTTACGGCCCTAATTATTTATTATTTGCGACCCGACAAAATAAAAAGTGATCTGGGGTGTTTACGGCATAGCCTCAGTCTGAAATCAAGCCCGTTCCACAACCTGCATGATTTCTCTTGGCATTCTCCAGGACTTTTTATTAGTGGTCACTGGCACTCATTTAAAGCAGCTTGTTATAACTGGAGCAAAGTCTTCTGCTTCTAAGTGTGGTTGAGACCACATGAAATGGCAGCCATGGTGCCCTTTTGGGGGGAAGATTTACATTAGTAGCATTTGCAGCTTCTTATTCTCCGAATGCAAACGGCTCGCAAATTGTTTCAGGGAGCTCTGCGGTGTTTCGGTGAAGCTTTTCTACCCTGTTCGAGAAGACTATGCTGTCAGCGCAGCATCTCGGCGGTGGGTTAACAAGGTCCCAGAGGAACTAGAAATCGGGCAATCAGACATGGCACCAATCCAGATAGATGGAAACACTCTGCAATGGAGTGGAAAAGAATGTACTCGGCTGTTATGAGCTAAAGGATTTTGCATTGAAAGACGTTTTCAAACTCATGTGCCTTTTACAGTGCTAATAGCTTCCAGGTTTTCCAACAAAAAACTCTTTTGGATCAAGTGTGCATGCAGCCACTACTGTACATCTCAAATACCAAACTCACTAAAGGGTCCAAAAAACTTAGCCCTTTTGTTACATCACACCTTTAAATTGAAACTGAAATGGCTTTAACATTTTTCAAAACCATATTAATACAATGAGTTCATTTCTAAGAGACACATTTTTAAGTAAATTTCTTTTCTTTTTCTTGGACACTCTTATTTGTCATTGATGCCATTTGACAGTCATGATAGTGGAAATTATAGTAATGAACTGTTACGATACTTAAGGGCACTTTACACATCCACTGTTTACTGTGTAATAACTTCACATGTATTGTTATCTACAGATAATAGATTCCCTTTAGTTAATGCTTGTCTCTGAAGTAACCTACACTAGGGACAGCCCCTATGGAGCAAGTTCAGGTTCATAACAGTGATAGCTCTTGGACCGCCACTTGCAGCGTTTGAACAGATCCAGATCTTCCCTGTCCAGATCTACAGTATTATGAAATCACTCTAGTAGACTTGTTCACCAAGTGCAGAGATTGGAAGGAGGCTATGTGTGCATAAACACATTGGAACAATCATGACCCATGCCGTCTTTAATGACTAAAAATGTCATGTAGTGTAACTATCAAGTAAAAAGTAGCATATTTGTATCCAGTGGTGAGGCTACATAAGGGCCAGGGTGGCACTGTCCCACCCCAATTGACGGCTGGTCCACTCAATCAATTGAGACAAAATATTTTTTGTGGGAAAGGGGGAAAAAAAATAATGCATGCATAACAATAATAATCGCACAAATACATGAATTTAACAGATGCCACTCACGAAACTTTACAGCATGTACGTGGCCGCTGGTGAAACATGAAAAACAAAAGTTTTATTCAAATTCTGAATTGAATTATAATTCCATTATAATCAATGAAGCTGTCCACACTGCACAATTAATCTCGTTTACATAATGTCTACACTGTTATAATGAGAGGATTTGCGAGTGTGCAGAACTCGGCACTGGACAAAAACTAGGCTTTGAGCGGTGGGTAAATTCTACCTCACCTACATATCTCATTGGCCATTGCATTCAAGAAATCAACAGACATGTCTGTGATTGGCTACATTGCTCAACGATGTTGTAAATAGAAATCTTCAAAGCTCTAGATACACACGGGATTGTTTGCCAAATCGCTAATGTGCTATGATTATTTATTTTTGTTAATTGTTCTTATTCTGTTCATTGGTTATTTTATTTATGAATGGATTTCGTTGTTTTCCTAAAACTGTTGGCTGACAATAAATCACATTTAACTAATCTTAATTGTAAAATGCTGTAATTTGAGAGTAGGCATTGGTCCACCCTATTTCACCAAGGTCCACTCACTTTAAAATTTGTGGCCTAAAAAAAAAAAAAAAGTAAATCACTCTAAATATAATAAACTATAACTGAAATAAAAGAACATATTATTTAAAACTTATTTTATTCCAGCTGGTGTCAAGGCAACATTTCTCATTTTCATTTAGTTTAACTTGTATTGAAATAACTTCATTAAGAATTACTAAAACTTGAACTAAAATTAAACTGAAAATAGAAAATAAAATGAATTCAAAATATGAATAAAAAAATTATAATAGAATATCAATAAGACCAAAATAACACCGGTGAATGTACAAATTTTTTAACAAATATCATGAATTATCCTTATATGTTTTTAAGTAGTCACACCACATGACATTTTAGAACCTGAAATAACCTTGCCATGAAATAAAAAGGTAAAATTAACTGATATTTTAAGAGACTTGAGTTTGACACACAGGCATGAGGGTCTGCAGGGGTCCTCTCTGTGACATCATTTCCTGTTTTAATATTTTTCTGCATGTTGCACCACTGCGTCTCACCTTACGAGGCTGGCCATTATGTCCCAGCACCTCCCTGTAATACTCCACATTCTCAGTCATGAACTCTTCGCCTTCATGGAATAACAGGTAAGTCAAAGCGCACTCCAGCGCCTCTTCATTCCTCCCAGCTGAACACACAGAAAACAGAAACAGTTATTAAGTGTTAATGAAGCCACCAGGGCTCTGTTTCTTGGCTCATCTGGGAGATTATTCATCCTGTGTGATTCTTTGGAGTCATCTTTTCCCACAGTCACGTTTATTTCCTTTTGGAGACCTACACGCTCGGAAACATTTGCATTCCAGGCCAGTGACCACAATGGAATAAACTCCACAGGGCTGAGCGAGTGGAAACATGGACATGAGACATGCAACAGAGACACCATTTGCACACACACCTGAATAACTTACCACTTTATGAACAATAAAGTGTCTGTAAAAGTAACCTTTCTCATATCAGAGCTCATTTTCTTAAGGTAGGAGTGAAAAGTTCAGCGTTGACGTTTCCAAGAAGAAATCAATCAAGACTGAAATATTTATGCGACTCGCCTTCTCCTTCAGAGTGAGTAATTTCATGATTATTGAGGTTTTGTCAATTCAAAATTATTTGCAAGGTGCTTTTATTTGATTATAATTACCATTGACATTTTCTTTTCAATACAGGCTATTTGTACAATTTGACTGATGGAAGTTGGTAGTGTTGTTGCCAATATCTTCTATCCGGAATACAAGGTCCAAGAAGAGAATTGGGGTCAGATACAAAATCAACACCAAAGAGTCCAAGACTAGAAGTTGTGAAGGTGAGTTCAAGCACATTTGGAAACATTCAAGAGAGTTTTGACATATTTGGATGTTTACCTTGGAAATAAGCAAACTGCAGGTAGTCGTAATGCAGTGGCAGGAAGTTTTCCATGGGCGACAGGCGACCGGGTCGGGTGGCCAAATCTCTGACACACTCGTGCTCGCAATGAAGAACCTGTGTGTAATGATCTGGAAGACAAAGTAACACATGATTTAGGGTTACAAGTTCAAATTAGCATGGGCGCACTAGCCAGTTTGTATTCTCCATCTTGAAACAGTTACAACACACATACAGATGCTTGAATTTGAACTACTATTACTTGTGAAACAACAGAAACAGGGCTTTGCGGCAGGTTTTAATGGCTTAATAACACACTATAATTATGGTTGATGTAGTTGAGAACGTGATCTCTTTTCCCAGAGTGCATGGAGTGAGATCATTTTACTGGGATCATATCAAAGATTTCAAACCGGTTGAGGTGCTGCTGGTGTATTTCATGTGGATGAGGTTGTGGATTCAATTAGAGAGCTGAGAAGACTTTAAAGGACTTTCATGATGGGGTAGATATGCAGATTGTTCCCACATGAAAGTGGGAACAGATTCACAAATTAAAAAATATAAGTAACAGCATCTATCAAAAGGGTTTTGACAGGCATATTATGGGATGGAGATGCTTTAGTCGTATTTAGTCTATTCATGTATGCACAAAGGCATGTAACTAGCTCTTGACTTCTTTTGTAAATATATAACAATGATAACCTAACCAAAAGACATGAAAATTGTGAAGCCCAGCCCATCTGCTTTAAAAGACCTTTTGTTAATATGGCAAAGAATGAGTCCTTAGTTGTAACAGAGAGTCAGGTTGTTGCTTACCGAAAACCCAAACACAATCCCAAACACATGTCCTCAGGCTAACAAAAAACATACATACACATGCTCTCAAATGGGCATCATCACACGCCCAATAAATCACAGAACTGACAGAAAATGTCAGTGACATCATTCTGAATATTTTCCTTGGATTCCTTGGTGAACTCTGGGACATGCTATCATGCACAAAACCCCCTGAAGCTAATTTCAGAAACACTGACAAGTCCTGTGAAGAACAAGTCTTCTCACGACATTCTTCAATCTTCCTCAAAATGTTTTCCACATTTAGGCCATAAACTCATGTCAATCATGCTAGTTTTTCACATCCTTCATAATCAACAGCATGCAATCAGCAATAATTAAGAACTATTATGGCAGCTTAATGCATTGTTTTAGAAGCCAAATGTTGGGGGAATGTTATGATATAAGGGTTGAATTATGACCCCCTGTTTGACTTTTATGATTAAAAGATGTCCATTTGTGCCCTTCACACTACTATTGCAGCAATTTTACTGAAATTGAACTGAAAACAGCTAGAATTGTGAGTTCTGTTAATAACTGGGTATAATATAAATATATGATAAATGTAATACACTATAAGCTTTGAGGCCAGTCATTTTTTTAAAAATGTTTTTGAAAGAAGTCTCTTTGCTCACCAAGGCTGCATTTATTTTATTAAAATATTATTACAATTTTATTTATTTGAATATATTTTAAAATGTAATTTATTCCTGTGATCAAAGCGGAATTTTTAGCATCATTACTCTAGTCTTCAGTGTCACATGATCCTTCAGAAATCATTCTAATATGCTGATTTTATGCTCAAGACATATTTATTATTATTGTCAATGTTAAAAACAAACAGTGTTTGTCATAAACTGAACAGTACATTAAATTAAACTAAACATTAAATATATAAAATCACTTTGATATTAACATTAGGTAACACTTTATTTTAAGGTGACGTAGTTACTACATGTACTTACTATAGTAATAACAGTAAATCATGCATAATTACAAGTAACTAACCCTAAACCAAACCCTAACCATAACTTATGGTAAGTACATGTAGTTAATTAATTTTACTAAGTACTTATTTGAGTAAGTACAGTAACTATGTCACCTTAAAATAAAGTGTAACCTAACATTCAATCTCAGTTGGACTGCGTGTGGCCTGCTGAATTTCAAAACAGTAGTCTGGTTTTCAGCAAGAATGCAATGCAGACAAAACATGGCTTGTGTTTTGCATGTTTATCAGACATAAGCCTGTTTTCCCAGTGTAACTTGAAAGGCTAAAGTTAAAGTGAGCTGCTTCAGTATTGATTAATTATAAAAAAAATAAAACAGTGGATTCATCTTTGATCCAAAGAACCTTTTCAAGTTGCAAGATTGTATAGGGCAAATGTATGTCACTCTTTGTAGCTGCTCATTGTTGTACTATTATGAACTGCCTGTCAGACACAACAAAAACAGATTGTACTGCAGAAAAAAAAAGGTCAGGCACTTGCCTATTTAGAAAAGACTTACACAGAGGTCAGAGAACAGGAAAATCTCAATTTCTGGAAACATAAATAGCTCTAAAGACATGATATCCACAATGGAAAGTCCCAAAGAACCACTTGAAAGCGGAAAATTCCCAGACACTTCTCAAGACCGTAGATGATAGCTTTACCACATTAAGAGGAAGCAGAAAAGCTTTGAGTACAAAAGCATCTGTACCTGAGATTAGCTCGTAGAGGTTGTATTTGTACAAGACATGATCCTGCTCCTCGAAATGCTGCGGCCCTTCACAGAGAGCCCGACACTCCACATCGGCACGATAGTACTCAATCAGAGCCTCTTCAAAGAGTGTCACAGACTCTTCGTAGTTGCCTTTGTCATACAGCTTCACCCCAGCAAAAAAGGCTCTCTGTAAATACAAAGACGCACTTCATAATACCGAACTCCAGGCCTTTTAGGGTCTTTTTGTAGGCTCAAGAACCATCAAGCTGTGGCGTAATTGGTAGTGATGCACTGAAATTTCAGCAACCAAAATTTTTTGAATGAACGTTCATTTTTGGTTTCAGCCAAAAAATGGAAGGCTGATTTGACGTTTTTAATCAATCTTTATTTTGATTAACCGAGATCTTTTAGTTTATGCTGTGCACAGTTGATATGTGAAAAAAACGTTAATGTATTATTCCATCCAATAATCGTTTATTGTTACTTCTTGCAAATTGTTATTTTTGATATGAAACAAAGGCTGGGCTTTTAAATTCTGTCAATTCAAACAATAAATGTCACTGTTTAATGTGCCATGATGGATCGCTGTAGCCACTTCAGTTCAAGCGGCACATGAACCGATCATCTCTTCCTCTTCACTACAAGTTATAGCATGAAATAAACATGAATGAACATCAGAAGGTATGTAGAAAGATACAGTGCAACTTACTGAAATGTATTGTCTCATGTAATCACTCGGTCAGTGTTTCAACTGCGGCAAGACGTAATAAAACAACTTGTAAACAATGTCACGTAACATTTACCTCAGGAAAGCAATTCAACATTCATAACTACAGAGGAGCATTTTGATAATCTTTTAAATAATCATCAGAAATATATATCGTCACATGATCCTCTTCAGCAATCATTCTTATATTATGATTTGCTGGTACAAAGTCACCTAAAGCCATTCCATAGCTGAATGTGAGGGACAGAAGAATATTTACATCGTTCAATTAAAGTTAATAGAAAATCTTCTTCCCTCCGCTGTGTCTGTCAATCATTCTCCATTCAGCATTCAAACGACGGATCGCGTTCGGTTACGACAGTCAGCAGCAAGGTGATAAGATGATATATTCCCATTATAATACTTGATATGTAGATAAAGGGCTGTGGGTATTTGCATAAAATAAATTTCTTGCTGGAGTTTATCTAGCTGTTTCTGAACGATGTTGTACTCGCTATCGGGTGACATCACAAGGACTATTAATTAGCATCACACGCACAATAACTGGAATTTAAAACTGTGAAGAAATAAATGATCCGTAAACTGTTGGACAGATATACATTATAGACTAGGATTTGTGCGCTCAACATCTCTTCTCTTTGTGCCATGAACTTTTTGCTGCGCACTCTGACTCCATGTTGCTTTAAGCGCATCATTCTGCACTCGGGATGCGCATAAGCGCTTTGTGCCGCTCTGTTTTGAAGCGTTTCATATTATGGTTTTGTGCACTGAAAGATTATTAAAAGCCTATCTTGTTCTCTCGTATCTATCATATCTTTGTTGCCTCATTAAATAGCTGCACATTACATTTACAATAAACATTTTGTAATTTTATATTATTTGTGTAGGCCTATATACACTCACCTAAAGGATTATTAGGAACACCTGTTCAATTTCTCATTAATGCAATTATCAACCAATCACATGGCAGTTGCTTCAATGCATTTAGGGGTGTGGTCCTGGTCAAGACAATCTCCTGAACTCCAAACTGAATGTCAGAATGGGAAAGAAAGGTGATTTAAGCAATTTTGAGCGTGGCATGGTTGTTGGTGCCAGACGGGCCGGTCTGAGTATTTCACAATCTGCTCAGTTACTGGGATTTTCACGCACAACCATTTCTAGAGTTTACAAAGAATGGTGTGAAAAGGGAAAAACATCCAGTATGCGGCAGTCCTGTGGGCGAAAATGCCTTGTTGATGCTAGAGGTCAGAGGAGAATGGGCCGACTGATTCAAGCTGATAGAAGAGCAACTTTGACTGAAATAACCACTCGTTACAACCGAGGTATGCAGCAAAGCATTTACTACAACAGCAGAAGACCCTACCGGGTACCACTCATCTCCACTACAAATAGGAAAAAGAGGCTACAATTTGCACAAGCTCACCAAAATTGGACAGTTGAAGACTGGAAAAATGTTGCCTGGTCTGATGAGTCTCGATTTCTGTTGAGACATTCAGATGAGTCAGAATTTGGCGTAAACAGAATGAGAACATGGATCCATCATGCCTTGTTACCACTGTGCAGGCTGGTGGTGGTGGTGTAATGGTGTGGGGGATGTTTTCTTGGCACACTTTAGGCCCCTTAGTGCCAATTGGGCATCGTTTAAATGCCACGGCCTACCTGAGCATTGTTTCTGACCATGTCCATCCCTTTATGACCACCATGTACCCGTCCTCTGATGGCTACTTCCAGCAGGATAATGCACCATGTCACAAAGCTAGAATCATTTCAAATTGGTTTCTTGAACATGACAATGAGTTCACTGTACTGAAATGGCCCCCACAGTCACCAGATCTCAACCCAATAGAGCATCTTTGGGATGTGGTGGAACGGGAGCTTTGTGCCCTGGATGTGCATCCCACAAATCTCCATCAACTGCAAGATGCTATCCTATCAATATGGGCCAACATTTCTAAAGAATGCTTTCAGCACCTTGTTGAATCAATGCCACGTAGAATTAAGGCAGTTCTGAAGGCGAAAGGGGGTCAAACACAGTATTAGTATGGTGTTCCTAATAATCCTTTAGGTGAGTATATATGAGAGTTTATGTTTCAGAATAAAAAATAAAATTGATTATTCCAAATTAGTGTCGGTGTATTTTGATTTTCAGAATTTAATTTTACTCTATGTGCCTATAGGGGTGGGCCGGGGATGGCAGGGGTTGGTGGCAATGTAAGTATCTGGATATTTGCCGCGGGGCGAGGGCTTCGATTACCTCTCTTTTTTGACCATACATGTGTTTGCATCCCTGTACAGTCACCGTTTAAATGTTTCTGGAGCAAATCACATTTAAATAAACTTTAATTTTGCTTTCGGTTTTTGGCTTAAAAAAAAAAAACTTTTCGGTGCATCACTAGTAATTGGGGTCGACAGTCACTCACCTGATGTGGGCGGGATTCCCGGTCAATAAGGTGTTCCTCTTTTACACCCGTCTGGGCTTTGTACTGCTCCAGGTCCTCGCCCATCTCCACATGCTCAGGGTTGGCCTGGAAATACGTATGAGCAGCAGACACAGCTTTGTCTAGTTGCCCAAGCTGTTTCAAACAAAGAGAACACAGAAACATTTTTAAAAATGAACTCTGGAGGCTCTTTCTTGACGCAATTTTGAAATGCACTGTCCAAATGTTGAGAAATTACATTGCAAATATGTCAAATAAAGTTGTAATCGCAAGATCATGTCCCAAAAATGTAATTATATGTAAGAAATGGCCACGCCATGTGCGTAATAGTAGAGAAAACTATGCACGACAACAAATCATTGTCAAAATAAATCATGGTATAACCAATTCGGACAAGCATAAAAATTAATTCTGGTCTGAACTGGTCTTTTCAGCAGTCAGGCTCATTTTGGCCTCTGAAAAGGATTACGAATTTAAGTAAATAAACCGGGGACTTTTTGATTAATAATTCCAATGAATTATGCTAAATTACTGGAGGAAAAAAAAGGGCAAAACAAGTTCACAGAAGCCATCAGCTGTTATTTTTCGGCTTTTATGAACTGCAGACCTCAAATCTGTTCTGCAGATCTCGAGATTGTCATCTATTTCTTTAAACCTTTCTTTAGTCAATATATTTTAAGTTTATACTAAATGACTCATTACAAAACAATGACAAAATTGATGATTTCACAGAAAAAAACAACGGTATCACATGGATCTTTTGGAGTTTACTACAACAAAACACAAAATACATCAGAAGGCTATCGGCATCAAGACTCTTTTCAGGCTCAAACAGATCTTGACTTCACTTTTTGCATATCAAAGCTTTATCTTTCAACAAAACATTCTCAAATATAGCAAACAAGTTGCATGGACCACATTATATGGTGCTTTATTATTCTTTTTGAAGCATCCCTTGGTCACGCTTCCATTGTTTTGTGGAAAAGAGCAGCTTAAACATTTCTCAAAAGATCTCCTTTTGTGTTCTACAGAAGAAAGCAAGTCATACAAGTTTGTAATGAATGAATTCTGTGATGACAGAATTTTAATTTTGTGTGAACTTTGAGAGACTGTGATGAGGTCACATTTACCATTTCATAAATCAAATCAAATCTTTATTATTAATGGGTGAAATCCAGTCATTTCAACAGAAATCCCCGCAATCTGGAATTTCACGTGTGGGTGAAAGATTTCCCAATGGGTTTAAGTTGGTAATGCAAATTTGGCATGTTGACCAAAAGAAAGCTTTGGTTTGAAAGTGACTTCTGTGTGTGCTGTGCTTCATACATCCCTACACAATTGACAATAGACAATGGACCTTTTTGCAAACAGTATTGCCGTAATTTTTATAATGTGACCGCACCTTTAGTACAATGTTATGTAGCTTCTGATGTCTCCAGATACAACCATAGATGGACCACTGCACAGTGGAAAGGATGACCCTGAATTAACCACCTCTTTTTTCCTTCTCTTTTGCAACTCAGCCAAGGTTTGGTCTTTTATCTGCTACGGAATGAGGCAGGGAGGCTAAAGGCTTAGGAGGATATGCTTGGTTACCTCTGAAAGGCCAAAGAGCAAGCTGGCGTCGACTGCATTCCTGTGTCTTCTTTCTACCACCCCCTCGTCCACAGCTGCGAATTAATTGCAAAGACCCTGGTTGGATATCGGGGGTATTTTTGTATCCCATCCAAATGCTGACCTGTCTGATTTTCTTCTTAAGCAGGTCAGATTCCAGGAGCCGAAGCCAAGAAGCGACTTGGCCCCTCAGATCCGACTATGATGTTGTCACCTGGCCACTACAGTAGCCTATCAAAAAATCCTCATGCCCTGACAAATCCTGTAATCATCACAGAACAGTGACCAAAGAGTTCACAAGAGGTGACTGGAAAATGGCCCAGCCAGTCACAAAAGCTCAAACGCAGCTGGGAATTAGCCCGGCTCGGCACATTGTCTGCTCACATTCACATCTCACGCAGCTGTTTCTCAATCCTATTTACCAACAACGCAACATTTCTTAGACTTCAAAGGTTTAAACCTCGAAATGTAGTTGTATTCATGTGCGTTTGATGTTTTTATATAAAATCGTTGCCTCATAAATACTGGCCATGTTTCACTCTGCCAAAAACCTGGTAGACAAAGGGATGTAGAAGCACATGGCTCTTTTACAACCAGCATATTTTAAGTGAATGAATGTTTTGAAAAAGCTAGTTTTCTTTGCAGTACAATAACCTCCTATGCATGGTCTTAACAGCTTTAAGGTTCCTTAAGGTCTTGTGAACATTGCAAAAGACTTTTCTGTCCTGAATGTTTTGTTACACATTTTACACATCTAAATGCAGCTTAGGTGTGTATTACAAGATCATTCTGCTGTTATAATATTATGTTGGCCTAAACTAACATAATACAACATAACCTCATATAGCTTAACATAACATACAAACATAACCTAACCTAACATAAGCTAACCTTAACATAACATGCATGCAACATAAACTAACCTAACATAACAGCCTATAACATATAAGCTACCCTAACATAACTTAACATTACAAACAACATACATAAGCTAACATAACATAAAACCTCACATAACAACCTATAACATAAGATAACAGAACAGAAGAGAACCTCACATAACAATATATAATATAAGCTAACATAACATAACATAGATCCTAACCACATAGAACCTCACATAACCTATAACATAAGCTAACATAACATAGATCATCACAACAACCTATACCATAAGCTAACATAACACAACATAGAACCTCACATAACAACCTATAACATAAGCTAACATAACATAACACCCTATAACATAAGCTAACATAACACAACATAGAACCTCACATAACAACCTATAACATAAGCTAACATAACACAACATAGAACCTCACATAACAACCTATAACATAAGCTAACATAACAACCTATAACATAAGCTAACATAACACAACATAGAACCTCACATAACAACCTATAACATAAGCTAGCATAACATAACAACCTATAACATAAGCTAACATAACACAACATAGAACCTCACATAACAACCTATAACATAAGCTAACATAACAACCTATAACATAAGCTAACATAACACAACATAGAACCTCACATAACAACCTATAACATAAGCTAGCATAACATAACAACCTATAACATAAGCTAACATAACACAACATAGAACCTCACATAACAACCTATAACATAAGCTAACATAACATAGAACCTCACATAACAACTTATAACATAAGCTAACATAACATAACAACCTATAACATAAGCTAACGTAACATAACAACCTATAACATAACCTATACCATAGGCTAACATAACACAACATAGAACCTCACATAACAACCTATAACATAAGCTAACATAACATAACAACCTATAACATAAGCTAACATAACACAACATAGAACCTCACATAACAACCTATAACATAAGCTAACATAACATAACATAGAACCTCACATAACAACTTATAACATAAGCTAACATAACATAACAACCTATAACATAAGCTAACGTAACATAACAACCTATAACATAACAACCCATAACATAACCTATACCATAAGCTAACATAACACAACATAGAACCTCACATAACAACCTATAACATAAGCTAACATAACATAACAACCTATAACATAAGCTAACATAACATAGATCATCGCAACAACCTATACCATAACCTAACATTACACATAGGCTTTAAGTTTACATAACATTACACATATAAGATAACATAGCATAGAACCTAACATTACACATATAAGCTAACTTAAAAACCTATAACATAAGATAATAAACATTTCATTGAACCTAACATAACCTATATAAGCTAACATAACATAGAACCTCACATAATAACATATAACATACAAGCTAACATAACATACTACTTAACCTAACCTAACCATCAGAAATAGGGTCGTGCTGAGACATGAAATAGTTTCACATGCCATTCTTTTAGTGTGCGCTAGGCTTAATTAGCATGACTGAAGGAGTAGCTGGAATAACATCTAAACAAAGACCCGAGTCACTGACCCTGTTGCTACTGAGTCCTCTGAAAACATTTTAGTTCACTTCTAAATGACTTTAACACATGGTTTTACAGCTGAGACAGTTTCACAAATTTCACAAACACAGTGCAGTCTTTATATTGATATTCTCAGTAAACCGATTGCATATAAACATTTAGTATGCTTAAAAAGATTTTCCCTTCATTTTATATCAAAGGGATACACCCCCATAGTGTGCAAGAAAAAGTAAAAATCAAACGACATGAACCAGTAGTCTGTTCTTAATTGCATAAACAGACTTTAGCTTACATTTGTGCCTTTTGGGTAAATATTTTCCAGAGAGCACCTGGCCTTCGTAACTGCTCTTTAATATACACCAACGAAGTTTTTTCCCTGCATCTCCAGCCAGAGTTTACAAACCATTTACTCACTGGCTGTAAAAAGACAAAACACCCTGTTTGATGTGGGATACAGTCGTAGCCAAGACGAAGCATGCATGCTTTTTTTTCCAGATGAAGAATGTCAACATGTTAATAGGACTGCTTTTATGTACTGAGAAAAATCATGCTCTTTGGTGGAGATCAACTATAAAATTCAAAGCTTTAAATAATGTTTTAGGTGTAAACAAGAAAAGAGAGCATCCATGAATGTGCTTTTCTTGGATTAAGTGAATGCATGAAAGTCTATTCAATGATTTTATTAATTTAGAAGCAATTTGTTGTTGGAGCTATTAGTATTCATAATAAACAATGCATTACAAATACTATTCTTCTTGGATTAGAGTCCAGATGAATAAACCTGACAGCTTGTGTACAACTAAAAGCACTTATTATGTGTTACAATACTAAATAAAACGTAATTTATGTCTATCAAATAGCAAACAAAACCTTATTGTTGAATCTAAGGATAAGCTAATATCTAACATATTCAAGCACAGAACATATTGACTGAAGCAATGATATTGGCTTCAAGCTGAAACTGCCATTGGCCTGTTTTCACTCAACACAAACCACAAGAATCAAATGCACTAAAATCCCTATATTAAATCCAATGTGTTTACAAGAGGGGTTGATTTAGTTAGTTGTGTCTGTTTGTCTGTCTTCACATTAATTCAATCACAAACATGTTTTAGAGTTTGGTAAACCTAACCTAGCAATAATAACAAGTAACAAGTGGGAGTTTTGTATTTACAGTAGTAGTCCGTTTTAAAAAATATAAATTCTTTTCCGAAATATAAACAGCAGCATTTCTTGTACTTTCAAATCAAATGCCATTATCCATTTTAGGAATTCACACACTGTAATAAAAAAAAAAAAAAAAAAAAAAAAAAACCTTTTAAGTACAATCCACTTGGATGTATTTAAGTCATTCACTTAAAATTACATTAAACAAACTTAAATGAGTTGAATCTTGTATAACATAAAAAATTGCTTAATGTGATAATTGCGTAAGTTGAAAACTGTGTAATGTTAACGTATTGATCATATAATTTTTTACAGTGCAATGCACATTCCATTTTATTTGGAAAACTTCCACGGCACTTAAATTTGCATAGTAAATATTGATCGTTTTTTCTTTGTGCATTAATTTGCCAGTAAATGTGACTGGTCTTTCCTTTCTTGCACGTATTTAACCATCTACAGCCATCCATCTGCTTAAAAAAATAAATAAAAGGTACCTAAAACTTTAAAGCCAACATGTAATTTCTATTTTTTTATTTGGTCCAATTTTTTCAAAATACTACTGTTTTTAAACTGAACTGAGCTCTTGTGACACAAAACATCAGACAAGTAGATCACTTTTTGTTCCACAAAGTCAACTATGAGGACAACTTCACTTTCTCCACCCAAATATGATTGATCCCTGTCTTTCTTCACTACAGCTAAAACCTCAAAGTCAAATGGCTGTGGGGCATGTACGACACATGCTGCAGAAAACAGCCCAGACTTGTGGGAATCCTGTGGATGATGTCATATGTCTGGGGCGTGGCCTCCTCACACCTACGTTAGCGCTGACACACACTAGCCCTTTTTTCTGTGCCCCGGGCCACACCTACTCAATACACATCTTGGTTTAATACGGTAATGTCTGAGGAATGTCTTCAAAGCAAGATGGAACAGACAGCCTCTTTCATTAGAGCGAACACGTGAAGACATGGGATAGCTGGAAAAAGCACAGAGTAAAAATAGGCCTACAAATAATCCAGCTACTGTATGCTACCGCTCAATGGAAGTCTGTGTACGTGTATTCAGATGGTTTGGTCGTTTCTTGCTTAGATGAGGTGTTCGGCTGTAGTTGATTGGTTTGTAC
Organism: Rhinogobio ventralis; assembly: GCA_039654625.1. Classification (NCBI taxonomy): domain Eukaryota; kingdom Metazoa; phylum Chordata; class Actinopteri; order Cypriniformes; family Gobionidae; genus Rhinogobio; species Rhinogobio ventralis. Next base: position 16,873,701 of record CM077217.1, on the reverse strand, counting down.
ATAATTAGAGGGTACATTAAAAGATCAGAAGTTAGATTAAAGGTCAGGACTAACCTGTAAGCCTTTTTGTTTGGTAAACAGTACTTCTGGTGTGTCTGGCAGAAACCCTTCAGACAACATCTCATACTCTTTCCCCTGGTTTCACAGACGAGGCTCATTAAGCCTAGTCTCAGACAAAAATGCATGTTTTAACTGAAAGAAACTTGCACTGACATATCTTGAAATATGCCAGTGCTATTGTTTTGTCTCAAGATGCACACCAGTAATGATGGGAGTGGAAAGTTCTGCATGTGATCTACTGACGACTCGCAAATGAAAGAACACAGACTCAGCCGGATCATTTCCATAACGACCAATGCAATCTACCAAGAGCAGTGCAAATTAGCATCTGGTTTAAGACTTGTTTTGGGCGGTAAATAATGGTGCAAGTACCAGTAAATTCACTAGCGCAAACCTTACTAAATCACCTTGCATGATTCATTTAAATACTCTCCTCCCATAATTTTTGCATCTGAAAGGGAAACTCCTACAAATGCATATGCAATAAGGTCAGCCGCAAAAATATCCCCGTCCACGCCATTTCAGCGCTAATTTTTCACTGTGTTATTAGTAAATCCTTGGCGCAAGCTATTAGTAAATCTGGCCCATAGTCTGTTCGTGAGCGCCACCAAGTAGGGGTGTTCGATTACAGGTTTTATGGAGTTGACTCCAATTCCCGGCTCCCACTGTAGGAGTCTATGGAATCAACTCCATTTACTTTACATCAAAACAGGGTCAGAAATAAGACAAAATTGCAGTTGTTACACACTTAATTTATTTTCCCCCGACACAAAGCCTTAAAATCCCCTTATTAAAACAGCAAACCTTTAGTGTGACCGTCCAAATTAGTCCAATTTAGCGATGACTTGATGAGTGGCTTTCAACATTGCTACCTAGCTGTTGCCGATAACTAATTTTACAGAGGAAAAAGTCACAAAAAACAGCTGTTGTCGAGTGATGGCGCTAAACGCACATGATCGTTGTCTTAAAAGGTAAGTTAAAGACATTAAATACTAAAATACATACGATAATGTACACTGATGTGTTTCTTCTTGATGTGAGTTTTTTATGATTTATGGTTAGTTTAATGATTATGAACAAGGTTAACCAACCTATATTTATTGCATTAATATACCATAGCATGGAGGAAACCTATGTATAATTACAAACTAAAGTCACTGTGACTGTTATCTATTTCTAAAGTAAGCTACATGTAGGATAAATGTGTGTGACAAAGTTTCTGCAACAGCTCTCTGACGCGGTGTATAACGTCAGTGTTCGAATTCCTTGCTTCATTTCATTCACTCCTTGCTTATATAGTGCACTCAACTGTCATGCACTTTATAGGGAATTAGAGAGCGAATACGGACATAGCTACAGGGTCGACACAGAGAGTCGATTCCTGTGCTGGAGTCCACCCCAACTCCTGGGGCTATTCAGAGTCGACTCCCCATCACTACCACCAAGTCATAGTTTTATGTAACAGCAGCAGCTCTGGGCATGTGACCAAAGTGCAAATCTTATTGGTTGGCCAGTTTTGTTTGCAGTGCGAAAATTGTTGCGTTGGTGGGATGCGAACATTCTGTTGATGCCGTTTTAACCTATTTAAATGTTTATTGGACCCAATTTTCACACCGAACATTTGTCTTGGTGTGAACAGGCCTCCAGATTTCTCTTTCTTTATTAATATCGAATTAATGTTGCTCACATATGTGGCTCACATGCTCCAACTGAGGAGGTTCATAATACCTGGAGAAAACTATCCATTAACATTACCTTTCATCTCATAGCAGTTTCTTGACTGATTGAGAGAACTTGTATCCCATATGTATCCAAGCTCACCTTTCCCAAACCCATCCCACCCTTCCACTTCTACAAAAAAAAGCTTAAAAAGCTCATAAAATAGTAATAGTTCTATAACTCATGGTAGGCAGCTTTCCTAAATTTTCCTGTTGCATTAGTGAAAGTTTTGTGCAACGGATGAAGTTAAAATTCTCTTGAAACATCATCCAGCTTTCACTCGATAAAAAAAAATCTGGCCCAAAAATGTGATAAATGCACACAGTTAATAGTCCTTAACATCTTTTGTTCCTGCACCTCGTCTTTCATGTCACTCCGTGGGATCTCTTGGCCCGGAGCGGAGGGGTGAGTCAGAACTCCCTCCACATCCTCCACATTCCTGCAGAGCCCTAGGCCTGAGAGAAGGCAGCCCCCTCGGATCAGCGTGCCCGGACTCACGCTGGCCTCCTAATGACCAGACTCCTCGCTGGGGAGAGCAGGGAACATTTGATAAAAAAACAACCAAATTTATCTCTAGTTCAAATACGGGCCTGATGCGAACTTACACTCACCCTCCGTCAGGCGCTTTTTATGAGCTGAATTCATTTCAACTGGTGAAAGCTTTATTCAATATACATCACAAAGCTTTTCTTCCTGACAATGTTTACGAATGAGTTCCTTTAGAGGTCAAAGAGCCTATTACGGCCCTTGTTCCAATGAGGCAAATCAGTGCACCATTTAAACGCATGGATTGGAAACAGAGCGGGATGGGGAAGCTGTACTGAAGAGTTAAATCTAAAGCAGGCCTGGACTTTATTCACACAACAGAGCTTTATAAAGGAGGCTGTGACTTCACAAAGCTGCCTTTCATTCTCCCACGAAAGCACCAGCACCCTTGATTTTCCTCCCTGGAGGTCTGTGCACTGTATTTTGTCATGTTGCAGATGCCCATCTGCTTCTTTAGCTCTAGTGAGTGTAAGAAAACTGAGAAAAGACTACTGTATTGGCCCTGTCAGGTGTGAATGCTCCTGTACAGCCCTTATAGAGGCCCCAAAGAATTCTGGGAACCCCGAGGTTCTGAGTAACAAGTGATGAATAATTTGTTCACGGTGATGGTGACAAGTTTTAACGCAAACTCAAAGTAAACCCCAGGTATGGCTCAGGTTTCTCTAAGTCAATGGGATATTTTTCTCCTGTTTTATCATTCAACTGGAGAAAACTGTACAAAGTTTTGGCAGTTGTCATTATTATTTTTATTTTGTTTGCTTTGAAGACTTTTCGCAAAGCAACATAAACATCCTGTCAGACAGAAAAGCTTAAAAAAGTCTGATTGATGTTTGTACAGTAAAGCCTGGATTCAACTTCCCACGCAACAAATATTGTGGACATGATGCGGCATGTTTCCAGTGACAAACGGTTTGCCTGTGACAACCGAACAGCCAATCAGAAAATATTTGATGTTTAATAGCATTAGTGCCCGCCCACTTTTTCAGTGGCTTTAGTTCTGGTAGTATTTTTTCCATTCACTTTTTCCTATGTGGGATTTTTACAAGTGAATCACAACATTTTCAAATCAGACAAAAGGTTCAAGACTGTACATAACTGCTTTAATAAAGGAAAGAACTACAATCGCATGAAGCACTGTGAATGATTGTTAAAAATGACGTAGAGTCATATTTTTTTAAGGTCAATTACCCAATGGAGAAAATGAATGGAGAAAGTTTTTACTTTTGGACCAATGACATTTAGCAGGGGTTCGCAGTGGTGCGGAAATAGACACAAACGATATGCCAAAATGTCTTGTTTCTCAAAGCATTCACTTGGTTACGACATTTACGATATTGGTACAGGTTTTGAACAACATAATGGTGAGTAATGACAGAATTTTCATTTTTGGGTCAACTATCCCTTTAAGGCCTGTTAATGTTTGTTAATTCAAGTTGAAGTTCCGCATTATGCATCTTAAACAGGCTAAAATATGAGGTTTGTAAAAAGTTTAGTGTTATGAGGTTTGGCAAACTTATTTGTTTGTTGGTTTATGGCAATGTTAGTACAGGCCAACTCCAAATGCATCCATAGTGCGCCAAGCGAGGGTTCTCGTTTCAGATCACAGCATGAGGCAGGTTATTTAACCCAGGGAGAGCAGCGGAGGAGGTGCAGGGGCCTGCTATCTTTGGAGCAGTGGAGAGCTTGAGTTTTGACAGTAGTCTGGCTACTAACACTGCTGGCAAACCACTTCGATGAATGAGCCAAATGGAAGCCCCCTTTAGCCTGGGAGCCACCAAAAAGCATCTCCACCAGAGATTCATCCCGGCCCCCCGCTGAAGAAAACACCTGCTGTACTCTGACAAATGGGAGTAAACGTAACGGTAACCCCTTTCTGAGATGGGATGACTATTTAATTAAAATGGCTGTTATTAATTTGTTTTAAAAATTATTTTAGGGAGGTATTGTTGGAAAGAACATTTGTTTTTTAGGTTCTAGTTACTCTTCAAAGTTTCTAACCAAGAAGATCAAACAAATCAATGAATCATTTAAAGTTGTGAACATGCAATAAAATTTCAGTAAAAACAGACCTCAACAACTAGATTTTCTAAAGTGGTTGTTAGCACATTGTTATGCAGTGACTAGTGCATTCTGGGTGGTTGTTAGAGCATGATCAATATTTAAATCTTGAATGCCAAAGGTTCAACATAGCCACATTTCTTGCCTGCTTTCACAACCGCTCAGCAATCACACTGATTTATGACTGATAGTGAGTGGTTCATTTAATAACACTTTGGCTGAGGAGGCATTTCTAAACCAAATCCACTGCACATAAATTACAGCTACAACTAGAAAGAAAAATGCCTGATTTCAAGAAAAATTTCAAGAAAAATGCCTGATGTAAAGTACAGGTAGTGTTGTTTGCTTTCTTATAGGTGTAGCACAACCAAAAAACTAGCTATGACTTTCTGAGGCACAAATGTGACAAAAAACATCTCTTAAAAACACAATATAGTGGCTCACCGAAGAGGCTAACGGCAAATTAAAGGAAGGGTAACCTCTGACCCAACGTATGATGACGTAGGCACAGCGTAAGCTTAGGTGAGAATTGACGAACACGGAAGAGCAGGGGACGCCGGTCACTAAAGTCTAAAACAATAAGTTTTAAAGAAAAATGCAAAACATTTTGTGACAGTGACCATCATACATGGAGTCAGAGGTCAACCTTCCGCCGGAACTCGACTCTCTCGTGAAAGCACGTACGGTCGTTGCCGGAACCCAGTGATTACAGTTTATACATTTTTGTATATTTTTTCTTACAAAAACCCAATTGCTCTGCCTCAGAAGGCATTTATTAACCCACTGTATTCATTTTATGATGGATGGATGCACTTTTTGGAGCTTCAAAAACTCAAAAACTGTTCGGCTGAAAGAAAGTCATATACACCTAGGATGGCTTGAGGGTGAGTACATTTTGGGATAATTTACATTTTTGGGTGAACTGATTTTTAAATATTCAGTTGTGAAGAGATTTTCGGACTAGAGGTCTTCACGGTTCGGGTCCAAAACACGGGTCAGGTTCTGGAATAGTGGCCTCGGGTCTCAGGTAATTTAAAATAAATGTGCTTTTTCCGAATGGACCCGAGAAGACCCAAATTCTTTTAAACTATGTCGGACAAAATTGTATTAATTAAAACAATTCTATGACAACGATATCTCACTTTTTCAGTTCTCTCTGAATCCGCGCTTCTACAAGCAATGGACTATAATGGTTGCTTATGCATTTAGACTCAGTTGCACCACATTTTTGCCTACCGTTTCAACCAGCGCCGTCAGCATGGATTAAAATAAACTTTAATCATCTTATGGTCAGGTAAATAGCATTACGCCAAAAGTTATAGGACGTAATGAGATTACAGTGATGAGTTATTGATACTTCAGCGTGTACTTACACGTTCAAGTCAAGTGCATTTTTGAGAAACACGTGGAAAAGGAACAAACGAAATCCATCTTATAGCTATGAAATCCATCAGGATTTTCTTTTTTGTGTGCAGAAGCCCTTCACCGGAGATGAGGTAAATAGACAGCTGACAACACTAGCAAATCCAAATCCACAGGTCACAATTGAAAGCCAAACTCAGAAATAACCTGTATCCATCAGGCAGGCAATAATATAAAGTAGGCCTAATAATAAATAAGTAAATAAATAAATGGAAGTAATGGAACAGCGGCCAACTCAGTCAGCAGGACACCGGGATTTTCCGGACTGGTTGCAGGCTGTGCACACATTAATGCCATTTACGTTCAGGTCCAGTCGCGTTTGAAAATATATTCCGTCGGGTCGGACTAAGGTCTACTTTCATTGGGTCTGTCTCAGGTCAGGTTTTTCTTTTTAAAAAAATTATTTATGCTCGTTGGGTTTGGGTCGGGTACAGATTTTAGGACTCGAGAATACCTCTACTTCGGACCCTGTTACTTTATATTGTTTCTTAGATGTTTGAAACGCACTAAAAAATTGAAAAGTTTACCTACAGTTTATATGTAAATGCATTCAGTGAAAGCAGGAGCAAATGAACCACAGGAGATTATGATGTGATTTCCAACTAAGGCAACAGAATCAGCTTGGAGGGAGATGGGAAAATGTGCAGGAATAACAAAAACAAAACTACTCTGATGACCTCTACTCTGCCAGAAATGGGTTGGATCAAAGGGAGCAAGTTTGGCTTGTCATATATTTATGAGAGGCGAAGGACAACATGGAAACACAACAGGTCATCTCTGATTACACTGTGCGAGTCAATAGGTCAGGGGTTCTAAACCCGCTGGGTGATGACCTCACTGGCGGCCGGTGCCATGAAGTAGTCAAGAATCCTAGGATGTTTGATCTGGGATGGTTGCAAAAGGTCAAAAGTCATGCCTGGCAGGATCTGACAAACTCCTCTTGCAAAAACAAGCAGAAAGACAATTGTACTGACCACCCGGACTGTAGAAACAAGGGATCCTTACGGCTCATCTACAAATAATTATTTCAATTTAAGTAGACATTAAACAGATGCTTTCATCCAAATAACTATTACTTTCACTTATGTTTAAATACAACTAATCTTTAATTTTACAGTTACAGCCAGTATTTTCTGTAAACATCCAGTAGTTTTATTTATTATAACTTACAATTCAGTACATGTCCAATGTTACAATCTAGTATCAAAATAAAACAGCAATGCGCTAGGTTTGTTTGTGGGTAGGTTAGATGTACTAACATAAAAAGTTACGTCAATATTCAGCTCTCGAGTTCGTGAAAATACAAATTCAAGCTGCAAAAAATTACAAATTAAATTTGTTTAAATAAACTGGTTTTATACAGCATATTGTGTGTCCCAACAAGTCATTATTTCTCATGCTAAATAAATATGCTAATGCTTCACAGAGCTTTCATTCAAACATAATTTTCACTGTTCATAACCTTGAAATGGACTTTTTCTTGTCATCCACCAAAACTGACCTACTAACTTACAAATTTCAATAACACTTAATGGATGGAAAGCTCAGCTGAATCCAGAGGATGATGAAGCCACATAAGGGGACACACTCTCAATTAATGCTTGATGTACAAAATATGATGGCAGTTATTTTATTTGGCTTTGTTTCACAAGTTAACAAATATGAAGCCATTTTGTACTAATGTAACTTTGTACCACCCACATTACACAAGGCTATTTGTCATTGTAGCAATACCACACTGATCACATCCATATGTTAATGATTCAAGGAAATGCAATGATCTTGTGCATCCCATGAGAAGAACTATTTTTTTTTGGTTTAAGGATGCAACTTAAACACATTTCTTATTAGCTATACAATGTCTTTGCAAATCTAACTTTTTGCAAAAGCAAACTTAAGAAGCTAAAGTAAAATTATACGTTTCATGTAGTACATTTGGTTTTCGTTCTGCCGCTTATAAAAAGCAGACCAGTTCTGTTGTTCTTCGATTTCAGAGTACATTTAACACACTAACATCAGAAACCACAACAGTTTTTGTTGTGGCAGAGAGGCCTTCTGATTCCTTTATTAAAAGCATCTCTGCTCTAGTGGTAGAAACTTTAATGTGTATGTAAATATAACTGATTTTAATGAGTTAGCTTAAAGCCATAAGGACTCAATTAAAAGATACATTTAACTTTATCTTGAAAGAGGGCACGACTTTTCTTTGCCAAATAAAACATTGTTAGCCTGACTCAGACTTGGCTGCATGATGATGCAAAGCATGTGATTTTTAACATATGCTTGAAGTAGATTAAGGTTGATATCCTCTTGATAATAAAAAAAAATATTCTTAATTATGAAATTCCAGATTTAGGCTACTTACATTTTTAACCCTTAAACGCATACCTCGGGTCTTTAGTGTCATTCACTACACTCCTCCTGGGGACCACTCCTCCTCACTCATTTTTTAAAGTCAGACATTAACCTTCTTGGCATTCCTTAATGAATTCATTATAAACAATATAACAAGAAAAAAAAATATGCCTGTTTTCCCATTAATTTTTTGTAAAATATTGTATAGGGTCGCTAACGACCCGGGGTATGTAACAGTGTAAGTATAATTTATCTGCACAACAATAATTGTATCTTTGATGACTAAATAAGTGCAATTCTCCTTTATTGTCTGATACACAATAATGAAGAGACATTTCACTCATAGTTACCGCAGGCAGAAAACAAAAGAATAGGAAGTATCATCAGCAAAGCGTTTTAATGCAGAGCAACTGCTGAACGCAATCAAATATTAGTGTCACTGTCACTTGATGGTGGATCTGATGAAGAAGCTGATTTTCAAATCAGATTTCGAAATCAAAATACTGATTTTGAAGATGTTGATAGTTTTGAGAATATGTTTGATATTGCTGATTGTTCTGGGAAAATGAGCTCTGACGAGGACAGTGATGATGGTATAAAACATCTGCTCAAACTGAACCCTCCCAAGCTCTAAAAGTTAACATAATAGCTTTATTTTATTCTTCTGTAATTGCTACTCTAATATCAGGAGAGTTTTATATTATCGGTAGAGATCCATCTGTGTTAAATATAGATCCGGGTCACTTGAATATGACCCGAATATGTAATAATGTTTGGCGAAACATTCATGCATTTAAGGGTTAAACGTGTTAATATCTTTTTCATGAAGGGACAGAGAAAAACAAACTTGCAAAGTATAAGTTTGAGCTCAAAAAGATGCAGATCCCTGGTTCAGGAAGGAAGGATAAATAAAGATATATTAGGTTATACAAAGATTCTTGCCTTAAATGTTGCTTCTTGCTGTGCATCTCCCCAGAGTCTTGCAAACCAAAAGAGCTCGAAAGACTAAAAAATGTCATATCCTTGTTTACCCAGACTCTGAAACAAGAACTCACAGTTTCAGTTTAATTGGCAAATTTGTTTAGCGAAGACGAATCTTCCTGAGTTTAGATATTTATGTACACAAGAATCAACTTCATTATCTCAGCACTACTATAGAGTTGCATGTGATTCAATGAGGGGGGGGAAGAGGGGTACATTTCTTACAGCAAAACTTTGCATGGCCAAATAAACATCCCACGGCATTCCTTAGCTACACAGCTATAAAGTGGCATGGCATTTGTGAGCTAAGGGTTTACAATTACGCAGCTGTTAAATGTAAAGCAGAGTTCCTTTTGTTCCTGTTGAAATAAACTGCAGCACAAAAGCTGTAGAACTTAACACATCTGTTCTGTTCGGAAAAGTTTAATTAAATATAGTGGATAAACACTATCCCGGTGTACAAAGCCCTTGATTATTAAAACGCAGATGTCAGCAGTGGGTTTATTCCAAGTCGGTAAACTACAGTCCTCAAACTGTAAATAGCTCTCTGGTTTAAAATCAGGGCGCTGAGCAGGTTTGCAGGAGCAACACACCTTTAGAAAACAATCTTGAGGTATTGGCTTACACCCCTAATGGTTTTAAACTATTTATAAAAGGTGTTCAGAGCTAGAGATTTTCCACTTGACTTAAACTATAAAATGCAAAATAGTTCTAATAAAAGCCTAAACACTTATCTGCCCAAGTGAAAACATTGACAAGTGATGCCAGAGTCTATTTATAATTTCATTTAAGAGCTTGTGGTTTTACCAGTTGCAAACGCTGATGAAAGAGGGCTTTCAACAAGCCCTGAGGAAAGTCACGACTCAAATCTTTGCTTGGTATATTTTTTTCATTTTCTATGCTGCAATCTCCTCATATACTGAAACAAAATGGTAAAATAAACCAGATTTGGATTTCCTGAAGGAAATAACAGCACTTAAAGGGCAGTGCAAACAGAGAAGAAAGCCAGTGTTCTGTTCTAAAACCTTGTTGGCTGCCTACTGAGTATTTTAAGACATCATAGGCACATTCACAACACAAAGCTTGTCTGGGAACATTATTCTATCTTTTAAGATACCTTGTTTGAACCAGATTCTGAGGTAGCAACAAGCTCGTTGAAAATATTCATTAAAGATGGCAGGAGTCAAAAGAAAGGATGTTTCATTCAGTACGTAGTAAGTTTAAGTAAGTATAAGTATCGATAAAAAGAGATAATTTTGGTTTATTTATGTGGGTTATGTATTTATGCTAAGTATTGTGTTTTTAGTTGAGCAACATGCTAATGTCAAACTATTGGAATCAGCTGTGAATGATCTTAGCCATTTGCTTAATAGTTTTGCTTCATTTGCGACACCGTTTTCAACTCAAAACAGAAAACTTTTAATGCGTTTAAGCTGTTCATTTACACAACAACGCCGTTTTGGGGGCTTGAAAACTCAAACTTTTGAAAACGGGTTTAAAAATGCAAGTTTTTGAAAATGATAGTTATTGTCTCCATGTAAATTACAAAAAACGTGAAAATGGTGACATTATGCGCATGTTTATTATGAGTTCAGTCTATAGGCACGTAGTGTTTCTTTGTAAAGTGACATCACCAACTATGGCCTGACATGTTTTTAGTCATGTCCACTTTTGTGAATCCGTGTGAACGGTGATCGTTTTGACAATGTTGTCATCTGGGGCGGGTCTTATTTACACTGTTAAAGAGTTGGATTCTCATGTATTCTCATGGCCAAAATTTCAAAAAGTAAAGAGTATTTCTGTGCCAAATACACTCCTTCAGGATTTGAATAAGTTTCGGAAAGTTTTTTTCGAGTATGGGCCTGTATGACGTCATAAAGGACGGAATTCCATGTATGGGCACTTCTCCTGTATGAGTGTGTGCACATCAACCAGAGGGAGAGCAAGAGCAACGAGTTCGGGTTACGGTAGCCGTCGGCAGCGCTGTCATTTTGTTTTTAGACCACGAAATCAACAATGTCACTAAAGAAGTGTGTTTTTGGTTGTGAGGGAAAGATAACCTTGTTCAGCTTCCCAAATAACCCAGCGTTAAGGAAACAGTGGATGCAGTTTGTTTTTCCGGAGCAGCAATGGAGTTCTGCAAGTGTGTTTGTTTGTTCCTGTGTTTGTTTGTTCCTATCCCTGCATCAAATGTCTGTGTTTTGTTGGCAGTAGTCTATATAAGATACATTGTGTCAAAATGATTGATTGCTTTGACCTTTGACCTACCACTCCCCCTTCCCCATCCCCCACTGGACCACCCACGTCATTCCCCTCCCCCACGGTTGACCTTGACCACCCACGTCGCCGTCACCTTTGACCTTGTGTATCCTCCGGGGACCAATATGACCTTTGAGGTCACATATTTGTAATACCGATGGTGCCCTATGACCACCGGTTGTTTTCTGTGGCGATCAAATGGAAGAATGATTGTTTTGAACTTTGACACGGCTATTTGAGGTTTGTAATTTCTGGGCTACATCTGTAGGATACGTGTGGGCTTCCGCATTCCATAGCAGGGGTCATTTTACAGAGGAGCAAGTGACAAAAATAAGATTGTATCATCGTCATTAGGGCAAATCACAATATGCTCACTCACTGTGTCTTGGTCACACACACACACACAATTGGTTTTATAAAAGGAATGCATTTTTAAATGTGAGGAATATATGTGTCCACATCCAACATCTGATGCCATACAGGAATGATTTTTTGCTTAAATCTAATCTAAAGTGTATTGGTTATTAAACAATGCCTGTTCCAATACTTTAGCTTGTTTAAAATTTATGCACAGGGACTTCGGCACAGCCAATGAAGTACTTCGGCACAGCCTGCTCTACTGTGTCCGACGCAGGAAGGCGACGCCACCCTGGAGACCTGGAGATGGGCGGGGCTGCTCTTCCCCGGAGGAGGGCCGGGCAGAGAATCTTTTGAGTCAAAAATCTGTTCTGCCGCTGGTGTCACAACCAGTGGTACCCCAATTCTCAAAAAACAAACAAAAAAAAGAGCAGTTCCTCTATCTCTGGGTCCCAAGGGGGTTCGGAGAGCTGTGGACGGTCCAACGCCGGACCACACTCATCCTCCTCCTTCGCCAGCGGGCAGCAGTGGACGGTTCGAGGACGCAACCAAGCCTTCTCACGTACCCTCTGCCCACTCGTGGAATCAGGTAAGTGTTGCACAGCACACTCACACCCCGCTGCGGGCCGCCTTCACGAGACAGCCGCCCCAGCCCGGTACCTGCATTCCACCTCGCTGCCCCACGGTGGGTACGCCAGTGGTCCCTTTGGTCCCGCTTGCACGGTCTCTGCGAGCCTGGTTAGCGCTCCCCAGTCCGTCTCGCTGGCTCATTCGGACCATCAGGCTCGGCTATGCGATTCAGTTCGCCCGGCGCCCCCCCAGGTTCAAGGGCGTCCGCTTCACTTCGGTGAACGCCGCAGACGCCCATGTCCTGCGTGCGGAGATCGCAGTCCTACTGGCGAAGGACGCGATAGAGCCGGTCCCTCCAGCCGATATGAAGACAGGCTTCTACAGCCCGTACTTCATTGTACCCAAGAAGACCGGTGGGTTACGGCCAATCTTGGCCGTCCCCAAGATTGGTTTGCAGCGATCGACCTGAAGGATGCGTACTTTCATGTCTCGATTCTTCCTCGACACAGGCCGTTTCTGCGCTTTGCGTTCGAGGGTCGAGCATATCAGTACAAAGTCCTGCCCTTCGGGCTGTCCCTGTCCCCCCGTGTCTTCACGAAAGTCACGGAGGGGGCCCTTGTGCCCACGAGAGAACAGGGCGTTCGCATCCTCAACTATCTCGACGACTGGCTCATTCTAGCACAGTCCAGAGATCAGTTGTGTGAACACAGGGACCTGGTGCTCAGACACCTCAGCCAGTTGGGTCTTCGGGTTAACTGGGAGAAGAGCAAACTCGCCCCCGTGCAGAGGATCTCTTTTCTCGGTATGGAGTTAGATTCGGTCGAACGGACAGCGTGCCTCACAGAGGAGCGCGTCCAGTCGATGCTGAACTGCCTGAACACGTTTCAAGGCAGGATGGCGGTTCCACTGAAACAGTTTCAGAGGCTCCTGGGGCATATGGCAGCCGCAGCGGCAGTAACACCGTTCGGCTTGCTTCATATGAGACCGCTTCAGCATTGGCTACACGGCCGAGTCCCGAGATAGGCGTGGCAACGCGGCACTCACCGGATGAGCATCACACCGGCCTGCCGCCAATCCTTCAGCCCATGGTCAGACCCCTCGTTGTCATGCCAGGTGTCCAGGCATGCTGTGGTCTTCACAGATGCCTCTGCCATGGGCTGGGGAGCCACGTACAACGGGCATGCAGTGTCAGGGGTTGGACGGACCCGCACCTGCATTGGCACATCAACTGCCTCGAGTTGCTAACAGTGCATCTCGCTCTGAGCCGCCTCAAAAGGCTGCTACGGGGCAAAGATGTACTGGTCCGCACGGACAACACCGCGACCGTTGCGTATATCAACCGACAAGGTGGTCTACGCTCCCGTCGCATGTTGCAACTCGCCCGCCATCTCCTCCTCTAGAGTCAGAAGTGTCTGAGGTCGCTTCGGGCCATTCATGTCCCTGGTGTGAGCAACCGTGTGGCCGACGAGCTTTCACGAGCTGCGCTCCCAGGGGAATGGCGACTCCACCCCCAGGTGGTTCAGCTGATTTCGAGACAGTTCGGGGCTGCACAGGTCGACCTGTTTGCCTCCCCAGAAATGTCCCACTGCCAGTGGTTCTATTTGCTGACCGAGGTTACACTCGGCACGGATGCACTTGCGCACAGCTGGCCCCAGGGGCTGCGCAAATATGCGTTTTCCCCAGTGAGCCTACTTGCACAGAAACTGTGCAAGGTCAGGGAGGACGAGGAGCAGGTCCTGTTGGTGGTGCCTTACTGGCCCAACCGGTCCTAGTTCCCAGAACTTATGCTCCTGGCGACAGCCCCTCCTTGGCCGATTCCTCTGAGGAAGGACCTTCTGACTCAGAGACGGGGCACCCTGTGGCACCCGCGTCCAGATCTGTGGAAGCTTCATGTCTGGCCCCTGGACGGGACGCGGAGGTTCTAGGTGACTTACCCCAAGAGGTAGTTAACACCATCACTTCGGCACGAGCACCGTCTACAAGACAGGCTTATGCTTTGAAGTGGAACCTGTTCGTCGAGTGGTGTTCTTCTCGCCGAGAAGACCCCCGAAGATGTTCGATCGTGTCTGTGCTTTCCTTCCTGCAACGAGGGTTTGAGCGTAGGCTGTCGCCCTCCACCCTCAAGGTCTATGTTGCTGCAATATCTGCCCATCACGACCATGTAGAAGGTAAGACAGTTGGGAAGCACGACCTGGTCGTCAGGTTCCTCAGGGGGGCGAGACGGTTAAATCCTCCTCGACCCCCCTCCATACCCTCTTGGGATCTTGCTCTGGTGCTCCGAGCACTTCAGAATGCCCCATTTGAGCCCTTGCGGTCAGCAGAGCTTAAGATTCTGTCTATGAAGACTTTGCTGTTGGCCGCACTGGCCTCCATCAAGAGGGTAGGGGACCTGCAGGCATTTTCGGTCGACGAATCGTGCCTAGAGTTCGGGCCGGGTGACACCCACATGGTATTGAGACCCCGGCCTGGCAATGTGCCCAAGGTTCCTACCACTCCCTTCAGGGACCAGGTGGTGAACCTGCAAGCGCTGCCCCTGGAGGAGGCAGACCCAGCCCTAGCTTTGCTCTGTCCCGTCCGCGCTCTGCGGATCTACGTGGATAGAACTCAAAGCTTCAGGATATCAGATCAGCTCTTTGTCTGTCACGGAGAGGCCAGCAGAAGGGAAAGGCTGTCTCCAAGCAGAGGATGGCCCACTGGATAGTGGATGCCATCACCTTGGCTTACCAAGCACAAGGTGTGCCCTGTCCGCTCAGGATGCGAGCACACTCTACTAGAAGTGTTGCATCCTCCTGGGCGCTGGCACGTGGCGCCTCGCTGTCAGACATCTGTAGAGCTGCGGGCTGGGCGACACCCAACACGTTCGCTAGATTCTATAGTCTACGTGTAGAGCCAGTGTCCTCCTGTGTTCTTGCCTCAAACGGGTAGAAGCACTGAGAGGCCCTGGCTCTTGTCGGCTTGCTGCGCCCCGGCGCTTTATTCTCCAGAAGCAAACTCTGTCGAGTCCTCCATCTCCCTCGGTGCTGGACGTGGCGGAACGTCTGGCATCAGGCCCCTTGCCGCTGAATCCTTGAGAACCGGTACTGGGCTGGGGATATATGAGTGACCCTGCGGGGATCCCATATATTTTTCCACGGTCGCTCCTACGGGAAGCCCGTGTCTTTCCCTTGGGAGAGCCCTCCCCTTGGTGGGGCTGGAGCCCCCTCTCAGTTGCGGGCTATGGCTCAGCTTTGTACTCCACATAACTCCTTCGGTGTATGATGTGGGTTCCGCAGCGTTCCCTTCCACTAGGGCACGCTTCCCAGTGTTATCCAATAAGTCACTGAGCGGGTCATGCAGAACAGCAGTGATGGACTTCTCTGTGTGAGCCCCATCTCATCAGGTAAGAGAGCTTAGGAGGCTCACACAGGGCACTGGATGGGGGCAGAGGCCATGGCGCTTTGGTAGGGATTCCTATTCGTCGGTACTCCGACGTGGCGTCGAGAGTGACCGACTGAATGGGAACGTCTCGGTTACGTATGTAACCCTCGTTCCCTGAAGGAGGGAACGGAGACGCCACGTCCCGTCGCCATGTCCTCTGTACCCTGCTGGGGTGCCAGTTCACCTACTCGGCTCCTCAGCAAAAAACTAATTTGATGCAAGCACCTGTGCCTCATTTATACCCACACGGAGTGGCATGAGCAGCTGGTGCAATCATTGCATGCCAATGTGCATTGGCTCGTTTAGTTACACTCGAAGTAGATTGGCTCTCGCTAGCGAGATTCCTATTCGTCGGTACTCCGACGTGGCGTCTCCGTTCCCTCCTTCAGGGAACGAGGGTTACATACGTAACCGAGACGTTATGTGTGCATGAGGCCAAGAACGGTATCGCCGTTAATGTCAAGATATCTAACCACCAATTTTGTTGAATGTGTTCTATAAAGTATTGACTCGTTCACTTTTAGATAGTATGTTGCCAAGAATGCGCACATTCTTCTTTCTCTCCTCTACCTCTCCATCTCCCTTGTCCTGATCCAGCTACTCCTCTCCTTCACCCTCACATTATTTTTCTCACTCTTCTCCTCTGTACACTGTAAAAAATTATGATCAATAAGTTATGACGGCATGTTTTTACATTGCTTTAACTCATCAGAATAAGTTAAGCAATTTTCAACTTTTTATAAGTTATACCGGATTCAACAATTTTATTTTAAAGTACTTAAATATTTAAAACAATAGAGTCCTATTTTACTGTAAGTCCAAGTAATGGACATAACTTCAACAATGATTTCTAACACTATATATATGTTTTACAAGATAAAATATTTCAGATATCTGCTACTTAAAATGCTTATCAGTTGTTTCAGTCTTTGTTTTATATATATTTTTTTTCAATACAATGAGAAAAACAATAAGTAGATTTTTTCTAATTTTTTTATTTGGCAAGTTTTTGTTATTTAATCTACTTAAGTAAGCGGAGTAAAATTAACAAAGTGAGTAAGTAAATATAACTTGGCTGTTAAATTATATTGAGTAATTTTTACTTACAAATTTTATGTAATTAATATAATTACATAAAATCATTTGCCATTTTAAATACATTTTACTTGTTTAATGCAGTGCTGGTAATTATTTTAAATTGAATTAAATGTTACTCTTATAATGTGACAAAATAATACTGTGACAATGTGCAGTTAAGACTTAATAAGAAATAACAAGCACTTACAGAAACCTATGATGCTTATGATCACTTTTAAGGCTTAAGCAGCTTGAGCTATGACAAACATCCACGTTCAATGATAAATTAAACATATTAAAACTCTAAAATGAGCAGTTCTATGCATAGATAGCTTAATCTCAGTATCAAAACATTTGGAAAGCCTTTTAAACTAACAAAAAACTAAAATACAAATTTGTAAATGTAAGAATATTTCTTCAAAACAGTTATAAAATGATGGCAACCCTCATTATCAACTCTGTTGTTTTAATACAACATAAGAGATGTGCATGCAACTAATGCAAATGTAAACGTAAAGGTTGCACACAATGAACATTTTGGATGTCACAGGGTACAGGTTTTCTCAAGGGTACCGTTCTTCTGACACAAAAAAGCAAGTCAACCAGGCAGACAAATGCCTATGAACACCCACAGTACAAAAAAAGCAAGCAGCTTGTTTTTCAAAGAACGTACTTTAGGAGAGAGCTTAAGCCATCAAGGCCCAGAACCAGTTTCTTGAAAATAAATGGTTCAATCACTTTATGAACTGATTTATCACTATTTATGGATATGTGCGTGAGCTCATTAAAAATGGTATTACTCAACCAAGATGAAATGTTTTCAAAGAACCGCATTCTATACCCCCAAAAACATTTATGATAGTATGAACTAGGATAATATAGGCTACTATACTGTAAATGACAGTTTAATGCATCATCTGATTAAACTAACCAATTACTGTACTGGAACAATGAGTAACACCAAGCACTCGCTAGCATTACAGCTAAATGCAGGAAACAGTTTTCGGACAAAATGTAAAGGGAAAACATGCTCATAATTAAAATGACACAAAAAAGAATGGTGATGTTTTAAAAAAATGAAACCGTGGTAAAACACCGTGTTTCAGAAAAAACTTGAACAAAATCAAAGAAACTTTTTAAGCTCAAAATAACTACTGTGTGATTTGGGTATTTGAGGTTTACTTACCCGGGATCAGTCTGGTATGGGAAAGAGTCAGAATGATCATTTGTGTTTATTTAGCCTATTCATTACCATAAAGTTTTGTATGTTTATATTTATTTCATCGAATACCGTTACTGAGTTTGCCTTAATGACGCTGAAATGTTTTATTAAAAGACATCACAGAGGACCGCTTAAATAGCCACCTAATCACGTCTCTCATTATCATGCCTGACACCTTTGTAAATGACTAAAACGAATATTTAAGCTGAACAAATATTTACAATTGTAAAAAAATGTAAAAGGTGTTAAGCATGCTGGTGAGGGACAAGAACCGCATGACACTCTTCATCACAAACATGACACATTGGCATAGCTGGGCCTGTTTCAAGGATCAAGCCTAAAAGACATAGCATTGGAGCGGTCAAAATATGAATCATCTAACCTTTTACTTAGAATAACTACTTATCAAGTTGACTTTTTTATTTTTTATTGAAGTTGCGTTTAGAGACGCGCTAAAAAAATTGTGTTACCACGTCATGCTCGACTGTAACACGCTGTAACTAAGTGTAATAGATGTGTTTTAAGTGCAATACTTGTAAATGTAACAGAAAAACATCAAGACTCGCTTTTCATGTTTATGCATTGCATGTCTTGTGACCGCTTCCTAGACAGATCAGAAAGAACATCGCAGTTGTAGTTTAAACTCTGTCATGTAGAAGGAATAACGTTTGTTCATGTTTTCATGAATTCCTGCGAGTAGCTACATGTTTGACCACACTTTGGCTTCATCTAAAAACTGTACAAAAACAAACAAACTGTAAACAGCGTCCTCTGGTAGTGGAATAAGTGGCATTTACAATCTTTCGCAACAGAACAGAAGATAGGATTTCTGTGTTATGTTTTCATTATAGCTAAATATCTCTTTTCTTATATGTCGTACACACATAGTAAATTGTATACATATAATTCCTGTGTAAAGATTATGTTTGAAATTCGTCTATAGCTTTCACAAGGGCATGCAGCGTTATAGTTTTTAAATGTGCTTGCATTACAACAGTGTAGCACAGACTATCTAGCAAACTGCATTCTATAATTTATACACATGCTATATTATTTAATGTCAAGCAGGATGTTGAAAGAAGCTTCAGGATTCCCTAAAGATTAAACACCTAAGGAAAATTGTTTGAAATGTGGTTGTCAAAAGGAAAGTTAAGTCATACGTTTAAAAAGATGCTTAAAATGAAAGGCCCGTATTCATCACACACGTGAGGATTTGCACAACCTTACACTGACAACAACCAGAGAGCAGCCTTCACCTAAAAAACAAATACAGGCCGCAAAAATAAAATGTGAACAGTGACCTTGATAATCTTGATAATATGGCTAAGACTAGGGATGGAAGGGAAAAAATCACAATAAAGTGGATTTTTTGTATGCAATATGACACTTTTTCTTAAACAATGTCACTGCTTTCTTACTCTAGGCCTCTTGAATTTACACAGAGTTTTGTGCACACATAATTCCTACAAAGAGCATGTTTGGATTTTATCTGTAGGGAAGAAGCAATGACAATAAACTTTAATCGACATCTATTTAATTGAGCCAAAAATAATAATATACAGCTATAAATAATAATAAACAGCTGAAACAACTTAGCTGATAACTTAGCTGGATTGTGATGCATAAGGCAATTGTAAAGACTATTAAAAATGGCAAGTGCGATACTAGCGTACACATTGTATAACTCATGTTGAAACATACTCACAAGTGAAAAATAAATATTATTTTCTTTGTTTGATAAGAAGCTTCATCTGAATCCTTGTACTGCATGATTGTAACATGCCTGATACTTAAAAAAAGACCTAGGCCTATTCCAACACCACAGAGAAAATATTTTTTTGTCTAATAGTTTGTCAAAAGAAAAAAAACTGGTTTAGTTGTATCTTAAAACACCGCTTTTTCTTAAAATCATTGTGTCAAACTATTTTGGTAGCATAATTGCCTTGTTTCATAATGTATTAACTGCATATTTATCAGGCTGATAAAAGTAGCATGAATCTATATAAGAAAATGACATTTATAAAAGTACCGAATAATGCCATTGTGTCAGAAACCAACAGGAAAATCTTTGGTTTTAAGGTAAAATAAATATTAATGTTATTTATGTTAATGGTTATTAATCAAGACCCGCTTGAATATTTGTAAAAAATAATATCTAAGATCTTAAATTTTAAACATGCTAAAGTTTTTAAACAAACGCTGTTTAATAAAAATATACTTTAGGTTGAATTTAGGTAAATAATTCCTACAATTGGTCATCAGATGCTATCTGGATACAGTCTTCTGGGAGATAAAGAAGATACGATTTTAGTAAAACTTTAAAGATTTTATTTAGATCTAATTTAAACTTTTACGATTATGCTTTGGAATAAAATTAGTATGAACAAAACATTGGCTCTGGGAAATTTAAAGCCTTGTGACATAGTGCACAGAGTCTCATCTGGTCTGTAACTCCTCCCGTCTCTGTGAGGATCTAAAGCGTTTCACACTGGAGTTTATCCCTGGAGGAGCTGGGGGGTGTTTTGACTTAAACTATTTGCTTTTTATCTTCTTCAACTCTCTGAAAATGTAAGTTATTTTTATATTTATCTATTTTTATTTATATATTTATTATTATATTTAGCTAAAACTATAACTAAAAGTCTTCAAATAATGTAGTAACATATTTGTTATTATTCATTATATTTTATTTATAATCATTTATTTTCAAATAGAGATAAGTTCCTTTTATAGAACCAATTACCGTGTGTGTGTGTGTGTGTGTGTGTGTGTGTGTGTGTGTGTGTGTGTGTATGTGGTTTAGGTATTCCCTAACGTTGTGTGGACAAAATGTGGACAAAAGCGTAGTAATACCAAATTTTTTTGCCTCTGATAAAAATTTCTCCCATGAGCAAAACAGCTTATAAATTATATTAATTAATTAATTTATTTATTTTTGAAAATGTAAAATGCAGAAAGTTTTCTGTGAGGGGCTGTGTTTAGATGCATGAGATGTACAGTTACAGTACAAAAGTCATTATGTCTCTGGAAAGCCTCCATAAAATATGGAAACCAAACATGTGGAAGCGTCCCAGAGTTTGCTCCCTGTCCCAGTGCTGCGACTGTCTCACATTTCAGCCGGGTTTTTACAACCCACTTAGAGAGAGTCAGTGAGTGATTTTATATAGTGCATTTCATTCAATGTATATTGCATAAGCACCATTTTTTCCTGCTCTCTGAAAAATGTAATGAATGTTGTTTTATATTTTCATTTAACTAAACTAACATTTGATTCACTGTGTTTCGGTAAATTTAGCAAGATAATTGTTATTATTATTGAGTGTAATAGTTCATCCCTAGTTTAAAAAGACCATTGTTTGAGCTGATGTCAAACACACATTCATATTTTGGAATCTTTTTTAAATCATACAGATTGTGACAAACATGTTGTTTGAATCTTTTTGTAGAAATAACATCTAAGATCTTAAATTTTAAACAAGCTAAAGTATTGGAACAGGCATTGTTTAATAACCAATACACTTTAGATTAGATTTAAGCAAAAAATCATTCCTGTATGGCATCAGATGTTGGATGTGGACACATATATTCCTCACATTTAAAAATGCATTCCTTTTATAAAACCAATTGTGTGTGTGTGTGTGACCAAGACACAGTGAGTGAGCATATTGTGATTTGCCCTAATGACGATGATACAATCTTATTTTTGTCACTTGCTCCTCTGTAAAATGACCCCTGCTATGGAATGCGGAAGCCCACACGTATCCTACAGATGTAGCCCAGAAATCACAAACCTCAAATAGCCGTGTCAAAGTTCAAAACAATCATTCTTCCATTTGATCGCCACAGAAAACAACCGGTGGTCATAGGGCACCATCGGTATTACAAATATGTGACCTCAAAGGTCATATTGGTCCCCGGAGGATACACAAGGTCAAAGGTGACGGCGACGTGGGTGGTCAAGGTCAACCGTGGGGGAGGGGAATGACGTGGGTGGTCCGGTGGGGGATGGGGAAGGGGGCGTGGTAGGTCAAAGGTCAAAGCAATCAATCATTTTGACACAATGTATCTTATATAGACTACTGTTGGCAATCGGAGCGTAAGTGCATATAATGTAAACAACACAAACGTATGGTGAATCGAAAGTTATCCAAGGATAATGCCATGATGTATTGTGTGTTTGTGTGTGCTTGTGACTCTTTAGCTCCACCCACTGCACGCCTTCACGAGCTCGGCTGTTTTTGGAAAAAATCAGTACAGCGTATCTGTCTTTTATAAATATGATAAAACTAAAGACTCTTCGGACATATGAAGGATGCAATACTACTCTATAGGTACTCAAGATTAACATGAGGTTGGCAGAAAACCTTAGGTTCGTTTATTTTCTTGTATTCAACAGGGACCATGACAGATGAACCCCACAAAAAAGATGTCAAGAAAAGGCTAACAATACTGTCGTTTGTTCTAGAAACATTTAAGAGTGTGTCGAGCAAACATTGCAAATGTACCGTGATCCCAAGCATGTGTCTGAGGAGAAGTCTTATCTCTCTCATGTGCCTCTAAAACACTGCACCCAAAAACAGGTCTCCCGGAACAGAAAGTCTGTAATGACTCGACCAGACCTGCGTTCAGTCTACATTTAAGTGAGTGTGACAGTGAACTCAACGCAAATGCTTTCCAGCTTCACGCACTTTAACTGAAAACACAATGCACGCTCTCAGCAATTTCTGGGAGACTCGTGATCAAACATTGGTCATACGCAAGTCTGCTGGCAAACAATGCATGAACTGAGAGAGCACATGTCTGTGGTTGCAGAAACAGACTAGCATACGTTTACATCATCCGCCACCCAAATCTGACAGCAAGGTACGATCCAGATGAAAAAGTGCTGGCGCTTCAGTGCTATTTCCTTTCTGGCCAGTTATACAGGAAAGACTTAAGTACAAGCTGGGCTTTTCACACAGGTGCAGCTATAAGTAAGCATGTTCCATCCGTAAATGCAGCGGTAATAAATAAAAAGAAAACCCTTGGCTTCATTCCATGCTGATTCTGGGATTTTGCCCTTAGGGGCTGTAAAACAAGTAGCCACCAGAGCCAATAATCTGTAGGTAATAATATAAAGCAGAAAAACATGCAACGTAACATCATGATTTAATATAGACATCTCGGGCGGAAGTAATGTACTGTGTTTCTGGGAGGTTCTAAAACTCAATGGAGCGTTTCCATTAGTGGACCATGCAGGAACTATTTACACATGACTATAGGCACAATGACGCATTTAAAGTTATCCCTTTACAATGATAACCATCTTTAAACATTGACTCTATTAGCGGGTATGGAAATAGAAAACAGAACGTCTGTATTCCTAAAAAATTTAAATAATAGACTGCATTTGCAGTCCACAGAATGGAAGTACAGTACGCACCCGGTTCTGCTCCTTGGCACCAAGGCAAGCGCACCCGGAGGCCTGGTCAGTGCATTAATTAAGCTTCTAGAAGAAGCCAAGTGTGATGCAAAGCCAAATAGCATGTCATCTTGACATAATTAGTATGATATTATATGCTATTATGACTTCAGCATTGAAGTGCCTCCTAAGACACAAATATCGAACCACAGCCTCAAGCAAAATTGTGACTGCAGCAGTAGGAGGATAGAAAGATTGGTAAAATTAGTGGTGTGGTTGAAGGAGGGTTACATTACAGTTATTTCTGGACTATTAGATCACCCTAAACCCTTATGTAGTGTCTCAATGGTTGGCCTATGTGGCTAATGTGGGGGAAAAAATCCACGTCATCTATATCTTTCTTGTTTAACTTTCAAAGTGTCCTCAAGGACCTGGCCTAGAAATACAGTTCATATTAAACCACTTAACTGTATTACAAGGTTCAAACTATTTTGTCCAGGGAAAGGTTGACATGTCTCCCAGTTGGAGAGGAGAGGAAGGAATGATGCATCTAATCTTTTTATGCTACACTGGTGTAATTAGGAATGCGAACGATTAATCGACAATTGATTAATTGTCGATAATAATTTAATCGCTAAAACTTATCAGTGATCGCTTAAGCAAGGTCATCATTAGAGTGCGTTTTGAGTGCGGCTCATGTGCAAAACACATGCCGCAGACAGACATGGAAAAATGAAGCGAGTGCGCTGTAGTTACATATTCTAAATTAATTAATGTCTTCAAGCCATGTAATAGATTAGGTAGGATAGCTGTTTATTTCCGAAACAGAACTTAACCAAGGGTCCAAAAAAACCTCAAAACAACTGATTGACAACTTGATAGAACTACTTGAGTAAACGCCATATAAAGTAAAGAGGGTGCTTCTGAATACTCAAATTGATGCTTCCTGGCTCCTACGTCCTCAAGCCCGTGACCCAGAAACCAATCGATCTCAGCCATCTTGAAGGACATCTCAATTCTCTAATTGCACCACGAGGAGGCGAAGAATGAGGAGCAAGGAAGCTTCCTGAGGAGTCATGAGCGAGGATACACAGGTGTATCCTTCCCTCACATCCTAAGAGGGTGGAGCTAAGACGCAAGGAAAGGAAGCGAGGGAAGGAAACGAGGATGCACAAATAAGAAATGAGAAGCACCCATAGAACAAACAAGTAATAAGATCCTGGTTGATGAGTGATGATGTTACACATCAGATGTTTTTTTCAAAACAGTTAACCAAATGTTCACCAGGACAGTTATTTTGAAGTTCTGTAATTCTGTATATATGTGTATCGGGATTGCGCCGCTGTCTGATGTGTCTTTGTGTGCACGCTTCGGATCTGTCCGTCAGCGCAAGCAAGATGGTTTTGTATACATCAGCATGAGTTTGAAAATTCACATTTCTTTGGTTCAGACTTTTCATACTTGGTTCAGAAATGTACATTTTTCTGTAAAAAAATGTTTGCCTGTAGCTCAAAATAATTTTTTCATGCTATGCTATGTCAGCAAATTTAAAAGCACTTGTTTAGTGATGGTCATATTCCCCATATTCACTGTAAAGCCAAGCTTCTAAGCTTTAAAATGACACCTATTTTGTGTTGGTTAAGCAAGTGGATGTTAACTAAAATAATACCTTATTAGCAAGATCTGGGAATATAGGGAAATGGTGACAGGTAACTTTAGGAATGAGATAACTGGCCTGTGGTTTTGGATTTGAGAGGAAACTAGATAGGACGCATTTTAAAAGCTTAAGAGACATGCCACAAAAGCATTAGTGAGGTAATGGCTAAATGTTCCCACTAGGGCAATTGCAACAGGGTGTACTTAATTACAGTACAGCTGAATGCTTCAACTTTCACTGGCACTCCAAACAGTTAGTCAAAGTAAGCTATAGTTACAGGCTGACATAATATCTGGCTTCTGTGCAAAACCCAGGGGCAGTGGTAATTGTTTTCAAAGCAAATTTCCATGTTCTGCCCTGACAGTTCTTGGGTGAGGCTTAATGGAAAAGTTCACCAAGAATTAAATCATTGAAAATCTTCTTCCACGTAGCTCTCAAATTTCATTTTTCATTCTTAATCATAGAACCGATGCAAATGGAATTCGAGAGCTTCAATGGACATTATTTTCAGTGGATAACAACTTAAAATTCAGTCTGTTGCTCACACAAAGCTATGGCTTTACAAGACTTGAATATAGTGCACGAATGTAATGGATTGCAAAGATAAAAGATCTTTTTATGATCCAACAAAGACTGAAACTTTAGCCTGTCCGAAATCTGCAGGGCTTTGCAGGAGAGTATTACGGCTTTCTCAAACATGTCAAATCTCATTGAGACTCCAGAAGTCTGAGGCCATGAGAGCCTTAGTGAACTCAAGGTAAAGGGCTCTTAGATTCTGGTGTGTGTTCACAACTGACAGTACAATGATTGAAAACACACTTGAAATAACTGTTTCCAGCACTTCTTTTGTGCAAACATGGTGTGAGAATAAGCACTTCACTTGATGTGCAACTCTCTGTGGCACTGTTACAAAGTAGGGATATTCGTAGAAAAAGTCTTCATAAGAAAAAAAAATACTGCCTTCAGCATCAATGAGATCACGAAGACTTTTGTAATGCCTTTCCAGTGGCAACCTGGGATGAAGGTAGATCATGTCAACTCTGAGGTTTCCCATGACTTCCATTTCAGTCAGAAATATGATAGAAACACCTTCTGGTGTTTGAGCTAACGGCACCTCACTATATACAGGTTCCCATTGGCAGGACAATCACATTTAAATCTATAACATCAAACATACTATTTTTTATGAAAGGAACAAATTAGAAAGAATGTGGCCTATGGTGTACATATAAACTGAGCCGACCAGGAGACTTGGCCATTAAGCGATTTAAGATAGATGAGACTACCTAATATCCATGAACCAAAGCAGTCTCAAACTGGTAATTCCATACGCTCCAGCTCTTTAATTGATACCACATGCCAAATAACTCAATCAGCAAACACACTTGAGGCACATGTAACCCATGAACCCCCAGCAGGGTCTGAGGATCATATGTGTTCCTCTAGGCCTTGACTACTATCAGCCTGCCATCTGCTCTAAATGCCCACAAAACGAAACAAATTTCATCACTGCTGCCTATAAAAATTCCTTCTACATGAAGATATCCCAGGCCACCACGCAGAGCTTCCAACCACTCATTAAGATCTTTATTTGTATCACAGTTGGCCTAGTAACTGTTTGTAAGGTTATCTTTGGAAGGATCTGGACCATATATTCATAGGTATCAAGCCAAATATACAGGTTCTTAAAACTTCAAATAAGTGGAAAGCCTTTATGAAGAGCACATATTAAATGCTTATTAATTATGCTCTGGAAAAGTTGGTTTTGACCCAAAATAAACCCTATCCTCACGTTATGTCTCAAACACATGTCCTAATGTATTGCCTGTAATAATTACATTGAAAGCACAAAGACCAATATGATTTGAATTCATCCTGCTTATTATTATTATTATAAAACGAGGCTGAAATTTGTGTAGGCAGACATTTGCATAATCGTAAAAACCAAAGTATACTTTAGGATTTAGCCAATCAAAAACAGCATTAAAAAAAATGCTTTCTGCTTTGAATTCTGCAATAGTCTTCACATGGGTCTCATCAATCATTGTCATCTGACACAGTATCTGTGATTTTCTTTGAAATTAAAGATTAGCTCATTATTCTTTATTAATGCTTAAATGGGAACAAATGAGTTAGGGCAGTGAGGGAAAGATTAATATTAAAAAAATATGTTCCAGGTTCAAAACAAGTTCAACAGCATCTGCAACTGCACCTGCATCTGTACATTAATTTTGACTAGTCCCTCCGTTTGTCCAAACAAGCAAAGATTGTGTTTACAGTAATGTACTTGCACAACGGATGTTCAGAGGTCCTAGGCTGTCTGCGGTTTTCTATTGCTATGACTGCACAGATAAAATATGCTTTAAATGGAACAAACGCTGCAGGTTTAACCTGCATCTCAATTATTTTCCTTTACAAAAAGACACTCTGTGTGAAAGTTTAACATTGTAGACCACTCAAGAGTAGCCACGGGAATAATTACCAATTTTGTGTGCCAAAACCAAACGTTTTCATGGGCGTATTGCACACAATTCAAGCTTGAACAAGTGACTTCAAAAGCCAATAAGTGTAGGAAACTCCCTCTTAGTGATTTACTAAAGTGATTGGAGAATTCAACAGAAGCCTCATAAAGAGGTGTGATCTCAACACTTGGAAATTATAGGTGGAAACATTCATGTCAGAGTTGAGGAAAACGATAATTAAAGTGATGTTGAGCATGCCCAAGACAAGAACATACAAGAAAATGAACACTCTTCCATATACATTAAAGCCTGGAAAAGCTAATAAGATGAGAACCCAAGTCTTTAGGGTAGTTAATAAGGTAATATGGAACAGGACCTGAGCTTAGAGAGTTCATGAATCACACTTACTTCAGTTTCCATAGTTTAAATGTCGATGTCACAGGATCTATGAATGGAAGCCCTGTTTCTTCGACTACTGAACCAGCAGGCCAGAATGTGGCTTCCAGCAATTATACACATGAGTCACATCCTGCTAGAGTCTGAGACTCCACATCATCCCAACTATTAGCCCACATCATCATCTCAGCAGACATGCTGAGACTACACACTGTCTGTGTTTAAAGTTGGTCTACCACAAGTGTAGGACTGTGCACTTTCATTTGCTAAATGATACCAAACCCCTGATGATTTTCACATGTACTCAGTATACTTAGACTACACAAAGACAACCCCCCCTCCCCCCAAAAAATAATAGTCTTTTTTTTTTTTTTTTATTGAACAGTTTATTGAACCTTTAGACAAAAATATATTTTTTTAAATTCTAAAAAGTTTTCATATGCGTTTTTGTTCAGTATCATATTTGATAAATCATGCTTTTATGGCTCATATAGTATGACAGTGTTATGGAGCTAAAAAAACAACACCTCAGTGTTTTAGAGGCCCACACTGAGCAAAAATATGCAATTTGGAGCAGATGCTGATATTTATTTGGCAAAAAACTAAGATTCATGACAGCTTGCAATGTAACTCAATGAGATCTTTATAACAATACAGTATAACTATAACAGTACAGTTTTCCAGTAAACAAATAAAAGTGTCCAACAGAAACAACTTTTTTTTTTTTTTATCTAGTTCAAGTACTCTTTGTATTAATGTTGGTTTCATGGTTTTGAAAAACTGTTATACCATTTTGAAAGGAAGTTTAAATTTAATGGCTCTAAAAATGTCATGTAGCGCAGCCAAGCAAAAAGTAGCATCTTTTCCTTACACTTTGAATGGGTCATTGACAAATAAAGCTTAAAAATGTGTTTTTTAAAAATCTTTTCAAAACTGATATAATGCATATTTTTGAGTCATGAACAATGTGCCTAAACAAGTTTCAGTCATTACAAAACGTTTCAAAGTGTTTAAATTCATTTTTTGACTGGTTTTATGTCAGGCGGTGCAACCAAATTGTTGTATGTATACACTGTAGTTGTACCACCTGACAATAGTTTTCTTAGTCTGTTCATTTGTTCGGACAGTTGAACCACCTGACATTTTGGGGGTTTAAGATAACAAAACATAAAATAATATGTATTATTTAAATGTACTAAAAATGAATTCAAACTAAATATGGTTTTATAGAATTAAGTGATGTATGTCATGAATTTATCAAATTATTTTAAAAGAAAATAATTGGACACAAAAATATGCACGTCATGTCATTAACCCAAATACATTATTCTCAAAATAATTTTTAAATATATTTTTCAATACAAAAAGTTTTTTTTTTATACAAATATCATGAATAATTAATTAATTCATAATAATCATTTGGTTTATTTTAGGAGTCGCACCACATGACATTTTACAACCCGAACTAACTTTGCCTTTTTATAAAAAGGTTAGATATTTTAAGGTACTTACGAACCTTCACACAGTCATGGCAGTCTGCAGGGGTCCTCTCTATGACATCATTTCCTGTTTTATGTTTTTTTCCTCCAATAAGCACTAAGTTATGCTGCCTTTAACTCGCACTACTAATAAGAGATGCAGAGATAACAAAATATCTCTCAGTGGTGTGGGACGACAAATTTTCCAGGAAAGTACTTTTGAAATGTTTCAACATTGGAGAGGCTAGTGAGGTATATTTATGTAGTGAACCTGAGATCCCCTCAGCTTTTAGGCAAATCCCACAAGATTAAATACATGAGAGAGTGATAGTGCAGGGCAAAGTGATTAGAGCTCCAATATTCTCTCCAATGTAACCATTAGCCAACAATGGAGTAGTGTACATTATCCCCTCACCATACAACTGACCTTCAGTAGAGATCTGAGAGTTGAGACTGAAATCGGGCCTCCCCATAGGGCCGTCTAAAGATCTCGAAGAACAGAGTTCACACCGAGCAATTGTCTTCAATTTTGGCAGCAAAAATGAAGGAAAGGGGAAGGTCTGTCGGTTATGTACATGACAACCAACAGAAGAACTTCAATCAAACTTCAAAACTTGTTCCTAGTAAACTACTGCATAAGCAAATATGCACAGAACATATATTTTTAATATCAATAAACGAGCCAAGTAAAATGGTCTCATCGGCCAATAAAACTGGGCAATGACTTGAATAGAATTATGTTTGTGTCCAAAAAACAAAGCTGATCGTTTTTCCATATTCAAATGTGCTCCTGACATCCATCCTTCTTTCCAACAGTCCTCTACACCCCCATACTACAGCACACTAGCATTCCGCTCAGGTACTTGTTGACGCCAATGTGAGCAATAACTTACCGCGGAGGTGTCCTATTACAAACAGATGCGGACATGTAGTGAAGTCTGTTCTAGGTCAGAGCAGGGTCATGGAAATTAAAGCCAACCTGCTCGCCATTTATGAACGAGGCAATAAAGAATTTCTGTAGATAATGAGATGAGTGAGATGAAAGAATATACATCTTAAGAAAGAAGTAGTAGATTATACTCTGGCTGAGGTTTTCTGAGCATTGATGTCCTCTTGCTGTGTGTGACCCCTGAGGTTATGCTGAATTACTGCTAGTATTTAAAAGTCACATTTAAATAATGCATACTTCACTTGCCATGCCATCTTTAGTAGCAATAAGGCTTTTTTGTATGGGTTTCTGTGTGCAAAACATAATTTTCTTTCTTCTGTGGAACACAAGAGATGTTTTGCAGATTGTTCACACTGCTCCTTTGCATATAATGGAAACATCAGTGATCAGGGGCTGTCAAGCTGCAAAAATGACAAAGAAAAGTACAAGAAAAAGTTCACATAACTCATGCGCTATATTCCAAGTCTTCTAAAGCCAAGCAATAGCTTTTGTGTGAGAGAAGTGAGAGATCTCATTCGTGCTTCTGCATATTTTTGGCATATTTAGAAAATGGATCATCAATGCAGGGCTTGACAGTACGGCCATTTCACTCGCATTTGCGACTTAAAATAGATGTGTGCGAACTGTACAATGTATTTTGGAGCATGTGTGCGAATAAAAAATCCTTGCGGATCAGTTTTCTTAAATGTAAGATCATAATAAGTCTTCAATACCTTAAATGGTATAACAAGCGTCTTAATGATCATTTTAGGGCATCTTATATTTTGGTGATGGAAAAACATAAATTGCGATACTGCCAGATTATTAAACTTCAAAAGGCTATGATTTCATTAAATAAAGTGAGCACTTCACGTTTGCTTTATGGTGTTTGTAATATGTTGTATACAGTTGTAAGAATGCATATTTTATCTCCCTTATCTGAATTTGAATGAGCAGATGCACTAATAAAGCATAGACATTTCAAAATAAGTTTTGCTCTGTGCGCGTTCCTGTGAGTGTGTGTGAGCCGTCAGCAGCCGTTCATGCTTACTATAACTCGCACTGTTGTCATGGCACCCAGGATAAGCACACGCAACAAATTGAGCACCTATGCATAAAATCTGAGCAAGAGCAGAGCCATATTTGAAAGCGAACATCCCACCTTTGAAAGCACAAGCTCATTATTGTAACACGAGAGTGCATCCATGTAACGTTTTCTTTCACTCTAGCACAAAACGTACTGGGCACGCGCTTTCAAATATGGCTCTGCTCTCGCTCAGATTTTACGTGTGCGCACTCAAACTTTGTCCAGTGTGCTCTCGTGAAAATTTCCTTGCTCTCTCTCTAATATTGTCTTCTGATTTGTCCATAAACCTGCCATTTTCACTACAAGGATAATTTACTAAGCACGCCGAGCACCTACACGCATTCTTTGCAAGGGACTCGCCTCATCGTCATGGCAACGGTTCGTGTCCAGGTCAGATTACGTCAGAGTTTATTGTCGTTTGTCGGAAAATCATACCGCAATGCTCAGACATTCCACGACCCAATAAACGGCGATTGAACATGTTCAGTCGGGTGAAAACAAACTCCGACAAACGGCAGCAGATGCCGACAGGGGTAACACACTGATCCAACAAACTCCAACAGACTTGCTTGTCTGTGTGGTGTGAATCAGTATTACCTTATCTGCAAGATTTAGATAGAATTAAGAATTAAGCGCACTTCTTTTTGCAAGCACCTGGTGTTGATATGTTTTATGGAAAAGAGCAGCGTGAAAATTCTGACCAACATCTTTTAATACTTAGGTGAACTATTCTTTTAATTCGCTCTATCTGCCAGACACAACTACACAAAAAAGCTTAGAGGGGACTACCCATGTCTCAGCTGTTCAAAATAGAAGAAAATAGAACAGTTTCCTCTTCATTGACACAGATGCGACACATGCAGAGCTATTGTTTTGATGAATTTCCTGGCACTTTTCTATGCAGGCAGCGGTGGACTGCAAAATATCAAGTTTACAGCATAGGCTACAAACACTGTTTAAAATGTACTTAATGAAATCACTGTGGGACCATGTTGGGTTTCAAGATGACCATTTACTTCATTAACTATGATGAAGTTTTCATGTTTTGTAAAAGTCTAAAACAAACTAGATAAATATGTGTAATGTTAAACACTGTTCTTCATAGACTCTATAGAAGGAAACCATAATTTCATTCAAAATAAGCGCAAGAGAAGCCAAGAGTGAAAGAGGAATACTATTCCAGACTGCAGACAGCCATTTGTCAGAGCAAACAGATGTTGACTTGGCCGCTCTTTCTCAGGCTTTGCCAAAATTCCCCCAAGAGTCCTTTCATTCATCGGCTTTGCCCAACAGCTCTGGGTCTTTCCTGTGACCCCGCAGGTCTCCTATAACCAGAGAAACATGGGATCCTATCTTTATGGAGTCGCATTATATCCGACGCAGTTTTATGTGCAACTAAATCAAAGAAGATCCACCGATAAGGGACTGAAAGTCAAATATGCAGCTAAAATCAAGATTTAACAAGAACGGACAGAGTCGAAAACTTGCATAAACCCGTTGTTTATCTCCACTCAAATTTTGGCCATGTGATCTGGAAAATACAGCCCCCCATGAGATACGCATCTGGCTCGATGAAGCAACTCGCCTTTACAGAATTTGCAGTCTCTTAGAAGCACACGCAATTCAGTGGTCGTGCTTTCTTCTTGGTAATCCCAGGCAGGGACATTTATTGTGCAACGAAAAAAAGGCAACATGCCCACACATTCCTGCTGTACCGTTATCCGCTTACAGTCGGTCATCCAGAAAATGTTTGGCAGAGGAAGTGCCATGCTGTCTGGCTGAGCGTGTTGATTGGGCACGAACTGAACCCCACTGAGTGGATAGGGAAACCTGACACACTCACACACACTTTTCAGGCAACACAGGTGCAACATTTGCTTAGTACACAAGCACTTGCAGAGCTAAAATGAAGCACTTGGGTAGTCACATTACTTAGGAAAATATATATGGTGGGATCTATTATAAACTAACATGTTCTCAACCACTGCATATTGAATTGTGCTGGGTTGATAAACAAAGAAAATGGTAGAAATTGCAATTTGTGCAGTTCACAAGGCTTTTCCATGATGTTATCTGTTCTAACATTGGTGGCACCACAATAGATATGGGTTGGGCTTTGTGAGTTTCTGAAAAGATTGAAAGACAATAACCGTAACATTGAGGTCACAGATAGTACTTGTGAGTATCAAAATCATTTTGGAGACAAAAAAACTGATAAAAGAAAAAAATAGAATGTCTCTTTAATTATACAGGTAAACTGGTAAAGGAGATATTTATCAGGTCTACTATTCATCAGGTCTAAATGCACTTTTAAGCATAAGTTATAGCCCAAGATAAAGATTTAAATAATAATGTTTTCATTATTATTATTATCAATAGAGGTTTTTATTGCTGTGGTCTAATGATTATGTCAGTTAGATATAGCCCAAAACAAAGATTTAAATAATAAGATTAATTAACAGTCCCCCTCAATGCGTCCACTGAAGGCGCTCTGGGAGGAGGAATTGAATTTGATGCTTGAGGACAGTATCTGGGATCTAATTCTTGCCCGAATACACTCATCATCTATAAATGCTAGGCACACCCTCATTCAATTCAAGGTAGTGCACATTCATAGAGTCCATTGGTCTAGAACTAAATGTAATAAAATATTCCGATTGCGACCTCAACCTGCCTTCGCTGCAAAACTGAACCAGCCATGTTATCGCATTCTTTCTGGTCTTGTCTGATTTTTGGGGGAAAGTCTACAAGGTGCTTTTCTGTTATTTTTTCTCTACCAATAGACCAGAATCTGTTCATTTAAATGCATTACAGGCTGACAGTGTAGCCTTTGCAACTCTACTGGCTAGGCAAATTATTCTTGTGAATTGGAAGACAGCAGCTCCCCCTCCTTATCACCAATGGGTTTTTGACCTTTTTATACTATATTACTATATTTATGTTATTGTTATTTTCTGTCAGACTTAAGATGAACCAAATAAAACAAATAATAAAAAATAAGATTTATTTAAAGAATTACCATGTAAAACACTGTAGCAATATGATGGCCTACATATTATTTTTAGTATTATTATTATTATTAATAAATGTTTTTATTGCATTGCTGAGGTCAAAATGATTATTTAGTAAATACTAAATAATGTGCTATTTGTTTTTACGTGTTGGTTTAACAGTTAGATATAGCTCAAATAATAATAATAATAATACTTTATTAATACAAATTTATTATTACAAATAATTATAAATAATAATTAATATTAATTATAAATAAATATAAACAATAAGAAAAATGTGTGCTCTATAATGATTATTTAGTAAATACTTAATATATATATATATATTATATAATAATTATATATATTATATAATTATTATATATTATATTATATAATATATATAATTTATTTTATTTTTTAAATTGTACACTTTTCTCTTAGAAGCACACGCAATTCAGTGGTGTGTGCTTCACTTTATTTGACACTTTAAATAATCATAAAATATTGGTTGTTAAGTAAAGGAATATTTCATTTCGAGACAGACATCACACCATAAGTTTGGCAAGTAAGTCAGATGATTCACTAACCACTGTTACTGATTCAGTGAAGAATTCATCAGGCAGATTCAAATGGGTAAGTTTGCGAATCATTTTGAACAATTCAACTGACTCATAAGAGTCATTAGTGCTTGAATCGAATTACACTCTGTGTGCTATTTGTTTTTACGTGAGCCTGTGAGCACAACTCAGTAGAAAGATGTGCTTTTGCACGATTATTTTGCAAGCATGCAATATTATCAATTCAGTTTGTCCTATATTTTTACACATGACAGATCTGACAGGACATTCTTGCTGAACTTTGATCCTTCTCTGATCTAACTTTTTGATTCAAAACAAACTAACCAATGACAGAGCAACAGGGGTCACTACTGCTGCAAAACTCCATTTATAACCCAAAACAAGCTGGTGCCTTTCCCTTCAGAACAGCAAACACACTTTAAGAAAAATATTTGCCAAGATAAATGCTGATTGACCCAGGAAAACAAACACACAAGCTTGTCAATGAAGTAACAGTTGGCGCCTGTGGCCCCTGCGTCCAGGCCGAAAAGCCTCATTATGCCAGGAATATGATGGGAAAGAGGGCTGTGTGGTTAAAATATCAAAGAGTGGTGGAATGTTTCACAAACATCACCCCATATATACACACATAGACATCTCTTTATGACATTCACTGACCTGGAGCGCTGAGAGGAATGTGTCTGATCTCTCGCCCTGGTCATCGTAGAACTGTGCCGACTTCATTTACTGGGGTCTAGTGCTTTTCTTTTTATTAATCACTTTCTGTCCCTGGGCAAAGGAATGTGTCTGATTTGGCTAGCATAGACCGCTGCTCTCAGAATGTCACGCTTTGTTCCCATCTGTCTGAACTGCCGTCCAAGCACTGTTTGAAATATCTCAATCATTTTAGAGGGAGATTTTAAGGGTTACAATATGCAGAAGGTTTAACTATCTTCTGTGTATCCCTTTCTCTGCGTGAACCTATTCTGCCTATTTATATTTAATAAATGAAGTATCAAAGCTCTGGATTTACAGTATGGTTAAGTTTTAAAACAGAGTGCAAGCATATACGTCTAAAATAATACTGTATTTTCAGCTTCAGAATCATGAATATTTTTATTCTGGTGTCAGCATTATCCTGTGCAAGTCCAAACCTATTCATTTCCACTGCCAATGTAATACCAAATTTAGCAGTACATTTTTTGTAAACCTTTTACCATATATCTTGGAGTATCGCAATAATATCGTATTGTGAGTTCAGTATTGTGATATGTATCGAATCGTGACATGAGGGTATCGTTAACACCCTTAGTATTGACAGGTTTTCAGAAAAACCACAAATGGAAATAACATATCAAACTCCATTTTATGAAATACCACATGGAAGACATTTGAAAATATAATGTAAATACCACAATTATAGTAATATGTGACCCTGGACCACAAAACCAGTCATAAGTCTCACGGGTATATTTGTGGCAATAGCCAACAATACATTGTATGGGTCAAAATTATCGCTTTTTCTTTTATGCCAAAAATCATTAGGATATTAAGGGAAGATCATGTTCCATTGAGATATTTTGTAAATTTCCTACCGTAAATATATCAAAAAAAGATTATTAGTAGTAATACGCATTGCTTAGGACTTGATTTGGACAACTTTAAAGGTGATTTTCTCAATATTTAGATTTTTTTGCACCCTCAGATTCCAGATTTTTTTAAATAGTTGTATCTCGGCCAAATATTACCCTATCCTAACAAACCATACATCAATGAAAAGCTTATTTATTCAGCTTACATACGATGTATAAATAACAAATTTAAAAAATGGACCCTTAAGACTGGTTTTGTGGTCCAGGGTCACATATATCTGTAAAATAGCTCCTTCGTCGTTTTAAGAAGCTTCCAAAATCTTTCTGTTGTTTTTGTATAATATCCTAAATTCAGAATACTTAGTACTAATAATATATATGTATGTGTGTGTGTGGAATTACCACAAATTTATACATTTTGCAGGAAATGGTTACTATGGCTTTAAGTGGGTTTGGCCTCATCAGTTGTAGCGCTAAATTTACATCGTGAGCCACTTGTAGCCATTAAATGGGCAAAGACTATTATGAATATGAATAATTTGAAGTTAGGAGACTTATAGACAAGTTTTCTAGAGTGTTCCCCGTCCCATCCCCGTGGGTGGCAACATCTGTCATGATTGCGTAACAAACGTCGTACCACAAATACATTTCGATTACAACGTATTTACGACGGTCACCGATAGAAAACTAATGCTGTGTATTAAAACATTGTGAGCTGCCTACATAGACAACTGGCTAGAATAGACAATAGCCTAGCGAATTTTTTTTTTTTTTTTTTTTTTTTTTTTGATTTGTTTGAATGTCTGAAACGAACGCTGATCAAAATGTTCGATTTTAATGTTCTAACTGAACACACTGAAGGAAATACTTCATTCGAACGTTCTAACGTTAGAATGATGCCCAACATATGATTCAAATACACATAATATACAACAATGTTCACTTCGAACGTTCGGATGCTCAGAAATGTTTCATTCAAACGTTCCCGATGTAGGCACCTCACTGTGCTTTTAAACAAGCCATCTATAAAACTTGTACCCACCTTTCTGTAAGCAAGCTGCAGGTAGTTATAGGGAATTCTTCTATTGAAATCCTGAAAGACATCCTCACTAACTTTATGCATGGACTGAGCTCCAAGTTTTCCCTCAAAGCATTCGTTTAAACAGTGCGCCCTATAAAGAATCACTTCGAAAAACTTATCAGTCAGAAGGCTGTCAAAGCGATGCTGGTCTCTGCATTTCAGTCTGCATGTGATTTTGGTCTGACGCACTTCAGAGAAACTGTTCAGCGCGCTCTCCATGTACCGCACCACATTGCCATAGTCTCCTTTATTAAAAGCCTCCACTCCGTTATCATAAAGCAGGTCAAACGGTTCCAGAGAGGCAGATGAAAGAAGAAGCGTCTGGAGGATACAAGTCAAAAAGCCGTAGATTTGGGGGTTCGTATCCATCTTCTGCGTAATATGGTGCGCAAAATAAAGCGCTCTGGATGATGGTTAAACAATCCCTATGAGCCTGGTGTGGGATATTAGACCAGTAATAGGCTAATGAAAGTGACGGCTGAGCTACCGTTCGAATTCAAGGCAGTTTCGTTGTCACTCATTAATGTCATTTCAGCAATGACCCCCGTCCCTCCCATCCATTCTGAGCTGACTCCTCCC
This sequence comes from Rhinogobio ventralis, assembly GCA_039654625.1. NCBI lineage: Eukaryota > Metazoa > Chordata > Actinopteri > Cypriniformes > Gobionidae > Rhinogobio > Rhinogobio ventralis. Next base: position 16,835,444 of record CM077217.1, on the reverse strand, counting down.
CTACAGCCCACACAAGAAGGACATAGCAATTGTTGACGACCCCCAGTTGACTGACTTTTATTTAATTGAACAGCGACATATTAGAGCTTCTGAATTTAAGAACTTAAAAAAATTCAATGTAAACGTGTCGAGTCTCTATTATAGACAATACACTGATGATTGACAGACACAGAACTTTCCAGTGAGATTCTCACAAAGCTCTCAAAGCGAAGACCTCCTGTCGCCGTTTCAACGTCTCCCTCTAGAGGATAGAAATCATACTGCAGCTCTCCTGGAAATATTTCAATATAGTACGTTTATATCAACCATCACAACATCCATCAGTTAAAAGTTGGGTAATTAAAAAAAAAAAAACAGTTTAAATTAATATATGTAAGGGATAATACACAAATAGATGCTCCACTTACTATAGACTAGCTAGCGTATTTAACAACAACGCAAACAGTTCTATTTTAAAGGATTAGTTCACCTCAAAATGACCCCCCCCCCTCCCCCCATCTCATCTAAGATATTCATGTCTTTCTTTCTTCAGTCGAAAAGAAGTTACGTTTTTTGAGGAAAACATTCCAGGATTTTTCTCCACATAATGCACTTCTAACCAACGGGTTGAAGGTCCAAATCAATGCAGTTTCAAAGGGCTTCGAAGGGCTTCAGAGGCTCTACATGATCCCAGCCGAGGAATAGGGTCTTATCTAGCGAAACCATCAGTCATATAAAAAAAATATATATATATATACTTTTTAACCTAAATTGCTCATCTTGTGCTGCTCTGCGGCTCGCCACGAATTGCGTAATCATGTCGGAAAGGTCACGCTAGACGTAGGCAGAAGTACCGCCCCATGTTTACAAAGCGTACGTGCGAAGACTAATACAAACATCCTTTAGCAAAAAAAAGGTAAAACAGCAATGTCGGACGATTTTGAAGTTGGAGATTTTTTTGGTAAAGGGCGTTTGTATTAGTCTTCGCACGTTCGCTTGGGGTGGTACTTCCGCCTACGCCTAGCGTGACCTTTCGGACGTGATTACGCAATCCCTGGCGCGTCGCGGAGCAGCCAATCGTCCTATTCCTTGTCTGGAATCATGAGCCATTCGAAGCCCTTTGAAACTGCGTTGATTTGGACCTTCAACCTGTTGGTTGCCATTGAAAACCATTATGTGGAGAAAAATCCTGGAATGTTTTCCTCAAAAAACGTAATTTCTTTTTGACTGAAGAAAGAAAGACATGAACACCTTGGATGAGATGGGGGTGAGTAAATTATCAGGAAATTTTCATTTTGAAGTGAACTAAACCTTTAAGCATAAGTAAATTTATTCTACAACTGCCAGACTAGCCACAGAAATAGACACATGTCCACTTCTGATAATCCCTGTTGGCTTTTATCTGTCAAACCAAGGAAGCACGGCCTCTAATTTCAAGCGCTTTGATTCTCTCGTCCCTCCAGCGATAAAAAGCTTTATGCTGTGTCCGAAATCGAATACTTCCCTATGCGGTATGCGAAAAACAGGCACTACATTTGTCTGAGTAGGCACTACATTTGTATTTGAACTTACCTTTCGACCGTTAAAAAAGTATGTTCTATGTAGTATGAAAGTGTGTAGTATGAATGTAATCTGGACGTACTACATTATCATGTGACCTACCAGCATCAGTTGCGTCGCTTCACTGACATTCACAAATCCTCTCCCATGGCCTCATGGGAAAGTAAAGTGTCCATCAAAAGCACTTCAGATTCTCGCCAGAAGTAGTAGGTCATCCGGGACTTTTTGTCTACCGTTTTTTCGAATACTGTGGCTGCGTCCGAAAACTGGAAAATGCTGCCTTCGGAGGATACATTTCAAGGTAGGAAGGCATCAAGGCACATCCGAATCCAATATCAGCTTCCCTTCCTGACTCCTAAGAGACCTTTATCTGATAAATTTTTGAAGGCAGCATAGATGTATCCTTCAATGCCTTTGATGTCCCACAATCCAATGCGTTCCATTCGGTGACAGTTGCGCTAGAAAAAGAAAGATGGCATCTGAAAGTTGTGGCTGCTGGTCAGTTTGTGTGTAAATTTAAGTTTTTGACAAACGTTTCCCACTTCTGATGACATTTCTAGCGAGAAATGACTAAATATTCGCTTAGTTCTCACCAAAGCTTGTGCTGTTTTGCTGTAGATCATTAAACTTTTACGCTGCCTCAGAAGTGTGTCCGCAATCAGTTTCGTGAGGTGCCTTCATGAGCAAACGCTGCCTTACGAGTCATTGCCTGATAAGGCAGCGAGGCAACAAGTCACCTGCCTAGGTTTTCGGATGCAGCCTATGTATTCGGACATACTATTCTGTTGGCCTACTGTTTTTCGTATACTATATATAGTAGAGAAGTATTCGGACACAGTCACGCAGCATATGTCCGAATACTCGAGAAACAGTAGGCGAATTCCCTGGATTACCTCCTACTTCCGCCAAGATTCTAGTGCGCATTTGGTGGACATTTTACTCTCCATTTTACTTCTGGTTCCATAATCCTAAAAATCAATAGGTTTTTGGTTAAATGGCTTAAATAAGGTTTGTGGTGAACACAAGCTCAAGACACTTTCATGTTTCATTCTACGACATAAAATACATCAGTATTACCCCACTCGTGATGTTTTGAAGATGTTATGTGTCTTGAAAAAGGCAGTTGCTAACAAGTGGCGAAATGGGTCTACAGAGGCTGTCTGGGACATTAAACATCACGCCGAACAGGTAGAATCCGCTTTTACAGCCTCATTTTGCTTATAATTGAGCTCTTATAATCTATTCTAACTCAAATGTTCTGGCAAAATGTTTTTAGATAAAAACTGAAAGAGTTGTCAAAAGCTTAATTCAGTCAGGACCACTTTGAGAATAAAATGTATTGACAATCTCTGGATTTGGCGAAAAACTGCTCTACGGTGCTTGAGCTACTAGATAGCTTGAGATACATCCTTGAGACACAAATCCCCCAAGCCTTAGTAATAACCAAATGTTTCTTAGACACAATGATTACATAAATAGAGTTTCTACACAGAATCCAATGCTCTATTATGAAGATGCTAGGAGGTGAAGATAGGTGTAAATGTCTGTGCGACAGACTGAGGAGCATGCGTTTGAATGTGCTTAAATACTATAGTAACAAATCAGCTGAGCATCAGCTGATGTTGTTTAGCGATCAGTGGTCTGCCTGAACTACGCTTGAATTCCATTCGATCACTCAAGCTCTATTTATGGTGACGTTGAATGCCTACTGCATTTGGGTTTCAAAATTCATAAAAGTTGTGTTCACCTGTGATAAATATCCTGATGGACAAAACGTGTAAGTATCATAAACTTTTGTTGCTCACTGTGTGATGCGAACTGCCGGTTGGCCTCGAAGTGACGTCATACCTGCACCACTAATTAGCAGTGACATTGTCAAGCTTTTTACTTTTTACTTTCCCCAGGCTTTTTCCTCAGCTGGGACCGTGTAGAGGCCATTTGAAGCTGCACTGAAACTGCAATTTGGACCTTCAACCCGTTGGTCCCCGTTGAAGTCCACTATATGGAGAAAAATCCTGGAATGTTTTCCTCAAAAACCTTAATTTCTTTTTGACTGAAGAAAGAAAGACATGAACATCTTGGATGACATGGGGGTGGGGAAATTTTATTTCTGGAGTGAACTAATCCTTTAAGCTGTTACAGTTTATTGCATCGTTATCATTTAATTAGTGTAATTTCTTATATTTTATTCCAACAGCCCAAACGTACAGGCCTATAGAATGGAGCGTAAAAAAAAATTGTAAGGAAAAAAACTGTAAATAATAAATCAGCTCCATTGCAGATTCCAAGTGATCAAGGGCTTAGGGTGTTCCATTAAACAAGGGTTTCACCAGTAGTGGGCACTTGTGCAATGTAAGCAATGAGTGAGGAAGGGCATAAAAAATTGGACTTAAACCACATCCCTAGTATGTAGCTATGGACAACCATCAAATATACAGCTCTCTGAAATAGATTCTAAATGGAATCAAGTAAATATTTTACTAGAATCAGTTTCATGTAATAACTTATGTTAATGGGCCTATAAGGTCACACAATATTTGGAATGACACTTCCTGACTATTTTTGCCTGACTATATGAGATGAACCTGCCATTTTTTTTTGTATCTGAAACTAGCACAAATGTGAACTGACCTGGAATTAAAAATATTTTGATGTTGTAGCTAATGTAAAAGTGTTAAAAACACTTATCATTTAGAAGATATAAGTAGGGATAAAAACCAAGTGCATGTGGTGATAACCTTTATTGTGTAATTCTAAAATGATTACATTAAATATTGAAAATTAATAAAAAAAAAACTGACAAACTAGTATCAAATACTAAAGCTGCATTAGCATATAATCTACAGTACATAAAAGCCTAGAATCTTCTCCATTAAAAAAAATACCTAAAAATAGTAAACGTTACTGTTGTTACTGGAATATGACATCACTTCCTCTGTGGTCAACACTGGACTGTTAATTAAGCAATCACACCGTTCTTGTTTTCTAGCTAAGACCTCTGACTCAGAGTTCAAAGTTCAATGTGGAGACCCATCCCAAACATTTAAAAATATGTCAAAGCTATAAAAGTGTTAAGTAAAAAAATATTTGTATCATGACATACACTGAAAACTACATGCAGTGTATTTATACTTGTCTATTAACACAATGCGTGCACATACTGTACACAATAGTTAGTGTCTGCCGTTCAGGTATTCAGATGGTTCTCATGATCACTAAACATAGTCTTTTCCAGGATTCTTGGAGACAGGATGCTTGCTGAGATTTCTGTTGGATCGTAGGTGCGTTAAGCTACAGGTGCATAAGAGCACGCCTCCGCATAAACAAAGCAAAGATGCAATAAATGCACCAATCAGAGACCTGCCGATCACATACCTACAAGCACAGATAGTATTCATAATCAATAATTCAGACTCAAAAAAGACATGACAACATGAAGCTCCATTGAATACTAGAAACAATACGAAACAAAACTCCTACCTTTTCTCAGGTGGGTCCTCCTGAAAGAAATCCTCAGCAATTCCATACATAAACCAGCTGGTTATGCCCAAAGCAAACAGACCTAGAAAGGTTATAAGAAAGAAGAATGCACATATTCATAAGGCTTAAGTCTAACTGTGAGGAACATCAGAAGCAATTGTAAAACGTTTCTTATGTTATCTCACAGATATATACATTTAAAATAGGTACAGTAAAAACAGTAATATTGTGAAATATTATTACAATTTAAAATAACTGTTTTCTATTTTAATATATGTTAAAATATAATGTATTCCTGTGATGTAAAGCTGAATTTTCAGCATCATTACTCCAGTCTTCAGTGTCACATGATCCTTCAGAAATCATTTGCTCAAGAAACATGTCTTATTATTATCAATATTGAAAACAGTTGTGCGGTTTAATGTTTCTGTGGAAACCATGACACTTTTTTCAGGATTTTTTGATCAATAAAATATATTTGAATGTTTGTAACATTATACATTTCTTTACAGTCACTTTTCATCTATTTACCAATAAAAAAAACTTTTAAACGGTAATGTATAAAATATATAATATTTTTATTAAACAAAGATGCATTTAATTGACCAAAAGTGACAGTAAAGACTTTTTTACAATATTACAAAAGATTTCTATTTAAAATAAATGCTGTTCTTTTGAACTTTGTATTCATAAGAGTCCTGAAAAAAATTATGTAAACGGTTTCCAAAAAAGTTATATTAGTTTAACAACCTAGAAATACAAGATACTACTTACTAGCTACTGTACTAGTTTCAATTTAAAGGATTTTTATAAGAAAATATTGGAAAAATATTTTAAAAGTGACTTTCATCGAAAAATAGTGCTTTCAGATTGATTAATCACGATTAATCGCGATTAATCGCATAACATAAAATTGTGGCCTGATATATGCGATTAATTGTGTGTGTGTGTGTGTGTATATATATATATATATATATATATATATATATGATTATGTCTAACTTTATACACACACACAAACTTTTATGTTAGATGTGATTAATTGCGATTAATCGATTTGACAGCACTAAAAAAATAGATTTCACTCCAGTTTTTGGCTGCAGTTTCTTTATGACTTTTAAAATCTGGGTTGAACTCACCACTGCACACAGAGAGGATTCCCCCTGCAAAGGCAGCTCTGTCCTTTGACTGCTTGTTCTCTTCTAGATATCTCGTACACCTGAGGCCGGAAATGGCTACCAGCGCGGCGAGGCATGAAATGACGATGCTGATGATCATTATTACTCGAGCCAGCCGAATTTGAACTACAAACAACACACAGCAACAATCAGAGCACATCTGTTTTAGAAGTCAAACAGCAGATGGATTCATAAATCATTGGACAGATACTCACAAGTTTGATGAAGAAGAGATCTGAAACTTGTGCAATGCATGACAGACGAAATGGATATTTCGCACTTGATCCACAGTCCTTCGTAGTTGTCCATAGTCACAGTTTTGTCATTTTCGTGTCCAGTGATTTTCCATTCATTTGTAAATGTGCCTATAATTAGGCCACATAGTCCAGTAATGGACATGATATAACCGAAGAGCTGAATAGCCATTGATAAACTGAAAAACAAATGCACAAGTAGATTTCTTTGAAGACGGTCAATACTGTGTGTCCTGTCTGTCCAGTGTCCTGAAGCTCACTGATGCAAACTGAGCATTCTGGGCTGCTATTTATTATCGCGAGAGTAGGTGTGAATCAATCGTAATGTCATTCATGGACAGGACATTGGGTCAGATTTTCTTGGAAGTAGCAGCTTTATTCCGGCAAAATCTAGCTTGAACTCCTCTAAAGCTGTAGTGGTTGAAGATTTTGGTTAGAAAGGTTGTTAGTTCAATCACCTATAATAAGTCATTCTGGATAAAAGCATCTTTTAAATAAACTGTTGCATTTTTATTTTGATGTATTAACATCAAGGAGGAAGGAGATGAATAACGTTTCATGTAAAATTATGTGAAAACTGTATACATCAGCACATTCCATCTGATGATAAATGCACAGTTGTACAATTAGTTTTTTAAAGACACACCTGCTAATTCACAAAAAGATATATTTATTGTATCCACTCATAATCATGTGATGTTTCCTCCTTTTTTTCTGGTTGTTATTGTAACTGGAAAAAAGTGGGTGGGTGGGAGGGAGGATGGACACTAATATGTCGGGAAGGCAAGTCATCCACTAATAATAATAGTGACTAATACTATTGTTGGAAAAAAAAGTTCTATTTTATTTAATTTTATCTCTAAAGATGTCTTATGGTTAATGTTGCCTTCATGTGCTCTCGGAATTATCGTAAATACGAGTTTCCTAGGTAAAAATTGCACATAAACACCCTCCCATTTCAAAAATGTCTGATTTTTTTACATGCATAATAATTTACATGAAATCGTTATTTCCAACAACTTTTAACGTTTGTTTTTTAGATTCACATTTTCCTTCTTTTTGTTATGTGAAGGTCATTTAAAATAGCCTGGGGAAAGTTTTGTATTATTTTTTCAATAATTTAATTTTAAAAACCTTTTTTAAATGTCCTTTTTATGTATTTTATTATAATGCTATTTCATGCATTCTGACTTATTTACACTGTTAAAGAGTTGGATTCTCATGCTAAACATGGCCAAAATTTTAAAAAATTTTAAAAAATCTCCTAAACTGCAGCTCTTGTGGGGTGTTCCTGGTCTGCAGTGGTCAGTATCTATCAAAAGTGGTCCAAGAAAGGAACAATGGTCAACCGGCGACAGGTTCAAGGGCGGCCAAGGCTCATTGATGCACGTGGGGAGCGAAGGCTGGCCCGTGTGGTCCCATCAAATAGACGAGCTACTGTAGTTTAAATTGCTCAAGAAGTTAATGCTGGTTCTGATAGAAAGGTGTCAGAATACACAGTGCACCGCAGTTTGTTGTGTATGGGGCTGCATAGCCGCAGACCAGTCAGAGTGCCCATGCTGACCCCTGTCCACCGCCGAAAACACCAACAGTGGGCATGTGAGCATCAGAACTGGACCACGGAGCAATGGAAGAAGGTGACTGGTCTGATGAATCACATTTTCTTTTACATCACGTGGATGGCCGGGTGCGTGTGCGTCGCTTACCTGGGGAACACATAGCACCATTGCAATTCAATGATATTTGAGAGATGGTCAAATAAAAGTTCCCCAAAAGCATTTTGACCTTTACATTAACATGAAAATAAAAAAATATATAAATAAATAAACATAAAATTATGCATGAATAATCAACTAAACCCTAGTTGCTTCAGACAAGTAAATGTTTATCTTACATTTACTTTATAAAAATCATCAAGAGTTACTTTACTTGATAAAAATGTATGAACTATCAATAAGAGGACAGAAGGCATGAAGTAGATTGTACAACAGGTTTTTCAGCAAAGTTTGTGTCATGTTGGCTCTAGAAATTTGCATATTACATATGATACAGTAGTCTATAATATATTCATAAATAGGCATTATACTTATTGGTTAACATAATTTTACAAAGAATGTTTACTTTCAGTTATGAGAGAATAATTGTTTTTAAAAAATGTGGCTAAAATGTTGTAACACGCATTGCCAAACAAAAATATTTTTTTTTATGAATTTATACCCCCAAAGGGGCGACGCTAAAATAAAAAATTTAAGTCATGTTTATAAAAAAATCAATTTTATTATTTGTGTCCTAATAAGATGGAAAATAATAAATACATTTTCTGATGTCTCTTTATGGTCTTGCCCTTTTTAGGGTTATTGGACATGAGCTAACATGAACTAACAATGAACATTTGTATTTTTTACCCATTAACGTTAAAAAAGATTAATAAATACTGTAACAAATGTATTGCTCAGTGTTAGTTAATGTTAGTTAATACATACATTAACTATGGAACCTTATTGTAAAGTGTTAGTGTTTTAGTTTGAGTAAACTATTAGTTGCATAAATACTAAAAAAATATATACAAAATAAACAAAATGTAAACATACTTAATATTTTACATCAAATAACATTTAGGCTATATATTGGGTTTTCTCCGATTTTTTAATATTTGATTGTATATGAACTGTATCATTAGATCAACCTATCAAGCATACACTCACCTAAAGGATTATTAGGAACACCATACTAATACTGTGTTTGACCCCCTTTCGCCTTCAGAACTGCCTTAATTCTACGTGGCATTGATTCAACAAGGTGCTGAAAGCATTCTTTAGAAATGTTGGCCCATATTGATAGGATAGCATCTTGCAGTTGATGGAGATTTGTGGGATGCACATCCAGGGCACGAAGCTCCCGTTCCACCACATCCCAAAGATGCTCTATTGGGTTGAGATCTGGTGACTGTGGGGGCCATTTTGGTACAGTGAACTCATTGTCATGTTCAAGAAACCAATTTGAAATGATTCGAGCTTTGTGACATGGTGCATTATCCTGCTGGAAGTAGCCATCAGAGGATGGGTACATGGTGGTCATAAAGGGATGGACATGGTCAGAAACAATGCTCAGGTAGGCTGTGGCATTTAAACGATGCCCAATTGGCACTAAGGGGCCTAAAGTGTGCCAAGAAAACATCCCCCACACCATTACACCATAACCACCAGCCTGCACAGTGGTAACAAGGCATGATGGATCCATGTTCTCATTCTGTTTATGCCAAATTCTGACTCTACCATCTGAATGTCTCAACAGAAATCGAGACTCATCAGACCAGGCAACATTTTTCCAGTCTTCAGCTGTCCAATTTTGGTGAGCTCGTGCAAATTGTAGCCTCTTTTTCCTATTTGTAGTGGAGATGAGTGGTACCCGGTGGGGTCTTCTGCTGTTGTAGCCCATCCGCCTCAAGGTTGTGCGTGTTGTGGCTTCACAAATGCTTTGCTGCATACCTCGGTTGTAACGAGTGGTTATTTCAGTCAAAGTTGCTCTTCTATCAGCTTGAATCAGTCGGCCCATTCTCCTCTGACCTCTAGCATCAACAAGGCATTTTCGCCCACAGGACTGCCGCATACTGGATGTTTTTCCCTTTTCACACCATTCTTTGTAAACTCTAGAAATGGTTGTGCGTGAAAATCCCAGTAACTGAGCAGATTGTGAAATACTCAGACCGGCCCGCCTGGCACCAACAACCATGCCATGCTCAAAATTGCTTAAATCACCTTTCTTTCCCATTCTGACATTCAGTTTGGAGTTCAGGAGATTGTCTTGACCAGGACCACACCCCTAAATGCATTGAAGCAACTGCCATGTGATTGGTTGATTAGATAATTGCATTAATGAGAAACTGAACAGGTGTTCCTAATAATCCTTTAGGTGAGTGTATATCATAATAATGTTTCTTACTGACTTATCTTTGAAAGTTACTAAAATATTTTAATATGTAACAGGCTATACCCAAACATCAGTTATAAGTTCATGTCAAAACTGCATGTGCCCTAGGACTGCCGCTCTCAAACCTGTCAGATGTCATTCCTGGAAAGACAGCCTGAGGCCCAACGACACATTACTATGAATGTATGTGGCTTTCTCTCTTCTTATATCATACAAACATAACACTTTTCAAATGTGGAGCGAATATGATGGATTTTTTTTCACAAGTTCTCAGTAATTGTATTTCATCACATAAGCTAGGCCCAACTGCACTGCAGGACAAGAGCACCACAGATGTTACACCTTTTCTGGAAAAAGTCGTTCATCTTCAGGAACAAATGACGATTCCAGTCCTTCCATTGAAAGTCTATTGACACTGGAAAACATTCATAAAGAGATTTGTGTTTTGAAGACTAACGAAAGTCTGAGGGGTTTGGAACAAACGGAGCCCCTCTGTGATGAAAAAAAAAATCTGAGGAAAAATTAAATTAAAATCACCATGTCCCTTTAGGGGCTCTGTAGGAAAGACATGACGGTAGCCTAATTGATGACAATTTTTGGGTGAACTATGGCTTAAGTACTAGGACTCGAGTTCGATAATCATTCGCGTTTCAGGACTTGAGTATCCTTTTCTCTGTAATAGCCAATATGGTGGACTTATTTTCAAGTAGTCTGATCAGTAGCCTATTTTTTTTATTCAGCCGAATAAGTTTTTACACGCATATCCAACCTGTTTGAGTTTAATTAGCACTGACTCGACACACCCTCATGTGACCACCTGTACCGGTTTTTCCTGAAGATGTGCCGCAGGCTCATCGGCCCGAGAAGGGTAAAAGACGAGAATTAAAGGAAAGCCAATAGAGCTACATTCACACCTGCGCGCCGACACACCTAAAAGCTTCCACTTTTCACTCACAGAGAAGAAAGTGTTGAGGTGAACAGTTTAAAACTGTTTGGAGGTTGTCATTGCTGAGTATTGGGTGTGTAATTATCGACGTTTCAACACGAGACCCGCGTTTGGACCGCCGTTGCTGCGTTTCTCTCAGGTAAGCAACTGTCACACTGAGGGGAACCGTTTGCGTAACTGACGGACAGTTTAGTGTGATATTAAATATGATACAAATATAAACGTACAGAGCTTTTTTGTTTAGTTTTTTTGCTTGTTTGTTTTAACACATGTAGCCTACGTGCGCCTCAGACTGGCGGTTTGCTAGTTGCGTTGCGTTTTTAAGATGGCGCGTTCAAATAAAACGGTTTGTTTTAATGCTTTTCTTTTTTTAAAGGAAAAATACACAGATTTTTGTGGCTTTCACTAAACAAAATTGTTTATGAGGAGAGCCTAGAACCATAAGATAGGATGCAATTTACATGGTATTTTTGTGCCACAGTGTTTTCTTTTCTTATCTGATTTAGCAGTGAAAAGATAAACTTCCAAGAAATGCAACAAACGGTAGCGAAAGGAGGCAAACACTTTCACCTCACGATTCATGCATTTTTTTTTTTAATTTATAGGTTTAAATGAAGTTAATAGCATGTTCAAATGACAAGTTTGATCAGTTAGCTTTAGTTCAATTTGTTATATTTTCACTGTCATAAACTCCCCTTTAGTGAGTACAAATATTCCATATAATCCCCTAATATGAGGTCATAAAACGGAATATGATTATTATACACCAATTGGAAAGTGTTTAAAACGTTTTACTGTAGATATCGCCGTCCCTGCTTAAAATGTAGCTAATATCAACCATTGATGTTAGCAAGATAAATAGATAATTTTCTGGTATTAGGTTCCTTATATTGGACATGTGGATGAAATTTCAAAAATGAACTGGTGTTTTATTTCAGATGTTGCATAACACCTGTTTCCCTGGAGTTGTTGGCCTGTAGTGCACATTGCTAGGAATCGTGGCTGAGATGAACACTAGGATTTCAGTCATTGTTTCTAGTAATGGGCGCTGCGGATATTCAGCTTCTTGCCAGGAGTATCTGGAGTCATATCTTCAATCCTAATGAAAACAAGGTGTAATACTATGCATGTATGGTATATAAATGTATACAAGAAACACTTTTGGTTGCCGCTGGATGGCAGTAGAACCCAAGGAAAGTGACTTCGGACAACTATAGGATCTGCAGTGTTTCAACATGCAAGTAACCGTGAAAATCTTTGGCATGTTGGTGAACCTGCCCAGGAGAGGCATTTAGACTTCCTCATTCATTTGTAATTGAGGCCTTTCTGCAGAAATTATCCACACCAGCGTTTGATCATTTATAGCAATTCGTTTTATAGCTTCTCTTCATTTTCTGTTGTCAGTGACTAATAAAGATGATGAATGTTTATGATGGTTTCATGTGTATGAAAGTTATTTTCCATCCAGTTTTAATGTAATGAAAGTGTTGTATCCACAAAGTAACATTTTCCTCACAACGAATAATAATAATAAAAAGATTAAAAACAAAATGGCTTCTTGGATCGTGATTATACTTTTATTAAAATGTATATTACCAGTCAAAAGTTTGGATTTTTTTTTTTTGAAGTTTTAATATCATGCATTTATTTGATCAAATACAGTAATATTGTGAAATTATTACACTTTAAATTAACTGGTTTCTGTTGTAATATATTTTAAAATGTAACATTCATGTGATGCAAAGCTGAATTTTCATCATCATTACTCCATTACTTTTTTTAATTCATATACACTGTCATTTAAAAGTTTGGGGTAATTAAAAAACACTTTTTTTTTTTTAGCAAAAGCACATTCAATTGCTAAAATAGACAAACACATTTATGAAAGTAATATTACAAAAAAAGTTCTATTTATAATAAATGCTTTTCTTGAACTAGCCTATTCATAAAATAATCTTGAAAAAAATCAGTTTCCACAAAAATATTAAGCAGCACAACTGCGTTTAACATTATTAATAAGTTACTTTAGCATCAAATCATATTAGAATGATTTCTGAAGGATCATGTGACACTGAAGACTTGAGTAATGATGCTGAAAATTCAGCTTTGCATCACAGGAATAAATTACATTTTAAAATATTACAACAGAAAACGGTTAAATTAAATTGTAATATTTCACAGTATTACTGTTTTTACTGTATTTGATAAATGAGGCAAATAATTGACAAAAAAATACAAATTTTACTGAATAGACCTATACAGTACAAGACCACCTGTCAGGTTATATCCAGGAATTAAATCTGGTGGATTTCAAATCATTAACTGACACAAACATACCCTTTAAAAGTAATTTATTTGGTATTTACAGTTGGCCAGTGGAAGCTATGAGAATGTGCAAGATACAAACACTTTTCGCCGGTCACCAAATGTTTCCAGCAGCAGCTGATTGTAAAAGAAACTGGCATGAACGTCATCTCCATACATTGAGTGAAAAATTCTAAAATCTGTCACCCAGTCACACACATACACGTACATTTACAATGGCATATCAGGTGCGAAAAGGTCAGTTTGCAAAACTTTTGTAAACCAGAAGTTTTTCCCCAAAGAACAAACAGATCACGTGACTATCGGATATTGTCAGTTTTACAGCAATACTTTTTTTTTTAAATCCCTGAATGTTGAACATTTGGCACAGGCCAATCCAGCCAATTAGTATCAGAACCGTAACATACAATTTTCTTTTCAAATACTACAGCGCACTGCGATATGCACTAGATTGACACAGCACTGAAAGAGAGAGATATATATGCACATTCATCACTAAAACACACACATAAAGTGATTAAAAACTGATTCAGTAATACAATTTACAGAAAATGTTCTTAATCACCTTGTAAGCCTATAGCTGCATGGCAACACATGATATTTTCCCTACAAATTTTTTGGACACATTTCAGGCCATGCCTTTCATTGGAATGCACCAGCACAAACTAGCATATTGTCATTTTCATGAGAGCACTAGCGATTGAACACTGGTCTTAAAGAGGCACTAATGCGATACAAAAGTAGCTGCTGTCTTAAGTTGTCTCTGTACAGGATGCTACATGTAGCCCACACAATCATATTCCCATTCCCAAAAGCAAAGCGGAATGTAATCCCTTTAGAACACATTTTGACAGGAATATGGAATGTAAGCAATAATTGATTAGTAAGGAGAAAAAAAATGCCCTGATAAAGTGGTGCATACAGCACTTTCCATGAATAGGGTACAAAATAGGTTTTTCGCTGAAATAAATGCACATATCCCTTTGCTAGATTTATTATTTTGTATGATTTCACACAATAGCAACATAACATTTGGTCCCAAACTAGTCAGCTTTAAGTGAATGATAGATTAATTTAGGCTAAATTTGCAAGTTTTATAGTTATACAATTTAATCTGTTTATTTCTAGCAAAGAAAAAAAACTATTGCTAAAAAAGAGTCACATAAATTGTTTTTAAATGTATATTTAGACAAGTCCTAAACTGTGGTGACATGTTTGCTTAAACTGCTAAAAACAAAAACAAGTAAAATAAGAAACTTTTTTGAAGGTTCATCTTTTCATTGCCACTCTGCTGAAAAAAATAAAGCAAAATAAAACTCCGGAAGGTTCATCTTTTTATTGATTTTTTTTTTGTTAAACCCCAAACAAAAAAAACTAACCTTCTGAAGCTTCATTTTTCTTTGATCCTTTGCTAAAATAAAAACCCCAAACCAAACAAAAACAAAGCAAAATAAAACTGGTTTGTTTATTTTTTTTCTGCAAAGTGGCAATGAAAAGATGAACCTTCAGAAGTTTTGTTTTGGTTTGTTTTTTTTGTTTGTTTGTTTGTTTTCAGCCGAGGGTGAATGAAAAGATGAACCTTCAGAAGTTTTGTTTTGCTTTGTTTGATCTTTTTATTGATTCTTTAAAAAAGCCCCCCCAAAAAACAAACCTTGGCTGAAAAACAAACAAACAAACAAAAAACAAACCAAAACAAAACTTCTGAAGGTTCATCTTTTCATTGACCCTCGGCTGAAAACAAACAAACAAATAAACAAAACAAAACTTCTGAAGGTTCATCTTTTCCTTGATCCTCTACTGAAAAAACAAACAAAACAAAAACAAAGCAAAAAACAAAGCAAAAAAAAAAAAAAAACAAAGCAAAAAAAAAATATTTTTTGAGCCTTATTTTGTACACTATTTGTGGAAAGTGCCAGATAACTGCTGCTGTAGTCAGACTTGTTTGCTGCTTTGATCTGTTTGCTGGTCAGTTTTTATGTCCCTGCTTAAAATATGTTCGCCACCAAATGCAAAGCACTGTAAATCCGAACACTGAGATATTAGCATGAATTGCATATGATGATGCAAGCAAGAAAACTGTTTACATCTGTGCCAATAGCAATGCTACTACATGCCTTAACTTGTATTTTGGATTTTTATTGAATCATAAATAAAAAAAAAATAAAAAAAATAATGAGAAGTACAGATGTGTTTTTGGCCATTTTTTTTGTTTCCGGACGACATGATTCATATAGACCCCCACAGAGTTCACATTCAGCCAGCATGCATTTGAACACTGGAGAGCATATTAGCAGGTCCTGAAGCATCTATGGAGTAGATGAGATAATCGCTACGGACACTGCAGGAAATATCAGAATAACAAAGGCACTCAAAGGCTGAGCGTCTCGAACCCTAGCTGTACGTGAGCCCACAGTGTGCGTGGCGAGTCCCTCACAAATGATATGGAGGTCAAATGAAGAAGCATTGACAACCTCACCTTGATATTTGATTGGTTTGAAGACTGAACCTGCTTATCAAGATGTCTAGATGTGTTAGAGCAGGGCTGGAAATTTGCATGAAATAGTTCTCCAGAAATTTGATCACTTCGGTTTATGCTAACAGTCTCTTGGGATAGATCGGTGAAAGAGTCAAACAATATAATACAAATTAAAAAATAAAATATATCCTCTCAAAATAAATCAATAAATATATAGCACATTTTAAGAATGTTTTCCATTAAATAAAAAAAAACTTTTCTGCAGTATCCTGATCGACAATGCAACATGGAATCAAGACCAGGCTTGAATATAGATGCCAAGGAGGATGAAAAGAAAAGGGATATTCAAAAGAGCTGTGCAGTAGATCCCTTCCTGTCCAATCATCCACAATAAGACAAGAAGCAAACAGGAACTGTCCCTGTCGCCCAGTAGTTGATAACTCCAGGGTAAAAGACTCATTCACAACACGAAGAGACGACAACGGCTCATCTGATGTGATGAGCCGAGAAACTTGGAGAAAAAAATCAAATTAAAGTGTCAGTAGCTTCTGCCGAAAGCCTCGTGAACTCAAAGTAGTTTCTGAATCACTTCCTTCTCTATTGATTCACAAAGTAAAGGGCCGAACGGTCTCATGATTAGGCAGCAGTGAAGGCTTATGGTCACTGTCTGTAGTAGGCACCTAAAAGAGAATGAGATAAAGATGTGCATATTAAAAAAAATCATTTGAATTTGACACGTGATACCTCAGGTGCATTGGTGCAGTGTGAACCTTTGTAAGCCGCCTCTGGTCTTGATGGAGGGCGAGGGGTGTACGGACTCTCCACATAAGCATAGCTCGGGTTTATGTTCTCATAGTGCTGTGTAGGAGGGGGAGGCCTGGAACAAAGAACCGAGAGAAACGTCAGACTCCTGTAGCACTTCTGACAGCGTATGAATGAGTCAGATGTAGTACCTCACAGGTTTGTGGTTGCGTGCTCTCTGGTACTCGTCCTCTCTGCTACGCACCTCTTCTCGCATCCGTGGTCGTACTACCTCTTCTTGCACTGGCTAATATGACAGAGCAGAAGAAAGCATGTCCTTAGTGTCGACAGGGTCCACGTCACCAGACCCACATGAAATATTGTGAATTTCAGCAGCATCAGCATTTACTATATTGTCCGTTTAACCCTGTACATGGCTTTCAAATACCTCTACATTAATTATTATTTAGTAAATTATTTATATATCATGCATTTAAATATTTATTAAATACATATTATAAATATTACAATGTTATATACAATTAATATTTAAATAATATATGTTTATATATGTTTATTAAAAACGTATTGTATATATTTAAGTTTTTTTAATGAACATGTAAACTGTGATAATGTAATAACATTATTACATTTAAATATAAAATGTCATTTTTTTATATACACACACACACTGAACAAAATTATAAACGCAACACTTGTTTTTGCCCCCATTTTTCATGAGCTGAACTCAAAGATCGAAGACTTTTTCTATGTACACAAAAGGCCCATTTCTCTCAAATGTTGTTCACAAATCTGTCTAAATCTGTGTTAGTGAGCACTTCTCCTTTGCCGAGATAATCCATCCACCTCACAGGTGTGGCATATCAAGATGCTGATTAGACAGCATGATTATTGCACAGGTGTGCCTTAGGCTGGCCACAATAAAAGGCCACTCTAAAATGTGCAGTTTTATCACAGCACAATGCCACAGATGTCGCAAGTTTTGAGGGAGCCTGCAATTGGCTTGCTGACTGCAGGAATGTCCACCAGAGCTGTTGCCTGTGAATTGAATGTTCATTTCTCTACCATAAGCCATCTCCAAAGGCGTTTCAGAGAATTTGGCAGTACATCCAACCGGCCGCACAACCGCAGACGTGTAACCACACCAGCCCAGGACCTCCACATCCAGCATCTTCACCTCCAAGATCGTCTGAGACCAGCCATCCGGACAGCTGCTGCAACAATCGGTTTGCATGACCAAAGAATTTCTGCACAAACGGTCAGATACCATCTGAGGGAAGCTCATCTGCATGCTCGTCGTCCTCATCGGGGTCTCGACCTGACTGCAATTTGTCGTCGTAACCGACTTGAGTGGGCAAATGCTTACATTCGATGGCGTCTGGCACTTTGGAGAGGTGTTCTCTTCACGGATGAATCCCAGTTTTCACTGAACAGGGCAGATGGCAGACAGTGTGTATGGCGTCATGTGGTTGAGCGGTTTGCTGATGTCAACGCTGTGGAGCGAGTGGCCCATGGTGGTGGTGGGGTTATGGTATGGGCAGGCTTATGTTATGGACAACGAACACAGGTGCATTTTATTGATGGCATTTTGAATGCACAGAGATACCGTGACGAGATCCTGAGGCCCATTGTTGTGCCATTCATCCACGACCATCACTTCATGTTGCAAGGATCTGTACACAATTCCTGGAAGCTGAAAACATCCCAGTTCTTGCATGGCCAGCATACTCACCGGACATGTCACCCATTGAGCATGTTTGGGATTGCTCTGGATCGGCGTATACGACAGCTTGTGCCAGTTCCTGCCAATATCCAGCAACTTCGCACCGCCATTGAAGAGGAGTGGACCAACATTCCACAGGCCATAAATCAACAACCTGATCAACTCTATGCGAAGGAGATGTGTTGAGAAGGCAAATGGTGGTCACACCAGATACTGACTGGTTTTCGGACTGACTGGTTTTTTTATATATATTAAAGGATTGAGCATGGCTGGAATGCTGTATTCAGGGTTCTCACACCTTGGTTAACTTCAAATTCAAGGACCTTTCAAGGACTTTCCAGGTCCAATACCCACAAATTCAAGGACTTAATGTGGGGACACATTTCAAGTGTGAGCAAGGTTACGTTGTGTTACCTTGTAAGATACATTATTACAGTTTTCATGTGTCAAATACAACTATGCAAAAAAGCTTTATTTTTTTTTGCATTTATTTTTGGCCATATAACAAAGATCGGATATTCTATATTCTATTTCTGTTTTGCAACTGAAGAATATTCAGTACATCCTATACTGTATTCTAAAATGATCTGATATTAACTTTTGCATGGATTTTACTGAAAAGAGCTTAGGCTCATGTAAATGGCAAAGCAATTCAACATTACATAAAAAAATATTTGGGCAACAGATTAAATCACAAATTTTTGTGTTTATTGAACACAATATACAGTCATTGACTGAACATATTTGGGTTCGGTGTAAGCACTGAAAATGTTGAGGTACCATTGTAGTAGTTTACAAAACAAAGTACCTCACGCGGGAAACACGTAATGCGTAAATGCACATAACTGACGTAAATCAAGCAAGCTAGTATGCATAGGCCAAGAAGTGTTGGCGAAATAAAACATTAACAGACCAGAGGGAATAATATGGATTTTTTTCCAGAAAACTTCTTGCACAAAATAAATTCAAGCACTTTCAAGGACCTGCATCTATGTATGTGTATTTTCAAAAACTTTCCAGGGCCTTGGCCTTTTTGTTTTCAGATTCACAAACTTTTAAGGATTTCAAGGATTGGCATTCAGGACCATTTTTGCGGTAGCTATAGCTATAGGTAGGTATATTTCTATGGCATCGCTGTCGAAGAGTAATTAGCTGGTGAAGCAGATTTACTTATTGTAGAGTTAACAAAAGTTATCATGAGCATTGTAATGTTTGAAGCGGACGTCATAATAATTGTCAGTACACTGGCAAGATTTTAAAACAAGCAGTACATTCCTAAACGGCTACATAAGGTCTATAAGTTGGAATTGATGTTGCTTACCTTGTATTCCACCTCAGGTCGTCTTCTCTCTATCACTTGCTTCTCCTTCTCTTTCGATTTCTTATACTCCCTTTTCTCTTCCTCCAATAGCCGTCGGGCTAATTCCTTAAAATACATAGCAAAAACAAATTGTAAAATGCACAAGATATTTAGGTCTGGAGGTAACAACTTTGAGGGAAAAAAAGAACCATGCTGTACCTCATCTTGAGCAACTTGAGCGGCTCGTTTGTCAATTTGACTTGCCTGTAATAAAGATATACGGTTACTTTTTTTTTTTTTTGGATTACAAATCACCAACAATTAAAACCACTGAGAAAGATTCACTCAAGATACCTTAATTTCTTCTTCTTGTAGCATGCGTGCCACCTCCATGTCTTTGAGCTCCAGGTCTTGCAGGTCTAAGTGGGCCAATCCATGTGTTGCTTCCTTCATGCCATACTCTCCTCTAACCTTCCGTCCTGCAGGGGGCATTAGAGGATATCAGCCCAAAGAAAACACTGCAGAACTACACTTCAGCCTCATCATTTATTCACACAGTAGCCCAAGCTGCCATTTTTATTTTGGGATTGAGAAGGAATGATCAAACATGCCACAGGCAAGATTTAGTGCACAAGATTCCCACAAATCACAATCACCAATGCATTGGAAAAAGGAAATAGAGTATGCCTTGACAGCACTCCCACCACCAGAAGGCATTGCAAAGTCCAAGAAGGTTCAAATCAAACATGTGGACCCAGGTCCATACCTCTCTCTCTGGAGGAATGGCCAGGGGACCGGCCCTCATTTGAAGGGCCTCTGAGAGTGGGCTCCTCAAACACCTCATTAGGACCTGACGGGAGCCTCGGCCTACTCTTGAGATTCTCCCACTCAAGGTTGTCTTCTGACAATCCTCTAGTTGGGGTGAGACTGTCTAGTTCTTGCTCTATGCTTCTGTCTCTGCTTTTGTGCCTCTCTCTATTCCCATCTCTGCCCCGTTCTCTTTTTCTGTCTCTGCTACCATGTCCATAGCCATTTCTGTCCATCTCCCTGTTTATGTTTCTACCCCTGTCAACCTCCTTGACATCTCCGCTAAACAGTCGATCTTGACTTGTCTGGTTTCCATCTCTTGGCCTGTCCTTGGATCTCTGTCCATCCCTTTCTCGTTCTCGATCCCTGTTCCTCTCCTTGTCCCAAACCCTATCCTGGCCGGCAGAGTAATCTTTGGGAGGTTTCTCCTTCCGCCGCACCACAGGCTCCAGGTCGTCCCATTGATCTTGCTTCTTTCTTCTACGAGGTTCTGTGCAATCGAGATCGAGAGGTCTGTTTCTCTCTTTCGAGTAATCTTCCGGGTATTTTGTTCGCCGCTCAGGTGAGTAGTACTCTAGGATCCTTTCCTTGCTTGGAATCTCTGGATGCCTAGATCGGCCGAGTTCAACAGGCTCATATTCTGGATAACGACTACGGGGATGTTTTTTTCTGTCTGACTCGGGAGAGTTGTACGGGGAAAGAATTCGATTGTAGGTGTGTTGCTTCTCTTTTCTGTAACCTGGAGAAGTGGAATGGGGATTCGGCTCTTGCAAGTCTGGTTGAAGGTGTGGGAAGCTCCTGGAGGCTGTATGAAAGTGGGTGGAAAGTAAAAGAAAAGGTGGAGTGCAGAACAAGGAGGGAAATAAAACTTAACCGGGTTAGTACAAAAGGGTTAGTTCACTCTGGATAATGCAGGATGTAAAATGGTAATGGTAAATAAAGCTGACAAATAGTAGCAAGCCCTTCAAATAAAGAGGTTAAAGCCAGGGTCCAAAATTAACTATGCCACACATGCCATAGTCAAGTGACTATATACACACACACACACACACACACACACACACACACACACATACATACATACATACATACATATGGGTCATTGACAAATAAAGCTTAAAAAAACTAATGCATATTGTGTTTAAACAAGTTTCATTTGATAAATAACATTTCAACGTGTTTAAATATTTTTTTTTTTATGTCAAGCGGTACAACCAAATAATTGTATGTATATACTGTAGTTGTACCACCTGACATGGAAAGTATACCAACCCATACTCAAAATGAGCAGTTTTTCCCAGTATTTGAGAGAGATCTACAAACCTCTTCACTCTGTCAAAAGGATCATTTGGGCTCCTCTGGATGATGCATTATCATGTTTACTGTTATTACAATTCATAATAAAAGAGCCATGTTTGCAGTTGTGCCACCCTGACATTTGAGAATATACAAATTGCAGGACAAATGTTATCAATTATCTGCTGATATCTCAACATACTGATATTTATATAGTTTGATGAAAGGTTTTAAACCAAAAATGATGCCATAGTATTTAGTTTTTAATTTTTTTTATTATTAATACACCATTTTAAATAGTTTTCTTGGGCCCGATCAGACAGAACGTGTTTTTTGCAGTGAGAGGCGCCTTTTTAAAATAGTTTCGACTTGCACGATAAAATCGACTTGCACGGCTGTAATGTGCCCCAGGCGCCTCGCGTTTTAACCACCTGCTGCGCCTCACGTTTTTGTAGGAGTGCTCCAAGCGGCTGAAGTATAAAAATAAAAAAAACAACTGAACAGAAAAGCGGCTGACGTCGTCGCGTTTTTTTCCATTGTCCAATCGAATGAATGGCAAGGTGGGCCTTCCATTGTGGTGACGGTTTCCTTGATTAGACTGACAGGACAGCTGATTCGGGGGTTGCCTGGCAACATAAAAAAAATAAATCGCAGCACACTGCTCTTTTCTAAATTAAAAAAAGTCAACCAAAAAAAGTCTGTTCATTTGTTCGGACAGTTGCACCACCTGACATTTTGGGGGTTTAAAATAACAAAACATAATCTGTATTTAAATGTATTAAAAATGTATTCAAACTAAGTAGGTTTTACAGAATAAAGTGATTTTAAAGTGAATTTATCTAATTATTTTAAAAGGAAATAATGCACTTGGACAAAAATATGCAAGTCATGTCATTGACCCATCCATATATACACTCACCTAAAGGATTATTAGGAACACCATACTAATACTGTGGTTGACCCCCTTTCGCCTTCAGAACTGCCTTAATTCTACGTGGCATTGATTCAACAAGGTGCTGAAAGCATTTTTTTGAAATGTTGGCCCTTATTGATAGGATAGCATCTTGCAGTTGATGGAGATTTGTGGGATGCACATCCAGGGCACAAAGCTCCCGTTCCACCACATCCCAAAGATGCTCTATTGGGTTGAGATCTGGTGACTGTGGGGGCCATTTTAGTACAGTGAACTCATTGTCATGTTCAAGAAACCAATTTGAAATGATTGGAGCTTTGTGACATGGTGCATTATCCTGCTGGAAGTAGCCATCAGAGGATGGGTACATGGTGGTCATAAAGGGATGGACATGGTCAGAAACAATGCTCAGGTAGGCCGTGGCATTTAAACGATGCCCAATTGGCACTAAGGGGCCTAAAGTGTGCCAAGAAAACATCCCCCACACCATTACACCACCACCACCAGCCTGCACAGTGGTAACAAGGCATGATGGATCCATGTTCTCATTCTGTTTACGCCAAATTCTGACTCTACCATCTGAATGTCTCAACAGAAATCGAGACTCATCAGACCAGGCAACATTTTTCCAGTCTTCAACTGTCCAATTTTGGTGAGCTCGTGCAAATTGTAGCCTCTTTTTCCTATTTGTAGTGGAGAAGAGTGGTACCCGGTGGGGTCTTCTGCTGTTGTAGCCCATCCGCCTCAAGGTTGTGCGTGTTGTGGCTTCACAAATGCTTTGCTGCATACCTCGGTTGTAACGAGTGGTTATTTCAGTCAAAGTTGCTCTTCTATCAGCTTGAATCAGTCGGCCCATTCTCCTCTGACCTCTAGCATCAACAAGGCATTTTCGCCCACAGGACTGCCGCATACTGGATGTTTTTCCCTTTTCACACCATTCTTTGTAAACTCTAGATATGGTTGTGCGTGAAAATCCCAGTAACTGAGCAGATTGTGAAATACTCAGACCGGCCCGTCTGGCACCAACAACCATGCCACGCTCAAAATTGCTTAAATCACCTTTCTTTCCCATTCTGACATTCAGTTTGGAGTTCAGGAGATTGTCTTGACCAGGACCACACCCCTAAATGCATTGAAGCAACTGCCATGTGATTGGTTGATTAGATAATTGCATTAATGAGAAATTGAACAGGTGTTCCTAATAATCCTTTAGGTGAGTGTATATATAGGTTTTGTACTAACCCGTATGTCTGCATTTGTTTAATAAGGATTAATATGTGAGTTGGCACTGAAAGCATGTTATTTTAACCAGAAAATAAAACCAATCCAAATCCTGCCCAAAAAAACCCACAATACAAAAACAGAAAAAAAACACCACTGATTCATAGTTTTTTAAAGCTGCTATTTCACATTTGGCTTATTGGCTGCAAACCAGTTTATTTCTCATTTTAACATAAAAAAAAAACATTCTAAAATATTCAGAGATTTCTAAATGTTAATGCCTTAATCCTTTTTCTACATCCAAATCTCAAATTAGTGCATATTTTAGGTGTTTATAAAAAGGCCCATGTGCATTTTCGTTCATATTAATGCCAACAAACCAAGAATTTACGACTTTTTAGACTGAAAATATCTTGTTAACCTTTTCTTTATCACAGATTCACAGGTCGAGGGTTCAGATAAACATGTCTGATCTCCTCCCCACACATCACTGCAGAAACGCAGCCCCGGCCTAATTGTTTGCATCCCGGTGTGTGAGAACAGAGCTTAGCTATGCTGTCACAGTTCGATAGGGAGCGAAAGAGAGAGAGCTAAAGATACTTCTGCACTCTCGGAGATGGTGAATCTTTTATGTTGTGCCCTGTAGGCGGGTGCTAATCTGTTTATCATAGCAGGGTCCTTACGAACAGAATATCAATGACACAAAGAAATGCATTACGTGCCGAAGTTTCACTTTAAGGTTTATGGGGTTTTGGTGAAACACACTCTTCATTAAGCACCTATGAATGAAAGGTTTGAATGAGTGTTTAACGAGGCGAACAGACCCTATGGGTACAATACTGGCTGACCAGCAAGAGGCCCTAAACACATCCAAACGATTGCATGAGGGAATGATTACATAACACGTGAAAGCAAACAGTTTGAATGCAAACACTGGCACGCAAGGGCAGCCATGCAGGGCGGGTTGAGTTAACAGATGCAGTGTTGACATGAACAACTTGCATGTCCAGTTTTGTAGCATTAGTCACTAAATGGTTACTCATTACGAATGCAACATGGTCTGCTGGTGCTATTTTAGATCAGAGGCAGGAAAACCTTCCCACACATCCCTAATGTTTATTAAACAAACGCAAGTTGCACACTAACATGCGGTCAAGTTAGTTGACATTTTGTCAAACTTCTCAACAAACAGATGAAAGTATCTGGAGGGCTTGAGGCTTGAAATACATGAAATGTGTTCATTACTGTAATTGTTTCCTAAAGCATAAGTACCTCCGAACCAACTGAAACAGGAAAGCGCAATGCACGTCAGAATTTGTGCAGGAATGTCAAAACTTCAAATGTCGTACATTTGGACATAATTGGCCCTAACTACATAACAAACCATAATTCTTTCTAACATTTTATTTTTAGTATTTTCAACATTTTACCATTTTGTAACATGCATAAAATATACAACATATTAGAACTGTACAAAAATAAACATGATTAAACAATTATTTATTTTTGTAAGCATTAAAATGTGTGTATATGATTTTATATATATATATATATATATATATATATAAGAATGGGAAAGTGTCCAAAACTTTTGCCTGGTAGTAATATGTAATATAATTATATATAAATATATATATATACACACACACACACACACACATACACACATACACACATACACACATACACACATACACACATACACACACACACACACATATAATAATTATACACAGTACACACATATGTAAACATTTTATTTTGGATTTTAGTAATATTTTCAATTAGATATATTTGTATAATTTTTTTGTAATAGTTTTTTTTTGTCAAGCTTATTAAACATTTTTTAATGCGTCTATTTAGCTTCTATTTTTTTTGTTTTAGTAATTTTCGTACATAAACTTTATTTCAGTTAGTAATTCAGTAAACGGTTTCAGCAATTAATACACCCAGAACCAGTGTTGTTTTTGGTATTATTTATATTCTATTATATTTTATATTAATATTTTGAATTGGCTTATATTTTTAGTTTTCATTTATAGGTTCGCTTAATTTTTAGTTGTTTTGTGCTCATAATTGTTTTTTTTTAATATATGTATTTCTGAATATTTTTACATTTATTTCTATTTCAGTTAGTTGCAAAGGCAACATTTCAGAATTCTTGTTAGTTCGTGTTTTCATCTAACCTATATTTTATTTCAGCTTTATTTCAATAAACAAATGTTTTTAATAGTTTTAGTTAAAACCAACACTGCTCAGAACAATAATGTGTGAGTCTTGAACGATTCATTGCAAGAAAGTTATTTAACCAGACTTTACTGGTTGTGTTGCATATTTGCTTTTGTGTGCCACTAATTAAAAAGTATAGTTTGTTTATTGTTTGTTGAATTTACTGGCTACCATGAAGAGGCATTTCAAACTCAGTACTATGGTAAAATATTTGATGGTGAGCTGTAGATTCGGCGAACAGCCATGAGAAAACCTTGCAAATGCATATTTTCCAGCAGTCAAATGTGTTGATGCGAACACACACATTCTGTTCTCTGAACCTCATCTTTTCTCGACTGCACACCTTCCACTAGGGGGCACTCTACACACCTTTATCTTCGTAGTACTCCTCTTCAAAGTTTGCTTCCATTTGCTTTTGCCGTTTTCTCTCCTCTTTCATCTCTCGCTCCTGCAGCTTACGGGCGATGGCCTAGTGGAATGCATATAAACAAATTCATAAGAACGAGTAAACAAGGGAAACAAGCGTTGCAATGATGTAACAAACATGGGTGTGGTTACATCAATGCCTTACTGATGAATAACACGCTGAGAATGCCAGTATGTGCTCTGAAGTGTTACAAACACAAATCACAGTGAAGTAACATGACTGCTGTGGGCGTGGCTAAATCAATGGTGTATCGATGACCAACACAACCCGAGTGTGTGAATGTTGTGAATGGCTGGAAGGAGCCCTGCTCTCACCTCATCTTTCTCTTCCTGCTGCCTCAGTTGTTCAGCCTGCCGGACTAGTTGTTCTTGAATCTCCTGAGCCACTTCGATGTCGATCCGTTCCCTGACAGGACAGAGGAAAAGAAAACACTTGAGTTTTCACACTGTGAGCTTCTCAAATCAGCCACCATGGCTTTAACTTCCTGTGTCTGAGAAGAAATTGTTCTTGGAAGACCAGTCTCTCGCATTGAGGGCAATGGGCTACAATGAAACATGTTACTATTAGCTATGGCTGTCACTATAATACATTATACATGATTAAATGATGTTAATAAAAAAAATGTCATTTATTCACAAAAAACTTGGAATCATACAATAAAACAGCGTTGTTTTAGTATTATTTATAAACTATTATAGTATTTATTATGTTGAATTAGCTTTTAGTTTCATTTTAGATTTCTTTGTTGTTGTAATTTTATGATGTGCTTTTGTCATGTTTATTAGTCTAATTAGCTTTATTTCTATTTTAGCAATTTTAGTACTTACACTTCAGATAGTATATTTTCATCCAAGTTAAGTTTTTCCATCTAATATTTATATTTTATTTCATATTTAATAGTTTTAGTTAACAGTAAACAAAACTGAATAAAATGAAAATTTCCTTTCAGGTTTTGTAAACACTGCAAAGGGGTAGAACATAAATAACAACATTATAAATAATTAAATATTTGCTGATATTTAAATATGTTAAATATGAATATAATGATGATTAATATAAATAAACGCATTAATAAAATTATCAATAATAATAATAAAAAAAATGCTCCACACAGACAGAAGACAAAAAATTTTTTGTAATAAAT
The DNA here is from genome assembly GCA_039654625.1 of Rhinogobio ventralis. Classification (NCBI taxonomy): domain Eukaryota; kingdom Metazoa; phylum Chordata; class Actinopteri; order Cypriniformes; family Gobionidae; genus Rhinogobio; species Rhinogobio ventralis. Next base: position 16,807,494 of record CM077217.1, on the reverse strand, counting down.
TGTTTAAATGTATTTGATCCTAAAGAACGGAAAGGACAATCTGGTGTCATTCACAAGTAATCAGTATGTGATTACCGTTCGGAGAGTAATTAGTAAAGCAATCTCATTACAACCTAGTTAATGTAATTAGTTTGGTTTAAAGCCACGTTTAGGAGGCAACACAACATTTTCAATCATGTAGAACTGAAGAAATTCTGCACCCTTAAAGGGCACTTTGAGAAGGGGACGCCATCTTTCTTTTGGAGCGTCCCAAAAGAAAGTGAACGACTGAATCCCTTCACAAATCCGTTAGCAAAGGGAACATGCAATGGTCACTTAAAGGAAGTAATTGAATTGTTTTTTGGTCATGTGACCTAGGGTGACAAGTCCTCACGATTCATTTTAATCTAGATATGGCGGAAGAGTTGGAGTTAACGTATAAACAGAATAATAAAAGTTGTTTTGTTGTGATATATTATACACATTTTTGTCATGCAATAATAAAATATTCCTGTCGGTGCTTAATCATAATGTTGAGCTGGCATCAAAGTTGTTCCCGATCACAATACAAAATTACATTCAAAACAGTTCAATGGACACAATTTAAACACTAAAGATTTTGTTGTGCAAAAAACGGCAAACAAATTATAAGCTACTAGATGTTTTACACGAACTAAACCAATGATCAAATCCATGTTTCCATTCAGACCGCGAGATGGTAGCACCATTTTCCTGTTTCTAGTTGAAGTGAGCAGAGCGTCAAAACAGCGGTGCGGATCACACCACAAGCACTCAGGATCGTTCGTGGTAATGTTATTTCAGCGCTATATCCTCTAGTAGTTTTAGTAAAGCCAAACGTGCTTCTTTTAAGCCCTTTCAGCTCCGTGCGCATTCTCTTTTGCTCTCAAAGCCTGCATTGATTGGATTAAAAATACTGTGAAAACAGTAACATTGTGAAACATTATTACAATTTAAAATAACGGTTTTCTCTTTGAATATATTTTAAAATGTCCTGAATTTTCAGCATCATTACTCCAGTTTTCAGTGTCACATGATCATTCAGAAATCATTCTAATATGCTGATTTGCTGATCAAAAAATATTTCTAATTATTATTATCAATGTTGACAGTTGTGCTGGTCCCCATTGACTGCCATAGTATAGAAAAAAAATACAATGGAAGTCAACGAAACTGTTTGGTTACTGACATTCTTCAAAATATCTGTTTGTGTTCAACAGAAGAAAGAAATTCATACAGGTTTGGAACAACTTGAGGGTGAGAAAATGATGAAAATTCTCATTTTTGGGTGAATTATCCCTTTGATATTTTTGTGAAAACAGTGATATTTTTTTTTCTTTCTTCTTCAGCATTTTTGATGAATTCATTTTAAAAGAACAGCATTTATTTGAAAAAGAAATCTTGTAACATTAAAAATGTTTTTACTGTCACAGTTAAATTTTATGTGTCTATTAAAATCTTACCGAGCGCAGATAGTGTATATTTCTAACAAACAAAAGGATGACTAAAATACGAAATCTGCAAATCTTCTACTGCAACGTCTGAGCTGCGGAATGAGTCTCCCCTCAGGCTCATCGCTCTCCTGCTCTGCCATGCTCAAACTCGGATGATACCATCAGCTCAGAGGCCTTGAGACGTTGCCCAGCGGGAAGGAACACTTTATCCGCATGTGGCATGAGCGGAAGTCAAAACATTTTACTGCAACAGCGTACTACGAGACGACAAGGCCTTCGTGTTCAGACACAAGCTCAAAGCGCAGCAGGAGCCAGACTAATCTCCACATATTATGTTCTGTATTACAATCGGTGTGTAAAGTGGAGACACAACATGAAGGACTGATTTATGTCCGTGATGTCATCAACTCCTACTTAAAGTACACCTACTTATCTTAACAGACAGCAAAAACAAGAAGCAATGAGGCGACTGATATCAGACGTCTGCTGCCGAGAGTTTGGGAAGGTCAGAAAAAAGAACAACCTTCCTCTCCAGTCTCCACATTCTTTCACAAACAGGAACAGTACAGTCTGACCTTTAATCTCTACATGATCAGCATCTTTCTAGTCTCATATAGTCTTTTTAAAGTGTTCAGGTCACTCACATGCGGCGATGTTGTCTCTGGCTCTCTGCTTTGGCCCGCAGGTCCTCTTCCTCCTGCAGACGTTTGGCCACCTGCAGGTCCTGCTGCACCAGACGGCTTTTGTGGACGTTAGAGGCCAGGTGGCTCTCGACTGGAAGAGTAAAAGAGGAGAAACCTGTCATTGAGATGTAACAGACACTAGAGAAGACTCACTTCACACCATGGCTAATGCAAATGAATGACACAAAAGTATAAGATTTTTTTTTTTGTGTGACATGTGAAGGTATGGTAACCCATTTGTTCTCTGCATTTAACCCAACCAAGTAAGTACACATTAGGAGAAGTGAGTATTGAACACACACACACACACACACACAAAAAAAAACCTTCGGATTACCAGTCTCTAATCATTAGGCCACGGCTACCCACATATCTTAAATCTGAAGCACATGATTGGTCGACTGATATTTACACAAATTTGTAAGAAAAATAATACAATTATTTCACTGAATATTAAATCACTGAATTAGATTTGAATTTTAAAATAGTTCATTAATTAATAATAATACAATTAAATGTAATATAATAGTAAAATAACTTGTTTTTACTATTTTTATATTGTTGTTATAGTAATTTAATAATTATCATCATCATTATTATTATTACTAACACATACAAAACATTATTATTATTGTCCTTGCAATTTAATTATTAATATTATTATTATGACTAAACATAATATTAAGTCAAAATAATACAGTGATTTATTATTATTCAGTGAATTATTTATTTTTCAATTAATGATTAAAACAAAAGCATTTTCACTCAAGACAAATAATCACTGAATTAGTGTTTACTTAATATTCTGTGTTCAGTTGTAATAATAATAATAATAATAATAATAACAACAACAATAAAAAATATAGCAATAACAATAATAAATAATTATAATTACACAATATTAAAATGCAAAAAATGTAATAAAAAAAACAAAAGATATATTCGTTTTTTTTGTGCAATTTTTTGAAAACAAAAAACGAATTCAGTGAAAACAACAAATTTTTGCGATATAATAATAATATATGATAAATTACTTAACTTTTTTTTTGCTATTTTCTTTTTTAGCTTGTAAAATATGACTGTGGACTGATGATTAAAAAGACAACACTTTGAGTGACCGCTACGTCATATATAATAATATGTCATTGCATATTATACATTTTAACTGAGAGCACATGCTCTGAAATGGCAATTTGAAGGGGTAACATCAAGCCAGTTGCCATTTCAAGGCTGAGTCAATGTGCTGCGTCGCCAAGGCAGTAAATCGTAGACACTGACGCAATTCTAGCCGACACAGTGCATCATCTTCCCAAAGTCTGAATGCTTTTTATTGATCCTGTGACTGTGAGCACACGCTATATTTAAGAACGAGTACCAGAAAGAGAAGAAAAGCCATGAATTGAAACATTTATGTGATAGATATAGCTCAAGTCAGTCAAGCCAGCAACCATTTTTACGAGGAGCTATATTTGAACATTACAAAAAGAGAGCCCTTCTCTGGCTTTCATTCACTGAAATTCTTTCAGCTGGGACGGTTTAGCACCATCTGCCAATAGGACTAAACAAAGTTGATGTGTGACACACAAGCTGATGAAAGGTCAGGCCTGTTGATTTAATGGTCAAAGAAGCTGCTTTTGTTCAATCATAAAAAACGCTCTACTACAGTGTTGTTATTATTAAAGGGATAGTTCACCCAAAAATGAAAATTTCCCCATAATTTACTCACCCTCAAGTCATCCTAGGTGTAATATGACTGTCTTCTTTCAGACAAATACAATCGGAGTTATATTAAAAAATGTCTGGGCTAATCCAAGCTTTATAATGGCAGTGAATGGGAGCCCAAAATTTGAAGGCCAAAAAAGTGCATCCATCCATTATAAAAGTGCTACCCAAGTAAATCATGGGTAAATCATATTTTAGGGTGAACTATCCCTATAACTAAAACTATTAAAACTGTTAATTAAAATAATATAAATATTAGATAAAAAACTTTAACTTAATTAGAAATGTTGCATAGGAACTAACTGAAATAAAATAAAACTTCAATAAAATAAATATTAATACTTTAGCAACTAGTGGAAATAAAAAAAAGTTTTAAGTACTAAACTTACTCAAACTGAAATAAAAATAAAGCTTAAAAAAAACTACTAAAAATGACAAGAGTGCAAGCAATTACTAAAACATAAAATGTAACCTGAAAATTTTTAAATAAAAGCTAATACAAAGTATGAAAAAATACTATAATAGTATTAGGGATGCAAAGATATTAAAATTTTGACCGATACCGATAATTCTTTATATTTGAAAGCTGATAACCGATATATTGGCTGATAAATCTAAATCCAATTTTTTGAGAGCGTGATTACAAAACAAACATCTCACCATTAAAAGCCATGTCCCAACCACACAATTATGTTCTCATTATAATTGTAGCCTATATGACAGACATGTGCTTGAACTGTATTTTCCTTTTTTTCAAGTGATTCCAATCATATTTCAAGCAATTCAAAACCATTTTGGCGAACAGTGTGCATCTGAAGCGTCTCAGCTGAAATAAATAATCCATTATTTATGAGCTTTAATATATCAGCTAAATTATCTCAGTAAAAAATTACCGATACGGATATGCTGGCTGATATATCGTACATTCCTAAATAGTATATACACTCACCTAAAGGATTATTAGGAACACTTGTTCAATTTCTCATTAATGCAATTATCTAATCAACCAATCACATGGCAGTTGCTTCAATGCATTTAGGGGTGTGGTCCTGGTCAAGACAATCTCCTGAACTCCAAACTGAATGTCAGAATGGGAAAGAAAGGTGATTTAAGCAATTTTGAGCGTGGCATGGTTGTTGGTGCCAGACGGGCCGGTCTGAGTATTTCACAATCTGCTCAGTTACTGGGATTTTCACGCACAACCATTTCTAGAATTTACAAAGAATGGTTCGAAAAGGGAAAAACATCCAGTATGCGGCAGTCCTGTGGGCGAAAATGCCTTGTTGATGCTAGAGGTCAGAGGAGAATGGGCCGACTGATTCAAGCTGATAGAAGAGCAACTTTGATTGAAATAACCACTCGTTACAACCGAGGTATGCAGCAAAGCATTTGCGAAGCCACAACACGCACAACCTTGAGGCGGATGGGCTACAACAGCAGAAGACCCCACCGGGTACCACTCATCTCCACTACAAATAGGAAAAAGAGGCTACAATTTGCACGAGCTCACCAAAATTGGACAGTTGAAGACTGGAAAAATGTTGCCTGGTCTGATGAGTCTCGATTTCTGTTGAGACATTCAGATGGTAGAGTCAGAATTTGGCGTAAACAGAATGAGAACATGGATCCATCATGCTTTGTTACCACTGTGCAGGCTGGTGGTGGTGGTGTAATGGTATGGGGGATGTTTTCTTGGCACACTTTAGGCCCCTTAGTGCCAATTGGGCATCGTTTAAATGCCACGGCCTACCTGAGCATTGTTTCTGAACATGTCCATTCCTTTATGACCACCATGTACCCATCCTCTGATGGCTACTTCCAGCAGGATAATGCACCATGTCACAAAGCTCGAATCATTTCAAATTGGTTTCTTGAACATGACAATGAGTTCACTGTACTAAAATGGCCCCCACAGTCACCAGATCTCAACCCAATAGAGCATCTTTGGGATGTGGTGGAACGGGAGCTTCGTGCCCTGGATGTGCATCCCACAAATCTCCATCAACTGCAAGATGCTATCCTATCAATATGGGCCAACATTTCTAAAGAATGCTTTCAGCACCTTGTTGAATCAATGCCACGTAGAATTAAGGCAGTTCTGAAGGCGAAAGGGGGTCAAACACAGTATTAGTATGGTGTTCCTAATAATCCTTTAGGTGAGTGTATATAATAATAAAAGAACTGCTCTACTGAAGAGAAAATAGTCGCATGGTCAATTAAGGTCCTTCTAATGGGTTCATTTCTTGTATTAATGCAGCAGATCAAAGTTGTGATCACACTTTTTATTAATTGAATTTCACACAAGAGAACTTGTTTCTCTAACACCTGCCCACATATCAAATCTAAAAGAGGGAGTTTTTTGATCTTTCCAAAAGCATACAGTTGAATGTTTTTTTTGCGGTTTCAAACATTCTACAAATAGTTTTTTTTTTATGACACAGATACTGACTCTTGCTGGAAGAGGAAGTTCCTTTTGATTTGAGTGTCCTTGCAATGGTACAGCCATTCACAAAAACACAAATGCTTTGTCTTACAGCCATCCACATTTTGTCTAGGTCCTTCATTGTGTCTTCAAGAGCGCAGTGAGTGATTTTAAGTTGCCATCCGACATGCATGGCATCCTTCTCACATACAAGTGCAAATAAAACACATATGATAGATGAGATCTGTGGTGAAGGTGTAAAACTTCACATCGCAGCAAAAGGGGAAGATGGTAAGTTAGGACTTTTCGTTCCTCTGTTATTAATATTGCACGCTCTCAAAAGGACGGGAAAACACCGTAAAGGCTTCGAATGACTATTTAGTGGCAACAAACAGCTTCAGGATTACAGGTCATAACCTTCCATGCAATAAGTTAAAAAAAAAAAGTACATGCTATGAAAGGACTTACTTTCTTGTTCCTGAAGGTTGTGGGCCAGACAATGGTCTTCTAGCACGGCAAAGTCCCGGCACACTGCAGACGCACAAAAAGAGATAGAAATCTGATTATTTACTTTTAACAAAGAGTAACGTCACATTTTCAGCCCATGCAGGAAGTCCACAAAGCAACCTCAAGATAACAGGTTTAGGAAAACAGCATCTCACACATTGTTATGGCATTTATCTGAATGTACAACAAAGTATTTAGAGTGAGTATTGGATTTACACTATCGTTCAAAAGTTCAGGGTCACTGAGGTCTTATAATGTTACAAGATTTCTACTAGAGATGCACCGATACTCAGTTTCTCTGCCGATACCGATTATTCAGATTGATATCTGTTAGATTTTCTTAAGGGGAAAAAAATTCTCTCCTAACTAATGCTGTAAACTATACAGGGAACCCTCTCATTTGGTGCATTACTATAATATTAATATTTGATGCATATTAGTGGTCGATAGGGTTGGGTATCGTTTGAATTTTAACGATTCTAGTTCCGATTCTGCTTATCGATTCCGATTCTTATTGATTCCAATAAGGTAAAAAAAAAAAAAAAAAATATCATTCACATTTATTCTTATTGCAAAATGTTTCATTCTAGCTGAATACCATGAACAAAAATCAACAGGCTTAAGAACTTTTGCCTATGGTTTAAATATACCATAGCAAAAACAACTACAAATACAAATTTCAAGCATTATTAAAGACAAGTGAACACACTTTTTTTGTTCATTAAAAAAGAACAAATAAACAAGCAATTGCACAAATAAATACAAAGATACGACTGAAATAAACATTTTCAGGTATTCAGGTACAGAAACTGTAATCAAATGTAAAATAACACAGCACTTTATTAATAAAATATAGGCTATACAATACAATTATAGTCAAAAAAGCTATTCTGTCTAGAACAGCGAGTGAATTTTCTCGTTGTCTTTTGTTGTTTGATTAATGTTATCATAGAGACGGCATCAGGAAAATCTGCCGACACTTTAAGAGCTGCACAGATCCCATAGTTACACATGCATTTTCATTTTTTCTTTTCAACTGTCTTAAGACATAACCGACTATTTATGAGAATATTTTGACATATTTTTGTGTTTATTTGTCCGTTCGTGTGCTGTGCAAAAAGATGAGGAAGAGAACTCAGTTCATTATCGCACACTATTCACTATAAGAAGCTGTTCTTTGTGCACGTGTGTGTGTGTAGCACATTGCGCTCGAATGGTTTAAAATCACATTTAAATGTGCACACAGGAACCGATAAGCGGAATTGAAATACGCATTTCTTATTGAATCACCGGTTCTGGGAAATTTGGAACCGGTTCTCGATACCCATCCCTAGTGGTCGACCGATATTGTTTTTTTTATGGCCGATGCCGATATCTTAGAGAGCAGGGTGGCCGATGGCCGATATAAAGCTATATAATATATACTAGGGATGGGCAAGAGTACTCGAATGTGACGGCGATGATCGATCATGAGCCCTGACCCTGGCCCTGACTTTAAAAAATATATTTGTCTATTTTTTTTTATTGGTTACTACGGCATTTTGGCCGGTACATGAGGTCTGATTGGTTAGCCTTAGACAGCACGCCTTCCAGACCGGCGAAATAGAGTGAAACTGGATTTGAAAGCGTGCACTGCAGTGATGCCTAGAATCACTGAGATCATGAAATACAGTTAAGTGCAAGAAGTGCAGTGGCAATCTGTCATATACATAGCATTATAATGAGATTGTAATAGAATGTTGTAAATTCTCTGCTTTAGTTGCCTGCGTATCAACGTTGTTCTTGAGGGAAGAGCGCATTCAAAATGGGAGTTTGCCTTTCAAACCATAGACTGTAAAAACTAGCACTGTCAAGTTGTGTTGTGCAGAAGTAAGTTGCAATAGGTATATATCTGGTTAATCTAACATAGGACGTGTTTGGTTGAGTTTATTAACCCGCTAGCAAAGCTCAAATGCAATGCCTGATATTATTGACTGGGTTATTTGAGATGGTCGTTTTGTTTTTAGATGTTTCTTTTTCAAAAACATTTATGCATCATAATCTAGCAGTTATTTTTTCTAGTCATATGTTCATGTTTTCATACACGTTTTCATATTATATCCCCGCACACGACCACGGCCCACCCGGGTACTCATTTTTTGAGACCTATCAATGATCGAATTGAGAAATTGGCAAAATGCACTGCAAAAAATGATCGTGATTTTAACGGTAAAAGACTGTATAATGCTACAGTGAAAAACAGTTAATTGGTTAACAAAGTTTCCATACTATATATGGTGAAAAACTGTAATACATCTAACCTTACATTTAATGTAATTTTACAGTAAAATACCATTTTTAGAAGTGAAAAAGGACAAGTCATTGTGTAATTTACAGGGGAAAACCGTAAATGAACATTCCCAGAATTCCCTGCGTGACACTTCACATTTGATGTATTTTTCGTTGAAAATATGTTTCTTCGTTTTTTTTAATCAGTTATGTACATTAGCGTTTTATGTTATATCTAATGTTGTTAAATTAATGTTTATTGCATTTTTTAAATTTCATGTGTGTTACCATGATGGTGTTTAGTGTTTGTGTGAATGACACTGTGCACCTTCTATATATTAGTATTGTCCTGCTAAAAGCTGCTTGTGATGAGCTTGATTCATCATGTGACTCATCACCACTGTGTTTGGTGGTTGTCAGTATATATCAAAGGTACATAACAGATATTAGTATTTCAATAGATTGCTAATTTAACATTATTTTAGTTAATGAAATAAGTTTTTTTTTACTGTAAATGTAACTTAAATCTGTAAAACCTAAAATGTTCCTACTGTATTTTTTTACGGTAAATTTCTGGCAACCAGTTTTTTTAACCGTAAATTTAACTACATTTTTTTACATTGTGCCCATCCCTAATATATACAGATGCCGATATTTAAAAAAAGGCCATATATATCGGCTGATATTTCCTACCACTAGTGCATATTATACTATTCATTCCAACTGCCAACCATCGGCTTGGTGATAAGACTTCTTTTTTTTTTTCAATTTTACAGACCTCAAACATTTAAATGGTAGTGTATATTTCAAATACATCTATTTTTAAAGCCATATGAGCAGTGAAGGCTATATTCATAGCAAAAATAAATAATAAAATAATAAAAACATGATTCAATATACAAATAAACGTCTACATTACAATAACTATAGAATCATTTCGTTTAATATATTATTTGACAGAAATTCAAAAATTTCTCCCATTAAAAAAACCCTTAAAAAAAACATTGAATATTTCAAATACATCCATCATGGAAAAAAAAAAAAAAAAAAAGAAATTCTGTGGAACGGTCATATATGAGGGGGAGGTCTGTATTAGTCTGAAACTGCAGAGCAACAGACCATCACCACCTCAGTTATAAATATATCTTGAGAAACTGAAACCATGTCTTCCACATCCGCCCTTTGCCATGCTCTTATCTGCCTTTTTAATGTTTTATAAAGGACTGATTCTGCTCCTGGCAGCCTCCCAGCTATTGAAACACAGTCCATAACGCAGGTGGAGAAGCGATGAACCCGTGTACTTAATTTGTGACTGATAAAAAAATGTAAAACAAACTCCCTCAAGCCTCAGACACATGCTCCGATAACCTGAATCAGATAAAAGCAACTTTGGCATTTCAGTCTGCAAGGAAAACAGCATTACTGCTTCTGGGAAGTGAGCGTAATTAATATAACCAAACACACGCACCCAGTTTCACACCATAATCAGACTGTGTGCTACAGTTGTGAGTGAATTTAGCGAGAGGTTTAATATTGACATGAAAAACAATTCACGCCATACTAATTTAGCTAGTGATTTTCACATCAGTCTGTTTATACTAGCTTGGGCGAGACAAGAGGATAAGATTAAGCCACTGCTGCAGATTTGCGATTAAAGACGTCGCCCATCTGCTGCTAATTAGCAACTTCAGTGGCATCCTAAACACAAAAAGATGCGTAACTGAGACTATAGGATATTCATAGCGTTAAATGAGGAACCATGACCAAAATGTACATTTCGCAAACTATCCTTTATACTCTACTGGTTGGTGAAACACTATGACATCTTAATGCCCTATAGAACGGCTGAGTAACATTTGGAACCAAGAAAGCCCCTATTGACAACAAGCATCTTCACTCAAAAAAATGATTCTAGCTGTTTGCTCAGTTCATTTAAATGAAATAATTTGAAACAACACAAATCTTTAGTTTTTTACTTGTCCTTTACACTCAATTGAATTACGTCAAATGAAATTAAATTTGTAAAATGTTACGTTAACCTAAACCATTTGTGTTTGGACTAAATTATTAACTTCTGTTGCACTGACTGAAACTTGGCAGTGGATTTCTAGTTCCAAGCATGCTTTACATAGGGGTGGATCAGGAGAGTAAATGCAGAAATTAAGTGCTGTTTAATGTGTTTTTTAGTAAAGGGAAAGACCAGTTAATGTTTGATGTTCAGTTTAGGGCTGCACGATTATGACAAAAATCATAATTGTCTATTATTCCCTTGAAATTGTAATTGCGATTATTAATTTTGATTATCACAATTTACATTGAATGATGTTTTGAATAGCTTTATACAATAGTTTGAAGCAACTGCGTCATATTTTTATATAAAATAAATTTAAAAAAAAAAGCTAAAAACACTCTTATTGCTTTTCTACAGCATTAAGCCTCAAATGTCAACTATACATTGGTTTGGTTTCTTCTAAAAAATATATATTTATATGCATGGTACAATAATAGGGGTTAGTTCTAGGAACTTAGAGAACTAAAGGTTCATATAGGAACATTTTCCTGGTTGCATTAGCACCACCAGTAGGAACTCTGAAGTGACAAGTCACGCTTGTTGTTTTGACTTTTTTTTATTTTGACGGCGCGGCGGACATTTACTTTGACGCCACTGAGAACGCCACAGCCTAAGCACACAGCGCTCACATTCTCCGTCTTCATCCGCTCACAATCTTTTTAACAGTCCTGTCTAATGTTATTAGGTAGAACTATTATACAAAGAAAGTAGTCAGTATACGAAAAAGTATTAACGTTAGCGTTTGCGTTTGTGTGGTTGATGTCCAATGTAACTAGCTGAGCAGAAATACATTATCATGTTTCGCTTGGTCCCCTCAAAAGTTGCGTCGGATTTTCTCCTTAGCATAAGGGTTGACAGGTCCATCTATCACTGTTTTCCATGTTTGTAGAGTAGTTTGTGTAGTTAATATATAGGTTGTGTACACAGCTTTTTAAAAATGGCGGGTGCTGGTGTTTCGCATGCGTTCGACCAGTCAGCGTACACTTAACGGTACGTCACTGGTAGTTCCTGTTGTGCTGGGTTAGTCCCTAATCTGAAGTAGTTGTGATTCGCCTCTCACAACGTAACATGCTCTAAACACACCTCTTAAGCACGCAGAATAAGGTAAGTGGATTTTTTTTGTAATCGCGGCTTTGAACGATTACGTAATTGTGGCATCCATTATCGTAATCACGATTAGAAATTCGATTAATTGTGCAGCCCTAGTTCAGTTATATTTCACATTTAAAAGAGTTTATGTTATGTCAATTTTTACCATTATCGTGAGGTGTAGACCTTGTGGTTAGGCTGTCGGTGGCTATGTGAAATAAGTCTATGATGTTCTCAATGAGTTGTACTAACGCCAGTGATGAGAAGTTTATTTGCTTGATCATTACTTGCACGCTACAAATGTTACACTTGGCATATTAACTAGTGTTGTGTTGGCTATTAGTTTTTATAGAAATAAATAAAAGAATTTAGTAGAGATGCACCGATCGATCGGCCGGCCAGGGATCGGAATCGGCTGATTTCCCTCATGATCGGCCCCGATCGGTGATCGGCCGATCAGTCTCACTTCTTACCGATTCCGAGCCGATCCGTTTTGTTACCAGCAGCACAGGCCGTGACTTGCGTCACTTCAGTAGTTGATGCAGTTAAATACTACTGGGTAAACCATAGGCCTATATGGGCCAAGTTGATTAATCAGACCATGAGATAAACTAAGATAAAAATACTTTGCTTTCAATGTTTTTATTGAACATCTGAATGAATGAATTTACTTACATTTTATATAGTATATATATATATATATATATATATATATATATATATATATATATATACACACACTACTGTTCAAAAGTATGTGGTTTTGTAAAATTAGTTTCTTATGCTCCCCAAGGCTGCATTTATTTGATCAAAAATACAGTAAAAACAGTAATATTGTGAAACATTATTACAATTTAAAATAACTCTTTTGTTATTGTAATTTATTCTTGTGATGTCAGAATCAGTGTCACATGATCCTTCAGAAATCATTCTAATATACTTTGCCGCTCAAGAATAATTTCTTCTTATCATCAATGTTAAAAACATTTGTGCTGCTTAATATTTTTGTGGAAACCGTGATGCATTTTTTTTTTTAAACTTCATTGATGATTATAACATTACCGAACATATAACTTTACCGTCACCTTTTACCAATTTATCACATCTTTGCTAGAGCCCGACCGATATGGGTTTTGGGGGGGCCGATGCCGATATTAGGGAGTAAAAAAATTATAATACCCATACATCGGCCGATATTTTTTGTGTGTATATTATAGTACAATACCAGCTAAAAGTTTGGACACACTTTCCCATTGGTGTCCAAACTTTTGACTGGTACTGTTTATATAATACAGTATGTGTACATAATGTACATAAATACAACAGAACAAACATACAAATTTTTTTCAGGTTTTAAACTAGATTTTCAGGTACAGTAGTAATCAAATGTAAAATATCACTTCATAGTCTTCACTGTATAAATATAGATTAACCATTATTAATGTTATTCAGTCAAGAGCAATGAATGATTTTTTTTTCTGTGTCTTTTGTTATCTCATCTTTTATGAGAAAACGCTTCCCTGCTATTGATGATTTCTGTGTTTTCACTGTTATACGGTAGATATTACACATCTCCTGAACGAGTGCAGAATCTCCTGATCAAAACACAGGCGAAGAAGAAGCAGAAATGCGCAACCTCATATAAGAAGATGAATATGTAAAACAACGCGATCATCAACATTAAACAGCATATTAATCAAAACGGCTATGTTATTGAATGAAATGTCGACCCAGGACTGTGACGCTTTGAGGTGATGATGGACTCGATCTGTTACTCCATCTGTGTTTTGATCACCAATCTGAATCCCATCTGTATGTGAGTTAGTCTTTGTTAAAAACACGATTTTCTCAGCCTTTTCCTCAAAATGGTGCTTTTTTCATGAAACGTACCCCCATTCAAGCGTTAATAAAAAAATAATAATAATGCATGAATCTAGAATAAAGCAGAGGCTCTGTTCTATCTAGGGCTGGGCAGTATGGCCAAAAAATCATATCTCTGTATTTTTTGGTTGAATGGCGATACACGGTATATATCCCGGTATTTTCTACATTTTCTATTTGGATAAAAAAAATTCTGTATTTATTTTAATAATAATTATTAATCCTGCCTAATGATGTCCTAAAAACAATGTTTATACTGAAGGCTATAAACAAATACACTGAATGTAATGTAATGTATGCAATATATTATGTGCAAAAAGAGGGTTAAAATCATATTACATTGTAACATTAAAAACAAAAATAAATAATTCACTAAACTAAAAATGAAAATAAAAACAAAAGTATATTTGATTACCCCATTATAATAGTCACTTTCATAAAAATATACTTGTAGGTTTAAAATTCCACGTATGGCAGATTTATTTTCCAACAACAAATATTTTAGAAATATATATACTTTAGTCAGAATTATTGCGTTCCGTCTGTTTGGCGCTCATTCGCGGAAGCCTGAACTTTAGCGGACATTCACATGCAAAAGGCTCGTCCTCTCCGGACAGCAAAATGGACATATTTGCATAACTTTCTAACATTTACAGATGGAGAATATACCTGTGAAATGTAAGCTATGCACTGATTTAAGCACCACATTTCAAACGCATCAAACACCGCAAGTATTTATCTGTCTGTCAGCACAAGTATCCTATCTCTCAGAGCATCTGACAGGGCCAGCTGCTTTAAACTATACGTGTTTACTATATCTTACCAGTTATTTTGAAGCCCTTAATATAAAGCATGTGTCATGTTGAGGACAAGTTGTATCATGCACTTTCCCTGCATCAGCTCACTCTGCTATTTTTCAGATGCGCTCATATCAATCTACTTGATATCGATATAAACGGTATTGCCTCATTCCATATCGTTTCTAAAAAATATATCGATATAGGGTGAATTCAGGGTGAGTGGGACACTTTTCCCAAGTCATCTCAATGGCAAAAAGTGTCCCAATCACCCTATCGTACAAACTCGATATACCGCCCAGCCCTAGTTCTTTCTTTTGATATATTGCATGTTCAGATATTCATACAAGATATTCTGTGGGCCATGAAACGCTGGTGGTGACTGGCAAATTTCATGTTTACGTTCACTTAAGACATAACAGACTATGTTTACGATGATACTCGACAAGACTAATTTTGTGTGAATATTCGCGCGCTGAGAGACGCGTGGACATGCGTGGGCGCGCGTTCATATCAGTGCCATATCTGCGTCATATACGCCGATATATCTGCGACAGGCTCATATCGGCTCTAATCTTTAATGATAAAAAGCCTACTAATTTCTTTCCACCCCTCAAAAATGTTAATCTTACTAAAAACCTACTTTCCACATCAAAATATTAAACTGTGTAGTTGCCAGGATGTGTGAGGATGACACACCTTACTAGAGTATGCAATAAACACAGCCTAAAGCTACACAAACAGTATGACGTCAATTAAAATGTCTCATTAATTAAGAATGATGATACTCAAGGCACTACTAAACACCACCCCAGTAACGACTGGCAAACAAGTAAAAGCTGAAAGCTCTCCAAAGCAAACACGAAACCAACGCTAAACGCATCCCAAGAGATCTTAGCTAGGCAGCAAAACCAGCACAATTTTTAAGCCTGCAAGTTTTCCAGACAAACACCCTCAACATTGCCTCCAAGAGCAAAGAGCAGCTGCATCACAAAATGCTGAACGTACCAAACAACTGAAAACAGAAAGCCACAAGGACATTCTTCAAGGAAAAACAAACAGAAACCCATGAGTGAGAAATGTGGTATGTCGTTGAAAATATCCAAATACACTTTTGCATAAACTTGCACACACTTTTATGCAGCTTGAGCGGTACCAATTACTATAACAATGTGATATCATTATACATTTATTACCGTTGAACAGATAATATAATACAATAAATGGAAATGACAAAACACATTTTCACTAGTCTTTCAGTATACTTTTAGGCCTGTATATCTAGGTTCTAGGTGTATAAATAGGCTCAATGATTCACAAAGCTTCCACATCTTGTGACCAACGAATTTCATACATATGCAAAGAGTCTAATAGCTAATCTTTGGTGTCTAATGGCTTTTTTTTTAAGCATTTGAGACGTCATGTTTGTTGTGTTGAAAACTATAAGATAAGTTTGACTATTATCCATCATAAAATTAATCAAGCATAAAGACTAGTTCGCTTTAAACACATCAAACGTCTTAAAATTGTGAATTTATACCGAAACGGTCTTGGACTGTATTAACAGTTAAAAAAAGAATCCTTAAATGGTCCTTAATTAATTAGGAATTTCAGCTTTATACCAATAACTAAATCTGAATGAAAAGTAGTCATCAAATGTCCTAAAATTGTGAATTTGGCATGTCCCACCTCAGATGTCTTAAAGGGATAGTTCACCCAAAAATTAAAGTTACCCCATAATTTACTCACTCTTAAGCCATCCTAGGTGTATATGACATTCTTCTTTCAGACGAATACAATCGGAGTTATATTAAAAATGTCCTGGCTCTTCCAAGCTTTATAATGGCTGTGAATGGCAGCCCAGAATCTGAAGCCCAAAAAAGTGCATCCATCCATTATCCAGAAGTGCTCCACATGTCTCCGGAGGTTAATAAAGGCCTTCTGAAGCCAATCGATGGGTTTGTGTAAGAAAAATATGGATATTTTTCTTACAAAAACCCATCTATTCTTCAGAATGCCTTTATTAACCTCCAGAGACGCGTGGAGCACTTTTGTGATAGTGATAGATGTGCTTTTTTGAGCTTCAAACTCAATGGACCCCGGCACTGCCATGTTTTTATTAATATAACTCTGATCGTGTTAATCATAAATAAGAATGTCATATACACCTAGGATGTCTTGAGAGTGAGTAAATCGGGATAATTTTCATTTTAAAGTGAACTACTTTAACCATCTCAACTGTATTTCAGGTAAAATCGTTTATTTTGCATGAAATTAATAACTAGAAAGCTCAGAAACCAACATTCTGTCCCCCATTACTATAATTGCTTGTTTCACTTTTATACCAATAACTGAATCATACCTCAGATAATAAACTATCAAGCACAGGATCTGGGGGCAGAAATGACACGGTATGTAAATACTACCACAATAATCCTCCCTAAGCATCAAATGAGGTTAAAATTTGTGGGTTGAAATCCTGCAAAGCTAGCGTTTCCCTTAATAACATGATCAGCCATCAACAGCTTGTGTTGCACCACAGTCATCTTCAGTATGCAGAAGATTTCATGCTGAATCTGCTCCAATCTGTCAGCACATGTGCCAGCATTCACACTGTACCAACTAAAGCAAATGTTAGCCCTTCTACGCCATCTATTATATGATATTTGAGGCAAAACAGGCTAGAAATTAATCGCTTTCTCTTTCTATGTTAGATGTTTTAATAACAGCGTTTCTCACCGCTGACTAATCAGTACAGCTAGTGTTCAATGGCTCTGTTTACGGAAATATTTCCGTACATGTTAAAAAAATGACCAATTTACTGACTGTCATAAACAATTTACCTTCATAATTTAATCATATCTAACGTTTTTGGCAGTTTTAAATAATCTGACAGCAATCAACGACCATCTGAATGAAGCTCGCGCTCGTCTCGTGCGTTTTAATGCGTTTCTCTCTGCGTGAGACAAGCGCGTGCCATTTGCCTGTTTATTTTAACGCAGAAACACACAATGCCTCGGCACGCGCACCATCATCATCTTCACTCACCCTCTTTTACGCCAGGCAGGTTGTTCTGATCAATACTAAAATCAGCCATGTCGTCAGCGCTTAATGTTTCTCTGGGGTTTCTGAAGGTTATTGTTTGACAGACTGATGGCGGTTTCCGTCAGATAAATAAATCCCGATCGATGTGTTCGGTAATGTGTCGCTCTGATTGGTTTCTGTCGCCAGCCCGAGGTTTCTGTCCGTCCCTCCCTCTGTACCCACAGCAATATTGTGTGAGCTCACACGCACACACACACACGAAACACCAAGGGAAAGCTGAGCGGTGTGTGTTTGCTACGGATCGCAGGGCGGGACATGCCACGCAAGCACGCGCTCACATTCTGGCATGCAGAGAAGCGCGCGCACGCGAGCAAACAAACGTAACACACCCACTGAACCTGCGCAGTCCTCGAATTCTTTCAGTTCTCATGTCAGAACTAACTGAATTTATTGTTAAAAAGTTTTTTGGTCGGTATTTAAGTTTAATAAATGTCCCCTTTCAAGATTTTTCAACTATAAAAATCTTAGGAGTAATAGACCACTATCAACATTTTGTACACATTTATATATCATGTAAAATGTTTCTTCCAAGTTTTCCTTGAAAAAATTATCATTAAAACCACAAAAATATTTTTATGGTAAATATAGTAACTCAGAGTATATTCATTGATTAAATATTATTTATGATTAATTTTAATATATATTTTACAGAAATAAAATATATATATATATATTTTTTTTAATTAAAAAAAATATGTATTTGTGATTAATCGCATCCAAAATAAAAGTTTGTGTTTACATAATATATGTGTGCTTATTGTGTATAATTATTATGTATATATAAATACACACACATGTATATATTTAAGAAATATTTGCATGTATATATTGTATATAATTTATCTTGTAAATAAATATATTTTTTTTAATAAAAATATAACATATTTTTCTTATGTAAAATAATACAGTAATACAGACAACATATCAGCATTTTGTACACACACTTATATATACACTATATATATATATAATTATTATATATATATAGCTAACACACACTTTATATATAGCATCTTACACACACACACACACACATATATATATATATATATATATATATATATATATATATATATATATATATATATATATATCTTAAAATATACAGTATATACAGTATATATTGTGAAAATGTTTCTTCCAAGTTTTCCTTGAAAAAAATTATCATTAAAACCACAGAAATATTTTTATGGTAAATATAGATCATATATAGTAATTCAGAGACTATTAATGTATTAAATATTATTTAGCAATATTAATTTTAAATAATAATATAATTTTTGTTATGTCATTTATGTAATAAAAAATGTTAAAAAGCTAAAATATCTAACCCAAAAAAAGAAGAAAAAAAGATTATTTTAACACAACAGGCCTGTTAATTATGAAATGGATCTCAATGTTTTAGGTCTTAATGCAATTAGAGTTTCTATCAGATGGAAAAGCCACCAAATTTGAAGAATGACACGTTATATCATATATTATATCCATCATGACACTGTTTTTTGTTATTCTAGTCACTGACTTGCGCTTTTAGTTAAATTAAAAGAAGAATGTCAAGAACATTTTGCCATCCACAGATGAATGATAGTCAGTAGAGCTGGTGATTTACTCTTGTCCTCACACCGCCTCTGATTGATTGCTAGTCGTTGGCCCTGAGACCACATCACAACATCAGTCCCAGCTGTCACGGACCCTCTTTTAGATATAGCCCTCTGACAGACTGTACACCGTCACACTTTTGATTTACGGCGATGACACATTCTCACGTCTTCAAGCCTGATTAAAAGTATCCCATCTGATGAGCCTCCAGCAGTAGAGCGTTCGGTCAGGTATAGGAGCAAATACGCACCAGGAGCTTTTACTCAGTGCCATGGACAGAAAACCCTCAGGAAGTGTTCTTCCTCGTCTTGCTTTTTTACTTCTGATCGGTGCTCTCCACGTTCATACAAGAAGCCTTGCAAGTCCAGGTGAGTCCTTTTTATTATTTTAAACTAAATGACAGATTGAAATTAAAGGGATAGTTCACCCCAAAATTAAAAATGTTGTATTTATCCAAGCCTGTATAAATTTCTTTGTTCTGCTGAACACAAATGAAGATATTTGGAAGAATGTTTGTAACCAAGCAGATCTTGGCAGCCATTGAGGGGAAAAAATACTATGGTAGTCAATGGCTGCCGAGATCTGCTTGGTTACAAACATTCTTCCAAATATCTTCCTTTGTGTTCAGCAGAACAAAGAAATGTATACAGCTTTGGAACAACTTGAGAGTGAGTAAATTATGACAGAATTTTTTAATTTTTGGGTGAACTATCCCTTTAAGTTCTTGATAATAGTTCTTAATTGTGAGCTGAACTGCAAATTTCCATTTTTACAGCAAACCAGGTTTTCCACTCAAAGGATGATTCTGACATCCAAAATCAGATTTTGGCATTTTTACTACGGAAAAACATCATGCCTGTCCAAGAAAAAGATGTACTAGGTAAATAAACACATTTTACAAGGATTATCTTACTACTAGAAAATATATACACATTGAAAATTAATTTAAAGCATCTTCTAATATACAAACCTGCACTTACTTACACGTTCTTGATGAATCACAGGACTCGAGCTGGCCAGAAAAATCACAGAGCTGCAGGAGGTATGTTTAATTTTGCTCATGTGCAATTAATGGGAAAAAGTTTGTTTTAAAGTATATATTTAAGGGATATTTCATCCAAAAATGAAAATTCTCTCATCATTAGGAGGATATTTTGAGAAGAATATGGGTAATCATACAGTTGACGGCACTCATTGACTCTTTTTTTTCCATACTATGGAAGTCAAAGGGGTCCATCAACTGTTTGATTACCCAAATTCTTCTCAAAATATCTTCCTTTGTGTTCAGCAGAATAAAGGAATTTATACAGGTTTTTGTATACATTTTTGTATGAACTATCCCTTTAATATACAAATATACAGTGCTTGAAGTTTGGGAAACTCTGATGTAATGTTTAATGCGTTTCATTTTGTTGATGACAAATTTTCAAAAAGCAACAAATTGCATGGTTATATCACTATAGTACAAAATTATCCTACTGAAATATATGTAAAGTCAAAAGTAATCTAAAAGTAATCCGATTACATTACCTAAAATGTGTAATGTAATAGATTACGTTACTAAATACAATTTTCAACATGTCATTTGTATTCAGTAATGGACTACAATTTGTAATCTAAGTAATCTACCCAGCATGGCATAAAAATATTTTTATAAAAAAAAAAATATTAATATGAAACCTAATTGTCCGAAATCCTCGTTACAGCTTGCGGACCTTCAAGAGGAGCTAAATCTGGAAAGAAAATTGGTGTCAAATGCAATAGAAAAAGAGAGATCAATGACCAGCAAAAGAGATGATGGTGAGTATTACTTAAAAAAAAAATATATATATATATATCTTAAATGCAGTGGATAAAAGTGTCTGTCAAATATGAATGCACTTATTAGTATCATACTTATTTTTTCCATTTTATTTTTAAGCCTGTTTCTGGAAATACTGTGTTTGAGGATCTTAAAGTGAAGAGCCAGGAGCAAGGAAATCTGCTAAATAATCTAATGCCTTAAGATGTATCAAACAAGCAGAGCATTTTTAGATATGGAATTATATGTATTCATAATGTGTCATGATAATCATGATAGTCATAATGTACTCAACACTGTACTCTTAAAACAAAAATGTATTTTATTTAAATGTCATATCAATAAAACTTCAAGTGAAATTTATTGATGTTGCTCTTTCATCTCATTCTTTATTAATGATTAAACGCATAATTACTGGAATAATTTCACAAAAAATGTAGAACTGATTGTCTTCTGCTTTGATAAGAGCGTTTGCCTCCCTCTAGTGTTAAGACTTTGTTGAACATTCCAAATGTGATGCATATTTTCCCTTATAAACACATACGAGCATATGAAGGATATGGATTATTGACATGAAATAATGTCCATAAAAAATTTAATTAGAAACACTCTTTAAGCGAATTCTAAATTAAACTAACTTGAAAACTGCCAAACAAGAATAAGGTAAAAATTTATTTTTTTTATTATTTGATTTTATTTGAAAACTTCCTTTTCAAAAAAAAAAATTAAAAAAAAGTGCCACTGTTTTAATTATTAATAGGGACAGCTTCTAATGTCCTACACTGCATTATTGAGCATTTATTTAAAAATAAATAAATAAAATAAACATATACATTGGAAGACACATTGGAAGACAAAGCCCTCTACAAGTGCACATGATGAAGACTGAGAGGTAAAACAAAAACATGAAAACACTGCACATTAATATGAGTTCTGAAACAATTTACTGGCAAATCTGATAAAAAAAACAGCAACTCATAAAGACGGATGCAGTCTTCCATGTGGGCTGCACTGCAGAGCAAGATATGCGTAGAAAGGGAAGAGCTATTTCCAAATTATGGTTACTAAAAGCATGAGTGCATCCATTTCATCCAGACAGTCTTCAATACTTGCGAGAGGTAAGTTCAACATTGCTAATTAATTTATTTGTTTTGTAACATAAAGAGTGATTTTGATTCTTTAGTTCCAATGTTGTTTTGGACCCCATTGACTTCCATTGTTTGGACAAGTTTTTACATTTTTGGGTGAACTATCCCTTTAAAGCATGGTCAGTTTTTTTTTTTTTCTTCTTTTATTTAAGGGGTGTATATCACAAGTAAAGTATATGCTGCAATTTATTTCTATAAAATAATAATTGGTCGACTGTTTAATTAAGACATGGGCAAATATGTGATTCTTATACTAACATGTACCTATATTTGTTCCCCAGTTTGAGACAATGTGGTTCACATTTATTCTACTTCAGCTTCTGCCTCAGCTCACCCTCAGTGCTCGCTGTCCAAGTGGGTGCTTTTGTGATGTTAGGGGTTTCGCAAAATGCATTGGGAACATCACCGAAATACCCCCTCTTGACCCAACCACAACCTTTCTACTTTTGCTAAATGACACAAACATAAAGGTCCTCAAAGACCGAAGTTTTCAGTCGTTATCTCTTCTGCTACGAGTAATGATCACGCATAGCACTCTTGACACCATTCAACCAGAAGCCTTCCATGGTGCACCACAGTTTCGGTCTATCAAAATGTCATCAAACGCACTCTCGGTCTTCCCACCCAAGGCGTTTAGTGAGCAGAGCAACTTGGAGCAACTGCAGCTAGATGATAACCAAATAGTTTCCATTAGTTCAGAACTCTTCGAGGGGTTGGTCAACCTAACCGAGCTAGATCTGAGCAAGAACCGCATTTCCCAGCTAGACGCCGACGTCTTCCAGAAATTGACCAAGCTGATTTTCCTAAATTTAGCTGGTAACCAACTGAGGAACCTCCCAAAGACGCTTTTTCACAACCTACGGCAACTCAAATCTCTGGTACTCTCGTCCAACCAGTTGGAGACTCTGGAAAGTGGTTCCTTTGACCATCTAAGCAAGCTGTTGTTGCTAATGCTACAGAAGAACCAGATCCGAGAGATTCCTCCACGTCTTTTCTGGTACTTGCCATCCCTGCTCACCCTCTCAATGTCGGGCAACCAACTCCGGAATATTCCATCCGAGAGTTTCTACTACTTACCCAACTTGACCAAGCTCACTCTCTACAAGAACCCCTTGATCTCTCTACCTGACCAGCTGATGGGCAACATGCCGAGGCTCCAAGAATTGTACCTTTACGAAACTAATCTTGTCACTGTCCCTTGGAACCTTTTTGCTAACATGACCAACCTACGGTTTCTCAATTTACACTACAACGACAATTTGACCTCCCTACCAAAGGACCTCTTCTGTTGCCTGCCCAACCTGAAGAAACTGTCCCTGAAACACAACAACCTTCGGGCGCTGGACCCAGAGCTCTTCTCGAATTTGACAAGTCTTCAGATCCTAATGCTTAATGGTAATGAGTTTGAGTCTCTCCCAGCAACAATCTTTTGCAATACCTCAAGACTAGAAATACTGGACCTGAACCACAACCATCTAAGGTATCTCTCCGGAGATGTTTTTGTACACACAAGGGCGCTGAATGTTCTCTCTCTTAGCGGCAATAAATGGAAGTGTGATTGTAGCATTATGGGTATTGCAGAATGGATTCGCGACAACCCGAGGATAATCAACGACTTGGATAAAGGAGTTGCATGCTATGAACCGTACCACTTACAAAACCATCCACTGCAAACATTGACCTATGAAGAGCTCCAATGTGGTCGGAGTGTTTTCCAAACAAAGTTTATGACTTCAAGCATCATTCCCACACAGGTTCCTGCAACATCATCCCTACAATCATCTTCGGCTTCAAGCACAAAAGCAGCGACTTCAACTGCACCTTCAACTTCAAGCACGTTTGCAACAACTGCCTCTCTGTTTCCTCCTACATCTGATCATGTTTACATAAAACAAGGCAATTACTACAACAATGATCCGGTGTTCTACAGTACAATTGTCTTGGATAACGGACCTGAAATTGTTCACAACAATCATTACGATGGTTGGGTGTACCTGTGGACTGTCCCGTCGACTGGTCCATACAGTGGCTTCATGATGGCTTTGTATATTGTTCACTTGGTCACCGGTGTAGTTCTGATTGTGGCCACATGGTGTGCTTTGTATCGGCTTCATAAGGTGATGTGGGTGTTAGGGAGAGTCACTATAGGAGACAATCAAAGAATAATGGCTAGAAGAATACGAAGCTTCAAAGTCAAACTCTAGAGAAAGCTTAAGGTTATGCTGTGTTTTCACATTATAATGCATACCAATTACGAGGAATACAGAATTCTATTCTATCATGCATTTTTCTAATTGTATACAAGTTTCATTACAGTGATGCTCAGCACAATTTATGTGAAAAGCTGAATAAACTTCTTGTTTCCAGGTTTCAGTGAAAATGAATCTCATGGTTTTCAATATTGCCTTAGAATTATGTACATACATATATAATGATACTCAGTCTAAAAGCTAAGCATGACCATAAATGTATAATCATTTTTGTACAGCATTTTACAATGAATCATTTGTTTCTTTCTAAGTTTTCTTTTCTGCAGTTTCCACATTCCAATGGTTTGCATTCACAAAACTGATATGGACACACCCTTGGTAGCTGTTTGCAAAATTTGATCTGAAAAGACCAAATAAAATGTTTCGGTCCTTGAGAGTGTTTTCTTTGCCATGTATGCCACCTGGTGGTTACACAACATAGAGCAGAAGTTATAGGGCAAAATAGTCATATACTAACATAACATATATACAATATAGCAGCCTGCCTACTTATTTTCTCAAACAAATAAATTAGTTCTTATTTTTAAAATTACTGTTTGAACTATTTTAGATGAGGATAGATACTCACACTGCAAATAATTTGTAAATATGCACACAGTCAATTATTTATTTGTTTGTTTAATTTTCTAGGGGAAAGCGTGACTTAAGGGATAGTTCACCCAAAAATGAAAATTAGCCCATGATTTATTCACCCTCAAGTCATTCTAGGTGTATATGACATTCTTCTTTCAGACGAATATAATCTGAGTTATATTCAAAAATGTCCTGGCTAATCCAAGCTTTATAATGGCAGTGAATGTCCATAAGCATCTATCCATCATAAAAGTGCTCCACACGGCTCCGGGGGGTTAATAAAGGCCTTCTGAAGCGAAGCCATGCTTTTGTGTAAGAAAAATATCCATATTTAAAACTTTACAAACCGTAATTTCTAAGTTCCACTAACTGTCGTATGCACGTTCATGAGAAACTGGCGCTCCAGCGTATGACGTAAGACACTCCGGTGAGAATATGCTAGTTCTCGGGAGAACCAAGTTTTGTTTTGCTCTCTCCTCTGTGCTTCCGCGTTCGTCACCGGAACTTATACTATGGTGCTTGAATCCGATTGGCTGGTGAACGTTCTAAGGTGTGCAATTATTTTCAGGGAAACGCACGGCAAAAGTAGTTCAAGGCAGGTCTTGACCGCATTACAGTTCCATATCACTTCACCAAATGATTTCAGTTATTTAAAATGTCTTGACAGCCTACAACAGCAAAAGAACCAAAACCCACAACGACACTAACCAAGCAAAGAAATATAGTAAACAATAGGATAAAAACAACAAATTATTTCCATGTTTTTCCCATAAAATTACGTTTAATTATGAACGAAACGCATATACTCTCTTTCTCCCAGTATCTCTGTTCTCCCACTCAAACGCACACACATAGTGTGGACACACACTCTGACGATTCTATTAGTAAAATAGTTTAAAAGCAACATGCCAATTAAAAGCAACATGACAAAATTCACTAGCGAGGTAATAAAGGCTCTGATCTTACAGTTACGCATGTGTATATGCTGCTGCCGAACACTGTTGAAAGAGACACACAGACTGCGGTAATTCACATATGCTCCACTTCGGGAGTGCATTATTTTTCGAATAATTCAACGGTCAGTCGTCAATTATTCCTTACTTACGCTACGCCTGCGTCCTACATCATACGCTGGAACGCCAGTCTCTCGTGAACACACATATGAAAGTTAGCGGAAGTTAGAGATTACAGTTTGTAAAGTTTTAAATATGGATATTTTTCTTACACAAACGCATCGCTTCAGAAGGCCTTTATTAACCCCCGGAGCTGTGTGGAGCACTTTTATAATGGATGGATGCACTTTTAAGGAATGTTTTTTATACATATATAACTCCTATTGTATTCGTCTGAAAGAAGAATGTCATATACACCTATGACTTGAGAGTGAGTAAATCATGGGCTAATTTTCATTTTTGGGTGAACTAACCCTTTAAAGTATGCATTTTGTTTTAATTTAGCTTACCCAGCAATCATGTTCCAAACACTGTCATCAGATTCTTACCACTCCCACATGACTAATAATCCAACAGTGACGTTTGGTGTGACTATGAAACTCAAAGAAAGTGTTCGTTGATAAGGCTTGTCTGGAGGTGCGGTGACAGTCAGTAAATGAATCGCAAACTCCTGAAGATTTCTATTACAACATAAACAGGATGTGACCCGGTTCACACATTTGAAACATAAGATCGATTGATGACTCTCATAGCCTACTACTAAATATTTTACATATGTGTCAAGTTTTAGACAAGTTTTTGTTCATCTAAAAACGGACAACTGTTCTTAACTGTTCTGGACGGATCTTGTTCAAATCTCCGAGCACTTTCCGTCTTTTCCTTATCTTGTTTAATCATGATATCATGATTAAAGTTTTATCATGATATAACATAATGTCTTCCCAATTCAAGAGTAAACATGGAAACCTAATATTGTGATATTTGAGTCATGGATAAAAGACGGAGGATCTGTAGTGTTAATGGCATCCAGAGATTTGTAGGAACATGTTCAGGTATGAAAACATCCCACCTATCTGCCTGGCGACCGTATATAGATGGGAAAAGTCTGTCAAAAACATGAAGCATAGTGGATCATTCTGAATAAATATTTCCTGTCACCTCACGATGCCTAAACTGCTTTTCTCGAAGATTCGGATCTACGAGTTCAAGGATCTCATTCGGAATAAGAAACAACCAATGACGTAAATCATTTTACTTTTCTCTCTGGATAGCCTACATAAACTTCTTAAATCGACTGATATGCTTGAATGGATACTATGTTTATTTTCATCCCATAGAATGGACATTCTGTTGAGCAGAAAAAAGCAGAAAAACAATATCAGATGTGTTTTGATTCAGAAAAAGACTGAAGTCTCTCGTTATCAGTAAGTTTATAAGCCATGTATATTGTTATAGGCCTATACATATGTTTATAGAACAATTAAAACTGAACTAATCAGTTTATGGGCACCTGATGCATAAGAATACAATTTTTAGGTCATACTTTATATGAAGGTATAGAAAATGTTTTTACCTTTATAGATCATTTTAAATGGTTTTTCTGTCTTTTTTTTAATTTTTTTTACACAAATTTAGTTCAAACAGTACAAATGCCCATAGTCTTCATAAAATAATTAGAAAAAGAAAATTAGAAAATTTGTAAATTAAAAAAAAAAACAATAGTAGCTATAGCATGTCACATCATGTCGCACCACAGGTCATTTAAATTTAAAATGGTCAAAAGTATTTAAAACTGTTTTATATCACTATGGATGGCAGAAATGTTTTATTTTAGGCACTAATTTCTTCATCTTTTTAAGACAGGACTGTTTGACACATGAGCCAAAGTTAGCTGATCTGCTAGAAAATAGAGGTTAGTTAAACCACTATTCAATACACACGCACTTAAAAATAAAGGTTCTTTATTGGCATTGATGGTTCCATTAAAAAGCTTTACCCTCCATCCATGGAACCTTTGGATTACACTAAAGGTTCTTTATAGTGGTAAGAGTTGTACACTTGTAGTTCGCTTCTCTTGGGTCTTTAAGAATGAACCTAAAGATACAAAAACAACAACAACAAAGGCTTTTATGGCATATATTATGACGGAGCTTACAGAACATCCAAAACAGTGCCATGTGCTGGGCTAAATGCGCTTGATGTATATATGTGCATATATCTGATGGTATTTTTACCAGCTAAGAGTCAAAACAGTGCCAGGACTTCCTATACGTTGCACACAAACAAAGATCTGCTGCAAGGACGTCTCCTTGCAGCAGATCTTTGTTTGTGTGCAACGTATAGGAAGTCCTGGTTCTGGCGCCTGTACTGAACTGTAATGAGCAACGTAGCACCTATGACAAGAAAAAACAAGTATGCTTGAGCGTTCTGTCCTTTTTAGGGTCGTATCTTGTGACATCACTTCCTGTGTTTGGTTAGTTTAGATGTCTTTGGTCCACCTTTTCAGCGGTCTCGGTCTGCTTGTTTGGTGCTCACCAAAATAAGTTCACACTTATTTAAGGATGTGTTCATACTTGTAGTTCGGTTCACTTGGTTTGTTTGGTCCGGACCAAAAAAAACAACAAAAAAACATTTAGTCCTGGTCCGATAAGCATTCAGATTAGCATTTTTATCACTGAACCAAAAGACACCGAACCTAAAGGCATAGGGGTACGTTCACAACCTGATTGGTCGGCTTTTATGACGTATTTCCTATTTGAGACAGAACTTACAGAACATCCGGGGATAAATGCACTCGTTGTGTGTGCATATGATGGTATTTTGACCAGCTGAAAACTCACTGAAAACTCACTAACTTAATTAAAATTACATTAAAAAAAATACATTAAAATTACTTAGTTGAATCTTGTATCTTGAAAGTTCAACTTAAGTTATTTTGATTTAAAGCAATGTAAAAACACATGTTGTCATAATTTATTGATCATGTACATAATACATTATATTATGTTATACAACATATTTGTATAATTTTATGAAATTATTTTTAGCTTCTAAACTTCATAGTAAAATGCATTTAAATATTTTTCCCAGGTATTCCATGCTTTCAGGAAATTACCGTACTGTGTGTGTAGCACTTAATATATTCAGCTGAAATAATAAAAGTAGAAGAAGATAATAATATGATTGTACATTTGCATTTTTCACAATTTTCTTTGATTTATAAGTATTATTATACAGTGGCCTTAAGTTTTTTGACAATTAAGTCACTCTTAAAAAAGGTCTGAATTTCATTGTATTCGTATCAATGTTTAAAATATTGATACGAGCTTACAAAATGTGTAAAGGAGTAAGTTTCTGTTCAGTTCTGATGCCTGTACCGAACTGTGCTGGGCAAATTCGCGACTATGACGAGAAAAAAACGATATGCGAGAGCATTCTGTCCTTTTTAGGGTCTCATCTTCCTGTTTTTGGTTCGTTAACATGTTTATGGTCTGTATTGCGTTCATATATCATTTGAACTGCACCAGAGTTCGTTTAGAAGCGGACCAAGAACCATCTTTTCAGGGGTCTTGGTCCACTTGTTTGGTGCGCACCAGGGTTCAGATGGCTTACTCAAATAACGAGTAATTGCACCAGGGTTCATGTTAATCGAACCAAACATGCCAAGTGTGAACACACCTCAAATGAACCGCACTAAGGGTGCTTTTACACTGGCAGTTTACTTTGAAACGGGGCATGATTCGCATGAAAAATTGGTAATGTGAAAGCTGTCATGCGGATCTCAGTGTGCAACCGGGGTACAGAACCCGAGACTACCTGGAGGAGGTAGTCTGAGTTCGATTGCACTCGAACTGTGCCGCGATTTCACATGAATGTGAAAGCAACAGACTCTGGTGTGCATTTGTTCAGGAGGAAAAGTAACCTGTGCATGCGTTTTAGCTGATTAGGATGTATTTAGTTCAATAAAACACATGTAAGGGATGATAGTGTTGATTATTTACCTTGGATACGAGCGAGCGTGAGCCTGCAGTGTATTCATGCATAGCGAGTGCAATCAGTGCATATGACACACCTCTGTGGGGAAATATAAAATGAATATTTTTAACTAATATTTAACTTTCTTATATTATTTATATTACCATTATTTACTGATATGTATTTAAATGTTTTACAGGCTGTAGTATGTAGTTTCACTAACGGAAGTACTAAAATAAACACGCATGCAAATGGATGTTTGAGCCTCATTTATATTTTCAAAATGTAGGCTATTTAATTCAGGTGTATATATATATACACTCACCTAAAGGATTATTAGGAACACCTGTTCAATTTCTCATTAATGCAATTATCTAATCAACCAATCACATGGCAGTTGCTTCAATGCATTTAGGGGTGTGGTCCTGGTCAAGACAATCTCCTGAACTCCAAACTGAATGTCAGAATGGGAAAGAAAGGTGATTTAAGCAATTTAAGCAAAATCTGCTCAGTTACTGGGATTTTCACGCACAACCATTTCTAGAATTTACAAAGAATGGTTTGAAAAGGGAAAAACATCCAGTATGCGGCAGTCCTGTGGGCGAAAATGCCTTGTTGATGATAGAGGTCAGAGGAGAATGGGCCGACTGATTCAAGCTAATAGAAGAGCAACTTTGACTGAAATAACCACTCGTTACAACCGAGGTATGCAGCAAAGCATTTGTGAAGCCACAACACACACAACCTTGAGGCGGATGGGCTACAACAGCAGAAGACCCCACCGGGTACCACTCATCTCCACTACAAATAGGAAAAAGAGGCTACAATTTGCACGAGCTCACCAAAATTGGACAGTTGAAGACTGGAAAAATGTTGCCTGGTCTGATGAGTCTCGATTTCTGTTGAGACATTCAGATGGTAGAGTCAGAATTTGGCGTAAACAGAATGAGAACATGGATCCATCATGCCTTGTTACCACTGTGCAGGCTGGTGGTGGTGGTGTAATGGTGTGGGGGATGTTTTCTTGGCACACTTTAGGCCCCTTAGTGCCAATTGGGCATCGTTTAAATGCCACGGCCTACCTGAGCATTGTTTCTGACCATGTCCATCCCTTTATGACCACCATGTACCCATCCTCTGATGGCTACTTCCAGCAGGATAATGCACCATGTCACAAAGCTCCAATCATTTCAAATTGGTTTCTTGAACATGACAATGAGTTCACTGTACTAAAATGGCCCCCACAGTCACCAGATCTCAACCCAATAGAGCATCTTTGGGATGTGGTGGAACGGGAGCTTCGTGCCCTGGATGTGCATCCCACAAATCTCCATCAACTGCAAGATGCTATCCTATCAATATGGGCCAACATTTCTAAAGAATGCTTTCAGCACCTTGTTGAATCAATGCCACGTAGAATTAAGGAAGTTCTGAAGGCGAAAGGGGGTCAAACACAGTATTAGTATGGTGTTCCTAAAAATCCTTTAGGTGAGTGTATATATATATATATATATATATATATATACATACATGTGTGTGTGTGTGTGTGTGTGTGTGTGTACCCACCCCACAACCACTGTGCCATCGCGCCACCGCCGGCAGTTAGTCCATTAGGTGGTAAAAAACTGCCACCATCACAGCCCTACAGTAAACCCAAATGTTGTTTAGACTACTCAGCTGTGCATAATAGCACCAAATTAATAAAACTGTTTTCTATCATGTGGTGTGCACATTTTTGATGTAAGATGAACGCAAATGCACCAGGGTTCAAGTTGAGTGTGAAACCAGACCAACGCTACGGGAGGAGCAAGGAACAATTGCACTCGGACCACAGCAAACGTGCCCAGTGTGAAAGCACCATAAGGGTGAACCCCGTAAAATGAACCCTGGTGCGATGTGTTAGTGCAGTTCATTTGAATAAGCGTGAACACTGCCATCTGAACCCTGGTGCACACCAAACAAGCGATGGGTCTCGGGTCCGCTTCCAAACAAACTCTGGTGCGGTTTAAATGAAATATGAACACAACACGGACCATATAAACAAACCAAAAACAGGACATGATGTCACAAGATGCGACCCGTAAAAGGACAAAATGTACACAGGGCAGCCTTTAGGGAGGTGCACTTGAGGGGACCACGTGGCCAACAAACCGAGGGGACCCCCCAAAAGGCAAACGCAAACTGACCATCGGGGGGTTTGTATCTTTAGGTTCTGTGTTTAAAAAAGACAGTGTGAACGTTAAGTGAAACAAGACTTAAGGTCCTTGTACGCAGAGTCCGAAATGTTCAGTTTTTCATATTGTCATCCTAAAAATGTAATTGTCAAAACACCTCTCAAAATGCTTGCTACAGATGTGAAAAATGCAGAAATTTGAACCCGATCTGGATTTTTTTATGACGGACGAAAGTTGCGGAGGCATGTAAACGTGATTGACACAAAGTGAGGTCGTATTTCGGACTCAGTGTTTAAGGACCTTAAATGTATCATTTTAGTTGGGACCAAAAGAATCAAAAGAACCAAACTACAAGTGTGAACACACCATAAAAGAGCAATAGCATCAGAGTTTGTTTTATTCCAACCAAACCTGCCAAATATGATCAGACCCTTATATTATTAAAATGTTAACTGTTGACTGAAAGGTTCTTTAAGGAACCCAAAATGGTTCTTTTATGGCATCACTGCAAAAACCCTAAGAGTTTATGTATATTATTATTTTGCTTTGTATATTATTTCACGTTATTTTGAACATTCTTCTCCGAACAGACTACCTGGCTGCCTTTCGCTCATTTCTCCAGTCTGAGTTTAGTGCGGAGAACATTGAATTTTGGCTTGCCTGCAGGGAATATAAGCGAATGACTTCATCTGGCAGACTCTCTAACAAGGCAGCAGATATTTACAAAGAGTTTCTCCATCCCATGGCTCAAAAAGAGGTCAGTATGTGCATTTATTAAAGCATTAAAAAGAGAAGGGCCTTTCTGAACAGTTACAGTGCATTACGACTCACGGAAATGCAATTGCATCATCGTAAAGTTTATTAATAGGTGCAATTGTAGTTGAATATTTGGTAACTGAAAAGTTGTACTTTCAGACCTGAGAGAGCAAGGCACCAGATTTCTTCTAAAATAATTCTTTAAAATGCATTAACAAAGGGTAAAAAAATAAATCTGCTATACTTGCTTAAACTAAACTAAATTAGTTATAAAAATATACTTCAATTTATCAATTTATACTATTAATTTTTCACAGGTCAACATCGACCATCACACTCGTGAGAAGATAGAGAGATCCTTGTTGAAGCCTGACCTCACTTGTTTTGATGAAGCTGAGATGCATATATACAGACTGATGGAGAAAGACTCCTGCCCAAGGTTCCTCAAATCTGAGGCCTATCAGAACC
Organism: Rhinogobio ventralis; assembly: GCA_039654625.1. Lineage (NCBI taxonomy): Eukaryota > Metazoa > Chordata > Actinopteri > Cypriniformes > Gobionidae > Rhinogobio > Rhinogobio ventralis. The sequence continues at coordinate 16,773,781 of CM077217.1, read as the reverse complement.
TGAGGAACGCAGCCAGGAAACCAATGTAGGCCTACTGTACCACTGACAACTAATTCACTGGAAAAGGTTTCTTAATGAGCAGGCGCACAGAAAGAGGACATATGCACGTGGTTTAGAGGAAATGACTGAGGAGAACAGAAAGTATATGTGGTGTGCAGATGCTCAACTTCACTGGTTTTGAGTGATCAGATAAATGAGAAAAAATTAAAAATGTCAGTTACAGGAAATGATATAGAATAAAGGTACATTACATGATTTCCACTGTTATTTGAGAGATGGGCTGTTCTGTTCTGTGAAATGGGTGCCTTTTCTATAAAAGTTGGTCTTAAAAATGGATTTCTGTAAGACTGTATCAGACAAAAGTGTATTGTAACATCTAAGATAAACATAGTTGACACCAAATACTTTTGTTTGTGTCCTGGTGTCTCCTTTTCAAAATATTTTAAATGGCATTTTGCTAATTATTTTATAATTATTATACAACTTTTATGAGAATTATGTAATGTTATTATTATGTTTCATGGAGCCAGTTACAGCAAAAACATTCACTTTACCTTATGTAAAAAAAAAAAGATAATACAAAAACATCTTGCGTAACGGGTTAGCAACGGCTTAGAAAGCTCCATTTGTTCTCCATTTAATCTCACTGCAGTCTAGGAGATTTACTTCTAAACATTCACTGTACCTTACACATTCATATAAATTAAAATATAAATCACAAAGGTAACATGGTTGACATTTTAAGATTGTCTCCTACTGACAAACATGACAAAAAATAAATGAAAATGATAAGTAGGAGATATTGTTTGCTGGTACTTAAAAAGTAAGTTCATTATTTGATTTTTCCCATACATGCATTTCTCATCTCAGCGCAACACATATGTTGTCACTCAGAAATGAGACTGATGCGAAATCATGTGGTAACACTGGCATGAGGAAATTATTTTATACGGGTGAACGTTAAATGAAAGCTCCCCTCATGAAACTATCCAGTGGATGCACCAATTATTGACAAACCGTTTCACCAATATTTGTAAATTAGTCGGTTTCAGCTTGAGAATGACAATCTCTCACACAATCTGACCATCATCTGCTGCCAAAATACAGTCGCTGTGGCAACCAAAAGGAAATGAGTAATGTTCTCAGGCGCTAACATTGCCCGAGGCACAAAATTGCTCAATTGCGCACAATGGAGAAACTGACAGCGTTACAGTTGCGGAGCAGTGAGATAGATTGCGCCGGTCAGGTGATTTTGAGGATGTCTACACACGCTTTCATTAACACATGGAGTCTAATGTGAACACTTGACTGCCTGTATCCATTTTTGGAGAAACTTATGAAGAAAAAAAAACTTTGCTCACTTACTAAGGATTAATACACATTAAAAACATAGAAATGGTCCATTGAAAGGGTTCATGATGTATGAGTGACCATGATAAAGGAAATCTTTTGAAAATTGAGTTTTTATGAATGTACTTTTCTTGTATTCATGTTGGTTTCACATGGTTTTGGAAAACTTTTATACCTTTTTCAAAAAAAGTTTAAATTTAATGACTAAAATGTCATGTGGTGCAACCATCAAGTACATATTTTCCATACACATTGAATACACAAGTGTACACAACATAATCATTATTTCCTGAAAAATGTTTAACTCTACTTTTACCTAGTTTTTTTTTTTTTTTTTTACAAATATCATCAATTATTAATTCATAAATATATGTATTTTGCACCACATTACATTTTACAAACTATTCTAATTTTGTCTTGTCATAAAAATATCAAATTATCTGAAAATGTCAGAGACATACTGACTTTACACACAGACATGAGGGTCTACAGGAATCTATCATAAAATATGCTTTTTAATGGCATGTTGGTTGCACCATATGACTTTGATATTTCAAACAAAAGTTTTTAAAATATATTAAGACAAAATCTTGAAATATATATACAGCTCTGGAAAAAATTAAGAGACCACTTAACATTGAGAAATCTCTTAATTTTTTCCAGAGCTGTATATTTTCATAATTCATGATATTTGTAAAATGGAATCTTGTTATGAATTTATAAATATCATTGTCTATCATTATCATTTTTTTGTGTGAAGTTGACATATACAACCTGAACTAATCGTGTCTTGTCATAAAAACATTTCGTCTGCCGGGGTTTATAATATCATATGCTTTTTCCCTGCAGGTTTCTGCATGTTGGTTACACCATATGACTTTTTATTAATACATAATTTGTGGAGTTGTATCACATGACATTTTTCAACCTAATCTAATTTTGTCTTGTCATAAAAATATAAAATTATCTGAAAATTTCAGAGACATACTGACTTTACACACAGTCATAAGGGTATACAGGAATCTGTCATAAAATATGCTTTTTACCGGCATGTTGGTTGCACCATATGAGTTTGATTCGTCTAACAAAAGTTTTTTCAATATATTAATAAAAAAAAAATTGAAATATTTCAGAAATTTAAGATTTTATTTTACAAATATCATTAATTAATAATTCATAAATATCACTGTTTATTTTGTGTGGAGTTGCACCACATGACATTACAACCTGAACTAATCTTGTCTTGTCATAAAAACATTTAGTCTGCTAGGGATTATAATATCATATACTTTTCCCCATTCAGGTTCCTGCATGTTGGTTACACCCATAGACTGTAAAAAAATATGGACATGACGTTTGTGACGTCACCCGTAGGTTTCTGAAAAGCATGTTTGAAGCCTAAAGTGAGCAGAGCCGGCCGTCACCATCTTGGCAGCTCGTCACTGCATGTCACTCCCGGATAACTGAAAATGGGCAAAGAGGCGGGACATGGGTGGAGCTGAGGTGCCTGGTTGCTGAAACCACACCCACCTGTCACTCAAGTGGCCACGCCCTAATTATGTAGAACTTTAAGGCTTAATATACACTCACCTAAAGGATTATTAGGAACACCATGGAATACTGTGTTTGACCCCCTTTCGCCTTCAGAACTGCCTTAATTCTACGTGGCATTGATTCAACAATGTGCTGAAAGCATTCTTTAGAAATGTTGGCCCATATTGATAGGATAGCATCTTGCAGTTGATGGAGATTTGTGGGATGCACATCCAGGGCACGAAGCTCCCGTTCCACCACATCCCAAAGATGCTCTATTGGGTTGAGATCTGGTGACTGTGGGGGCCATTTTAGTACAGTGAACTCATTGTCATGTTCAAGAAACCAATTTGAAATGATTCGAGTTTTGTGACATGGTGCATTATCCTGCTGGAAGTAGCCATCAGAGGATGGGTACATGGTGGTCATAAAGTGATGGACATGGTCAGAAACAATGCTCAGGTAGGCCGTGGCATTTAAACGATGCCCAATTGGCACTAAGGGGCCTAAAGTGTGCCAAGAAAACATCCCCCACAACATTACACCACCACCACCAGCCTGCACAGTGGTAACAAAGCATGATGGATTTTTCCAGTCTTCAACTGTCCAATTTTGGTGAGCTCGTGCAAATTGTAGCCTCTTTTTCCTATTTGTAGTGGAGATGAGTGGTACCCGGTGGGGTCTTCTGCTGTTGTAGCCCATCCGCCTCAAGGTTGTGCGTGTTGTGGCTTCACAAATGCTTTGCTGCATACCTCGGTTGTAACGAGTGGATATTTCAGTCAAAGTTGCTCTTCTATCAGCTTGAATCAGTCGGCCCATTCTCCTCTGACCTCTAGCATCAACAAGGCATTTTCGCCCACAGGACTGCCGCATACTGGATGTTTTTCCCTTTTCACACCATTCTTTGTAAACTCTAGAAATGGTTGTGCGTGAAAATCCCAGTAACTGAGCAGATTGTGAAATACTCAGACCGGCCCGTCTGGCACCAACAACCATGCCAGGCTCAAAATGTCTTAAATCACCTTTCTTTCCCATTCTGACATTCAGTTTGGAGTTCAGGAGATTGTCTTGACCAGGACCACACCCCTAAATGCATTGAAGCAATTGCCATGTGATTGGTTGATTAGATAATTGCATTAATGAGAAATTGAACAGGTGTTCCTAATAATCCTTTAGGTGAGTGTATATATAAATAAAAAGTTATTAAAAAATTCACCCCCTCAAACAGTTGTCATGAAAATTAGCTGTATAGACCAAAGCCACTTTTTGTACCAGGCTGTAAACATGGGGAGATACAGATTTGACTTCCTTTTGGAGCCAGTCTCTAGCGGCCAGTCGATGAATTGCAGTTTAAGTCACTTTGGTGTTGGCTTCAAGAGGTGTGTTACCGCTTGGTTATACCAAATTACTTTTTAATAATAAATAATATTTAAAAAAATTGTGGAGTTGCACCACATGACATAATCCCCGGCAGACAAAATTGCTGTTGTATATAATATCATATGCTCTCCCCAGCAGATTCCTGCATGTTACACCATATGCCCTTTTATTAATAAATAACATTACCTTTTTTTGTGAAGTTGTACCACATGACATTTTACAACCTCAATTATCTGATATTCCAGAGATGTATTGACCACACACAGTCAGTGATAAACCTACAGATGTCTATGATTTATATGCTTTTTTCACTTCATGTTTCTGCATATTGGTTGCACCACATGACTTTGATTTGTTGAACAAAACTTTAAAAAATATTCAAAAGCAATTTTGGTTCCGGTCCAGCAAATAACTCTTCTCCTATCAAGAATTATTTCTGCCCATGTGTTTCCCTGGAGTTTCTAAAAGTTTCATTATAGGTTCTTCAGATGAGCATGTTGCTTTCTGTGTTCTTTAAAGCACCAGAGCATAGATGGTCTTCCAAAGAACTAAAGAAACAAAGATCTTGCAGAACTTCAACACCAGTTCTCCAGGCAGTCAAAGTCTTTTTGGTTCTAATCTGAACTCTTGTTTTAGTGCAGGTGAAGCCAGTTACTTATTATGTTTGTAGAAGGATTCCTCCTTCTATGCTAATAAAACGTGAAACAAAGAAAGACAAAGCAGCCTAACCATCTCATTTGACTCTTATTTTCATTTGTGCGGCATTACATTTTTGCTCTGTTACGTCCGTAGATTTCTGAAAAAGCCAACACATGCAAAGTTGTAATTTGCTTATCTGCTATTTCAGCAGGTACATTTATATTTACATATCTAAAAATATTAAGTAACAGACTTTTCGCACCCAAGCAACTGACTGGGAGGAGGGGTAGGGTTCGATGGGGCTTCCTCTTTGCTGTGGTTCGCCGAGTCCCTGTTGGTGACACAAGCCCTTAGCAACTGTCGCAGGGCATAAAAAGCAGAGCCGGATATGCAGAAGGGAAACCTGTAGAGCAGCAAGTGCAGCATGATCCCTAGCAGGACCGTGCGGCAGTGGATTTCTGGGCAATAAGCCCTCGCTCTACCATGCCTGGCCTAATCCTACAACCTCTCCCAACGGATTTCAACATGGACAAAGACGACTTCAGGAGAAACAAGACCTTGTAAGTGTGTTTTTCAGGCATTTTTACTCAACTATCAGCACAAGGGAATCTGGGAGTCCCAGCATGCTTTAGCATAGGTTTGGATGTGTGAAGGATGAAATGCCATCAACAAAGCTGACTTTATCTCCATAGAGGAAAGAACCTCATGTGCCGACTAAAGTGTATGTTCACCAGTTCATCTGCTCCGGAGAGGTAAGGAAAAAGTGACACACATATAAGGACACCAGGTCCAAAATAGTTCAAACATGAGTTATTGCTCCTAATCCAGTTATGGTCAACTAATCAAACCCATCTGATCTCAGCAGGCTAAGTTTAGAAGACACCCAACAATGGTCCCAATCTCTGGAGCGGCTTCTCGGTTCCAAATGTAAGTCTTTTTTCTTTTTTTTTTTTCAAAGCACTGATAGCTATTTTTGGCATTGGTTTGCTGAGGCGAGAGTAAACGAAAACACTAGTAAATTAAAGAGGTGCTGGTTTCCATTTGTGCCATTCGTGTTTTGACGCGCACCCGCATTTGCTTCCCTCCAGATGGCCTGGCCACATTCCGCACCTTTCTGAAATCCGAATTCAGCGATGAAAACATTGAATTCTGGTTGACGTGTGAGGACTATAAGAAGATAACGTCGTCCCATAAGATGAGCTCGAAGGCAAGGAAAATCTTCGATCAATTCGTCGAAGCAGAATCTCCGAAAGAGGTAGAGGAAACCATATAACACCCTGTCGCTATACACTAGTAAATCTCTATATAACCAATGAGGATGTCTATACTAGAAGTGCTTGTAGTGTCAAGATTTTTTGATGAGCTGCAGAGCTGCTCTACACCTTTACTTTCTCCATCTGTTTAAAAATAATTTTATACCTTCTATATTTAAATAACAACACTAAATCATCTTTATCTAACCATATGTATACACAGTAGCAATATAATATAATACAATTACTATAATATAATATTTATAAGTAATTAGAAAATTAATTCGTATTTGTATGCATATACAGTAGCAATACAATACAATAAGTATTTAGCATAATTATTTAGTATAATTATTATATTATAAATTATATATATTATACTCATTTACTATTTATATTATAATATTTTTTTAAATAATTAAATTTACTAATTAACATATAATATAATAAATAAAATGATGTATGTATTTATATACAACTATTTGTATTTGTTATATTATTTATTACAATTAATAGAAAATTATAGAATGTTATAATATAAATATACATGTTATAATTTATATTATATTATGTTAAAAAAATAAGTAAACTATTATAAGTCTAAAAGTACTATAAGTAGGCCATTGACTGTCAGGGGCCCCCAGCAGAGGATCCCGACACCTGGAAACGATCCATGTCATATGTAAAACAAATATAAGGAACAGCGCTTGAATGTGAAATAACCAAAGAAATGAACAATGTTATCTGATACTGGTCCCTACACAGCATGAACTATGGCTTCTGAACACCTTAATGGTTGTAATTAATGTGGTAATGTTGTTGTATACTAATAGTGGTACATTGTTGTCTATTTTGCGATGTATTCGCGCATATAGTTTGTTCATTTTAGTAAGTAATTTTATTTAAAACTTTATTTCTCACAATTACGACTTAATTTTGCATATTTCCAATGTACCAATGTTTGGACAGTACATCTCATAATCAGTTGCTTCTAGTGTAGGCATAGCGTAAAAAAACTCTCATTTGCATCTCAGATAAACATTGACTATCACACACGGGAGGAAATCAAGAGGAATGTGAGGAGTCCGACGGCACAGTGTTTCGACGAGGCTCAGAAGATCGTTTTCGGTATGATGGAACGTGACTCTTACCCCAGATTCCTACGATCTGAGATGTACAAGACCCTCCTCGAGTCCCTTGCTGAGGATGATGCTCGAGTATGACTATGGATATATCACACCGATGCTAAAACTGGAACGGTCTGGTTTGTGTGCAGGACCAGAACCCCAAAGCTTGCGCCCCCCACCGTGTGGAACCTCTGAAACTAGCTGGAGACAATAAGGAGCAATGGTTTCATGCCATTGATATCAAAGCAAAATGACAAGAAACACAAGTCCGACATGTTACTGAAATGCCATGAGTGCTTCTTAACTGAGGGTGCTTCCTGTGTAGATAAGGGCACAGCTCCTTCCAGCACTTCCGGTGGTTTCCGAAGCTACAGTGTGGGACAACACTATCGTCTTTTCCTGGCACTTCCAGAAGATCTTTATGAACTGCTTTGCCATGTTCTACAATGACTTTAGTAACAAAAACTACCTCAGCCTATTGGTTGAGGTGGTTTGAACACTTTTGTGTGAGGATCTTGACGTAGGCCTATCCTATTTCAACATCAGTACCTTATTGCCACACAGATGTTTAACATTACAGAACGAAATTACCTACTAGAGAGGTCAATTTTTAAGAATAAAAAAATAAAGCAAGTACAGTTGTAGCATGTGTGCCACACACAAAAACCATAGGCATTACTTGTAATGTTATAACGTTTAATTTAAATGAAGATTTAAATTTATTAGCCGCACTACTATTTATTAGCCGCAGCCACTGGTTGGATGTTGACTTTTGTTTTGTCCACGGTCATTTTTTAGGACGATAAAATAAAGATTGGACAATGATCTTTAGACTCCATTTTCTTGTTAGTCTTTGGTTTGCTTGATAGTGATATCTTCATATTGTTCACACAGATTCCTTCTCTTTTATTTAGCTAATTACTGAAAACCTAGAAAAAAACCCTAAACAACTCAAAACAAAGTTTGTTTTAATGTGATATATGTAATTTCACTCGCATGGCCCTCAGCTTTACATTTAAAAACAGCCAAAAAATATTTTTCTTACTCAGTATTTTGTCTTGTACACATATATATATATATATATATATATATATACACACACACACACACATATATACATACACACACACACACACATACATACATATATATTTGTGACCCTGGATCACAAAACCAGTCATAACCAGTGATTTATACATCACCTGAAAGCTGAATAAATAAGCTTTCCATTGACGTATGTTTTTTTTTTATGATAGGACAATATTTGGCCTGAGAATCTGGAATCTGAGGGTGCAAAAAAAACATTTTTTAAAATGCAAACAATACAAGTGTGGCTATTTTTTTAGGACCATTTAACCTTTTCGAATCATGTCCGTGTTTTTTTTTTGTGTTTACATGTTTACATAGTTTCGTACTATTCCGATGAAGTAAAAAAAAAAATCTAAAAAATAAATAAATAATTTTTTCCTGTCAAAAATGACTGAACAGCACCAGAGGGTTAAGTTACTCCTATCTAAATATAAAAACTACACAGAAACAATATCGATTGATACGATAAAAATGAACCAATATGATGTTAATATATTGTATAAAATGCATTATTATCCAATGTAGTTTAACCCTCAAGTAAATGTATCTTGTTTTAAGGATGTTTAGATGTTCTCACAGGATAATAAGACAGTACATCCAATACCAATATTCTATCAAACACCAAAAGGACCACTAAATGTGAACTTTACAGCAAAACATTATAGAAATTATCCTTTTTTTTAAACCGACAGATCCCATGACTATTTAGTGAAACAATTGCCTTTGAAACAGGAATAGATGAGTTTCAGTTCCCACAGAACAGGGAATTAAGAAAAAAAGACTTCATAAGTGCCAGAGAAGTGTGCATTGCAGCAGCTACTGAAAAGTCATAAGATCTTGCAACTCATACATTTCTGCTATTGCATGTCTAATGTTGCTAACATAGTTCATGACGCAAGCCTTCCTCTATGAGTCTTGCCATTTAGTAGACACTTCACACTAATTTCAGGGACTGTCCCGCTGGAGAAACTTAAATGTGTTGGTCAAGGTCAAAGCAGAACTGTATGACCGGAAAACTGTCTCCTTTTAGGGACTGAACCCTTTAGCCATTCGTTTTGTGGTTTCTCACGCAGAACGCTAATGCCCAATTTAGTTTGTAATGAATTTTAAAAGCTTTAAATATAGAGCCGTACAGTCAATCTGGAATGCTAATTCGCCATATCTAAGCAGCAAGCAATACTCATGGTGCATCAATTGCTTCATTTCAAAAACGCCCTTTAGCATTAGCAACATGCAAACACCAAACTACTGATATCAAATGCATGTTGAGCCTTCTATGTCGTTTCCTATATATAATGTTCCCCATCAATCACACATGAGGATTTAGGACAATTAGGACCAGATTTACTGACAGCTTGCGCTAACGCAAACTACTGTCAGGATTTACTGAAGACGCGCAGTGAAAAATTAGCGCTGAAAAGGTGTGGATAGGGTTATTTTTGCGGTTGACATAGCTTATGCATTTGTAGGAGTTTTCCTTTCAGACGGCAAATTTATGGAGTGTATTTAAATTAACAAATTTACTGAATTTACTAAGGTTTGCGCTCGTCAATTTACTGGTGTTTGCGCCATTATTTACCGCCCAAAAGCACATCTTAAACCAGACGCTAATTTGCGCTGCTCTTGGTAGATTGTGTTGGTCATTATGGAAATGATTCGGCTCCGTCTGTGTTCTTTAATTTGCGCGTCGTCAGTAGATCACACACATAAGTTTCCACTCTTTATAGGATTGCACTCTCATGCTAATTTACCCTGTTTAGTAAATCTGCCCCTTAGCATGCTACGTTTTAGAACAGAGCTAATAGCTAGCATAAAACTGTTGATCTAAGATGACCAAAAGTGTGTTGCGAGGGGTGAAAACCACTGCAAACTTGATAGGAAGACTTTCAGAGATTGTGTTTTAGTTAGCAAGTGCTAGGACGTGGTTGATTTATTGCTTTCAATTCATCAAGCACACCATGGTTTTGTGTCTAATTTATGTTGTAGAACATTATATGAAAGTCTGTTCAAGTAATACTAAGTTACAGACATGACAAAAAAAAGTTAATTCTGTTTTAGGACAAACTGAACAGCTGTACTTTTGTACTTTTACTGCCTGTATTGTCCTTGGACACGTAGGCCTACACACACACACACACACACACACACACACGAAATACCATGCATGAAGTTTATTTTAAGTTCACCAAGCAGGCTGCCTCTTTTATGTCAAAAGCATGCGCCCTCACCAAAAGGAAGTGCTCTTGTTTTCATATTAAAGTACTTTTGGAGTCCCCCATGAGTACAGCACATGTGTCATTGCTGGGAAATACCTCGTGCGTAAAACTTTTGGACTATCGTCTATTTGAACGGAAACTTGGCAACAATCTCACTGCGAACCACTCAAGGCGCTCACTGATATTTACAGTCTGAACACCATAACAGATGATAAGTCTCTTAAAAACACTGGGTCTGACATCTGCAAAGCTGGACGATATGGATGGGCTCATGAAAATGGACTTTATATGGAGCATATTTTTAGAGAGTCCATTTGGTAGGTCATCCTAATGTGTCTTTTTCCCAAAAATGCTCATCTTCTGATCGGCTGAGGTTCACTAAAAACCCCTGCATGAGCCGCAGATATTCATCTGTACAATTTGTAATGACATAAATAGAAAGTGGTCCAAATAGCTCATTGTGTTGCAAAAGACAATTCGTGTATAAAATCATGGAGGTTGATTGCATGGATGTTGCATGTGGAAAGATACCAAAATATCGTTGAAGGTGGGCCATTTTGAATTAGGCCGGTAAACTTTGACCTAGCAACCACACAGAACACCTTAGCAACCCCTTGGAAACCACACACAAAACCTGTTAGCGTACTTGTACTAGTAAAGTACATGTAAAAACCTCAAGTTCGTCATGTGAATTTTAATGGTCCCATGTATGTCAAGGCAAATCAAGCTGTTTTCCATATCCTCTTTAGTGCTGTACTGAAAATAAGGCTTTGACACTAATCACATACACAAATCTATATTTGCATCTCATTGACTAAATGAATGGAAACATGCATAGTTCTGATGCCACACTGGTGACAGGAAAAAAACGCTCTATTTGTGCTATTCAGGGATGTGTTCTCTTTCCAGTAGCTAAGACTGAAAACCAGTATTTCATGTTCAAAGGGAACAGGATCAGGTGAATTACACGGTGCATCATGACAATGACATGCATATTGCTTACTCAAAAGGTTCAGACTGAGAATTTTTTTATTTTTTCTATTTTTTCTATTTTAAGACATTAAACGCATGAGATATTATCCCACATTTTGAGATATACATCATAAAATAAAAAAATTAATATATACTGTACACATCTCTTTATAATTTTATATATTTAGGTATGATTTCTTTTTTTTATTAATAAATTCATTTATTAATAGACTATTGTCTATTCGAACAGATAACTATATATTGTAAATATCTATACACACACACACACACACACACATCTATATAGTTTAATACATATACATTCATTTAATACATACACTCACCTAAAGGATTATTAGGAACACCATACTAATACTGTGTTTGACCCCCTTTCGCCTTCAGAACTGCCTTAATTCTACGTGGCATTGATTCAACAAGGTGCTGAAAGCATTCTTTAGAAATGTTGGCCCATATTGATAGGATAGCATCTTGCAGTTGATGGAGATTTGTGGGATGCACATCCAGGGCACGAAGCTCCCGTTCCACCACATCCCAAAGATGCTCTATTGGGTTGAGATCTGGTGACTGTGGGGGCCATTTTAGTACAGTGAACTCATTGTCATGTTCAAGAAACCAATTTGAAATGATTCGAGCTTTGTGACATGGTGCATTATCCTGCTGGAAGTAGCCATCAGAGGATGGGTACATGGTGGTCATAAAGGGATGGACATGGTCAGAAACAATGCTCAGGTAGGCCGTGGCATTTAAACGATGCCCAATTGGCACTAAGGGGCCTAAAGTGTGCCAAGAAAACATCCCCCACACTATTACACCACCACCACCGTGGTAACACAGTGGTAACAAGGCAAGATGGATCCATGTTCTTATTCTGTTTACGCCAAATTCTGACTCTACCATCTGAATGTCTCAACAGAAATCGAGACTCATCAGACCAGGCAACATTTTTCCAGTCTTCAACTGTCCAATTTTGGTGAGCTTGTGCAAATAGTAGCCTCTTTTTCCTATTTGTAGTGGAGATGAGTGGTACCCGGTGGGGTCTTCTGCTGTTGTAGCCCATCCGCCTCAAGGTTGTGCGTGTTGTGGCTTCACAAATGCTTTGCTGCATACCTCGGTTGTAACGAGTGGTTATTTCAGTCAAAGTTGCTCTTCTATCAGCTTGAATCAGTCGGCCCATTCTCCTCTGACCTCTAGCATCAACAAGGCATTTTCGCCCACAGGACTGCCGCATACTGGATGTTTTTCCCTTTTCACACCATTCTTTGTAAACTCTAGAAATGGTTGTGCGTGAAAATCCCAGTAACTGAGCAGATTGTGAAATACTCAGACCGGCCCGTCTGGCACCAACAACCATGCCATGCTCAAAATTGCTTAAATCACCTTTCTTTCCCATTCTGACATTCAGTTTGGAGTTCAGGAGATTGTCTTGACCAGGACCACACCCCTAAATGCATTGAAGCAACTGCCATGTGATTGGTTGATTAGATAATTGCATTAATGAGAAATTGAACAGTTCCTAATAATCCTTTAGGTGAGTGTATATACTATAATACAAATATATTTAAAATGTTTATGCATGTGTGTATACAAGTTTATACAATAAATATATTTATATTCTTCATTATATATATATAACAACATAACATTATGACCACAAAATATTGTGTTGGTCCTCCTTTTGCTGCCAAAACAGCCCTGACGCATGGACTCCACCCTGAAGGTGTGCTATGGTATCTGACACCAAGATGTTAGCAGTATATCCTTTAAGTCCTGTAAGTTGCTAGGCAGGCCTCCATGGATCAGACTTGTTTGTTCAGCACATCCCACAGATGCTCGATTGGATTGAGATCTGGGGAATTTGGAGACCAAGTCAACACCTCAAACTCGTTGTTGTGCTCCTCAAACCATTCCTGAACCATTTTTGCTTTGTAGCAGGGCGCATTATCCTGCTGAAAGAGGCCATAGCCACCAGGGAATACCGTTTCCATAAAAAGGTGTACATGATCTGTAATACATGTCAAAGTAACATCCACATGAATAGCAGGACCCAAGGTTTTCCAGCAGAACATTGCCCAAAGCATCACACTGCCTCTGCCAGCTTGCCTTCTTTCCATAATGCATCCTGGTGCCATGTGTTCCCCTGGTAAGGGACGCACCCGGCCATCCACGTGATGTAAAAGAAAATGTGATTCATCAGACCAGGCCACCTTTTTCCATTGCTCCATGGTCCAGTTCTGATGCTCACGTGCCCACTGTTGGCACTTTCGGCGGTGGACAGGGGTCAGCATGGGCACCCTGACTGGTCTGCGGCTATGCAGCCCCAAACACAACAAACTGCGAAGCACTGTGTATTCTGACACCTTTCTATCAGAACCAGCATTAACTTCTTGAGCAATTTGAGCTAAAAATTGCTTGTCTGTTTGATCGGACCACACGGGCCAGCCTTCGCTCCCCACGTGCATCAATGAGCCTTATCCGCCCATGACCCTGTTGCCGGTTCACCACTGTTCCTTCCTTGGACCACTTTTGATAGATACTGACCACTGCAGACCGGGAACACCCCACAAGAGCTGCAGTTTTGGAGATGCTCTGACCCAGTCATCTAGCCATCACAATTTGGCCCTTGTCAACCTCGCTCAAATCCTTATGCTTGCCCATTTTTCCTGTTTCTAACACATCAACTTTGAGGACAAAATGTTCACTTGCTATATTTGAAACAAAGAAACCTGATCTGTACAAATTTCACAGATTAGCTTTTTGAAATGAGAAATGCACTTTTGGCATGTGGTTTTAAAACCTGACATTTAAGCTACATCAAAAAATGCCATCTAGCCATGCATTTTGTCATGCAAGTTATAGATTCTGTGCAGCATTTCTCACAATTAAGTGCTACATCTGAGACAAGGGATTCGTTTGGTGTATGCTAATGCATTAAGCACTTCTCTCACAAGAGAACACAAACACTTGTGCTCAAGGATGAATAAAACGGTTAGTCTGTCAGCTACAAACATGTTGATCTAATTTTGCAATTTAAAGTCAAGGTTTCAAAACAACTTATCTTGGCACAGATGTTTACTCTTCCACCACAGCACAAAATGTTTATTGGCGAGGCCCTTGATTCTGAATGAAGGTTTTAAAGCCACGTTTTTCCCCTTAAAGAGCCTGGCGAGGGTTAGGGCTTATCTAAACATGAAAGGTGACCCACTGCTCGTTTTCTTCAGGAAATGCATTTTTTTCCCTGTATCATCTAATGAATCTAAAATCTTTCAACTTATGCATAAAGCAGCCATATCAGTTTAGCCTGATATTCAGAAAGTGAAGACGACAAAGATTATTAGAGTTTTGCGGTTTGAATCACATCCAAAGTAATTAAACCAGTGACAAAGACAAGCTATTTTTAGACAAAGAGTTTCTATAAATAGAACACTCCTTGCCTTCCACAAATAGAACCATGTGGAATGTTGGTTGGGAACATTCCAGTTTGTTTAGTATACTTTTTGTTTAAGACGGATATTGCGTTAACATCCTCAAGTTACAAGTGACTCAGGTTTGCACATCTCTGAACTTGCACGTATACTCAATTCTTATTTTTACTACTTTGCATGTAGTCATCAAAAATATTTACGAACACAAATGGAAGTTATGGGAAATGGGAACTATGAGATCGAAAAGTGTTAAACAATCCTTGTATTTTAGTTTCTATTTGTACACAGTAGTTAAGTGTGTATATATATATATATGTATATATACACACACACACAGTTAAAATCATGTTTTATTTGATGAAAGATTATTTGAGAAAGAACTGCAGTGTTCCTGCCAACAAGACTTGCACAAGTACATGACCACTCAAAAGGCTGATGCAAGGCAACCAATCCGATGTTTCCCCTGCTGATGAGGCCCCGCCCACAGCACAGAGCCCTTGGGTATAAAAGCAGCACACTACAAGACAACAAGTTTCAGTTCAATTGATAGTAATGGATACATTGGCAAAAATGAGAAATTCCACACAAGACTCGAGCAAGGAGCGATTGATCTACTTTAAGGACCCTGATACGACTACAGAACAAAGCGAAAAACAAATAAAGTGAGAAGTGCACTTTATCAAGTTGCATTTGGTTTTACGCCGAGCGATACGCATGTGGTTGCTAATGTTTGTTGATTGCGTTTAACAGAAAAACAAACTGGACATCAAGAATGCTGTTCAAGAAGTTTTCCACGAGAGAATCACGACAAACCCCGCCACAGAGAAAACCATACGGGTGAGCATATGGAAATACTGTTACTATGTATATGTAACAAAGTGGGATTCACGGACTTAAAAAAAAAAAAAGAATAATACATTATTAAATAAATATATAAAGCTAATTTAATTTAACATTAAATTCTTTAAAAAGTATTTTGATTTAAATTTAAATTAATTAAATTCTCCGTCTTTATATTCCCACAGACCAACTACTGAAGAAGTTACTCAATGGGCACAATCTCTGGACAACTTGTTGAGCAGCAAATGTAATTATTTCTAAATATTTACAAATTTATGTTCATTACACACACACACACATACATAATATATTACATTTTATTATTATTATTTTATATATATATATATATATATATATATATATATATATATATATATATATATATATATACACACACACACACACACACACACACACACACACACACACACACATATTTATTTGATAACAGTAATATTGTGAAATATATTACAATTTAAAATAATGGTTTTCTATTGTAATATACTTTAAAATGTAATTTATTCCTGTGATGTAAAGCTGAATTTTCAGCATCATTACTCCAGTCTTCAGTGTCACATGATCCTTCAGAAATCTAATATGATGATTTATTATCAATGGGTGCTGCTTAATATCTGTATTAATATAACCTGTGATAATTTTTTCAGGATAAAAAAAAAAACAGCATTTATTTAAAATATATATATTTTTTGTAACAATATACACTAGTGTTCAACCGTTTTGGGGTCAGTAATTTTTTTTAATTTCTTTTTTGAAAGAAATTAATACTTTTATTCAGCAAGGATTTGAATTGATAAAAAGGGATAGTAAAGATTTATATTGTTAGAAAAGATTTCTATTTTGAATAAATGCTGTTCATTTTAACTTTTTATTCATCAATGAATCCTGAAAAAAGTATCACAGGTTGCAAAAAAAATACCAAGCAGCACAACTGTTTCCAATATTGATAATAAATCAGCATATTAGAATGATTTCTGAAGGATCATGTGACACTGAAGACTGGAGTAATGATAGCTTTACATCACAGGAATAAATTACATTTTAAAGTATATTACAATAGAAAACCATTATTTTTTTAAATTGTAATAATATTTCACAATATTACTGTTTTTTTTCTGTAGTTTTGATCAAATAATTGCAGGCTTGATGAGCATAAGAGACTTCTTTCAAAAACAAAACGTTTCCAAACATGCACGCACACACACACACAAACTTGGAAATACGCCACATTATTTAATGCCAACTGATCTTATGACTCTTTTCATATTTTAGATGGATTAATTGCTTTCCGACTTTTCACAAAGTCTGAACACTGTGAGGAGAATATCGAGTTCTGGTTGGCATGCGAAGAGTTCAGAAAGATCAGGTCGAGATCAAAACTCAGATCAAAGGCAAAAAATATATACGAAGAATTCGTCAAGGCAGAGTCTCCGAAGGAGGTGAGGTTTCGTCAGTGCCAGCGAAATGTATTCGTTTTCATCAAGCTGTGCCACACGTTCTCATATCTTTCAATTCTTCCTTCTCTAGATCAACTTGGACTTCAAGACCAAGGAGTCCCTGCACCAAAGCCTTCTGATCCCAACACAGTCAAGCTTCAAAGCAGCCCAGAATAGAGTTTACTTCCTGATGGAGCACAACTCGTACCCGCGGTTCCTGGACTCTGAACTCTACCATCAACTATGCAGAATTGCTGCAGGAGAGCAATAATGTTTTCAGTTGTTGTATTTAAACTAATGGCTGGTCCATTTCAGAATGCTACACGCATCTACTGTTCATGTTCTTCTCAGTGGTTATGCTATTATGATTTCAGTGTATTTAAAGATTGCACATTTTGCACAGATTTGTAAATAGTTAATACTTTTTTTTTTTCCTTTGTCATTCCATTACTTTTCTGAATTTTGCAGCAAAACACATGCGAGCGAAAAGAGATGTATAAATGTTTATCGGCTGATATCTGAGATATTGCATATTTAACTATACATGCTCTTTTTTTTAACATTTAGAATACCTTTGCTGTAATCTAACACACACTAAAACTTATTCTTTTAAAAACACTAATAACAACAAAAATAAAAAGAAATTTGTATTAAATCATTTTTGTTTGTCATTCCATTACTTTTCAGAACTTTTTTGTGGGGAGGGGGGCTGATATAAAAGAAAGATGCAAGCAAACAGTTATTTGTATTTGTGCTTTTTGTTTCACCAATCATTCTTACATATTCAGGTCTATAGTGATCCGGATCTATATCTAACATGGATGGATCTCTACCTGTCGTGATAATATAAAACTCTCCTGATATTAGAGTAACAACTACAGAAGAATAAAATAAAGCATATTTTGTTATCTTTTGGAGCTTGGAAGGATTCAGTTTGAGCAGATGTTTTATACTATCATCACTGTCTTCGTCAGAGCTTATTTCCCAGTACATTCAGCATCTGGCTCATTTTCGCAGTCTCAAACATATACTCAAAACTATCAGCATCTTCAAAATCAATATTTTGATCGCTGACAGCTTCTTCACCAGATCCACCATTAAGTGACAGTGACACTAATATTTGATTGTGTTCAGTTTTTGCTCTGCAGTAAATCACTGAGCCATTTCAAGTTTTGCTGATGATGCTTCCTATTCTTTTGTTTTCTGTCTGCAGTAACTATGAGTGAAACGTTACTTAAAGGGGTGATGAATTGAGAAATCAACTTTCCCTTGAGCTTTTGATATATAAAAGGTCATGGTAATATAAGAATATCCTGTAAGTTTCAGAGCTGAAAACTTCCTTGTTAGTCAAAGAAAAGCTTTTATAGACACCAGGCCCAGCAAACAACAGGTTTTTCAAAATGGGGATCTATGACGTCAAAGGGAGGCAAGCACCGCCTCAGCAGAAGAATATCAACGCCTACTTCATCACTGCCTGTTTAGCCCCGCCCACCGATTTGCGCATGTAACATAGGCCTAGTGTTAAACCATTGAGCTACAAAGCAATAAACATGCCGTCGAGGATTACAAAATATTGTGCAGTGACTGGGTTCAACAGTAATGCAACATGTAAGTAACTGTGTTCATTCTAATGCCTGATCTGAAATGTGATGATTCATGTAGTCAGATGTTCTTTGTCTGTGTCAGTAAATCAAACCAGTGACTAAACATTAACTTGCGTTGTTTCTCTTAGTAGGATGAAAATAATCTGTTATTTAACAGTGATTAAATTCTATAAAGAAAGAGCTGTCAATCAAACAGAGTTTATCAGTGACGCGTTTATTAGTGACTCCCGTAAATAAGGAATAAAGGTGAATTGCACTTATTTAGTCATCAAAGATTTAATTATTGTTGTGCAGAAAAAAAATATATACTTACACTTCAACACACCTCGGGTCATTGGCGACCCTATACAATTTTTAAAATTAGATTATTTTTTCTTTGTTACATTGTTTATAATGAATAGATTGAGGAATACTAAGAAGGTTGATGTCTAATAATTGAATGAGGAGGAGGGTAGTGTAATGACATCCCGGGTTGCTAAAGACCTGAGGTATGTGTTTAAGGGTTAATTGTTCATACTCAGTTCTCCTATTTTTACATATAGATTACCTTTGCCATCATCTAGCGCTCACTTAAAGTTAATCATTAAAAACACTAATAATTTACTACTGTTAAATGAAATCTTTAAAGGGATAGTTCACCTAAAAAGGAAAATTAGCCCATGATTTACTCACCCTCAAGTCATCCTATGTGTATATGACTTTCTTCTTTCAGACGAACACAATCGGAGTTATATTAAAAATATGTCCTGGCTCTTCCAAGCATTATAATGGCAGTATGGCCCAAAAAAGAGCATCCATCCATTATAAAAGTAATCCACATGGCTCTGGGGGGGGGGGTTAATAAAGGCCTTCTGAAGCGAATTGTTGGGATTTTGTTATTATGTAAAATATCTAGTTTCCGACGGACCGCCTTCCGTATTACAACTTAAGAAAAAAACGTAACTGGCGCAACGATGATGTTGGACGTAGCGTAAGCATTTTGAACCCTTTATAAAGTTTTAAATATGGATATTTTTCTTACACAAACCCATCGATTCGCTTCAGAAGGCCTTTATTAACCCCCGGAGCCGTGTGGAGTACTTTTATAATGGATGGATGCTCTTTTTTGGGCTTCAAATTTTGGGCTGCCATTATAAAGCTTGGATTAGCCAGGACATTTTTAATATAACTTCGACTGTATTCCTCTGAAAGAAGAATGTCATATACACCTAGGATGGCTTGAGGGTGAGTAAATCATGGGCTAATTTTCATTTTTGGGTGAACTATCCCTTTAACAAATCTGTCTTACAAATCTTACAGCACATTATAATTTTTGAAGCCTAAACAAATTTAAGCTTTTAGTATTTTTTTTATTTGTACACAAACTAATCTTTCTCAATACACATCAGTTGATGATAGCGATTTTACTTCAAACAAAGGCATAATAAAGTTGAAGTGAAATTTGACTTGCATCACAAAACAGGATTGCAAAACATTTTCATTGATGTTCCTGAGCTGCTATTGGTTGGACAAACAAATACCCGCCCCAAACACCATTAACTGCTCTGTCAACTTTTTAGTTGCAAAGATAAGAAGATGTATATTATCTGATCAGTTCAGTGTCCCATAACCAGTTTTACCCGTTTAGTCTCACTAGCCAAAACAAAACTGCAATTTTCTCAGCAGACTTACCCAGTGCACATTTTGATGCACCCATGAATTACGGCACACTTTTACGTAAAGTTTGAGACGCCAGTTGTGTAAGAGTTTATCATCTTCCCATTTAAGGCATGAAAGACCAGAGATGTACCTGCAGAACAAAACTCCTTAAAGACAAACATTTAAAGCAAATATAGAGAGCAGAACATTCTGCACTTTACGTGTTTGTTTTGTTCCAGGGGCAAACCAGCACACATTTGTGTGTACGTGGGGACGCATTTACCTTCGTGTTCCTTCCGTTCCTGTAGATGATCTCACAGCAGTCGGACACTGAACAGACACCAAACACTCCGTCTGTTTGACCCATCCAAGAGCGTGTTCACAGACTGCACAATGAACACGAGCAGCTATTTACAACACTGCTGGCTTTCCTCAACTCTCTTCCCATGTTCGTCTTCAGAACTACAGTGGCTTCAAGATGTATTGGGACACTTACACTTGAAAGAAAATATAGGAATGTTAAAGCAAGTGGCATTTATTTTAAAATACATAGCATGTTTTTTCCAAGCTAAATATTTCTTAAAAGTGGCACGTTCATAGGAAATGCGATGACCTGGACTTCATAAACTAAAAACCACTTTCGGGAAAAATGCATTAGAAAAGTGAAACTAGTTCTGAGAATTTTTTTTGTCCACAATTGTTTGCATATACCACTTGATATTTTTGTACAATATTTACAATTATTTGTTTATTAAAATGTTTATGCAAATGCTTCAAGTGTGACTTAAGATTCTAAAAACTTTTCAATGCATATCTAAATGCAATAATTTTTTAATAATTTATAAGTGTCTTAAGTGTTCAAAAATACTTTTTGGGGTTACTGGATGCATAATTATTTAAACACAAGTATTGTTTATAAAACAATAATAACAATTGCTGCAAATGCTTTGAGCGTGACTTAAGATTCTAAATACTTTTCAATGCATATCTAAAAGCAATAATTTTTAATAATTTATAAGTGTGACTTAAGTGTCAAAAATACTTTTTTGGAGTTACTTGATATATAAAACACAAATGTAATTTAAAATAAAATGTAACAAAAATATTTTTCAGTGACTGACATAGCCTACTTTTTGGAGCAACTGAATATATGTTTTTGGGACATCACTGAATGTGTGTGTGTGTGTGTGTGTGTGTGTGTGTATATATGCATCCAGTAACCCCGAAGTATTTTTGGACACTTAAGACACTTACAAATTATTTTAAAAATATTGCATTTAGATATGCATTGAAAAGTTTTTAGAATCTTAAGTCACACTTGAAGCATTTGCTATTATTATTTTAATAAACAATACTTATGTTTAAATAATTGTGCATCCAGCAACCCCAAAAATTGTTTTTGGGCACTTAAATCACACTTATAAATGATAAAAAAAAATATTGCATTTAGATATGCATCAAAAAGTATGTAGAATCTTAAGTCACACTTGAAGCATTTGCAGTTATTATTATTTTATGTTATATATATATATATATATATATATATATATATATATATATATATATATATATATATATATATATTGTTTATTATTATTTACTTTATTATTAAGTGACTTAAGTATCCAAACATACGTTTTTGGGGTTACTGAATATATAAACACAAGTGCTGTTTTAAAAAATAAAGTACATTTAATATCTACATTTAGATATGCCGTAATAATATTTTTTTTTTTTTCAGTGTGACCAAGTGTCCAAAAATACGCTTGAAATATTTTTTCTTGGCTGTTGGTACACGAGTCCTGTTTATCATGTTGTAGATAACTGAAATTATTGGAATAGTTATGAACTTTAGCACATGTACACAACTTGCACACTATTACAGACATAACACAATTTTTGGCAAGAGTAAGATATTTCACATTGTTTAGACTAGCCGGATCGCACATCACGCGCGTCACAAAGCAAGTAACGTTAATGGTGACTACATCCTAAAGCAACCGTGGATTTTTTTAACGGTTTATCGTTGTTGTGATAAGCTATGATGACGGTAATAATACAGGACAGCGTGTTTTTGCAGGATTGTTGAGGAACTGTATCGTGACAGGGTTATCATGTACTCCCTCTGCTCTCTTAAGAACACTACTGGTCTGGTTTGAAAAAATGTAAATAAACTGTTCTGCAAAAATAGAAACGCAAGTCAAGACGTCACTGAGTAAACGACTGTCGCGGCGCTGCAAGTACAGTTGAAAAATACAAAACTATTGCCAAATGCCCGGTGATTTAAGTGTCTGCTTTAATGCTGCACTATTTTAAAACACCCTTTCAGCTCTTTCCAACAACACTTACTGTAGTTTCCATCACTTTATGAGAACGCTTGCACGGGCAAGGCAAAAATCCAGGACAGAGAAAGTTAGGCGCGAAAAGCATACACACGTCACCAACCGGAACTGCAAATAAAATGTTCACATATTTCAGATGTCACTGCGTGACGGGACAACATAAAGTACTTTAACATATTAAAGTACACTTCGCTTCAAATATACCCTATTGTTTTCTGTCATTGACAAAAAGAAAACAAAAATAAGAGGAAAACTTGCTTTAGAGGAAATGTTAATTTAACAACTAACTAATAAATTAAAGCTATATTGATATAAAGAAATAAGAAACTGACAAAAGTAGGCTGCATAAAAATTTTAATATAAAAACTAATAATGGCACTGGTTCCCAAACTATTTTTGGAAAAAGAACTACAATCCCATGATGCATTTCGAACAGCATAATCAAATTAAAAACGAAATATAAAACTACTCATTTAAAAAATGTTGACTAATATAAACATTTTTTGCATATATATTGAAATATTTAAGTATTTTGAGAGCGTAGGGAGACCTAATCGATGATTATTTTATTTACAGCGCTTCATGGGAGTGGACGGAGCTAAAGAGCTATTTTGGCTTCTCTGATTGGTGAATTTTCTGCACAGCATCATGGGTAATGTAGTTTTTTCACCACCTGCTGTTAAAATATATATATTTTTTAACTAATTTGAAATAATGCAGGCTAACGTCTTCCACAGAAGGAAATACTATCATTAAAAATCTACTTCCCTATGGAGAAATTAAATGTTTTTACTTCCGGAGTTTTTCCTCTCACAGTTCTGACTTTATAACTCGCAATTGTGAGAAAAAAAAAGTCAGAATTGTGAGATAAAAAGGTTGCAATTACCTTTTTTATTTTTTATTCTGTGCCGGAAACAAGCTTCCATAGAAACCCGACTGTTGTGCTCTATTCAAAATATTAATACTTTAATAGTAATACTAAGATAACATTGTGAAGCAAATTACATGTAAATTACTCATTACTCCACCAGTGAATATTTCTTAATATTTCTAGCAGTTTCATTTTTGAGATTCAAAGTAAGCAAAACAAAACTTCTACCAGTATTGTCAAAAAAAAGGTCATTAGCTAGTGTGATATTTTTAAGGAATAATGCAGTTTCAACACAGTTGTAACAAGCCTGACTGCAGTGTCTACCCATGTGAGTCTGCGTCATATTCCCAAATTAAACATCCCAGATGACAGGAAACATCAGGACAAAGACCAGCTCCATTTACTAACATGAGAAACACGCAACTGCCATGTAAAGCAACCTAATTCTTTGAAAACATGAAGCAGTTTGCTTTTGCCTAATAGAGAGGAAGACGTTTTCCATGTGTTATTACTGCAGATTTATATATTATATAATCAAAAAACTTCCTCTATTGAGTGACTTTTCACATGTGTATCATTTAAATTAAAATTTCCTATTCTAATTATGTTCATTATTAAACAAAAATAACAGATTAGTGCTTTATTGTACAGTAATTTACAGTAATTTAAGACTCATTTACCGTGTGCTAATAAGAACAAAACATGAAACAACACTATTACTGAACAAATGAAATTTATATGAAAATAAGACATTATTTAAACATCTCTTCGCATGCATGCAGACATGAAGGAAATGACATCAAGCACCACGCTCGACTTCACTTCCAGGTGCTCCTCTTATGGGATACAGAAGACAACAGCACATCAAGTGATTCCGTGGCATAACATTAAAGGGGGTCTAACAATGTGGGGCTACTTGGCTTCTTGTATTTTTTTGGCACCTTGTTTTTCTTTTGCCTGAAGAAACAGAGGAAGAAAGAAAAATAATTTTTCATATTCGTTCTAATTAACTGAATCGAATACAATTTTGAATTTGCATATTATATTGAATAAACGCAAATGTACCAGGTCACTAAATGGGTGCTATTACTGCAGGTCTATATTAAGCTTCTTACTTGGGTGTTTACTTGACTTTTTAATCTTAGCATAATACTGTTCAAACTTATGCAAGGTTTCATGCAGTCATATTACCAAGAGAGCAAAACACTGCAAGCTCAAAGGCAAAGTGGAAATAATGCATCAGCAGCGCCCTCGAGTGGTGTTATGAGATTCGCTTTCCTACACACCGGCTCTGACTGGACTTACCTTTTCCACCAGTGGAATCAGCTGCTGATATTCGGCCAATGTCTTTAGTAACTCCATAATAAAGGGTAGGTAGTTGTGCTTCCTTCTAATGTTCTCAATCTTTAAAAAAACACACAAAAAAACATTTTATTTCAACATTTTTTAATTTTTTTTTAAAAAAAGTTATTTTATAACATCACTTACTAATAAAAAATTATTATTTTACAGTAAAGTGATATTTTATTACAGTTAAATTAAGAACCAATGAGGAAAAATAATAATAATAATAATATTAGAAAAGGGATTTTATATTTTATAACATATTACTTATAAACAAAATTAATATTTGAAAGGATGAATTATTATATTACAATAAAGTATATTTTATATTTAATAACATATTTTTTAAGAGCCAATGAAACAACAATAATAATAAAAAAAGTGATATTTTATAACATTACTTATTAATAAAATTAATTTTAAAGGATAAATTAGGAAAAACATTAATAATAATAATAATAATAATAATAATAATTTATTATTACCATTATTATATTATACAGCAAATTGATTTTATAACATAACAGTAAAAAAATTAAGAACCAATAGGAAGGAAACTAATAATAATAATAATAATAATAATAATTATTATTATTATAATAAAGTAAAGTGCTTTTTTTATTTTATAACATAAATAACTTTTTAAAGTGCCAGTGAGGAAAACAACAACAATAAAAGTAGTGATATTTTATAACTCATTACTTATTAATAAAATTAACTTTAAAATGATAAATCAGGAAAAAAACATGATTAATAATAATAATATAGTATCATTATTATTATAAAGAAAAGTGATATTTTATAACATAACTTATTAAAAAATTAAGATTCAATAAGGAAAATATTATTATATATATATATATAATAATAATAATAATAATAATAATAATATTAGTAGGTGTATTATATTTATAATAAAGTAAAGTGCATTTATTTTATTACATAAATAAAATAAGGAAAACAATAATAAAAGAAAGGTGATATCTGATTACATGTTACTTATTAATAAAATTAACTTTAAAAGGATAAATTAGGAAAACCTAAATAATAATAAAATAATAATAATAATAATAATAAATATTTTATTCAGCATTATTATTATTATTTTTATACAGTAAAGTGATATAACATAACTTAGTTAAAAATAATAATTAATAATAACAACAATAAATTTAAAGTTTCAATTCCATATTTTTACATATTACTTAGGAACAAAATTCATTTAATTCAAAAAACATTTAAAAGTATGAATTAGAGGATAATAATAATATTAAGTATTATTATTATTAGTTTATTATTTTCACAATAAAGTGCATTTTCTATTTTATAACATAAATAAATTATAGTTTTTAAAGAGCCAATGAGGAAAACAACAGTAATAGGCAAAAGAAATTGATATTTTAGAAAAATTTATATTTTTGTAAAATGTTATTTATTAATAAAATTAACATTTAAAAAACTAATTAGGAAAAATAATAATAAATACGATATTAATTATATATTATAAAGTAAAGTGATATATTTAAGTTAATTTTAAAGAATGTTTGTGGAAAATTCATTATAATAAAGAAAGGTTTTATATGAATAATATTCTTAAGTTATTAAAAGGTACTTTTTAAAAGCTCACTGAGGGCAAAACCATGCACATACTTTGTATCTTTTAAGTTTTTGGTTCTCTTCATCAATCAGGAGCTGATACTTGGCGATCTCTGACTGGATCGAGCTGAGATGATTTCCACTCTGGTCAGTGTCCATCGGCTCTTCCTGTGAACAGAAGTAACGCCTTAAGCAGCCGCCATCATTCTGTCATTCATTTAACAGTCAGAACGTCTTACTTCTGTGAGCTGAGCCTGTAGTTCATCGATCTTCTTTTCATAAATCATCTTGCGGTCCGAAACAATGGCCATCAAGTTGAATCGAATCTCTCCCTCACTGTACCTAAAAACAAAATTATAAAAAAAAAAAAACAGCTCTGTAGAAATACCATCAACTCAAATAAATCACATCAGCGTGATGCTTACTTCTGTATTCGTTTCTCAATGACGGGCCGCACAGCACTGATCCAATCATCCTGGTTACACACACCTGAGAAAGGGACAAAATCATTTAAGAACAAAAAACAACTGAACAAAATAAATAATTCACCGTCAGTTCAGTTCTACCAAGGTCTATGGGTCCTTCACGAAGTCCGTCCAACTCATACAGTCGTCCGTTAACAGGAACGTAGCTCACAAAGTGAAAAGCATCCTCTTCTTTAGCCGTCGACTTTGCGTCAAACTCAAACATCTGTTGTCTACAGGAGAAAAATAATTATACATGATATCTAACATTTGGTAAAAGAGAAAAAAAGTTTTATAAGAACAAAAAACCCAACCTGGCAAAGCTGTTGTGAACTTGTCGAATAACTTCAGAGTTACTGAGAGCAAGACCCTTCATCTTGAAAAAGAAAAAGTCTTAAGAGGGTTCATAAACAATAATAATGAAAAATCTCCAGGAAAATGAACATGCGCCAACTTACTGCAGCATCAAAACTGAGTGAAAACTCTTTAAATTCTGTCAGCGTTTCCCCGAGGAGCATATCAGGATGCGTGCAGTTTAACAACACGCTGACGATCGCTTGGGTCGCGCAGGCATTATTGATGACCTGAAACGGCACGTTCGCATACATAAATGTCCAAATATCCTTTTTACGTTTGGTAACAGACTGCTGGATTTGAGTAAACGCATAATTGTTCACCTGCTTGGCAAAGAAGATCTGATCCAGCCTTGAGTCTTGAACAATAGACCCCGCTGGCTCCTCACCAGGTTGCCACTTGAAGAGGAAAATCAGACCATGAACGGGCCTGAAATGATTCACGTGCATATTCAATTGCAGTTAGAACAGTGGAAGAACACTGTCTGCATATAATAATAGATGCATGGCTATTGCTTACTTGAGATTTTCAAAGTTTTCTGGCTCCATGCTCCATATCTCTTCCACCTGTGCACCTTTGCATCCTAATGAAGACAGAAATCAGTGTTGTACAAGATTCAAAGGTAAGGCATCAATAATGCTGAATCAAAAGTCCTGTTTACAGCTGGTATTAAGATGCGTTTTGGTCGATCAGATCACAAGTGGACGAAGGAGACACATTCCCATTTACACCTGGTGTTTTAATCTGTCTCTTTGGCCACTTTCAACCACTTCTGTCCTGATTTCTTCGAGGTGAGGGTTTATGTAAATGTATGTTTTTTCAGATCTTTCGATCTAATGGATAAAATAAGCTCACGCAATGTACATATGAACGCACCCGGAGACAACAGAAAAACATACGGGGCTCTATCATACACCCGGCACAATGCAACGCCAGGGGTGCCGCAAGTGCTTTTTGCTAGTTTCAGCCTGACAGTTATCATTTTCACATCCAGTGCCATGTTTAAATATCAAATGCACTCGCACGCATCTGTTCGCCCATGGGCGTGCTGGTCTGAAAACGAGGTGTGTTCAGGCGCATTGTTGGCGCGTTGCTATTTTGAGGAAAATGAAAACGCTCAGCGCTATTTACGCAGTATTTTTTTGTGTTTTTTAAAGACTGCGTTAGTAATATGCGCCTATAGGCGGGTGCACAACGTGCATACACTCTGCATATTACACACAGGGACGCGCAGCAGCACACAAACATTTTTAAATATTAAAAATAAAAGGATTCCTTTCTGGAGAAGCTATCTGTCTTTCCGCTCGCAAATTCCGCAATGTAAATAGCGAATCCGCCATGGTGCAAGCGCAACTGGCTTTAAAGGGAATAGGAGATGAGACTCTGATTGGTTTATTGCACGTTACGCCCAAAACACACCCATTACTCATTAAGAGACTAGGGACAACCCTTTTAGACCATGCACCGGCGCGCCGACTGTTTTTTTCTGCGTTAAACAAGCAAAA
This sequence comes from Rhinogobio ventralis, assembly GCA_039654625.1. Classification (NCBI taxonomy): domain Eukaryota; kingdom Metazoa; phylum Chordata; class Actinopteri; order Cypriniformes; family Gobionidae; genus Rhinogobio; species Rhinogobio ventralis. The sequence continues at coordinate 16,744,767 of CM077217.1, read as the reverse complement.
GTGGATTCGGACACGCCCTAAGTGCACCTGCGCCATGCGCTTCAGACCATGCACTCAGATCGTTACAATAGGGCCCACGGAGAGCATCAGCTTTTGTTTCTGCTCTGATAGCTGCAAGACCAGCCGAACGCTGTGAGTGTGTGTTAGAAATCAGGAATTGTGGGAGAACATTGCGCTTGGGTCTTCAGTCGACAAAGTTTAAATCCCGTCTGGATAGCACACTTCCCATAATGCATTAAGTCAGTAGGCGGAGACGGAGTACAGAGTAGATGGTCTTTTGTGGCTGTTCAAACGCATTCGACCACATGAACCTTTACACTATGAAAGCAATCCGGCCGAAAGCGTTTTCGACTACCTCTGCAAGTGGTTGAAAGTGGATAAGCTCAAAACGTTTTAGTCCCGTTTACACCTGTATTTAGCGTCGTCTACTTGTGATATGATCGACCAAAACACATCTTGATACTAGGTGTAAACAGGGCCAAAGACTCAAAATACAGAAATAATCCCCATATATTCCAAATTTAATGTTTAAATGTGCACCAATGATAGCACCAATAATGGTCCAAAACATTTGAACATAGTAATGATGATCAAAAATGTCTCGAATGCCCAAACATGCTGGGGGAACATTGAGCAGAATGCCAACAAAACATTGATTAGATGCTCAGAATGTGCAAATAATGGTTAAATATGCAAAAATACACAAAATTTTAATAATAGGTTATGGGAAGAACGTGTCATCACATTCTGCTGCATATGGGGCAGTGTAGCTGGAGACCAATCAGAGTGCCTATGATGCCCACTGCTGAAGGCTCCTACAATGGGCACACGAGCGTCGGAGCATTGGAAGAAGGTCGCCTGCTCTGATCAGTCCCCCTGATAAGTTCCCGTTTGTGTACGCATATGGGGAAGTAATAGCACCAGGATGAACTGTGGGATGACGCCGGTGAAGGGAGTGTGATGCTCTGGGCAATGTTCTGCTGAGTGGCTCTTTCAGCAGGATAATGCATCCAGCCACACTGCACACATTGTTCAGGAATGGTTTGAGGAACATGATGAAGAGTTCAAGGTGTTGCTTTGGTCCCAAGATCTCAATCCAATTGAGCATGTGTGGGATGTGCTGGACCAACAAGTTCGATCCACGGCGGCTCCACCTCACAACCTACAGGACTTGAAGGATCTGCTGCTAACATCTTGGTGCCAGAGACCACAGAACACCTTCAGGGCTGGTCTCCGTGGGCCGGCACTGTATTGGCAGCACGTGGAGGACCAACAACATATAAGGCATATAAGGTCATAATGTTTTGGCTCATCTATGTATACTTAAATGGTCGTACACAACCAATAACACCCAGAAAAACACCAATTGAGAATTTAGAATGTGCAAATGATGCCAAAATATACTGAAACACATTGAACATAACCAATATTAAACACAAAAAGATGAATTGAATGTTTAGAACATGCAAATGATGCCCAAATATACTGAAACACATTGAATGCAAACAATAATGTCCACACAAATATTAAATCAAATGTTCGGAACGTGAGAATAATGCCAAAATATACTGAATTTAAGCAATAATACCGACAAAAATATAATGTATCAAATGTTCGAACATAAACTAAGGGATAGTTCACCCAAAAATGAAAATTCTCATTTTTGATATAAATGAACTATCCTTTTTACGCCCGCAAAAAGATGAATCGAATCATGCTCATGCAAATGATTCTAAAATATACTGAGTCAAATGTTCGAACACAATATGATGCCCACAAAAAATATGAATCGAATGTTTGGAACGTGCAAATAATGCCCAAATATAACGCATCAAATGTTCGAACGCAACCTATATCTTAACGCCCACAAAAAGATGAATCGAATCGTGCTCAGAACATGCGATGCCCAAATATACTGAATCAAATGTTCGAACACAATATGAAGCCCAAAGAAATACGAATCGAATGTTCGGAACGTGCCTAGGATGGTAAATATACTGAATTCAATGTTCGTACACAACCAATAATGCCAACAAAAATACGATTGTTCGGACCTTCAGAACAAAAATGCCGTCTAGCCTAGGTAGGCTGCTCACTACTTTTTGATTCCTGACTACTGACATTAGACTCGAGTTAAGCTGCAGAAATGTGAGGCAGCTGTCATTCTGCATTCATTAACAAGTGTAATAGTGCAGCGCTGACTCATACACTGCCATTCAAAGAATATGATTATGTGGATTTAAACCACATGGCAGGCTGGCAGTCAGACCCTATAATAACCAATCACATTGGTGACCAAAATCACTGAACTGAAGCAAAACTAGCGCACTTAAACGCACCGCTAACGTAGGGAAATATTGAGTGCTCACCAAAGCCCTTTATCAGCTCTGTGAAAACTCCCGGGTCGCTCTCCATAAGACACCATTCCCCAGCGCTTCCCGCCATTTCTGAAATTATATATCTTAGTGCAAACAGAAAATTGTTCTCGTGTAACGGTTAAACGAGGCTAACGAGACTCATTCACACATACAGTAGTTTTCCCGGCATTCCTTTCGACATACGTCATTCTTCTACTTCATGCGGTGCCTTAAACATATGAGGCGCGCGCTTCTGCCGCCATGTGTCTAGGAGTGTTTTCGACTCGTTCTTAGCCCCTTTCTTTTGTCGTTGAACAAATATAGTGCATTTAAATGTTAATAAACTCCACTTTGTCATAATAACAGGATAATTTAATATGCTGGTATATAACAGGGCTTTCAGACTGGTAAACTCCAGACATGTAATTCTGCAAAATATAGTTTGTTTTATGAATAAATTATTTCAGCATTACAATAATCTCTGTAGCTATCATCTGCAACGTTTTAATTAGTTTACATGGTTATAAAAAATACAATCTAAAAATAACCTACAGGTAACGTTCTGTTTAGGTTATAAAAATAAAACCTAAAAATAACCTACAGGTAACGTTCTGTTTAGGTTATAAAAACGTTCTGGGAAGGTTCTCTTTAGGTTATAAAAATAAAGCCTAAAAATAACCTACAGGGAACGTTCTGGGAAGGTTCTCTTTAGGTTATAAAAACCAATAGGAATGTTCCCAGAATGTTCTTATTTGGTTCCCCCCAAAAAATAACCAAACGGGAACCACATGGGAACGTTCGTGTTTGCTGGCAACAGGGTTGACGTTTTAATCCATTCACAAAGATATTAGAATGTTGATATTCATACAGAATTAGTCGTCAATAATCATTTTACGGTGCAAAATAAGGTTTTATTTCAATCCATTGGGTGTTTGTGCGCTTACATCAGAAAAAGAAAAAAAAAAAACGAATATTTCATTTAAAATGCATGTATACTGTACATAAATGAATACTGAGGTTATGTAACTCAAGTCGAAATAAAAAAGTAATCTAAAATGTCCAGGAAAATGTTAATAACCAACAAAAAAAAAAGCATAATAACAATACTAAAAGTCATTAAATAAGGCAGTTACAGCAGCATACATTTTAGAACACAAATACATAACCTGTTCAAGGGTAACTAACATGTATATATACACATTACAAAACATTATGACTGATTAGGTTGATATTGACTATTGCCTGAGCCCTCAGGGCTGGTACTCAAACAGCATGGACGACATTGTTCAATAAGAGGCAGAAGTTTCCCTTGCTGGTGGAGCTGTTTTGTATCTGAGCCCCCTCCAATGCACTGCCCATTAATAAAGACTCTTGGCACCTGAAAGAGTTAAAAGGACTATTGTCAACAATACTATCTTGACAAAAACAATATATCTACCTATTATACACTGATCAGGTATAACATTATGATCACTGACAGGTGAAGTGAATAACACTGATCATTATCATCACGGCACCTGTTAGTGGATGGGATTAATTAGGCAGCAAGTGAACATTTTTTCCTCAAAGTTGATGTGTTAAGGCCAAACTGTGTATGCAAGGGTCAGCATACAGTGTGCGTGACGTGAACTTCGTCATCAGAAGAGTATGCGCGTACTCTGCAGCTCTTGTGGGGTGTTCCCAGTCTGCAGTGGTCAGTATCTATCAAAAGTGGTCCAAGGAAGGAACAGTGGTAAACCGGCAACAGGGTCATGGTCATGGTCAAGGCTCATTGATGCACGTGGGTAGCGAAGGCTGGCCCGTGTGGTCCGATCAAACAGACGAGCTACTATAGCTCAAATTGCTCAAGAAGTTAATGCTGGTTCTGATAGAAAGGGGTCAGAATACACAGTGCGTCGCAGTTTGTTGCGTATGGGGCTGTATAGCTGCAGACCAGTCAGGGTGCCCATGCTGACCCCTGTCCACCGCCAAAAGCGCTAACAGTGGGCACGTGAGGATCTGCTGCTAACATCTTGGTGCCAGATACCACAGCACATGTTCAGGGGTCTAGTGGAGTCCATGCCTCGACAGGTCAGGGCTGTTTTGGCAGCAAAAGGGGGACCAACACAATATTAGGTCATAATATTATGCCTGATCAACGTATATAATCAGCATCCAGGATTGGAAACGGTTTTGTAAATATAAACAAATGACAGGACTTACTGTTCTGGCACCTGTGATTTGTGCTAAGGTCTCTTGGAGACGTCGGCCATCGTTGTGCTCATCCAATTCAACTACTTTATATGTAGCTCCTATCTCATTAAAGACATTCTTTGCCATCTTACAGTAGGGACATGTGGTTTTGGAGAATATTACAACACAGTTACTGGACACAACATCCTGTAAAGAAAAGATTAATAAATGATTAATGAATTAAAAAAAAAAAAAATTATATATATAGATATATATATATATGTAGCATAGGATTTGTATTAGGGCTGCAAGATGGGGGGATTCTAATTGCTAATGTAATTTAAAATGTGAGGGGAAAAACCTCCAGGTTTGCTTTGTTTGATGTTTATAGGGCTGCACATTTTGGCCTAAAATGTTGTGATCATATATTAATATGACTATATAATATGTATTTTGCTAAGTATGGCGGTTTTAATTTATTCATTTTCAAATGTTAAGCCATTGAGCTTTTATTTTGTCAGAAAACTGCAAGGAGGGGATAGTTCACCCAAAAATTTAAATTCTGTCATTCTGTCATTAATTACCCTCATGCCGTTTCAAACCTATAAGACTTTAGTTCATCTTCGAAACACAAATAAATATATTTTTAATAAAATCTGAGCGATTTCTGTCCCTCGATTAACTACCAATTTCAAGGCCCAGAAAGCAAGTAAAGACATCATCAAGTAATCCATGAGACTCCAGTAGTTTTACCTCAATTTTATGAAATGACACAAGAGCTTTGTTTGCGCAAAAATCAAAACAAACATAATTTACCACTTTATTTACAAAACGTTAATCTCCAACGCGTTCACGAGAGCACCACAACACATTAATTATGTTCTTGTGGAGCAGCATTTACTGTGACCTGAGCCGCTTCGAAACCCTAAAAAACATCAGATTATGAGCTGCTCGCATGTAAAAGAACACTTCACTCTGAAACACACAGCGCATATCTATTTAATTAAATTGCAGCCTTTGTGGTTTGAAAATCTCACCTAGCCATATTGATTTCGGTTTTAATTTTAATTAATTGTGCATCCCAAATATATATATATACACACACAACACATGTTGGTAGAACTGTTTCAATTCCTTCCATGTATTTTCAGTCCATACAATTGAAGTCAATAGGGAGGGACCAAAACTGTTTTTCGCGAGCGGCGCGATGCAATAAAAGACAATTGAACTCATTATAATCAGTGATGTTGTCTACACTGGATGCGGCACGACAAATCCCTGGCAGTAAACCGATGCCTTGTTCTATTTTACTTCAATGAGCCCATTGTTTCTGCCTTAAATTATTACATTGTTAGCTAACTGTGTGATTGTATATTTTCTGAAATACATAACTTGGACACAGTGTCCTCTGATAACAAATCACTAAATTGTAATGTAGACGCATACATTTTCTGTAAAGCTGCTTTGAGACGATATGTATTGTGAAAGGCGCTATACCAAAAAATGTGAATTGAATTGAATTCCATGTATGACATACTCCAAGCACTCACGATACTTCTCATAGGAAGGACAAACTGTTTTGCAATGGTCACCTTGTCACTTCCAGTGTAGACAGCTTCTAGCTGTTGCGGCGCAGCACGCGAAAACGGTCACGTACGATGTAGATATGGTGTTAGGTTTAGAACAACATGGGTGTGAGTAATTAGCTATGTTTACATCCACCTATTTTTATGCACATTTTGGAATATCACATACAAACTGCTGGATGGAAACGGCAACATGGGCATAAATTCTAAAAATGTACATTAAAAAAACATGCGCACGTTTCAGTCGGATACACTTTTAATCCGATAAGAAAACATTTACAGAATAAATTCCTCAATGTGACTTTGCGCGATGAGAAGACATAATTGGACTAACCAGCGGAACGATCTTTTTGCAAAGCATCTGAAGTTCTGGTTGTTCTGAAGTCTTTTGTCAAAGTGGTTCAGTAGGCTATAATTCTCTCCCAGAACTGTCTTGCACGACTGCGTTCACAAACAGCAGCGTCCGCCTTCGAAAGCAAGATAATGAGTTGATTGCGTTTCGCCTGCTTGCTCTGAGACGTAATTTATTAAATATGATAATTATTATATACCGTGGCTTTTCCTACTCTTCTTAGTGATATTTAGCGCCAATTTATCAGGAAGTGACGATGTTATTCTCTTCGAATTACTGGATGGAAACGGTGCTTTATTTTGATGCACCACGACGCATGCGCGGGATACAACGTAAAATGCGTAGGAGACTTCAGGCCAGAATGAAATGGTTGAATAAAGTCATTATTTTTGTGTGTTTTTGCACACAATAAGTATTCTCGTCAATTCACTAAATTAAGGTTGACCACTAGTGTCACATTGACTATTTTAACAATTAATTAACAATCAATTAATTAAATTGCTGTCTATGGAGGGGTCAGAGAGCTCTCGGATTTCATCAAAAAGTATCTTAATTTGTGTTCCGAAGATGAACGAAGGTCTCACGGGTTTGGAATGACACGAGGGTGAGAGATTAATGAAATAATTTTTATTTTTGGGTGAACTATCCCTTTAAGTTATTAGACACATTCGTCAGACCTTTTCAATGAATCAATTGATCCGGTTCACAAAAACAGTTCTAAATGACTCATTCACAAATCTTAATGATCTGGGATGCGTGGAATTATTCCACACAAGAAAAGACAGTCATAAGATTTCTAGACGAAATGAGCGTAAAGCTTACCTGGACAAACTGATTACACGCTGAGCTCGACAACCCAGGCGCAGACGACGTGGAGTTCCCCATTCTAGATAAACGACATGAGTTTAGTTCAAACTGAGAGAAAACAACACGACAACAGACTGAGATTAACACACGTGATGACCTTGTTATAATTACTGGTCTGTGAAAAAGACATGTTAAAGATATAAGGAAAGCAAATGCAGATACAAGAGAATTAGACTGGCAGTTTAAGTCAGTCATGCTCGAACAACCGTTGTCTGGATCTCAGATGAAACAAGTAAACAGGATCACACAGGGGGATTTAAACACTTAAAGACCCTAAACACAGCGCTTGTCTATTAAAGTATAAGGATAACAAGGCTAACTTGTACCGTCCAGAAGAGACAAAAACAATAGCGGTGTTGATTTCAATCTTAGTTTAATTTATTGTATATACAATCATGTTAAAATATATAATATAATACTAATTGTCCTCATAATGACCTTAGAATCTGATAAACTTGTTTGGATTTGTATAAACAGCCTCTCGTAAACATCGTGGAGTGTAAAACGACCCGCGCCGCCCTGTAAATAAAAGACCATTCAAGGACAGTTACCGGTTTTACATACAAATATGTTTTATCTATTATCATACAAAGTCCAAAGCACAAGCGTACCTCTCAACCGGAACCACATTTGTATGACGTAAAAAAGCACCGTCTGTAGGCTCCGCCCTTCACGGGTCACATGAACACTTTTCTACCAGCCTGTCCTGAGCTTTGGACATTATGAGACGCAGCTTGTTTTCCTCTAGGGGGCCATGGTGGCTCAGAAACCCAATTCCCAATTTCTAGAACGATTTATTGTCTCATTGCAGACATGTACACTAAAAGGTATTTAGTTTAAGATATCAGTAAATCACAAACTACAGTGATTGGTCCGTCTTCACCAGCGTGTTTTGTATTATATCTAATGTGTACATCTCCCTTATTTTTGTCGTTTTGCCTCCATAGGGTGGCACTGTGTCATTCTGTAAAATTCATTACACAGAACCGACACAATAAATGTTTGTTTCTTGAGGATCTTGGTTATCCCTGTTTTTTCTTCTTTTCTCTATCCCCCCCCCCCCCCCCCCCCCCCCATTTTATGACGAGTGATTTAATGCTGCTCCCTAATCTCTGTTTTTCACAAAAGATGCCACATTGCCATCTGCGAGAAAAAGGCAATTGATTTTTCTACCCACTAATCCTTATGAATTAACCAAAAAAGAATTAAGGCTGTTCTTGTCACTTTTTTAAACAACGGCATCAGTTATCCAGCTTATGGTTATTTTGTCAACAATAAATGTTGAGGATGAAGAATTCAGTTTTAAATATTACAGCACTAAACAGGACCAAAAATTGTTTTATAGCTCTGTGGCTTGGAAACAAAAAGAAACTTTGAATTACTTATTGCTTATATCGTAAAGTTTAATGGCCTGAACTCCATACTCATTATTGTCAAAGGAAGATGAGCAGTGTGTTCACCATTCACTTTTGTACAATAGTACACTGTACTTAAAGGGATAGTTCACCCAAAAAAGAAAAGCCTGTCATCATTTACTCATGTTGTTCCGAAACCGTAAGACTTTCGTTCCTCTTCGGAACACAAATTAAGATCTTTTTTACATTTTTGAGAGATTTTTTTTTAAAGAGATTTCTGTCCCTCCATTGACAGTCCACACAACTACCACTTTGACGCTTAAAAAAGATTATGAGATCTTAAAACTAATCCATATGAATTGAGAGGTTTAGTCCAAAATTTTCTGAAGAGACATGATCGCTTTATATGATGAACAGATTGAATTTAGGCTTTTATTCATAAACATTCATCAGCTCACACATCAGTTCTGGTAAACGGAAGCTCAAGCGTGTTCCCTTGGCATGCGAGAACCAATGAGGTTCATTCTCGTGTTACTCAGCACGTTTGAGCGTCTGCTAGAGGTTTGTTCTCGCACATCAAGCAGGTTTGGTTGAGCTTCTGTTTATGTTCGCTGATCAATGTTTAAATGTGAATAAAAGCCTAAATTCAATCTGTTCAAATTCAATCATATAAAGCGATCGTGTCTTCAGAAAATTTGGACGAAATCGCTCAGTTCATTTAGAATAGTTTTAAGACCTCTTTATGAAAAGTGTCAGTTGCGTAGCTGTCAATGGAGGGACAGAAAGCTCTCAGATTTCATCAAAAAGATCTTCATTTGTGTTCTGAAGATGAACAAAAGTCTTATGGGTTTGGAGCGACATGAGGGTGAGTAAAATAATGACAGAATTTAAATTTTTTAGGTTAACTATCCCTTTAAAGAATCATTGGAAAAGTAGTTTAACGTCTTATTTTTTAAGCTTTGCGTCCTTATTGTGGGTGGTTTTTGCCAATTTGCCAGTACTTAAAGGAGTTCAGTGATTAATCGACTAATACATATATATATATATATATATATATATATATATATATATATATATATATATATAACAAAGTATTATATTTATATATATATACCAATCAGGCATAAAATTATGACTACCTTCCTAATATTGTGTTGGTCCCCCTTTGCTGCCAAAACAGCCCTGACCCGTCGAGGCATGGACTCCACTAGACCCCTGAAGGTGTGCTGTAGTATCTGCCACCAAGATGTTAACAGCAGATCCTTTGCGAGGCAGGCCTCCATGGATCAGACTTGTTTGTTCAGCACATCCCACAGACGCTCGATTGGATTGAGATCTGGGGAATTTGGAGGCCAAGTCAACACCTCAAACTCGTTGTGCTCCTCAAACCATTCCTGAACCTTTTTGGCTTTGTGGCAGAACGCGTTATCCTGCTGAAAGAGGCCACAGCCACCAGGGAACAATGTTTCCATGAAAGGGTGTACATGGTCTGCAACAATGCTTAGGTAGGTGGTAAGTAACATCCACATGGATGGCAGGACCCAAGGTTTCCCAGCAGAACATTGCCTAAAGCATCACACTGCCTCCGCCGGCTTGCCATCTTCCCATAGTGCATCCTGGTGCCATGTGTTCCCCAGGTAAGCAACGCACACATACCCGGCCATCCACATGATGTAGAAGAAAATGTGATTCATCAGACCAGGCCACCTTCTTCCACTGCCCCGTGGTCCAGTTCTGATGCTCACGTGCCCACTGTTGTTGCTTTCGGTGGTGGACGGGTCAGCATGGGCACCCTGACTGGTCTGCGGCTATGCAGCCCCATACAAAACAAACTGCGATGCACTGTGTATTCTGACACCTTTCTATCAGAACCAACATTAACTTCTTGAGCAATTTGAGCTACAGTAGCTCGTCTGTTTGATCGGACCACACGGGCCAGCCTTCGCTACCCACATGCATCAATGAGCCTTTGGTCGCCCATGACCAGTGGTGTAATGTAACAAAGTAATAATACTTCGTTACAGTACTTGAGTATTTTTTGTGAGAATCTGTAAATTTTTCCTGCTTCTAACACATCAATTTTGAGGACAAAATGTTCACTTGCTGCCTAATATATCCCACCCACTAAAAGGTGCCGTGATGACCTGTCAGTGGTCATAATGTTATGCCTGATCGGTGTGTATATATATATATATATATATTTACAAACTTTTATGTTAGATGCGATTTGACAGCAATGTAATATTATGTTAGTAATATTTATGATGCCAAAATACCTTTAAAAGTAAAGTTAAAAAGAATATTTTGGTTTTCTGCGTGTCTTCCTACAATCTTACAATATGGTTGTGGTGGCACACAAGATAAAAAACCCCAGGAACCAATTACAGGTCATCTTCTCAATGGACACAAAAACCTATAGGCCTTTATAATGCAAAAGCACATTGAGAGTTCAGTTCACCTAAGTTATCACACTCTTCTGAACCAGAGCCACACTTAGGCCCTTTAATATTTTCCATTTGCCCTTTTCCCATCTAGCAATTATCAAGGGGTCTGCGTGTAACCCACATGTCATAATAATGGCGAAACCCTTCTTAGTATTTACAGTCTCATGACAAGTAATGACCGCCATACACCAAAACGTCTGCAAACCCATCAGAACCTCTGGAAACGCAATTCCCCGCCCCCACACAGGTTTCACACCGAGCACCAGGCGCCCCTCGCCCACGCTCCCCTCAATGCGGTGTCATCGGAATATGCCCCGCTGATTTAATATCTGTTTGCTGCATGCATTTGCGGGCAGCCATGTAATCAAGCAAGAAGCTACTGCTGTGGCTGCCCTCATAAATCACCGTCCCTGGCGGACAATCATGCCTGGCTATATGGAGGCAGGCACTAGTGAAGCCACTGATTACACTCACTGCCTTATTAAAACCGTTCCCGCCAAAGGAAAGGCATGCGTCTTTTTATTTATCGGCCTCGTGTCATTTGCGGACACTCCGTCTTTCGCTCTTAAATGATTTGGCACGGTGATGGAATGACGCCTCAATTGAGTTCACAGGAGGATAGGGTGCTGTTCCAATAATCTCTCGAGTATCGCCTCACTGAACTGCCTGTGATTCCTCCCTCCTGTCAAAGCCAACTAACGTCTCCTCCCGAAGAAGGTACAACAGACTCGTCTTAGCAATAAGTTGTGGCATATTGTTAGAGAAGGTTACCGCACTTTGTCACATAAGGGCTTGTCTCGATCATAGGCCACAACCTGCACTTTCAGATAGGCTTAAGACTTTTACATTATATAGTTGATGGCGAAAAAGATGACTTTTAGATATTACTAATTTCCATGACTTTTCCAGGCCTTAAAATCCCAGTTTTAAAAAAGGCATAAATTCTAGTTGCATCCATTATTATTTGAATGTATTTTGTGTATTGTGTACTGCCTTCTTGTACCTATACTTTACTTAAAGGGTTCATCAAAAAATGAAAATTCCGTCATAGCACTAGAACCGCCACGGGGTGAATTTTACCCGCTGGCGGTTTTAGGTATACAGCGACCCCTGGCGGTTCTAGTGTTACTTACTCACCCATATGTTGTTCCAAACCTGTATGAGTTTCTTTCTTCTGTTGAACACAAAAGAACATATTTTGAAGAATGTTGGTAACCAGACTGATGGAAGTCAATGGGTGCCGTCAACTGTCAGGTTACCAACATTACCACATGATGCTCCCCACCTTGTTACACTGATGTTCACAGTCAAAATGGCCGGCCTACAAAAAATAGCTTATAAATCTCTTGTTATGCTATATTATAGCATATCATATTTGGTGATAATATTGCATAACGATAATAATAGGCTGGCCATTTTTGACACAGCGTAAGGGTTAATGCTTTGGAGTACAGAAGAGTATTTCAGAATGGCTTCCTTCCCACTATTGAAAAGTTGTTTTCCAAAGAGGAATAATCAAATGTTATTTTTCAACAAGACAGTGCTCCTGCCCAAATTCCAAAATGGCTTGAGAACAAGTCCATCAGGCTCATGTTTTGGCCCGGTCAGAGTCCAGATTTGAACCCTATAGTGAATATTTGGTCTCACATTAAACTCAAACGAACTGAGAGACATTTTTCAACTATTCATGAACTGTTTAAAGCTAGTGGAACAACGTTAACTCTTCTTCCTGTAAAAAGCTGTCTGCAAGTTAAGGGAAGCTATTCCGGGCTGTTACTTTATCTATATCTATCTATCTATATATATAATTTGTTTTTATACTATGATAGGCATGGACAATACAGTAGGTTCTACACTACCTATCAAGTCAATATTGAATTTATTTTTTAATCATTTTAAATAATCGCCTAATATATTACTGTAATCTAGATTGGCAATATGTGGGTGAAATATTTATTTTAAATATTTTTTCAACACGTAATGTTTTAAACGCTATTATTTTTTAAACTACATTTTTGCAGTAAAATTAGCTTTAAAGATCTACATTTCTCATTTTTATTCATGGAGATAAAATGGAAAATGTATCATGCTTTAGTGGAGGATTTCTGTCACCTGGTGGAAAACAAACACTTTTAACATTAAAATGACATGAAATGACCACTATAACCAGTAGATGGCAGCAGAGGAGCACTCATTAGCTCATTTGCCATTTTATAGTTCTTTTCGCATGTTTTGCTTTTGATTTATTATAAAACGATTTTCTCAATATTTCGATTTTTTTTGCACCCTCAGATTCCAGATTTTCAAATAGTTGTATCTCGGCCAAATATTGCCCTAACGAACCATACATCAATGGAAAGCTTATTTATTCAGCTTTCAGATGATGTATAAATCTCCGTTTCAAAAAGTTGACCCTTATGACTGGTTTTGTGGTCCAGGGTCACATGCCGAGATTTTACAGTGGATGGGAAACCGTCTTATTGCTCCCACATCATATGATGTAAACTGCATTTATGACAAAGAACTACACAGATGCAGATCATAACATTCTATTAATAAATGCACACACGCTGAATAATGCAGACTAAAATACTGGGATGAGCTGAAGCCTGCCGCCGGTTTCAGTTTTAAAGGGGACTGAGGTAATCACCAATTACTGTACATATTATGGAGTTAATTGCAAATTTTTAGGGAGCTATAAAGCCTTCCTAAAATTGACCTTTTTTTTAAAGAGGTATTTTTGAGGATTCTTGCTAATTTCCTGACCAGTGATTTGTGATTAAAATGGTTAAGACCACCAAATATTTTGGCCCAATTTTCATTTTTTTGCCCAGGAGTGCATTTGTAACAATGTGACTTTTCCATGACTTTTTAAGTTTTTAAATAGGAAACAATTCCAGTAGGACCCTGTAATTTTGAGTTTTGTGAGACAATTGAAAATAATAAATTCACAAATTAAGAGTCGGATTGTATTCATAAATTATTTATTTCAATAAACCGAATGTAAAAAATCACTAACTTTAGAATAAGAAATTATTTAAAAATATGTAAATAAAACAAAGAGCAGGAGTTGTATGTGCGTGTGTGTGTGCATGTGAGTGTGCATGAGAAAGTGTTTGTGGGTGTGTGTTAGGCCTCACCCTTTCATATCTGCATTTGTGGCTGATTTTGTTGCCAAATTCTATACAAACACACAGTCACACCTCTGTCTGTGTGTTTGTGTGTGTGAGTAAGCGTGTCTATTCCACATTGCATTTGTGCTCTAGTACCAGGCCTTTATTTCTGTGTGAACATTTTCAGATTTATGCCGGATCTATTGACTTATTGAAAGAAAGAAAAAAAACATTGTTGTCTCAGAAAAACATCAAATACAGAATGAAGTTTTTGGCAGAAGTTGTGTGTGGAGTGATGAATCGCAATGAAATACAAGTTGCATGGTGATGCTCCAGAGCGGTGTCTTTGAACATCTGCTGAGAAATATAATAATAAACACATCTCTACCACCATGAAGCACGGAGGAAGAGACTGTGCCTTTTTAGGTTTTTGTTTTTTTTGCCCAGGAGTGCATTTTAGAGCCTAGCAAAAAATATTTCCTTGACTTTTTAAGAATCCCAGTTTTGAAATTCAACATAGGGAACAATTCCAGTAGGACCCAGTAATTACATTTTTGTGAAAACATTTCTTGTGACATAATTGAAAATAATAAATCCACAAATTAAGAGTCGGATTGTATTTATAAATGATTTATTTCATTAAACCAAATGTAAAAAAAATCACTAACTTTAGAATAAGTAAATAAATACAATAGCAGGAGTTGTGTGTATGTGTGTGTGTGCATGTGAAAGTGCTTGTGGGTGTGTGTCTCACCTATTTGTGGCTGATTTTGTTGCCAAATTCTACAAACACACAGTCACACCTCTGTCTGTGTGTTTGTGTGTGTGAGTAAGCATGTCTATTCCACATTGCATTTGTGCTCTAGTACCAGGTCTTCATTTCTTCAAGTTTCCAGATTTATGCCGGATTTATTGACTTTATTGAAAAATGAAAATAAAAAACTCTTAAATTCTCGACTTTCCCATTCATTTTCAGACAATCAAAGAACCTGAGTGTGGCTTTTTTTTTTAAACATACCTTTAGAACAACTGAATCAAGCCCAGTTTTTGCATGTGTTTAGATCACAAACGTTACAAAAGTCACAAAATCTCATGCAACTGAGATGAAGGGAACAATGTTTTTCAATGAGGGAATCAAATGGGGTCCGAAGGGACCCCAAAGAACCTATGAGGGTTAAGATTCTACTCATTTCCATTTTTAAATTTCCAAATTTTCAGTAATCTGTTCACCATTAAAGAGTATAAAGGAAAGAGAAAGAGCCCATAAGCAGTGTATGAATATCCAAATATTTTTGAATATTTAGTAAATCACACCATATAAATCAAGTATATTAAAGGGATAGTTCACCCAAAAATAAAAATGATCACATGATTTACTCACCCTCAAGCCATCCTAGGTGTATATGCCATTCTTCTTTCAGACGAATATAATTAATAGTTATATTAAAAAATGTCCTGGCTAATCCAAACTTTATAATGGCAGTGAATGGCAGCCCAAAATTTGAAGCTCAAAAAAGTGCATCCATCCATTATAAAAGTATTTCACACAGCTCTGGGGGGTTAATAAAGACCCTCTGAAGTGAATCAATGGGTTTGTGTAAAAAAATATCCATATTTAAACCTTTATAAAGTAAAATATCTAGCTTCCGGCAGACCGCCTTCCGTATTCAACTTACGCAGAAAGTGTAACGCCTCTCGCAGTTCAAAATGCTTACACTATGTTCTAGTGATAGGGTAAACGTACCTATTAAGCTCAAGTACCCATTAAGCACACTACTATCTTTGAGCTCAGATTATAAAAAGAAAAAAAATATTTATCATCTCACTTGATGTCTTAACCAATTGATGTGTTTGTTACTATATACCTCCTGTAATTTCAAGCTAATCAGACCATTGCACACTGAGATATGGGTATTCATGTGTTCTCACTGTCTGGCGGCCATTTTGAAAGCTGTCTGAAAACTTTCACCAAAAGAGCTCTTAAATGTGCATTTTTTTTATGTTTAAGCCTTTATTTTGGATAAGTATAACTTCTTATTGCAAAATTAAGAGATTAATGTTTAGACTTTTGCATATTATAACCTGGAACCTGGATGTGGGAAATAATTACAGTTAGATCCAAAAGATAGTTTTAGCAACATAGCGCAGGTGCTGCAGAACACGGTTAGCTTACTAGCTGTATAAGATCGCGTGCTACACTAATATGTTACTTCACAGGCATTACTGGCTTGTACTTTTAAATCCATTATGATATATATTTACAGTTTATTGATGTTCTGTGGTTTTACACTGCTGTAATTTTTAAAGGCTTGAGCTTAAAGGGTGCACTACTATGAAAATCACAGCTTCAGTGTGACATCAATAAGAAAAAGTATAATTTCATAGATATTTTCAATAAGAGCGGTCCATATTAAAATATGTATGAACTTAATACATGACCTAGATTATTTATTTAGCAAAATTGTCCTTTTAAATGTAATTTAATAATATTTATTAATAAATTTTTTTTTGCTGTTCCAATTAAGCTCAGTGTGCTCCCTTTAAGCTCATCCACATAAACAGACTTTAAATATTAACTGATGGTTGTCACTTCAAGTTAATCTTTAGAAGATTATTCTTTAAAATTGTTGTTAGAAATAAACAAGAATTAAAAAAAAAAAACATGTTGTGAGCTTAATGGGAACAGGGGTGTAAAGGGTACAAACATGTAACCATTAAGCACAGCCAGACTTTTTGCATTTAATGATGTACATCTTAATTGAAATGCCTTTGTCATTTAAAATAAAATTAAATATTATTGTGTGGGAGATTAATCTTTTATTTTAACATAACTTCTTGTACTGAAACCAATACCCTGTGCACTAAAATTTCTCAATGTAGAGGGTGAGTAAATTATGGGATCATTTTTGGGTGAATTATCCCTTTAACATTAACAAACAAGTAAAGTTATTGCACTTGTCAAGCAAAAATTCACCAGTTCTTGCACATTACTTAAAAACAGCTTTTTGCTTTAATGCACAGGCAAAAATTGCCATTAAAAATAGCAGATTATTCCAGTACACTGCATAACAGCTCATCTACAAATTTGTCAATTTTTTTTGAAAATGATACACGCTGAACATGTCAAAATTAGCTAATAAAACAGCTGAATCTTGAATTTGATTTATTTGCTACTGAGAAAAGAAATGATATGAGCCATAAGAAATTAGATCAAATGTAAGAGAACAGAAATTAGCAATAAAAGGACACTGAAGAACGATAAAAGAAACTTAAAAAACAGACATACAGCAAAAATGATGAGACAAAGGAATGGAGATAACTTTGATAAAAAGAAATGCTAATAAATATTCTGCTGGGATCAGAAAATGACTCGAGTGGGATTTGAATTTGACGGTTAACTTTAAAAAAAAGAAAGTAATATTGAGTAAATGGGTCTTACAGTGAGTTTTAGTGGTAGTGTATGGCGGGGGCTTCTCTTCTGTATTCAGGGGGAATGGTTTGCCCTTGGTGGCATTTGTTGAAAGGGCACACACTAGTGATCCTGGTTGTTCAAGGTCTCAGAAGGGATTTCACAGCTTCTTGAGCGCAGTAATCCACTGGTGTCCATTCAAGACGGCAAATGAAATACACCCCAAAGAGGGGCTGGGGGAAATAGATACCTCCATCCGAGTGTAGCGCTGCTATAATTGGACAGTACCAGGTGTGAAAAAGTGTGAATCATATTTTGATTGGGAGGAAAAAGCAATATGTCATGGAGGCTTCACTGCTTTTCAAAAGATATAAGGCTGGTTCTGCTGTGTATCAAGAGTTCCACATGGACGAATAAGAAACAGAACAAAACACTGCAGTTGATTGAGTTCAAAACCGTAGGCCATTAACCCTTTGGGCCTCTTTGGTCAGAAATTACGTTTTGAAATATATATATATTTTGCCTAATCGGAATAGAATGACACTTGGTGACTTTTGTCGCATTAGCTATGTGAACACACAAAAATCATGGACATGATTTGGATGGAGAAAGGGTAGGGAAAAAAAAGTCACACTGGGTTCTTTTGCGGTCAAAAATGACCGACATAGGAAATTAATGGAAAAAACAAAAAAAACTTGTTTGTTCAGCACATCCCACAGATGCTCGATTGGATTGAGATCTGGGAAATTTGGAGGCCAAGTCAACACCTCAAACTCATTGTTGTTGCTTTGTGGCAGGGCGCATTGTTCTGCTAAAAGAGGACCAAGGAATACCACAGACACCAGGGAATACCGTTTCCATGAAAGGGTGTACATGGTCTGCAACAATGCTTAGGTAGGTGGTACATGTCAAAGTAACATCCACATGGATGGCAGGACCCAAGGTTTCCCAGCAGAACATTGCCCAAAGCATCACACTGCCTCCGCCGGCTTGCCTTCTTCCCATAGTGCCAGCCTTCGCTCCCCACGTGCATCAATGAGCCTTGGCCGCCCATGACCCTGTCGCCGGTTCACCACTGTTCCTTCCTTGTACCACTTTTCATAGATACTGACCATTGCAGACCGGGAACACCCCACAAGAGCTGCAGTTTTGGAGATGCTCTGACCCAGTTCAGGTTTGACTGTAGTAAAATTAATGCAAAAACTGACACTACTAAGTATAAATCCAAATCCACAACTTAATAAAAATAAGTATTTATGTCTAAAAACCAATAGAGAATTTATAAGCCACTTTATATAAAACTATAAAGGCATTTTTCTTTTTCTTTTACTCCCACCAGATGGCACTAATCTACCTTCACAAATTGGATTTGAAATGCCTTGTCTCTATTTTAACATGGAATATTGCTTTAATTAAAAAATGATTCAAAAATATATTAGAAAAGAATTGTGTATTATTTTCAATGGGGGAAAAAAGCTCATAAATATTGTATACATATTGCATAGTATCATAAAATCCCCACAAAATTCTAAAGATATATTACCTTGGTTTTCCTGCCAGAAAAAGGCTTGCATTGAAGCAAAGATTCATAGAAATCATTGTACTTTAACAGAAACCTACTGCTCCCAATTGAAAACAAAAGCAAAAGAAAAGAGGTGGAGCTAACATGGGGAATAGAATGGAAAATTAAAATGACATCAGTATGCAAAAGAGACAGACACACATATACACTCACCTAAAGGATTATTAGGAACACCATACTAATACTGTGTTTGACCCCCTTTTGCCTTCAGAACTGCCTTAATTCTACGTGGCATTGATTCAACAAGGTGCTGAAAGCATTCTTTAGAAATGTTGGCCCGTATTGAAAGGATAGCATCTTGCAGTTGATGGAGATTTGTGGGATGCACATCCAGGGCACGAAGCTCCCGTTCCACCACATCCCAAAGATGCTCTATTGGGTTGAGATCTGGTGACTGTGGGGGCCATTTTAGTACAGTGAACTCATTGTCATGTTCAAGAAACCAATTTGAAATGATTCAAGCTTTGTGAAATGGTGCATTATCCTGCTGGAAGTAGCCATCAGAGGATGGGTACATGGTGGTCATAAAGGGATGGACATGGTCAGAAACAATGCTCAGGTAGGCCGTGGCATTTAAACGATGCCCAATTGGCACTAAGGGGCCTAAAGTGTGCCAAGAAAACATCCCCCACACCATTACACCACCACCACCAGCCTGCACAGTGGTAACAAGGCATGATGGATCCATGTTCTCATTCTGTTTACGCCAAATTCTGACTCTACCATCTGAATGTCTCAACAGAAATCGAGACTCATCAGACCAGGCAACATTTTTCCAGTCTTCAACTGTCCAATTTTGGTGAGCTCGTGCAAATTGTAGCCTCTTTTTCCTATTTGTAGTGGAGATGAGTGGTACCCTGTGGGGTCTTCTGCTGTTGTAGCCCATCCGCCTCAAGGTTGTGCGTGTTGTGGCTTCACAAATGCTTTGCTGCATACCTCGGTTGTAACGAGTGGTTATTTCAGTCAAAGTTGCTCTTCTATCAGCTTGAATCAGTCGGCCCATTCTCCTCTGACCTCTAGCATCAATAAGGCATTTTCGCCCACAGGACTGCCGCATACTGGATGTTTTTCCCTTTTCACACCATTCTTTGTAAACTCTAGAAATGGTTGTGCGTGAAAATCTCAGTAACTGAGCAGATCGTGAAATACTCAGACCGGCCCGTCTGGCACCAACAACCATGCCACGCTCAAAATTGCTTAAATCACCTTTCTTTCCCATTCTGACATTCAGTTTGGAGTTCAGGATGCATTGAAGCAACTGCCATGTGATTGGTTGATTAGATAATTGCATTAATGAGAAATTGAACAGGTGTTCCTAATAATCCTTTAGGTGAGTGTATGAGAGGTACATTGTGTAGTTCTAAAAAAAAAAATCGTATCAATCTGTCACTTGACTTGTCAATCCTTCACTTCCCCTCCAAATTGGTGGCCTGGATCTAAAGGCCCATCAATGTTATCATTACCTTTCCACCCAAGATGTTCAGCGTCCTCAGCGTCGGAGCTTTTATCAGTTGGCTTCAGAGACTTCTGCTTCCCACTAACAGCTTGACTACTTTATCTCAGCCAGGAATTGCGTTGACCTTGCAGCAACTCCTTATCGGGGCTTCAATAATCTTTCTTTCACAGTAAAACACATCAGAGTTAAATGACAAGCAAGTTACCTCATAACATTTAACATTTCAGCACTGCCTCTAGACTAAGTCTTTGAAATGACTGCTCTTTTTGTTAAATGAACAATGAATATTTCAGTCATATCTGTTTTGGCTAAACTGTTATATTAAATATAAATTGTCTTAACTTAAAAAAAAAAAAATGAATTGCAGCCACTGATAGCATTATTTAATAGCAAATCCGATTCACTAAATGTACATGCATATCAGTTATCTATGCAAATACATTTCATCATTGGATGAAACACTGCTGCCACGATCTTGTCTCCTTCGCGGTCAAAAATGACCGACATAGGAAATGAATAGGAAATACGCAAAAATACAAAAACTCAGGGAATCTTTTGGTGATACAAATCACAAATCAGCCATGATGCAGAAAAAAAGTGCACAACAATGTAGGGGTGACACTCTAAAATATCAAGAGTGCAAAATAGACACAACGACCACCCCCCACCCCACCCCACATATATATATGAACTAGTGCGACCAGGGCTGTAGCTAGGGAATTCTGGGCCCCCTGAAAAAAACATTGATTCACTCATATCATATACATCTGGTGCCATGCACCTAATAAGGTTTTCTAACAAAACAGACAAATAAAAAAAATGCAAATAAATTTGCTTTAACTTATTTTATATGCAAAGTTGTATATAAATATTATATCAATATTATATCACATCAGCAGCTGGCAAGTCTGTAATCCTTTTGACACGCATATCTATTTTTCTGCATGTTATACAAACCAACAAACTACATAATAGTGCAAAAAGACGGGGCCTTTGAGCGTGTAATCGTTTGGGCGGTGCGCGCCGCACAGAGATGTGACCGTAGCTGAGTGCGCGGGCGGCGGCTCTTATTAGGTGTCCTATTGGGACACGGCACCCCATCACATTGACTGCCTGACTACAGCGCACTAACCTGTCTTGTTAAAAACGTTTTGATAGACTGATTAAGCAATTTTCCTGGCCTCCTTCTCTTTTTCATGATGTTACTGGTACCAGATTTTCCCCCCAAAATTTTCAATTTCACTTTCACTGTAACTTTTTCTAACTTCAGTTGTTCTCGGAGCAGCCTCAACTCTGATTGGTTCTATTCACTAAATAACCATCAGACTAAACAATTTTTAGGGAGGGGGGAGAGAGGAAATTTAGAAAACTTCTTTAATTAGCCTAAATTGCAATTTTTTGTGGTTTTCATTGAACTCTCAGGCATACAAATGTATATACTATATTGATTCATACGAGTAGGGGAATATATAGAATAACTACTGAATTTAGTGGGCCCCCTAGGCAGTGGGAGCCCCTATAAATGTCACCACCTTTCACCCCACTAGCAACGGCCCTGAGTGTGACTATAACACAGAGCACATTTTTGCAAATGTGTGAAACAAAATCAATAATTCAGCCACAATGCAGTAAAAAAACAAACAGCAAGGAAGAGTTTACATTCTACCATCAAGAGTTCAAAACAGACACACACACTCAAACACACACTCACACACACACACACACAAACCACAATATTATACACACACAAATGAACTAATGTGTGGCTGTATCAATATGGTAAAATTGAGCCAAAAGACTCAAAATAAGAGGTTAAAATCAGATCAGACCCATAATTATTATGCTGTGATAAAACATACCTGTTCGTTTTTGTTAAATTTTTATTGAATTTTGATGTTATGTGTCTAAAATGTTCTCCTCTCTGCTCAGGTTTGACTGTAGTAAAATTAATGCAAAAACTGACACTTCAAATCAACATAAAAAAATTTTATTCACATTTTTGTTTACCATCTGCGATTGTGCATTGTTAATTGAATAGTGCCAGTATTTGTGAATAAGTTGCAATGAAAAAAAAAACTTTGAGCAAATATTTCAATTATTTAAATGACTGAATTTCACTTGCAAAAATACTGCAGTGCTGCAGTGTGGCTTCTCCTATGACAACCATCAAATCATAAACCAATAGGAGCGCAGAACCTGATGACGCAATTACTGAGACAACAACAAACCACCGCTTGCTCCACATACATGTCTTCGTTTTTTCCATTTATCTTCTTTAAGACAAGTCATGATCAAAATGAATGCTAGAGATTGTTTTTCTTTGCTAGTCACCGAACGTGTCACGGATTGTTGATGTAAAACTCCAGATGAGTCTACTAGCGTGTGTCTGTTTCTAACGCATCTTGACCTTTTTCAGATTTTTGTATTCACTATGGTGTTCATCACAGAATACTTAATACTTAAAGACTTAAGGCTATTTATTTTCAAACTTAAACATTTTAATATTTTAATCTGGACTACAACATGCCCTAGATATTGATTGAATGTGTTCTGATTCTTTATTGTTCAGTCACACTTTACATTAAGGCTCCATTATTTAACATTAGTTCATTCATTAGTTAACATAAACTGACAATGAAAAAAACTTCTAAAGCATTTATTAATCTTAATTTCAACATTTAAAGGGGTGATGAATTGAGAAATCAACTTTCCCTTGAGCTTTTGATATATAAAAGGTCATGGTAATATAAGAATATCCTGTAAGTTTCAGAGCTGAAAACTTCCTTGTTAGTCAAAGAAAAGCTTTTATAGACACCAGGCCCAGCAAACGACAGGTTGGGGATCTATGACGTCAAAGGAAGGCAAGCACCGCCTCAGCAGAAGAATATCAACGCCTACTTCATCACTGCCTGTTTAGCCCCGCCCACTGATTTGCGCATGTAACATAGGCCTAGTGTTAAACCATCGAGCTACAAAGCAATAAACATGCCGTTGAGGATTACAAAATATTGTGCAGTGACTGGGTTCAACAGTAATGCAACATGTAAGTAACTGTGTTCATTCTAATGCCTGATCTGTAGTCAGATGTTCTTTGTCTGTGTCAGTAAATCAGACCAGTGACTAAACATCAACTTGGGTTGTTTCTCTTAGTAGGATGAAAATAATCTGTTATTTAACGGTGATTAAATTCTATAAAGAAAGCGATCAAAGAAAGCTCCCTTTGCAATCGTATGAGCAGCACTCGCTGCAGCTGTCAATCAAACAGAGAGTTTATCAGTGACACGTTTATCAGTGACTCCCATTTTATTCAACGAATCTCTTAACTATATCACGTTTGCACTGTTAGTGAAGATGAAAGCATTCGTTAGTGTACAGAAACTGAGTTGCAATGACGAGATTGCTGCTTTCATGCGCTCAGCATGTGTGTGATCGGCTACAATGATCATCACTGCAACCTTTCATGCCACAATCTTAATATAATGCCATAGATCTAAATGTAATGCCATAGATCTAAATGTAATGCAACACTTTTCACGATTAGTTAACCATGAGAGCTGTAATTGTAAAAACGAGCTAAAAGAGGGAGTAATACTATTTCAAATGCAAAGACGTTAGCCAATCACAGCAGTGGGTGTTTACACTGAAGTCTCCCAGCGGACACTCCCCTTAAAACAGAGCGTTCAGAGCAGAAGGCTAAAATCAGGGTAGGAAAAATGCCTTTTATTTATAAATTATGAAAATTTTTGATGTAAAAAGCATTCTAACATTATAAGTGCACCCCAGGAAACATCATAAAACAATAAAAAAAACACAGTTCATGACCCCTTTAATAATACTTTATTAAAATCAAAAGTTGTAACTGTATTATTTAATGGACCTGAGCTGACATGAACAATGATCAGTAGTATTTTTTATCTAACTTTAACAAACAATAATAACTACTGTAAAAATTGTAGCTATTGCTCATTGTTAATGTTAGTTATTAGTTAATGCATTAACTAACATTAAATAATGAGAACTTATTGTAAAGTGTTACCTATTGTTCTTTATAATTCTTCTGAAACATTTGTTTACTTTATACATATTGGTGTATGTACAGTCATGTGAAAAAGACAGCAAAGCAGCCTCAAACCATGACATTTCCACCCCCATGCTTCATAGTTGGCAGGAGGTTCTTGTGCTCAAATGCTGTTTGCACCACACATGTCTTCTGCTACTGGGCCCAAACAATTCAACTTTGGATTCATCAGTCCAAAGCACATTGTTCCAGAAGTCCTGGTCTTTGTCTAGATGTTCTCTTGCCCTGATGTTTTTTTTTTTGACAGCAAGCTTTTGCAGTCTCTTTCTTATGGTAGACGCATGTACTTTGACATCAACTGTGGCAAGAGTTACCTGTAGGTCCCGAGATTACATTTTAGGATTGTTGAGACTTCTTTAAGCATCTTGCGGTCTGCTCTTGGGCTGAACTTGCTAGGATGGCCTGACTTGGGCATGTTGGCAGTTGTTTTAAATGTTCTCCACTTGTAAAAAAATTTTCGGACAGTGGAATGGCTGATTTCGAATATTTTGGAGATCTTTTTACATCCCTTCCCAGACTACAACCCTCATCTACAACCTTCTTTCTGAGAGTTATTTTGATCTCACCATGGTGATTTCACTCACTTCAACAATCAGGAGCAAACCAAACTAAATGTCTGAGGTTAAAATAAGACAGGCTTCTCCACAATCCTCTCTAACAATGTTCTAATCTTTTGCACATGATGTGGCACACCTGATTCTAATTTTATGCATTTTAAGTAGTAAATAAATGTGGCGGTGTCCTATCTTTTTCCTCACCAAATATTGCATTTCTATTAATTAAATGTTACAAATAATTTAAAAAAGACTTTTCTTCAGTTTTATTAGTTTTTTGTGTTATTATTTATATTATCTCGCAATATTGTTAAAATGAAGATCCAATGTCTATATGTTGAAAAAGACAAAGGTTTTCATGGGGTGTCCTATCTTTTTCACATGACTGTATATATATAGCATGACAACCCTTTTTTGAAACTTATTTCAATATTTGGATAATACTGTATACCGTGATAAAAGCTTCCGCAATTATCGCAACATGAACATTTTATACCGTCACATGCCTAGGCGTGAGTTAAGGTGTGACTGTAGCTGCATCTGAAATCATGTAACCGGTCCTACTTGACCTGTTCTGAGCGGGATTCGAACCGGGGTCTTCGGCGTGGGAGGCGGTCGCACTAACAAGGACACTAAATAGGATGCAAAATAACCAATACTAACTACTAACTAGCGTCAGGTGCTATCGCCCCTCTTGAGACCAGGGGAATGCGGTTTACACTCACCCCCCTAAACCTCACTCCCATCCGGGTCATGGCACCAAATGTAACCAGTCCTACTCGACCCGCTCCGAGGGGGATTCGAACCGGGGTCTTTGGCATTGGAGGCGGGCACACTATCAAGGACGCTAAAGACTGCAGCCGCTAACGTCAGTCGCTAGCGCGCCTCTTGAGATCAGGGAGTGAGGTTTACATGCACAGCTCTGGCCTACGTCTGTTACACTGTTACCCCCCTAAATCTCACTCCCATCTAGGTCACGGCACCAAATGTATGTCATCGCATACATTTGTAACCGGTTCAACAAGGCAAGATAACCAATACTAACTACTAACTAGCATCAGTTGATATCGCACCTCTTGAGATAAGGAGAGTGAGGTTTACATGCACAGCTCTTACTGGCCTACATTCATTAAAATCGCATGCATTTGGTTTAAAACTTAGGATTTGCAACTGTTAAAAAAAAGTATGTTCTATATAGTATGAATATGGGTATTATGAATTAAATTCATTTATTTTTGCAGTTCCATTTGGAGCCACTAGGGGAGCAATAATTACACACTTCACCTTCAGCAATGTTTACTTGCCAAGGCAACATGTGTATGAATCACATATATACCTTCTCCTTTTCTTCCCACACAGCCCATCACAAGTGTCTTTCTCCATTTCATATATCATTCTCTTTATCGGTCTTTCTTACACTCTTCCTCGCCTCCTGTGTGCTGTGATGTGTCTGTCACTTTCTCTGTCACTGCCACTCCCCTCCACCACAACTTGGCAGATCAGTGGTTGGTTACCATGGCAATGCAACAGCCCAGTTACTCTGGAGCCTTCAGTGGATCAGAACACCAAGGCTACCTGCACCCAACCGTCTTCCCTCTGGCTCACAGATTTGAAGCCGTCACCCACCCATGAACATCGCTCTCGAGATAAACAGGCAAGAATAGCTGTTTGTTCCACAGACGTGCATTTCAAATGCTCATTGTGCTATTGTGATCTCCTAATGCAGGGCAAGATGTGTTCAAAAACAGCCGCCTCTCACTGACGCGCTCGCCACATAACGTGCCATGTTTATGCCTGAAGAATCAGCGCCTGCGGAGTGGAGGAAGTCATTTGTTTTCCCTGTCATTCCTGGATGTGCCCTGCCCCGCTTCCCACCAGCGCCCGCTCCAAACACATTGAGCTGATCCGCTTTATTTATGGAAAGACAGATGGGCCAATTATCATAAAACCAAGAACGGTGCCATTTCCTTTTTCAAACAGTTGACTTCATTATCTGCAAGAGTGGAGGGGAGGATGGAGAGGAAAGATGGTGAGCTTCGTACCCTGCCTGCACCTCTGGAGCCTGACCTCACAAAACAAAGGTTGTCGTGCATAGTAATAAGTTCTGCTTCTGTGAGATGGAGAAACAGGAAAGGGCCAGAATAAGCTAGCAATTGGCTCTTTAACTGTGTGTGGAACTATATCCGGAGTAGATTAAGGAAATTAATCAAGTGCTTCTGCAAAAGCCACCTTATAAATGGGGATTCTGAGGAAAAATAATATAATGAAAAGAAAGTGTCTATAATAGAGGAGGGAACGGCCATAAGTGATGGATGGATAGCATTTTATGTTGCCTCTACTTTATGCAAATAAAAAAAATAAACAAATCGGTTTGAAAAAATATCCCACATTTTCAATCTTCAGTCTCAAAACTATAAAAAACTTTACTAATTTTTAAACTGAAATAATAATAAATAATATTGACTTTTTATTTCACTGTGATTTATATACATTTTTGCACAATGTTTCCCTGAGTTGTGGTGTCATTTCCATCACAAACCCAGAATTATTGGACTATTATTATTATTTCTGTCATGACAACTCTCTGAGTGTTTGGCATGCTAATGGATATGACAATGTTAATATGTTTGGTCTCGGCTGAAAAGATCTGCTACGCTGCTGTTGGTTATTGCTTTTGCTGCTGCAGACCCAGACAGCAACATGTAAGAAAGTTTATTTGCTGAAACCCTTACTAAAAAGAAGTTCATTCAAGTGTGCTATTAGTATACTACTTTTAAACTAAAAATGTACTTTATGTACTTCTCAGAAACATACCTAAAATTACACACTTAAGACTTATACTGACATAAAAGTCTATTTGGCCTGTACTTGTACTCAATCTTTTGATCAAGATATACTTAAAAGTATAATTAAGTATTCTAAGTATACTTGGCTTGTAGTTGTGTTTAATCTTTTGATTGAGTAGCCTATTATATACTTTTTTTACATAGTTTTACATAGTCTTATAAACTTTTTAACGTTTGAAAATGTTGATTTATAAAGAAAACAGATCTGAATTTTTGTGTAGGCTAGTCCACTGTTAGTGTACATACTTTACTCTATCCCTGGCATTGACTGAATTTTCCGGCTATCCATGTTTTGACTGTTATACGGTAGGGGGCGCTATTACACATCTTCTAAAAGAGTACAGAATCTGCTGATCAAAACACAGGTGAATAAGAAGCAGAAACAAGTGATAGAAAATTGCTCACGCAAATGTAAAACAACGCGATCATGAAACATTAAACAGCATGTAAATCAAAACTGCCTAATGTTAGCGAATGAAACGTTTAACCCATAAAGAGGAAATGACTGTGAAGCTTTGGGGGTGTTGATGGACTCAATCTACTCCTGTTATTCTACTTTGAAATGTGTGTTTGCTTTTTTTTTTCAGTCTGTGTGATTCCGCCCGCTGCCAGTTTACCTAATAGTATTTTGTCACCCCAGGTTGCCATTTGGCGGAAAACACATTGTATTGCAGCCACGAAAGCCAGCAAACAAACTAGGTCAGTACCCATTTCAACCACTATATTACACCGCACCCAATATTCAATATTACATACTGCACCTTTAATGAAACGTACCCACATTCAATTGTTGATATAAAAGGATGCATGAAGCTAGAATAAAATGTTTTTAAAATGGAAAGAGTTCAAGTACAGTTAAAGGTATATTTCAAGTATAAAAAATGTATACCTAAATAGGAACATAATAGTATACTTTTCTAGACCGATATGGCTAGGGACTATACAATCATTCCTGTGTAATAATCCAGGAACTTTGCTGCCGTACCACGGGTGCAGCGGCACAATGATATTACGCAGCGCCTGAAAATAGTCCCCAGCACGCTCTCTGTGCAAGCAGGTTGTCACGTTGGTTATGTTGACGGAAGTTAGCCTATTTTCAGGTGCTGCGTAATATCATTGCGCCGCTGCACCCATGGTACGGCAGCAAAATTCCTGGATTATTACGCAGGAATGAGAGTATAGTTCCTAGCCATATCGGTCTAGAAAATTGCAACTTTTCATTTTCCGTCGGTCTTAGTACACAATGTAACTATACACATCACAACATGTAAATAGGAAAATGTTGGTATTATTTTGTCATTTATTGAGCAGTAGGCTAGATGGAGCCGTTTACCTCCAGTCTTTGTGCTAAGCTAGGCTAGCGGTGGGTGGGCACTCATGGAGATAAAAATGGTATGTATGGACTTATCTAACTCTGGGGGATACAGTGAATAAGCTAAAGTCCCAAAAAGTCGGCATGTTCCTTTAAAGTGCAAAAATAACATATCAATAGTAAACTATAAGTATGATGTTATGTTCACTTAAAGAAAACTTACAAGTATACTTGCAGTTTAAAACTAGTAAACTATAGTAGTTTACGAAGAGTATACTTCAAAGTGTACTTTCATAAACTAAAAATTAAAATAGTAAACTACTAGTTTACTTATAAGTCCACTTGTAGTACAGATGCAGTACAAATGAGAAACGTAGTTGTGAACTAGCTGTGCACTTAAAGTTTACTATTACACTTATAGTACACTTAAACGTATACTTTTATATACTAAAAAGTGGGCCAAGCAGTATTGAAATGAAATCCACAGAAAGGGAAGTCCACATGTCTAAAACTGCAAACAATTAAAGAAGCACTTCATTAGTTTAGTTTTAACCTTTAGTTGTTCCTTCTTTAGAAAATTATTCATTTGATTAATTTATGACCGTTAGTGCATGACTGAACTTGTTTGAACTGTTCTTGGTACGGTTCCTGCATCTCACTTCTCAACAAGCTTAAGTGAAATCCCTCTAGACCGCATAATGAAAGCTGTGGACATTAGAGGCCTTTTGCAGACCTCAAGGGAACCCCAAATGCCTTCCTCAAGTTCTGCACGACATACTGGATTGACATACTGGCTGTCTATCTGGTTATATTACACATGCTAGGGAAGCAGTCAACCCTGGAGTCTTGCTCGAGTTGACAGCTTGAATTTGTTGAGGGGTCTGTGGTTACCATGTGCACTCTTACGAACAGTGTGTCATGGGAAGTGAGATGTAAGGCTTTCAAATCCTCCAGCAATCAGCTGCCAAGTTTTTTTTTTTTTTTTTAAGTTAATATGCTTTCCAATTAGATAAATGACAGCTGAGAATAGCAAGGGTTCTTCCTTTTGGGAGTTTTCAAAGCAGAGCAGTCGAGTATACCAGAACGTGTCGTCAGGAAAATATTAACATATTGTGAGGATTTTTTTCATTTAGGGTGTTCTCAAAGAGTTCAAACTATTATGATGATCTCAAGTTCACATTTATACTAAGCGTCATAAATTATGAATTCACTGTAAACAGAAATGGTCAGGGTTTGTCGCTTTGGCACAGACTCCCTGGACCACTAAATCAATCGGAAGTGCAATAAAAAATTAATGCGAACTTGAAGTGTTTGAACCACTGTGCCAACAAAACCTTTGGAATATCAACCATTTTATAGCTTATTTCTAGTAAAGATGTGCAAATAAGTCATTTTAATGCCTTAAATGTGAGGATATCTGACAGGTTTTATTTAAACAAGGTAAAAAAACGGACCAAGATTCATTTTCAAGAATGAATGCATGTCAAATACAAGGTTTGAGCATTTATTCAATATTTATGAATATAACAACTGATTGTGAAATATACTTGTATGCCTTTTTATGTTGTAGTATTTTGCACACAAAAACGTATAAACAGTAAAACATAAAACATGCTAAATTATGGGGAACCAAATATATCTCCTCTTATAGCTATTTACCATCTAATATCTTGTGTAAAATTGCTTCCGAGTTGGTGGATATGAGAAATTACACAAAGATATGCACCCATTAATTGTGCTAATTGTAAGTAATCTTCTGTTGATGAAGATCTCTTGTGCGTTTGGCTTTGATAACAGCGTACACATCGTCCATGATAATCAGTTGTGTTTCATCATCCTGTC
Source organism: Rhinogobio ventralis (assembly GCA_039654625.1). Lineage (NCBI taxonomy): Eukaryota > Metazoa > Chordata > Actinopteri > Cypriniformes > Gobionidae > Rhinogobio > Rhinogobio ventralis. Next base: position 16,713,442 of record CM077217.1, on the reverse strand, counting down.
TCCGGTGCTGGAATCTGGAGGACATTGTGGAAGAAGGCCATTGTTTGGAATATTTACAACAAATATCAGCCATCAGTCGTCGTTGACATTTGATGAAAAAAATGTAATCAATGTGAGCTTGTCATTGGGTTACAAAGGGTTCATATTGTGTGAATGATCCTCCGAGGCAGCAAGTCATTTAGCCAGAAGTAACAAATGGCCACAAGAGGCCATTATGTTGGATCTAAAGCTTGTTTACTGTGTGTTTTAAGTGATACAGGGGTATGAGGGTCATAAAGGATGGGCCTTTGTTGCAGTGAATATATGTGTTCAAAAATAGCATTGGGGTCTGTTCCTTGTCAGCTTTTTCAAGAGCCTTTTATAGCAGTGTTGCTATCATGAAAGCAAGTCCATCTCAGCTTCTACACCTCAAAACAGATCAACACATTGATTTTTCCATTCGGACATCTCCCGGAAAACATAGCCATTACTGGTCAGAGAAATTGTGCAGTGTTGCTCCTTAAAGGAGATGGTCTTAAGTGCTAGTCTAGGACTATCTTCCCTCACTACAGTTCTACTTTGGCAAACATCCACAAGAATATCGTTCGGCTCCAGAATGGAATTGAATTTGTTGTGCGGAAAAGTAATCCTGCACTGCTCAGTTCTTCTGCGGGTTATCCATCTCCTAATGACAAGGTCAATAGCAAATAAGAGTGTCCATGATAAAGAAATCTAGATGCAACGTGCCAAGTTCAGAGTGTATTTGTTATGCTGTATGTATTAATGGTGTCGATGCTGTGTGGTGTTTGCATGTTCTCCCTGTGTCTGCGTGGGTTTCCTCCATAATCCAAAAACATGCAGTACAGGGGAATTGGAGACGCTAAATTGTCCATAGGTGTGAATGTGTGTGTGTGTGAGTTGGGGAAAGACCTGGCAATCTACCCCGGAAAAATCCTTGCCAAGAAATTTCATGCGCAGTCTCTCGCGTATGGCAAAAGATGGCCATAGAATCATAGAATACAACTGAAAATGGTAATAGATGTATTTGTTAGTTTTAAGAAATAATGATGAAAGATTGTCCCAAAGTACTAATTCCATTCCTTTAATGAAGCTTTTATTCTTTATTTTAATATCAGAACAGTTGCACATTATCACCCTTTTCACCCCCAAAAAATATCAAAATGAATATGAATTCAGAAATGAAAAACATGTTCATCATAAAAGAGGTGTATTCTAATCACTGTATCCATCAATTGCATTTTAATGATTTAAAAATAAAAAATGATTAGATCCAGAGAAAAAAAATTTAATTGACTCCAATATAGTATTAAAGGTTTGTATTCATATGTTGCTCCCAATTGCTGTCTGAGTGAAAGTTAAAGGGATAGTTCACCCAAAAATGAGAAATATCCCATAATTTACTCACCCTCAAGCCATCGTAGGTGTATGTGACTTTCTTCTTTCTGCCAAACACAATCTGAGTTATATTAAAAAAATATCCTGGCTCTTCCAAGCTTTATAATGTGAGTGAATGGTAGCATAGATTTTGAAGCCCAAAAAGTGCATCCATCCATCATAAAAGTAATCCATACGGCTCCAGGGGGTTATTAAAGGCCTTCTGAAGCAAAGTGGTGTTTTTTTGTAAGAAAAATACATTTATAACTTTATAAACTAGGGCTGGGTATTGACACAAATTTCACGATTTGATTCGATTTCCATTCACAAGCTTTCGTTTCAATTCAATATCGATTATTGTGGATATACACTCACCTAAAGGATTATTTGGAACACCTGTTCAATTTCTCATTAATGCAATTATCTAATCAACCAATCACATGGCAGTTGCTTCAATGCATTTAGGGGTGTGGTCCTGGTCAAGACAATCTCCTGAACTCCAAACTGAATGTCAGAATGGGAAAGAAAGGTGATTTAAGCAATTTTGAGCGTGGCATGGTTGTTGGCGCCAGACGGGCCGGTCTGAGTATTTCACAATCTGCTCAGTTACTGGGATTTTCACGCACAACCATTTCTAGAGTTTACAAAGAATGGTGTGAAAAGGGAAAAACATCCAGTATGCGGCAGTCCTGTGGGCGAAAATGCCTTGTTGATGCTAGAGGTCAGAGGAGAATGGGCCGACTGATTCAAGCTGATAGAAGAGCAACTTTGACTGAAATAACCACTCGTTACAACCGAGGTATGCAGCAAAGCATTTGTGAAGCCACAACACGCACAACCTTGAGGCGGATGGGCTACAACAGCAGAAGACCCCACCGGGTACCACTCATCTCCACTACAAATAGGAAAAAGAGGCTACAATTTGCACGAGCTCACCAAAATTGGACAGTTGAAGACTGGAAAAATGTTGCCTGGTCTGATGAGTCTCGATTTCTGTTGAGACATTCAGATGGTAGAGTCAGAATTTGGCGTAAACAGAATGAGAACATGGATCCATCATGCCTTGTTACCACTGTGCAGGCTGGTGGTGGTGGTGTAATGGTGTGGGGGATGTTTTCTTGGCACACTTTAGGCCCCTTAGTGCCAATTGGGCATCGTTTAAATGCCACGGCCTACCTGAGCATTGTTTCTGACCATGTCCATCCCTTTATGACCACCATGTACCCATCCTCTGATGGCTACTTCCAGCAGGATAATGCACCATGTCACAAAGCTCGAATCATTTCAAATTGGTTTCTTGAACATGACAATGAGTTCAATGTACTAAAATGGCCCCCACAGTCACCAGATCTCAACCCAATAGAGCATCTTTGGGATGTGGTGGAACGGGAGCTTCGTGCCCTGGATGTGCATCCCACAAATCTCCATCAACTGCAAGATGCTATCCTATCAATATGGGCCAACATTTCTAAAGAATGCTTTCAGCACCTTGTTGAATCAATGCCACGTAGAATTAAGGCAGTTCTGAAGGCGAAAGGGGGTCAAACACAGTATTAGTATGGTGTTCCTAATAATCCTTTAGGTGAGTGTATATCAGATACAGTACATGGCAAATTTTCTTAAGAAAAAAAAAAACTCAACTATGCTGTAAACTGTACATGGGTGTCAGTTGGTACTACATTACTGTAATATTAAAGGTTAAAATTAACTGATTTAAATATAAACATAAATTACACTCAATGTTTTTTTATAATAATAAAGTTATAATACTAACTTTACAATTACATGATCATATGTCTACTCCAATTTGTTTTTTGAAATATAAACATTTAAATGGTGGCAGTCATAAAAACTTGATGGATTTATTCAAACATGCACTAAGAACATTAAAAATGATAATGAATATGTAATGTGGTGCATACATTTATCAAAACGGTCATCTCTAGGGTTCATTTTTCTAGCTGGATATGCAAAACGATCTCATGAAAGTGCGTATCTATAGCACAAATTGTATTTATTGTGCAATTTATACGCAAAAATTAGTTTTTGCGTGCATACGATATGCAATGTAAACCCTTGGGTAGGATTAGTGGTGTGGGTACGCAGCATAAAGTGCGTATCATATGCATGCCATAAACTGCGTGTCGCATAAATTGCACGATAAATACAATTTGTGCTATAGACACGCACTTTAATGAGATTGGGCTGGATTTTTCTGCGGTAAATGTGACGTTATGTGATATTGTTTACAAGCTGTTTTATTGACGTCTATCTGTGCTTGAAACACTGACTGAGCGATTACACGACACGGATTTTGGAAAGTTGTAATGTATCTTTTAACATACCTTCTGATGTTCATTCATGTTTATTTCACACTGTAACTGATATTAAAGCGGTTCATGTGAGCTGCCGCTTCTCTTGAGCTGAGGCACTACTGAATCTGTCAAACCACATTAAACAGCGCCAAAACATTTTTGTAATAACACGGAAGTAATTTGAAATCTGAGGCTTTGTTTCATATCAACAAAGCAGTAAAAAAAAATTTGGATGGGAGGGGCAACAATGTTCCGTTCATTCGTCAGCTGAAAACTTATACATATTGATATAGGTTCATAAAAATGAGAATCTTTTATGATGGATGGATGCGCTTTTTTGGGCTTCAAAATCTATGCTACCATTCACTTCCATTATAAAGCTTGGAAGAGCCAGGATATTTAAATATAACTCAGATTGTGTTTGGCTGAAAGAAGAAAGTCACATACACTTAGGATGGCTTGAGGGTGAGTTCAGGACGTTCTTGGGCATTCTTGGTCTGGTAGGCTTGCAAGGGAAAAGCAATCTACTTGATCCGACTTGCCGGATATTTCAGTTAAAAAAATCCATTTACTCACACAACAGGAACCTCATTTATAAAGTGTTGCATTTATAAAGTCCTACATTTGATCTTCCGATCATTTTTCAAACGTGCGTACGTGTGATTCAGAGAATGCCCAAAAAAACATGTGTACGCCTCTTTTCCAGATGTGAAATCTAAAAATCACGAATTATCTTGAAATTGTCAACGTCCAAATCCTTTACTTGAAAATGACCAGCAGCAAGAATTGCTTAGATTTCCAAATACAATAGTGCAATACACCGACTCTTTGCCACAAGGAAAAGTGCGTACGTATGTTTAGATCCTGACATGGCACTAAGCATTTGTCCATGTCAAAGATTTGTCCATTTTATAAATATGAACATTTGAAGTTGAATATGGAAGGTGGTCTGCCGGACGCTAGATATTTTACTTTATAATGTGTTAAATATGGATATTTTTCTTACACAAAGGCCTTTATAAACCCCCTGGAACCGTGTGGATTACTTTTATAATGGATGGTTGCACTTTTTTGGGTTTCAAATTTTGGGCTGCCATTATAAAGCTTGGATTATAGCCAGGACATTTTTTAATATAACTCGTCTTCGATTGTATTCGTCTGAAAGAAAAATGTCATATACACCTACAATGGCTTGAGGGTAAGTAAATTATGGGGTAATTTTCATTTTTGGGTGAACTATCCAATTAAATCTGCACGTTTTATAAATGAGTCCCCTTATTTGTTGAAATACCACTCTGTGTGACTCAGTGGTGGTTGCTTTACAAAGGAGTTTTTAGCGATGTGTTAACATTCCTCACTTGTTTCTACATGAGAGCCAACACCTCAAAAGCACGTAACAGTGAGGTATGATGTGGGCTCAGGTATTGAATAACTTCAAAACATCTGCCAAAAAAAATATTTTTTGGCCTGATATTGACGGCACTTGAGCGAGTTTGTTTTTTATGAACAATTCACTACATCAGCATTTACATAAATAACCTGAATTTGCTTAGTCTGTATGTTTGCTTGTCTAAAAATGAACATGCAAAATTAGACCATACTTTCAGTGAGAGTTTCACTTCTTCAATCTCACTGCTGTGCTATACGCTTTCAGCGATGTTGGGACATTCATCATACTCTGGTACCCGCTATATTTCTGGAAACACGTCTCTGGGTCCGGGCTTTCGGCGACCCACTCCATCATGGTGGACATCAGAGTTCTTTTCCCAGGTTCACTTTTCACACGTTTAGAGCAGCACAGGTTTTCAATACTGATCAGTCACAGCCTCTTTGCTGTTCATTCATCACTCGCCCCCAGTTATTTTTTTTCTCAGTTTCTCTCTCCCTGGTAAATCAGTGGGACAAAGTGTTGTGGATGAAGTACGCTAATCTTTCTCTGTGATTGCACTGGGCGCGGCGGAATGAAGGCTGCTTCTGTTTGTTATATTCTCTTGCCCTTGGCCACGACTTTGATTCCTATTAATTGAGGGAGATAAATGCTTAACAACAGATGAGGATTTAATGGATTGCATTGCTGTGCGAATTAACTTCTGTCTAGCAAGAAAATAATTCTTAGATGGTTTTAGGGTCTAAAGCAATGAGGTCCTGGAAATCTCCCGATACTCAGGACAATTTGCACTTTTTGAGTGTTACCTTGTCACATTTTAAATTTAGAAATGTATGCATAGTCAATATGATACATAAAATTCACAAATTCATAATATTTCTAACGAATTCTCAAGGTACTGCAGTTCATGAACATCTGTGCTAGGTTATATTAGTTTTTAGCACTTCCCCTTTTTGTTACTATATTTATATAAAGAAGAAATGACATGAAATCTCAAGAGCATGCAAGTAAATTATTCCATTCGTTGCTCTGAGTAAAGTTCCGTTTTTTATCTTCAAAACAGTTACTGTGTTCTGTGTCAAAGTCTGTTTTTAGTATTTACTGGAGTAAAACCAAGTAGACAAGCAAAGTGACAAAGCAAAGGAAAGTGACTTGTTTGTGCCACAATAATTGTTATATTGTGAAACTTATGATTTAAGACGGGCATGTCGAAATGTCTTTTGAGTCACCTGTAATTGATGCACAAACTCTGCATCTAGCACTTATCGTAGTCACTCGAATATGTGGTTAATTAAAATTAGGCTGACAAATGAGTAATGAAAATGATAAATAAACCCTTCAAATGTTGCCAGCGTCAATTTAATTGGATTACTCTCTGCTAATGTGTTGTGAAGCCCCCCCACTAATTATATATTTTGACCCAGAGCAACACTATCTACTTTATCATTAACGCATTAGTCTTCGGTTCCGTCTGGGGACTGATTCTAGGATTTTTCAAGCCTCATTTTAATTTAATGAGTACATAATGGTGATTTGAATATTGATATTTCTCCATAATGTTTTGAAATTTGCATGAATTATGCAAATTTTTGACAACAAAGACATTTTTTATTTTGCTAATGAAGGGTGCAACTGTCTGTAAAAGTCAATTAGAAGTGAATTATTAGCAGTTTATTTGATGAGATTTAAAGTCTCATGTCAGATTTTCTCTATGCTGGTGAAAATGTCCTGGAGATCACTGAGATGTGCAAGTGCACTTAGGGCATGTCTGAATCCACTTTTGCTAGTTTACCGACGGGAAAAATGGTCGGCACACCCGGCGCATTCTTATATTTATGTACACAATAAAAATCTTTAACATTAACCTTTTATCTTTAATATAAAAAAATGTTTGTGTGCTGCTGCGCGTCCCTGTGTGTGTAATAAGCAGAGTGTACGCGCGTTGTGCACCCGCCTATAGGCGCATGTTACTAACACGCCCTTTAAATAACACAAAAATACTGCACCATTGACTTTAGACCAGGTTTTTGTTGGTCAATGCCGCAGTCGTTTTCAGTTACCTCAAAATAGCAACGCTCCAACAATGCGCCTGAACACACCTCGTTTTCAGACCAGCACGCCCACGGGCGCACAAATGGGCGGATGAAAATAATAACTGCGTTGGGCTAAAATGAGCAAAAAACACTTGCATCGCACCTGGTGCCGCATTGCGCCGGGTGTATGGTAGGGCCCTTAGTGTGTCTGATCTGAAGAATCACAATGGGTTTCAGCTCATGCCGAGTAATACATTATTTGGGTAATTTCACATTATTTAAATAACACTGGAAGAGACCACACCTCCGAGACAATATGCTTAAGAAATACATTTAATAAACAGTTTTAACTTACCCTCATCAAGGGCAGACCTGTATAATTAGTCAATGAAAAGCTTTGAAAAATATTGTTTTAATCATATCTGACATATATGATGCAATTAAATTTCATATATTATCTTTTATACATACGGTTTTTAATTTGGTTTGGTTACTGTAAACCATTTGCAGGTTTTAGGTAGATAGAAAAATCAACATCATCTCATAATGTCAGGGATGGACATCTCTGAGAAGCAAAGAAATGTGTCACAGTACAGATACACCACCACCACCACCATATGATATTCCCAATTTTTCCTTTTTTTTGTATACAGAAACAGTGAGGATCTCGTTAAAACTGGCCCTTAATAATATCACTTAAGTGTTAGCTTGAAGTTCAGCGACCTCTTAATATGTCTTGGTTAATTGGCACCTGAAAATGGTGGTATCACCATCGTCTTTTTTTGTTGTGCATGCTAGATAGTGCACACATCACTGTCTCTCACTTAAAAAGACAGGTTTACAATACATAACATCTCTCTGAAATTAAAAAAATAGTTTTCATTGACAATACCAAAAAACACTGTGCTGTTCCCTACCTCATAAACTGCTGAAATTTGCACATGCTGTGGTAACACTACTGCACCCCTGAGCCCTGGCTAATTACCGAAGACCTTCCCACTGCAATTTCCTATGGCGCGGTCGCCCGCTCTTATCCTTTGCCATGTTAAGGCAAGGATTGTGCTTGTTGCTTTGCAAGTGATTCCAGTATTTTATGAGTTCGTTGGGCTGGAACTGGTGAGAGGTGATCAGGTGACTGTATTTGCAGCTGGAGTACGACACTCTCCAGTGGTTGAAGAGAAACTCGTTTGGTGGTGGCACTGGATCGATCCGCAGTTTTGCCAGGCAGATTCCCACATACACATCCTCAAGGTGAAGGCGACGAATACTCAAAGAGGCATTGTAGATTTTCACAGCCATGTCCCCCGAGAATACGTAGCCCGTCCCGGAGCAAAAGATAGGGTATCTCTCGCTGGAATACAGCTCTGGTGGCATGTACCACTTACTGTCCTTGTTGCGGTTGGGAGCGTAGCCTCTCATTAGGTAGCCTGTGAAGTAATTCTGACGAGGTGCCATGCTTGGCTTTAGCAGCTTTTGGATGAGATATTCTGTGTTGACAAACATGTCACTGTCTGTCTTCATGACATAACGGGCATGCGGGCAATAGCGAGCAACCCAGCTCATGCCCATTAGCGTCTTGATGGTAAGGTTGTAATAGGTGTCCAAGAAGTCCTGCTGGATGATGTCATGGTACTGCAAGCTCTCCTCGTCAATGGAGCTCTGAGGATACGCATTAGGTATCCTTCCCAGCAGAAAGAGCCGCACGAACCCATAGCCCATGGCTACGCTCTCATTGCCCCAGGTCTGTCTGATGGCGTTCCTTGCCTCCAACTGCCTTGGCTCGGCAGAAATTAGCAAAACCAGGAACGGACTGCTTTCGTTGCACTTGTAGGGCTCATTAAGCAGCCAGTGATAAGGCTGGGCTGCCAGACGGCCTCCCACTCCCATTTCCCTGTGCAAGCTCTTGGTGTTGCTGTTGGTGTTCGAGTTGTTGCTGCTCGGCGAGATCTCCAGTCCCACAATCCCCCGCGCAGTAATCTCAGCCTGGTGAGAACTCAAATTGAAGTTAACAGACGGTTTAGGGAGCACATAAGTATTGTCTTTCCAGAGGCTTCGCAGTGAGCTTTGGTTTCCCTTCGCACGCTCCTTGTGGGGGCGCAAACCCCGCATGGTGTAAACCAAAGGGTTGTCTCGCAACCAACTCCGGCCCTGCAGCAAATCCTGGTGGCAGTAGATGAGGAAGAGGGCGAAGAGTGAGGCCAGCGAGAGAAGGCCTGCTACATGTGTGCGGAAGAGTGACCGCTTGACATTCCAGGTCATCTTGATGGGGCAGCAGTGTCGCCGACGCCACTGCATGATGTAGAGTGGGGCTGCTTAGCAAAGCACGGCGGTCACAACCAATCACATCAAACATGTGTTGCAAACAGCCTGAGGGTTATCTGAGCTGGCAGATGGGTGTGTTCAGGGCCGCAGGGGGACCTACGAGGTGGATGACAAACTTTTCATGAGAGTTCCAGGAATGCGTTTCTCTGACCCTCCCCAGTGACAGACGGTCATGCTTTGGGGCAGTTTCCTTCTGAAGGACGACTGCTTCCTCAGAATGATGTCTCTGTGATCTAAGAACGAGAAGAGAAAGACAATGAATAATACTGGGTGGTGTCACATGGATAATGTACAATGGATAGCAGAAGATCTTAAATTACATTGATAGTTTTAGTAATGTTGGCAAGTGACATTAATTGCAAATTCATTTGTGATTTTATGACAGCACAAACCTTCCCTCTACAGCAGCAACATTATGATTTTTAGTCTCCTACATTTGCTGTGCATGGCAACACTGTGGGGGAGATTTCTAACAGGGGTCTCTGCATATCATGAGCTAACCTTTACTGCCCTGCGTGAGAGTTTAAATTGCAGGTTTGCACAACATGGCATTCAGTGTGAACACTGCTGCCTCAGAGGCCCTCTAAGCCACCTCCCCACCCAGATGCACTCTAACAGCCAGAGAGAGGAAGCATCCGTCAAAATGAATTTTCAGGCTCCAGCAAGCAGTGTTGCAGGATCCGGAGCCAGAAGCTGCGAGTGATAACAGCCCTCACCCCTTATTCACCCTCCACCTTAAACTTATCAACACTGCACCAGAGGGATAGGCCTCCCTGCTAGCAATTTCCTCTCTTAGCCATTGCTTTCTCACACTGGGGGTTATTAGATTCTAGAACCTCTGCCCAGTAATGGTGAACAAAAATAGAAGAATATTATTGCAAAGGCAAAGCAGAGGTCTTGATTTTGAAAGTCATGTTTTGTTCGGGCTCATTTCCAGACCAATGTTTAAATGTTCTTTCAATTCTCTTGTGTTATATATAGGGCTGGGGGCGATATGGCCAAAAAATTATCATGATAACATTTTTCATATCAGTCGATACTGATAATTATCATGATCAATGCCAAATCAAAGTTTAAAGGCAGATTATTACTCCTAAATTAAAATTGTAGAAACCAGACAGTTTCTTTATTGTCAGAATATGACAAACAATTCATGTTTTTGAATTCTTTACACTTTTCCAGTCATTTTTCCTTAACAAAATAAATATCCTAATAGAAAAATATATTTCTTTGTTTCTGCATGTTCTAACGGGTGATATGGTTTCAAGTCATGAAACAGGTTTGTGCCTGACTTTGATGACGCATATCTTCTGCAGTTTGCAGTGCAGGCTGCAATATTAATAATATTAATAATTAATAATAGTAAACTAAGTAACACAAAGAAATGCACATTTGACAGTAGCTTGAGTTGATAGTAGCAGTAGATTGAGTTAGGATGCAAATATACATTTATGTTCCTTAACAAAAACAGTAACATATGTAAAAATTGTAACTTATATGGTAAAATTGATATATTCTGACTGTTTGAGTTTATTAAAATCTACCATTGGTCTTCATAGTAACATGCATTTAGATCATGATAACCACAGTTAAAAACCACATATATAGCACCTCACTACCATGGTAAAAATGTAACTATACACTCACATAAAGGATTATTAGGAACACCATACTAATACTGTGTTTGACCCCCTTTCGCCTTCAGAACTGCCTTAATTCTACGTGGCATTGATTCAACAAGGTGCTGAAAGCATTCTTTAGAAATGTTGGCCCATATTGATAGGATAGCATCTTGCAGTTGATGGAGATTTGTGGGATGCACATCCAGGGCACGAAGCTCCCGTTCCACCACATCCCAAAGATGCTCTATTGGGTTGAGATCTGGTGACTGTGGGGGCCATTTTAGTACAGTGAACTCATTGTCATGTTCAAGAAACCAATTTGAAATGATTGGAGCTTTGTGACATGGTGCATTATCCTGCTGGAAGTAGCCATCAGAGGATGGGTACATGGTGGTCATAAAGGGATGGACATGGTCAGAAACAATGCTCAGGTAGGCCGTGGCATTTAAACGATGCCCAATTGGCACTAAGGGGCCTAAAGTGTGCCAAGAAAACATCCCCCACACCATTACACCACCACCACCAGCCTGCACAGTGGTAACAAGGCATGATGGATCCATGTTCTCATTCTGTTTACGCCAAATTTGGACTCTACCATCTGAATGTCTCAACAGAAATCAAGACTCATCAGACCAGGCAATATTTTTCCAGTCTTCAACGGTTCAATTTTGGTGAGCTCGTGCAAATTGTAGCCTCTTTTTCCTATTTGTAGTGGAGATGAGTGGTACCCGGTGGGGTCTTTTGCTGTTGTAGCCCATCCGCCTCAAGGTTGTGCGTGTTGTGGCTTCACAAATGCTTTGCTGCATACCTCGGTTGTAACGAGTGGTTATTTCAGTCAAAGTTGCTCTTCTATCAGCTTGAATCAGTCGGCCCATTCTCCTCTGACCTCTAGCATCAACAAGGCATTTTCGCCCACAGGACTGCCGCATACTGGATGTTTTTCCCTTTTCACACCATTCTTTGTAAACTCTAGAAATGGTTGTGCGTGAAAATCCCAGTAACTGAGCAGACTGTGAAATACTCAGACCGGCCCGTCTGGCACCAACAACCATGCCATGCTCAAAATTGCTTAAATCACCTTTCTTTCCCATTCTGACATTCAGTTTGGCGTTCAGGAGATTGTCTTGACCAGGACCACACCCCTAAATGCATTGAAGCAACTGCCATGTGATTGGTTGATTAGATAATTGCATTAATGAGAAATTGAACAGGTGTTCCTAATAATCCTTTAGATGAGTGTATGGTTTCTATGGTATTTGCATTAAAAACAGTAGCCTAAATACATTTAGTATAAATGCACAAATGCTATAGCTTAATCACAAAAATACTGCAATTATATTCCATTACTCCTTTAATACATTTAATACACAATTATTAAGGGTGTGAACCTACACTGGTCTCACCTCACGGTTTAATTACGATTATCATGCCATCGATTCAGTTCAATTCGATATCACGATGCATTGACGATGCACTGCATCCTCATGTATACAATTTTGTCAATAAATACAAGCAGTCAGATATATGAACTGAACCTTTAATTTTACCTGCTCAAAAAAAACACGCTTCTTTGAATGCATTAAACATCAAACAAAACTCAAGTCTGGGCACAGAAGACAACAGGAGCATTTAGAACAAATACACAAAAGTAAAGAATAAAAGCCACTTAAGGAGGTGGTCTGGGCCGCATTACAGTCAAATCTAAAGTCTAAATGCATCTGGTTGTTGAAACCACGTGTACATTTTTCTCATCCCAACAATGCTAAAAAAATTAACGTGTGAGAGCGTTATAGGCTATGTCATGTTATAGCCAGTTATGACAGTGCTACTGCAGCACGCATCGCTGCAGACGAGCAGCTGCGTATCTCTTCATCAAGGTAACGCACAAACTACTGCAAATAAAACCAAAAGCAAGTCGCAGATGCTCAACACACAATCATATTCATTAAAAGTAAAGAAACTAAATGATCTTACCAGTGCTGTTGCCGTGCTCTCTCCTATTGCGTTCTTTGATTTTGAAATTAGCTGCTGATCAATAAAATGCAGCTCACATCTGTTGTTTTCGGTGACGTGAACTCCATTAAATCTGCATATAGTGCGGAAATTGAAGATCGGATTTATATCGGTTTTGCGGAGATACATTTATGTGCCCAAGTGTAAATGAAATTGTTTAAAAAAAAAATAAGATAGCTTTGAATTACACACAGCGTGCGTGTTCTCCAGGTCGTGCTTACCAGGTTGTTCATAAAAGCCGAAATGTGCCCAGATGTCGGCTTTTAAAGTAGTTGGAGCATTTTTAATTACTCGCACTCGCGTCTTGCCTCCCTCTACCATTGTATGCTACCGCGACAAAGCACGTACGCAACGAATGACGTCAGAAAAGAATCAGTACATTATAATCGGTTATGGTCTATTACTGAACCGATACCGAATCGCCCTCGTCTGCATCGCGATGCATCGTAGAAACGATTAATTTCCACACCCCTAACAATTATATATGAATATCTCACATTTTTGCCACAATACCATGGTGCAGTTAGTGTTAGTACAGTAAATCCATAGTAAATGATGGCAATTTGTAGATTGAAAAGCCTTCTGACTGTATCGTTGAGCACAGTGTTTCTCCTGTTTGTCAGCGCTGTTTCATCTGGTTTTAAACTAGTTTAAATCACTAAGACATTTGTGTTCTTCTGCTATCCACCTTATTCCTAAGCCCCATGACGCTTTCGGCTATAGGTGTAACTTATGGGTGTAACTTATGTTAAACTGCAAGCAATCAGTGAAAGGCTCGCTCTATGAATGCAATAATAGGTTGTTGTTTTTGGGGTACAATGAGATGACATTATTCTACTCACCCCTCAACCATCAAACATTAAAAAGACATTTAAAAGGGTAAAAGCATCAAAAATGTACTTCCAACAGACCATGAATAAGCCAAAAGCGCGATTCTTTCCACAGCAATAACGGATGAGTTAAATATCACTGTAGTAATATATATCTGTATTATGTAACGTATGTTGCCTTAATCAAAAAAGTTCATTAACTTCAGTATTGCGTGATACTATTTCAAAGTGCTTTCCATCATTTTGACAGATAATACATTTTATTTACCTGTGAAAACAAACCTGGAAAGAGACGTGAGGATTTGAGGAGAAAAACGAGAGATTCTTTGTGCATTCCAGTGAATTATTAATGGGATATATAGTAAATGAAATCAGGAGAACAGACCACAAATGTGCAGTATATGTTGTCCTTTTTCATACTATTACAGCAGAATGCAAAGGGAAAAAAGAAAATCATGAGGAAAATAATGCAGCGACTGAAAACAGCCCTAGATATTCTTGTTATAACATGTCACGTTAAAATACTAGGGGTGGGGGAAAAATGTGATTCTTAGATGCATCGCGATGCGGACGTGGACGATTCTGAATCGATTCACAAATGTCAAAAAAATCGATTTTCTAAATGTTGATAATGTAATGTTGACGGACTCTGAAGCGCGGGAAGTGCAGCACCCGGACCGTCTGTGGCGTGCACTTAAGTGCTAGTGTATGGAAGCATTTCTATGAAGTTGAAGGGGAAAATGACCTGCACAAGAACCACACCATATGCAAGTTGTCTCAAACTAAACTAAAATATTTTCGAAACACGACAAACATGAGAAACCATATTACACGTTTCTAACGCTCGGTTGTACTGGTAGTTGCTGCCAACCAGAGGACCACAAACTATCGCAAATTTGATGGTCAAGGATTTGCTTCCTTATACTCTGCAGATGTTAATTTAGTGTTCAGATGTTCATTTCTACGTCGCGCGTCTGCAGTCGTTGTGAGATATGTCCATTGGAGTAACTGGGGGGAAACAGCGAGTAGGGTGGCTCTTCCTGTTAGAATAACGGCTGCAAGAGGCCTCTCGGTGCCTGGTCTAACGGAACACGACCCCGAAGTGCTGGAGAAAACAGCCTGTCCTCTTCTCCAAATGATGTGTGGGGTGGGATAGTGGGAGGGAAAGCAGCTGTTGAAATGACGCCGCTCCGCTGACTGACTGACTGAGCACCTGTGACGTCACTGCCTACTTAGGGGAGAATCCCACGTGTTTTTGATTGTGGTATACAGCAAAAATTTGTCTGTGCTCAGGATCTAGTTTGAAGTCATAAGTCTTAAGACTCTATTATTTATTTGTGTATAAGAGCAGCTGTATGTCAATAGCTATTCAGAATATGCTGAAGTCCACAAGCACTTCCTGTTGGTTTTTTGCAATGTTGGGATATATTCTGGCAAGTGTAACCTTCCTGTTGACTTGTAAAATCACTTCCATTTGTTTTATTAATAAAATATATTGAAAGTAAATTCCTTATGGGTCATTACAAATACTTTGCTTTAAAAGTACCAAGTGAGAAAAAAGAAAATCTGTATAGAAAAAAAGATTGATAATCGTTTTATAATCGCATCGCAGCCCTCTGAATCGTAATCGAACTGAATTGTGAGGTGCCTAGAGATTCCCACCCCTATAAAATACTAAGCGTTTTCATGATGTCTGAAAATAAAACATAAAGGAAAATTGACATCTCATTCAGTCAAGCTGACGGATAAGCTTTATTTGTAGGGCAACCTTATGACTTGATTTGTTTCAGTCCTTTTGAATGGAAGATCCCCCAGATTGTATACAATTATTATGCAGTCATGATGTTTCTAGAGTAACTTTTACTGCTGAATTATCCACCATCTAGTTTATAGTAGTATTTTTGTCATAGATTGTGATTATATATTTTTTTAATTTGTTGTTTTTCTTTATAATGAAGTTGTCTGTATTTAGTAGATTGTGTTTAACACACAAAAGAGTAATTATCAGTTCAACACACTGAGTTATAGAAATTCTACACTGAATTTTTCATCAAAACTGCGCTGGTATTGGATTGGTATCGGTATCAGCCGATACTCAGAATTTTTGGTATCGGATCAGTTCTGAAAAAATGGTATCGGTGCATCCCTACCCTTGATGTCGTTTAATCGAGGAAAATTATATTGCGATAATTATAGCGTTTTATCGCCAACCCTTCAGTGTCACATGATCCATCAGAAATCATTCTAATATGATGATTTGGCGCTCAAGAATCATTTCTTATTATTATTATCACTGTTGAAAACAGTTGTGCTGCTTAATATTTTCGTGGAAAATGAATGAATATAGGGTCTTGCATGAATATAAGGTCAAAAGGAACAGCATTTATTTGAAATATACAGTTGATAGTTGATACATTTAATTTGCTTCAGTAAAAGTATTAATTTCTTTTTTTTTTTTTTTTTATCTTACTGATCCTAAATGGTAGTGTTTACTTAGTAGTGCTGTTCATATAATGTTTATTTGGTTAAAAAACAAAACCATGCAAATTACACAACCCAAAATACAGTAACAGGGTTGCAAAAATATGCAAACCTCATGTAACATAAACCAAGACTCAAATAACATTTAGTGTGATGGCCCGAGTTTGACTATCACTGATTTATTGTTGAAAAAGAATTTTTTTTATTCCAATGTACCCTATTTTTGGAGAGTTCCATGCGCTATCATTCTACCTACCACCTAAATGTTTGTCTCTTTGGATTGGTGCCTTGTTTTGTTGCAAAAGCTGGATCAGAGGATGATAACCTTCTCAACCAAATGTGCTCACCCAGCGTGGGCAATTACAGTAAGATGGAAAGAGGCTAAGCCTGGCTTTACTTTAAAGGTTAACACACTTCAGAACAGAGCGAATGAAATGCTCCAAAGGTTTCCTTTGTCATCCATTTGATATCCTGTAATGAGAACCTCACTAGAGAACGCTACGTACTGCACTCACTTGTTTTTTGCCAAGCTAACAGACATTATTGTTTGGAGAAACAAGAGAATAAATAAATATTTATGTATTTGCTAACGACTGAGAGGAATTCCTAAAATCAACCGCTTTCGATTCAGTTTTCATTTCAAGCGGTTGCGTAAATTAAGAGCACGATGTGGCCACAGCGGTCAGCAATTACAAGAGCAACATGAGACTATTAGACTTTTAATAGGAAACACCTGCAAACAAAGTTATTATGATGGAGATCAGTATCACTCGGCAATCAGTGTACCCTACAATAATAAATGCAGGAGCTTTTTAACCCACAGCTCCATCTTAGGAATTTTCAAATCATTTTTCTCATAACCAGTGCATTTTTTCTGTTGGCTATGTAAATGTTGGTTTAATATGTGAAAGGTAGCATGCCTCTCTAAAAGGCATTCACATTTACATTAATAATTTGAATTGCATATGAATGTTTTTGTAAAGTATTTAATGTGTTTAGTGTTAAACAAACATATTGCATTAATCTGAGCATGCAGATTGAAGCAAAAATAAAAATAAATAAATAATAATCTTAAAACTGATAAAACACCATCTCAACATTCTGGATGACAAATAATAAATGAAGGGCAATAAACGCAATGTACAATCACAACAAATGCGCACCAGATTCAATAAATCTCCATATGCACTAGTGATTCCCCCTGGAAAAATGATTAATTTGACATTGAGTGTCCCATGTGAAAACACTCGAGTTCTACATTTGCACGGTGACTGTTCATGTTTTTAACGGCTGTGTTTATTCTACATCTGACACCACATTTGAATGTTTTCTTATGTACCATGGCCCTTACTGGGAAATTACCGTTATAAATATAACTGCGTCCAATACTGAA
Source organism: Rhinogobio ventralis (assembly GCA_039654625.1). Classification (NCBI taxonomy): domain Eukaryota; kingdom Metazoa; phylum Chordata; class Actinopteri; order Cypriniformes; family Gobionidae; genus Rhinogobio; species Rhinogobio ventralis. Next base: position 16,695,672 of record CM077217.1, on the reverse strand, counting down.
ACGCCAGGGACTTTCTAAACCTCTTTCAGAAGTTTGTGAATATTCCTTAGAAACTATTTTCTGAGCATCTGTCATCTAACTTGGACTGAGATGAATACCATCCCCCCAAATTCTGCTAAAAGAGAATTGTGGCCAAATTAAACGCACACACATTATAGCAGAATAATCTGTACAAGGTACATGCCAGCACACATCTTGGCCTGTGCATACCTCAGCAGGTTGTTTCTATTGTTTTTCATGTCATATGGCTTATGTGACTAATGTGACATCTCATCTACCATGAGAGCAAATAGGTTTGTTGATTCATGCACATTGCTGTCACAATCTGCTGGCATCCCTGATGAACAATGTTACAGTGCTTTTAATGAACTGCAACATATTTGATGCATTGATATTATTAAAATACCCTACTTTAAAACTGCATTAAGTCTTTTTGCTATAGTATTCACATTTTGTTCTTAAGGTTTTTATTACCTGGGAGACTGGAAGAAAGACTTCAAAGTCCAATCTGATCTTTTTATATATTAACCACGGCTTAAAAGTGCTTGCAAAAGTCCATCTCAGCTGTGGTGTTTCCATGCCAAAACTGGGCACTATCCCAGTTGGTTTACGTTGAACATTTAATTATTTTCTTGGTTAAACTACGATTAAATGGACATTTAAGAGGTAAGTGTGTTTGTATTTTTATAGCTAGTATAGACAGTCCTCAAGTATTTTTCTGCAATGTCCTTTAATTATGTGTCCATACTGTTTACACAACTTAGTGAACTATTTACTGATCCGTTTTCTTCCTCAGTATGCATTATGGTGTTTATAAGTAAGATTGGTCCTGTTAAAGGGCAGCAAAGAATAATTTGACTTAGAAAAACAACAACATTTATATTTAGATATCTATATTTTGAGACCTACCTCACTCTGTGACAGAGTGGAAAGATGCGCGCGCCGTCTGTCGACCCGCACCGCGCGCCATCATTCCCTTCAGCACTACCAAAAAACCGACGATAAACCACCTCTTCACTTCCCCCCGTGCTACTCACAAGAACTTAAGCTCATTCTTTCGTTTTCAATCTTGAATTCGTGGAGCAAAACCCCTCCTTCCATCCGCCAGGAGCTATTGTTGTCTGGCACTGTACACATTAGGCTTTATCTCCCACGAATGTATGTGGTACTGATAGTGAGACCGCTACTTCTTCGTCCGTCAATGCGAATGCCTGTAATTTCTTCACAAATATGAACAGCAGCGGAAGGCGGGAACGGAGAATTAAAAAAAAATAAAAGAAACGAACTTCAACGGTCACATTCTACGTCGCGCGTCTGCAGTCGTTGTGAGATATGTCCATTGGAGTAACGGGGGGGAAACAGCGAGTAGGGTGGCTCTTCCTGTTAGAATAACGGCTGCAAGAGGCCTCTCCGTGCCTGGTCTAACGGAACACGACCCCGAAGTGCTGGAGAAAACAGCGAAGCCTGTCCTCTTCTCCAAATGATGTGTGGGGTGGGATAGTGGGAGGGAAAGCAGCTGTTGAAATGACGCCGCTCCGCTGACTGACTGACTGAGCCCCTGCGACGTCACTGCCTACTTAGGGGAGAATCCCACGTGATCCGTTTAGAATCACTCCCACTCCCCCCAAACCTACACAGACCCCCACTTCCTCAGTGAAAGAATGAAATTTAACTCGCCAAGGGTCTACGGTTTGGCTGGTTAGCTTCAACAATTAGCCCCTGCTGGTAGATATCGTAACTACACCATTATGGGGCAATAAGGATCTGTCTCCGTCGAAAACTTGCCGTTTATTCTGACATTTTATATTGCTATTTATAACATTTTAAATTTATTATACACGTCTGCCAGTGACAACGTTTTTTTCCCTTAAAAATGTGAAATCATTTTTTTTTCTCCGTGACTGCTGTCTTTCATTCTCACAGGATTGATTCCAACATCCTTTTACGTTTTACTGTAAAAACCTTGGTCTCACTTTATATTAAAGGGATAGTTCACCCAAAAATGAAAATTACCCCTTGATTTACTCACCCTAAAGCCATCCTAGGTGTATATGACTTTCTTCTTTCAGACGAATACAATCGGAGTTATATTAAAAAATGTCCTGGCTAATCCAAGCTTTATAATGGCAATGAATGGTAGCCCAAAATTTGAAGACCAAAAAAGTGCATCCATCAATTATCCAAAAGTGCTCCACACGTCTCCGGAGGTTAATAAAGGCCTTCTGAAGCGAATCAATGCGTTTGTGTAAGAAAAAATATCCATATTTAACACGTTATAAAATGAAATATCTATCTTCCGGCAGACTGACGATGACGTTGGATGTAGCGTAAGCATTTTGAATTGTGAGATATTTTTTTTTTTCATTGCAGCATAGTCTGACCCAATCCTTTTCTGTAAAATCTCACAAATAGCAATTTCATATATTTTAGTGCTAATCATTACTATAATTTAGGATATATTCCCTTTTTTTTTTCTATAAATGTAATTTTTTAAAAATCCATTCAGTTTTAATCCATGCAATTCACTGTTTTAAAGGCAAAATATGTAATATTTATGAATTAAAATACAGCTAGAACAATGTTATATATTTTGTTGACTTGTGTACTTACATTATCTCAAATGTTTCCAAGAATGTTTAAATCCACAGAAATAAGCAATTTTAACCAGGACACGGACTGTGTCTGTGCGTCGCCTATCAATGACATCATATCCGTGTTATCATCAATTTCCGGTTTTATTTTGTAGAAACCATGGAAACGCCAAACACGCTTTAATATATTATGTGTTTTATTAGACAGGTGAGCAACTGTTTGGATGCATTCATCGACAGAAAACTAATAATTTTTATATAGCTCAACACAGTTAGTCTTATTGTTTAAATCTCGTTTTCTTGATTTACCGCGAGTACCATGTTTTGCCATGCCTAATATCGATCTAGCTTACTGCAGTGTGCAACAAGTGTCTCATAGTAGCCGCCAAGCGAACGCACAGAGTAGCATTATAACATGACGTTCAACACACTCAAATAATGTATCTAATATGATAAAACAGCGCTGTGTATGCATGACAGGAAAAAGGTTGTCTGCGGCATAATAAAAGCTCCACAAAATACAGACATCATCAAGCTACGCTTTGCTTTGAATAAGCGACCTCTAGCGGCGAAAAATTACATATTGTGGCTTTAAATGTCTTGATATTTTAAGGTTTACCATGGCAGTTGCTCAGTTGGTGCAAAGAATAAAGGTATGAAGGAGGTACTGCTCAAGGTTTAGTTGAGTGAACAAAAATTGGAACAACTTGGAACAACTTGCCCCAACTGCTCTGTGTGACAACTAGCCCCAATTCCATCACTTGAGTTCTCATCCATTGTTTATAAGCCTGCAACACATTTCACATTTTCGAAGGTGTCTAATTTCCCCCTTTTCTAATTATCCAATCCAGGGGGAAATACACTAAAAGCTGACTTGCCCTGTGTCAGCACTGGCTGCAGACAGTTGTGAATACTATGTAAGGTATCACTGTGGTTTCAGAGCCTTAGTGAGACTGAATAATTAATAGAAGCTTTCTCGTTGACAGAAGTACTTTGGGAGCCATTAGCTCAGGTACCTAACCAGCGTGCGCATATTAGTCAGAAAGAGGTGATTCTGGAGAGATTGATTTTCCCACAAACTGATTGATCAGAACCCTGCGTGTTAATAACATCATATATTTAGGATGGGATTTCCTAATATTAAGTACCAAAAGTCTTTGAATCACTGAAAGACAGTTTGCTTATACCTAAAAAGCTGCACTCTAAGACGGTCTAAAAAATAAAGGTATTGAACTTTTATTTTGAGTAATATGGCATTCCTTGGCACACAGTGTATCGTTCTAGTTCGGATTTCTTTTCATTCGCTTGGGTTGTGTTCTCCAGCTCTGTTCCAAACCTAATGAGCTGCCTCACTGCCTACATAAACAGCTACTTTTTAAGGCAGCATCCGAACGGAAATGAAAATGGTCTTTCTTAACGTGTGTTCTTGGTGTTATTGTGAACAATTAACTGTTGCATGTGTTTGTAATGCGTAATCAAAATATAATAACTCGCTTATCCTCTGAAACGCCACACAAAAAGCACTCTGCATGGGAGACGCGACTCACATGGTGAGTTTCAAATGGCATAAATTTCTATGCAGGGCACTTGGAAGGAATAACAATCATGGTAGCTATAGTTGCATAGTAGCATCTTTCCAAACAGAAGTGCTGGTGTGTTGCCACTAAATTTTATCTATATTTACACATCATATTTGTTCCGTGGCAGATACTTGGCATTCAAGGTCACATTTCTGTCTCCATGTGCGTTACCTGAAATTGAACCCATGACTTTGGCGTAGCTGGCGCCATGCTAAGTTAAGCTACTGTTCTAAAATAAACCTACTTCAAAAGGCCTTTAAAAAATGAATGCTTTTACAGGGTTCAGCAGATAGACACATCACTCCCAAGCATGCTGAAATGTTTCACAGCTCTCACTGTGATAGGTAAAGCTTTCAGTGGGAATATAGGGTATAGATATGACCAGTTCTGAAACCATTGTTGATTCCACTTTGAGGTCAACATGTTGCTAAGCTAACAAACTATTTTATCAATTTAGAGTGCTGCTTGGAAGAAGGCCAGAGCATAAAGGCCAGAAATGAGTTCGCATTTTAGCACTTCCTGTTCCAAAAGTCCCATGTCCAAAATGCAGTGGGGGTTTTTGAATGTGGTTTTTGGTTATATGCCTAAAATAAAGGTCTGTGGTGAACACAACAAGTGACTAAATTGGACTACAGAGGTTGTCAGGGACATTAACCATCATCTCTAGTCTGCTTTTACAGCCTTGTTGTGTTTATAATCACATCTTGCAAACCATTCTAACCATTCTCAGGGAAAATGTTTTTTTATTATTATTATTTTTTTTATAAATAAATAGATTTGTTGGAAGCATATTGTTGGTGACGTTGAAGTGATACGACTGTGGTGTAGTTACTTCTTCCGATTGCATTTAGGCTTCAAAATTCAAAAAAGTTGATGATGATTATCATGATGAACAGAATGAGTAAGAATCATAAACATGTGTTGGTCAAAGAGCTGATTTTCTGCAATAATCCAAAAGCCAATGGAAAAATCCTGTTGGGTTTTTGTCGAAGCAGCCTTGATGATGCAAACTTCTAGGTTGGCCTTAAAAAAAACGTCATAAGGCCGCGTGTCCACCAAAGCTTTATTAGCCAGCTGAAAACGCTAGGCGCTTTTTGTTCAGTTGAGATGCTTTGCTTGCTATGATACAGAATATCTGCGGAAGTGTAACTAGTATCTTATTTCACAGATAGTTTGTTTCTGTATTGATTCTATATAAAAATGTCGATACAATGTAAAGTATTTGCTCTGGCTCATTTTAAATTATTTTGTTCCATTATTCTGGTTGTGGTTGTCATCTGTTGACGTTGTACAAGCAGAATGTGGCGGTTGGTTGGTGTTGTATTTGTCCCGCCCCTCCTCCACTGTGACTGGACAGCTGGGTAAAAAGTGACAGTGATGAGTGCTGTTTTACTCTCTGACCGATAAAAAACGCAGAGCACTCAGCTCTTAGCACTTGAGCGTGACGTAGACGCTCAGCACCTCGTTACACTCATGCTGTTCTAAAAATGCACTCCCATTGAAAACAATTGGAAAAATATGCCAGCCATGTGAAAAAAATGCTTTGGTGGACACACGGCCTATAACTGCAGAACTTTATTGAATAAAATCAGTGTCATAGCAGTGTACTGGGATTTACCAGGCCACATTGAATAAAATAGAAGTATATTTATAATTAACACTGGCATTCTATTTATAATTGCTGTGACATTTCTCTCACCTGATTGCAATGCATTCTGGGATTGCCTTTATGACGGATATATGTGATTCCTTTTGGAACAGGCTTGTGGATTGTGCACACAATAGCTTAAAAATACTGCCTCCTTGCTACTAGCTGCACTAGTTTTTGGAATAGAGCAAATGAATCAGATTATTGACATTTCTGAGACAGAACCATTAAAAAAAACACATAATAGACTCCTAATAGACTGCTGAAGGTCAGAAAAGGTTTACGTAGGTGTCAGCGAACTGATATTTCTGATAATTATTAACCAGGAAACAGGATGTGTGTGGTCAATGTAGTCATGGCCAAATAACTTTAAAAATGTAGAAAACACACACGTAATAAAAGCACACTGAGATCATACTAAGAGACCAGACATACTAAAGTTCTGACACTGTTCTTCTGGCACAATGATTTTATTAGCAAATATGTCACCACTTACTGGTGCGTCCAGGTCGTACTCAATCGGCATTCCATGTCCGGTCTTTGTTTTTTTTTTTATTAAAACGAACCCTGGAGCGATTGCTCTGTTTGTGCGGTTTATTTGAATATGTGTGATCCCTGCCGACCGAACACTGTTGTCCACCAAACAAGTGGACCAAGACCCCCGACAAGATGGGTCTCGGTCTGCTTCCAAACAAACTCTGGTGTGGTTTGAATTAAATATGAATGCAACACGGACCAAAGACATGTAAACAAACCAAAAACAGGATGTGATGTCACAAGATGCGACCTCTAAAAAGGACAGAATGCTCAAGCAAACCTGTTTTTTCTTGTCATAGTTGCGATGTTGCCCATCACAATTTGGTACAGGCATCATAACCGCGTCTCCTCGCAGCAGATCTTCGTTTGTGTGTATGACGGAGCGAGTCCTACCGCTGGTAGGACACATTTTGTACACATTTTATAAGCTCTTCACGAGTTCTCAGCTGGTCAAAATACCATCGGTTGGAGGCTACGCACATACAACGACTGCATTTAGCCCAGCACACAGCATTGTTTTGAATGTTCGGTAAGTTCCGTCTTAAAATAGGCCATACGTCATAAAAGCCGACCAATCAGGTTGTGTACGTATCTCTATGACAGGGTTGCCAGATTTTTACCCCCCAATCACGTTTAAGTGGGGCCCCCCGGTAAAAAAATGCCTTATGGGGCTAAAATCTTTGTTTTTTTAGCAGGGTTCCCCCTGCTAAACTTTGCATTACTGGGGCTAAATATCACATTATTGGGATATAACATGAAAAACAGCCTGCGGCAACAGTGTTAAAGTAGCCAAATTCCACGGGAAAACCATAGACTGGCAACATTGCCCAATGCCTTTAGGTTTGGTGTTAAAAATGCCAATGTGAATGCTAAACACTAAATGTTTTTTTTTTGGTCTGGACCAAACAAACCAAGTGAACCGAACTACAAGTGTAAGCACACCCTAAAACACAATTGCCTTCATGTTTTGCAGCAGAATTGCAAATTTTGAGTACATTTTGCCATCTTTGCAGGAATGTAATATGAAGATGAAAAGTAAAATTCATCTTTAGTCACATGACAGTGAATAGCACATAGCAGCACATGCTAGTATAAACATAGATATTTATATGTAGGCTACAATATGCATCACATGACTAAATATGTGTTATCATTTTCAAATAAAGCAAAAAACAAATGTGCCTTGGTGCCTGACGAAGATCGAAACGTTGCAATAAATTGGAGCAGTTATATCAGTGTGCGGACATCACATTCGTTTTTTTCTTTAGTTGTCTCCTTTGTCCTGCACCTGAGCCCTGTCATCATTTTCAAATACCTTGTTTTTCATAGTCAACACTACAGCATACAAACTTTTCAAATTTATCCACTTGTGAGAGTGTCTCTAAAAATCTCAGTTTTCGCAGGACAAAAACCGCATCTCAATGTGAATGAAAGGCAAAAATGTAGAGAAAAAGTTGTGTTTTCAGTCTTGTGCATGTAACGCTCTGAAAATGAGGCACTCAAGCTAAAAACACTCTGTCGCCGGTTTGTGGTTTGTCCCTTCTCAGACCAATATTGATAAATTCTCACCACTGCTGACCGGAAGCAAACCACAAGCCTTGCTGTTTCAGAGACACTCTGACCCAGTCGCTTTGCCATAACAATTTGGCCCTTGTCAAAATCGCTCAGATCTCAGATTCCTGCCCATTTCTCCTGCATTCAACACATTGATTACGATCTACCCTTGTTAGGAGCTGATCAGCGATATTCGCTTCACCTGTGACTGGCATTGCAGCCAAGTCTACTCTACAATTAACCTAGCAAACAATTGTGACAATGTTTTACAAATGTCCATGAAGAATAATCATTGAAAATGTTGACCTAATGTATACTTCACGCGGACCTCATTTCTTTCCAATAGTTAATGCAAATGCTTATCTACTCATTGCTTATCTACCCATACACGTTTATATAATATGTGTGTGTACATATATATACTGTATATGTGTATGTGTGTGTACAGCACTCTATCTCACACACACATATATGTATATATATATTGTGAAATTTCCTCACAACTAAATATTCCACGGTCAACTGTTAGTGGTATTATAACAAAGTGGAAGCAATTGGGAACAACAGCAACTCAGCCACAAAGTGGTAGACCACTTAAAATCCCAGAGCGGGGTCAGCGCATGCTGAGGCGCACAGTGCGCAGAAGTCACCAAATTTCTGCAGAGTCAATAGCTACAGACCTCCAAACTTCATGTGGCCTACAGATTAGCTCAAGATAAGTGCCTAGAGAGCTTCATGGAATGGGTTTCCATGGCCGAGCAGCTGCATCCAAGCCTTACATCACCAAGTGTAAAGCACGCCGCCACTGGACTCTAGAGCAATGGAGACCTGTTCTCTGGAGTGACGAATCACGCTTCTCTGTCTGGCAATCCAATGGACGAGTCTGGGTTTGATGGCTGACAGGAGAATGGTACTTGCCTGACTGCATTGTGCTAAGTGTAAAGTTTGGTGGAGGGGGGATTATGGTGTGGGGTTGTTTTTCAGGGGTTGGGCTTGGCCCCTTAATTCCAGTGAAAGGAACTCTTAATGCTTCAGCATACCAAGACATTTTGGACATTTTCATGCTCCCAACTTCCTGTTCCAACATGACCAGTGCACAAAGCAAGGTCCATAAAGACATGGATGAACGAGTTTGGTGTGAAGGAACTTGACTGGCCTGCACAGAGACCCGACAGAACACCTTTGGGATGAATTAGAGCGGAGACTGTGGGCCAGGCCTTCTCGTCCAACATCAGTGCCTGACTTCACAAATGCGCTTCTAGAACAATGGTCAAAAATTCCCATAAACACACTCCTAAACCTTGTGGAAAGCCTTCCCAGAAGAGTTGAAGCTGTTATAGCAGCAAAGGGTGGGCCAACTCCATATTAAACCCTACGGATTAAGAATGGGATGTCATTAAAGTTTATGTGCATGTAAGGTGTCTCAAAACTTTTGGCAATATAGTGTGTATATACACTCACCTAAAGGATTATTAGGAACACCTGTTCAATTTCTCATTAATGCAATTATCTAATCAACCAATCACATGGCAGTTGCTTCAATGCATTTAGGGGTGTAGTCCTGGTCAAGACAATCTCCTGAACTCCAAACTGAATGTCAGAATGGGAAAGAAAGGTGATTTAAGCAATTTTGAACGTGGCATGGTTGTTGGTGCCAGACGGGCCGGTCTGAGTATTTCACAATCTGCTCAGTTACTGGGATTTTCACGCACAACCATATCTAGAGTTTACAAAGAATGGTGTGAAAAGGGAAAAACATACAGTATGCGGCAGTCCTGTGGGCGAAAATGCCTTGTTGATGCTAGAGGTCAGAGAAGAATGGGCCGACTGATTCAAGCTGATAGAAGAGCAACTTTGACTGAAATAACCACTCGTTACAACCGAGGTATGCAGCAAAGCATTTGTGAAGCCACAACACGCACAACCTTGAGGCGGATGGGCTACAACAGCAGAAGACCCCACCGGGTACCACTCATCTCCACTACAAATAGGAAAAAGAGGCTACAATTTGCACAAGCTCACCAAAATTGGACAGTTGAAGACTGGAAAAATATTGCCTGGTCTAATGAGTCTCGATTTCTGTTGAGACATTCAGATGGTAGCGTCAGGATTTGGCGTAAACAGAATGAGAACATGGATCCATCATGCCTTGTTACCACTGTGCAGTCTGGTGGTGGTGGTGTAATGGTGTGGGGGATGTTTTCTTGGCACACTTTAGGCCCCTTAGTGCCAATTGGGCATCGTTTAAATGCCACGGCCTACCTGAGCATTGTTTCTGACCATGTCCATCCCTTTATGACCACCATGTACCCATCCTCTGATGGCTACTTCCAGCAGGATAATGCACCATGTCACAAAGCTCGAATCATTTCAAATTGGTTTCTTGAACATGACAATGAGTTCACTGTACTAAAATAGCCCCCACAGTCACCAGATCTCAACCCAATAGAGCATCTTTGGGATGTGGTGGAACGGGAGCTTCGTGCCCTGGATGTGCATCCCACAAATCTCCATCAACTGTAAGATGCTATCCTATCAATATGGGCCAACATTTCTAAAGAATGCTTTCAGCACCTTGTTGAATCAATGCCACGTAGAATTAAGGCAGTTCTGAAGGCGAAAGGGGGTCAAACACAGTATTAGTATGGTGTTCCTAATAATCCTTTAGGTGAGTGTATATATTAAGAGAAAGATGATTTGAACAGGGTCAGGCAGCTCAACTTTTCACAGTTTCTTACTTTTGATATCATCAGTCAAAATCCAATGAAAAAAGAATTTTTTATCATATAAATATTAAATGTGTAAAGGTTTTCACGTTGATTAATTGAATAAACGTTATCAAACCAAAGATTGTATTATTAATATTATGCATACTTTACTTGTACTCCACCATTTTATTCAATAAGCACAAAATGCTGACAGGCCTGTTGCAGCTTGAATTTAAATATATCTTGACGCAGATTAGTAGCGTCCTTCAAAGTGAAAAATTAATCAAATTCTTAATGGCTTTGAAGTTCAGGATAACTGTGGAATTCTTTAAAAGTGAAATTAAGAGCCTAAAGAAAAATCCATGCGATTTTCCATCCTGCTTGCTGGGAGGAGGGTTTTTTTCACACTCCTATTTTGACTGAACCCAGAGCAATCGTGTCTTTAATAACTTAATAGGGAAAAATAGCGCATCCTCACGTTTTTCTCAAGATAGATAAGCTAGATCGTCAGGGAGCAAAGTGAGAAAAGAGGAGCCAGCTGCATTTTGTGGAATGGACCCCAAACCAAGCATTCACAACCATGAGAGAGATTAGCTGTTATTTCTATTAGGTTTTCCTCATCTGGCTTAATGTGCTTCCTCATAGAATACCAGCTTCCAGGGAGTTGTTGTATTGTGTGACTGTGTGTACAGTTTATACTAAGCACTAATGGAGCATTGCAAAGCAGTGCTGTATAAGGAGCTCATAAAGCATCTCATGAGGCAGGTTCATTTGGGGCCTGAATGTTATTAGGACTACACAGTCGCTCATCTAAAGTCACAAACACCCAAAGCAATGCGAGAGCTATTAGAAGCAGATCCAGAAGTATTAGCCTCAAGTACATACTGTACTTGTTCTGTGCTTTTTTGAGTCTCTTTATAGGTTTGTTAATGCTTTCCAAAGTTGAAATAAGTGACTTGGCTCAGACTGAGGAAAAGAAATGTTATGTAGATCTTATATTGTGTGCAAGCTTAAATGGCCATAATTATTTTAGAAAACTACACAGTAAACAAAATAGTTAAAGAATGTACAATTGTAAAAACATATTAATTGGTTAATTGAAATATACACTCACCTAAAGGATTATTATGAACACCTGTTCAATTTCTCATTAATGCAATTATCTAATCAACCAATCACATGGCAGTTGCTTCAATGCATTTAGGGGTGTGGTCCTGGTCAAGACAATCTCCTGAACTCCAAACTGAATGTCAGAATGGGAAAGAAAGGTGATTTAAGCAATTTTGAGCGTGGCATGGTTGTTGGCGCCAGACGGGCCGGTCTGAGTATTTCACAATCTGCTCAGTTACTGGGATTTTCACGCACAACCATTTCTAGAGTTTACAAAGAATGGTGTGAAAAGGGAAAAACATCCAGTATGCGGCAGTCCTGTGGGCGAAAATGCCTTATTGATGCTAGAGGTCAGAGGAGAATGGGCCGACTGATTCAAGCTGATAGAAGAGCAACTTTGACTGAAATAACCACTCGTTACAACCGAGGTATGCAGCAAAGCATTTGTGAAGCCACAACATGCACAACCTTGAGGCGGATGGGCTACAACAGCAGAAGACCCCACCGGGTACCAGTCATCTCCACTACAAATAGGAAAAAGAGGCTACAATTTGCACAAGCTCACCAAAATTGGACAGTTGAAGACTGGAAAAATGTTGCCTGGTCTGATGAGTCTCAAATTCTGTTGAGACATTCAGATGGTAGAGTCAGAATTTGGCGTAAACAGAATGAGAACATGGATCCATCATGCCTTGTTACCACTGTGCAGGCTGGTGGTGGTGGTGTAATGGTGTGGGGGATGTTTTCTTGGCACACTTTAGGCCCCTTAGTGCCAATTGGGCATCGTTTAAATGCCACGGCCTACCTGAGCATTGTTTCTGACCATGTCCATCCACTTATGACCACCATGTACCCATCCTCTGATGGCTACTTCCAGCAGGATAATGCACCATGTCACAAAGCTCGAATCATTTCAAATTGGTTTCTTGAACATGACAATGAGTTCACTGTACTAAAATGGCCCCCACAGTCACCAGATCTCAACCCAATAGAGCATCTTTGGGATGTGGTGGAACGGGAGCTTCATGCCCTGGATGTGCATCCCACAAATCTCCATCAACTGCAAGATGCTATCCTATCAATATGGGCCAACATTTCTAAAGAATGCTTTCAGCACCTTGTTGAATCAATGCCACGTAGAATTAAGGCAGTTCTGAAGGCGAAAGGGGGTCAAACACAGTATTAGTATGGTGTTCCTAATAATCCTTTAGGTGAGTATATATATATATATATATATATATATATATATATATATAAATAACATATAATAATATCTATAATAATTATAGTATATATAACATCATAATAAATACTATAAATTATATTATCTTAATATAATATATTTAATAATATATAGGCTATATATATATATATATATATATATATATATATATATATATATATATATATATATATATTATTTTGTACAATTGTTACTTTAAAAATTCAATTTAGAGTTCAAATGTTTTAATAATATTGTGTTGTTTTTTATTACAGAGAATTCTTGAAAACAGCCATTAATTTAAGTGAGTGTTTTTACAGTGTATGTCAGGATTATGTTTTGTTCCGTTGTATTTTCGTTCCTGTGTGTTTGTTTCTTGCGCTTCAGTTCAGTTTAGTCTTAAGTGCCTCCTAGTTAGTTTTTTTTTTTGGTTACTGATTACATTCAGACGTCTATCATTAAGTATCCCTGTGTATTTATACTCCCTGTTTTGTTCAGTTCATTGTTGGTTCTCATTTTTGGTTTGTGTGGTTAGTGACATTATTCTCTGTGGAATCTAATCCCTGTAGTAAGAGTTATTGTTTGATATTCTGCATCATGCATCTACTTACTACCACCATAAATATGACAGTATGACTGCAAAGAAAGTAATTTTTTTATTTATTTATCGTATTCATTTTTGTTTTTGTTTCTTTGTGTCGTGTGAGTCGGAGTAAAGAGTGTTTGGCATGCTGATGTATTGGCCTCCTCTGGGAACAGACACACAAAATCCTGTTTCACGCAGTTCTTCAGGATTCCCTCAGTGGAATTGCTTTGCATTTGAAATATATAATTAGTTATTCCTGTTTGGCATGATCAGAACACATTTAAATAGCCACACTCAGCCTTTGGCGGGAGCATACAGCGGGTGGGATCCTTTCTCTCCACACGTTCCGATGCATGTCCCCAGGTTACGCCTACTGTATATGGTCCTTTTTTCTGGCCCATATCATTTTGGTTATTGCTGTGTAAATTGTGCATATATGCCACATAAACATTGGCTTTAAGCCCTGTTCCAGTCTGAGGTAGTCAAAGGGCACTTTATTAAATCGCTAGGGCCAGTGGTGCGCTATAAACCCAGCTGTTGGGCACGCTGATGTCCAGTTAAAAGCACGTTGTACTACCTGCTTGTGGCATTGACCCCAGCTGAACCCTTGCCATGTGCAATCTACAAAGAAATAACAGCATGCAGGCACCACGGCTATTAGCTGCTCTTTTTCATCTCACTAAGTGTTTTGCTGGCAAACTGAGTTGTTTTTTTTCCCATTATTTTGCTGCAAAAGGATTAAATTTAGCTTGCTATGTTAAATGGGTTAAACTAAACTAAACTCCATGGCCTAAATTTGGGTTTATTGATTTAGCAATTACCTTCTTTACATCTTCTCAAATCCACAAGGATTAGCAAAACAACACTCTCAGAAAAAAAAGGTAAAAACGCTGTCACTGGGATGGTACCCTTTAAAAAAAGGTTCTAATATGTACCATTTCGGTACATATGTAAATTTTTGGTACCAATACAGTTGCAAGAAAAAGTATGTGAACCGCCTGCAGAATCTGTGAAAATGTGAATAATTTTAACAAAATAAGAGAGATCATACAAAATACATGTTATTTTTTATTTAGTACTGTCCTGAATAAGATATTATGTTTATATAAGTTTATATATATATATATATGTATGTTTATGAACCACTGATTCTTAACACTGTGTGTCATTACCTGGATGATCCACGGCTGTTTTTTTGTTTTGTGATGGTTGTTCTTGAGTCCCTTGTTTGTCCTGAGCAGTTAAACTGCCCAATGTTCTTCAGAAAAATCCTCCAGGTCCTGCAAATTCTTCAGTTTTCCAGCATATTTTGCATATTTGAACCCTTTCCAGCAGTGACTGTATGATTGCAAAAAAACAGCCGTGGATCATCCAGGGAACGACACACAGTATTAAGAATCAATGGTTCATAAACTTTTGAACAGGGTCACTTTAATAAATTCAGCTATTTTTTTTTGTCTTGTGGACTAAATGAAACATTTTTGATGTAAAATATCCTATTCAGGACAGCACTAAATAAAATGTAAAACATTTTGTATGATCTCTCTTATTTTTGGTAATTATTATTTCACAGATTCTGCAAGCGGTTATATCTTGAGGTACTAATATGCACTCTTTAGGTACAGCGATGTACCTTTTGAAAGGGTACCACCCCGGTGACAGCTTTTGTACCTTTTTTTCTGAGAGTGGAGGGAAAACATGGGTTCACATGCTTCATTAGGCTACTTCCCATCATCACGTTATCACCACTTAATAAACATGGTGAATTAAATGAGAAGAATAATCTGTAATGATAAACAGCATCTGTGTCTGTTTATGTATTATTTAATTATCTATACCTTTTTATTGTATTTACATTTAGGCCTGTGCACATAATTTATGTCTCATAGAACACATAATATGCCAATACATTAAAATTTAAGCAATTAGATATGAGAAACAATGCAATATTGTGAATAGCTAGGGTCTAAAACGAGAAATACACACACACACACAAATAAGGTCTTAACATCGTCTGATAAAAGCTATGCTTTTCCCTTAGTGCTGTTTAATTTCCATGGCAATTCAGCACTGTTTGGTTTCGCCATTTGCCTGAAAGTCTGGGACACTGCCCAGGCAACATAGCACATTTACCAGCTGTGTTCTGTGTGGAAACTGCTAAAACAATACCGCTAAAATCCACATAATGCTTCTTGCTTTGGTCGCAGCATATTTGTGAGGAACGGAGGTTCCCACTTAAAGCGTTTTGTAATTGCTTCACTCCAGCTCCACATCAGCTTATCGAACTCCTGCTCACTGGTGAGGGAAATCCCGCTCTCGAATATGCTCAATTTGTACCGTTACCGCTTTATGTCAAGTTATTTCGATATGTTACTTGAATGCCTGAACACAATGCGCACTCTCTGCACAGTTGTTAGCAATTTTCATGTGTAAGGAACACTTCATCGTATATTTTTTTCTTCCAGACTGTTAATTAGTACACTGTGTAACACGAAGTGAATTCTTGCTGATGTGATTATTTGGCCTTAAAATGATTCGTGATGGTGCGGAAGTGTGATCTCGGAGTGAGAAAAAACACAGACAATTCAGCTTTCCTGCAAAATCATGCTGCACATACTTGGTGGTAAATGCTTGTTGGAGAGATTGTCTTGAGTGACAGCTCATTTAACACCTCCATGCTGTATTCTTAGACGTTCCCTGATATAACAGCCTATAGAGACTGATAAATGATACTCTGTATCAGTCTGTCTCCCAACCATTTTTCTCTAATGTTCATTAATCTCCACAGCTTCAAGCATCTAATTATTGACAACAAACCATAAATGTGTTTCTTTTAACTGGTATTATACTGGATATCATTACGTTTAAATCGATGTAAAATACATTTATATTTGTTAGCGCCGCACGAAATTACAAAATATTTTTTCTCTTTAGAATAACAAAGAAAACTAAAATAATTGTAATCAAGGTTAATAAAATTGGCAAGGTCAATTTAAATGTAATTTTGACTAAAGGCCTGTTCACACCAAGAATGATAACTATATTAGCGTCAACATTAACGGATGATAACTGTCTGTTTATTATATGTTGTCTGATGCTTTAAATGCTCAATGTTTTTATCATTTATCATAAAGTGATTGCAATAATATCATTCCTGTGTACCGTTTATCATTATAGCAATGTTGTTAACTTCCCTATTCTTATAGAATTAGTATGATTATTGAAACTTTATAGTTATAGTTCAATCATGACAACTCTTGAAATAGTTTTAACATTTTATTGACTATGGCAATATTGATGTGTTTGCACTCTAAAAAAACACTGGGTTAAAAACAACCCAATTTAGGTTGTTTTTAACCCAAGGGCTGGGTAAATATAAGACAGAACACATGTTGGGTTAATTTTACCCAGCAAATTGTTTTTTTTATTTAACCAATGGGTTGATTCATTTTTACTATAATACTAGCTTCTTCTTTTCTTTTCTTTTTACTTCATACTTTCTTTATTTTCGATCATATTTTACAGTATAGCATATTTTATATCATTTTAATACATATTGCCTACATTTAAGCTGGTTTAACATATATTAGAAGTAAAAACGCTGCTGGATCTCATGCCGGAGCTTGTATCATGTTCAGCAGGAGAACTGATAGAACTGCGTTTCACTCGTAGCCGAAATATGTTGATGCTTGTGTAGGTGACTCACATCGCACACCTGTTACGCCCATGTTGCTTTGCATAAAATTAAACGATATACAGAACAATTACGAATTTATAGATAAAATAAAATGTACACAAACCTGTATTTTACTGAAGACATGCACCAATTTGACGGAGGTGTAAACGGCTCTCTCCTGAAGAGGTCGCAAAAAGTCTGCGATAAATAACTCAACCGCTTGGGTTGTTATGTCTGACCCAGGATCTGGGTAACACAAAAAATGACCCAAAAGGCTCAATCCAGGATTTGGGGCCAGATTTACTAACAGCTTGTGCCAGTGCAAACCTCTTTTAGCATTAAAAAAGTACTGTCAGGATTTATTAAAGAGACAGTGAAAAATTAGAGCTGAAAAGGCGTGGACAGCAATTTTTCCGGCTGACCTTATTGCATATGCATTTGTGGGAGTTTCCCTTTCAGACGCAAAATGTATGGGAGGAGAGTATTTAAATGAATCATGCGAGGTGATTTACAAAGGTTTGTGCTCGTCAGTGTACTGGTGTTTGCGCCATTATTTACCACCCCGAAAAAGCACGTCTTGAACCAGATGCTAACGGGTAGATTGCGTTGGTCATATGGAAATGATCCAGCTGCGTCTGTGTTCATTACCTTGCATGTCATCAGTAGATCAGGCACAGAACTTTCCACATCTGCGCTTTTATGGAATTGCGCTCTCACGCTAATTTGCCCTGTTTAGTAAATCTGGCCCTAGATCTGCTACACTGCTGTTGTTGATTATTGCTGCTGCTGCAGAGTAAGTATGGACTTGCTACAGCTAATAGATACACAGCTATGCTGCTGTGAGCACATAAGATATGCTGCTGTTGCATAAATAGACATACATAAATCCTGTAGCAGATCTAGGCAGGTGGAACTGGGGGAGGTGGAGGGTTTCAGAGGAACTCTGATAGCGCACTATAGGACCAGCTAAAAGCAAACACTGAACCAGACAATTTAAATGTTGAGTAAGCAATCTCATTGGCTGCAGGATCTGCAGAGGCCAATCAGCTTGTGCCATATAAAGGACCTATCAGCCTGCACCCTCTAGTTTCATGACTGAACTTTTTTACCGTCCTTGGTGATTCACCCGTTTGTGAATCGCTGCTTTGTAGCATTAGCATGTTCCATCTAAACCATCATGGAACACATACACACACAAAAAATCAATCATGTTTCAGCCACTGGAGTCTAAAGTCTTATATCTGTTATATAATAATAATTTGTTACATTTATATAGCGCTTTTTTAGGCACTCAAAGCGCTTTACATGGAAGGGGGAAATCTCCTCAACCACCACCAATGTGCAGCATCCACCTGGATGATGCGACGGCAGCCATATTGCACCAGAACGCCCACCACACACCAGCTAATTAGTGGAGAGGAGACCAAGTGATGAAGCCAATCGTATATTATATATATATATATATAGGGATGATTAGGAGGCCATGATGGACAGGGGCCAATGGGCAGATTTGGCCACGATGCCGGGGTTACACCCCTACTCTTTATCGAAGGACATCCTGGGATTTTTTAATGACCACAGAGAGTCAGGACCTCGGTCTAACATCTCATCCGAAGGACGGTGCTTGTTACAGTATAGTGTCCCCATCACTATACTGGGGTGTTAGGACCCACACAGACCACAGGGTGAGCACCCCCTGCTGGCCTCACTAATACCTCTACCAGCAGCAACCTAGTTTTCCCAGGAGGTCTCCCATCCAGGTACTGACCAGGCTCAGCCCTGCTTAGCTTCAGTGGGAAACCAGTCTTAGGCTACAGGGTGATATGGCTGCTGTTATATGTATTTGTGCTGCATCTCTCAGCTCACTCTTTTTTCACAGTTCGACTGGTCGAATGCCTTTATCCACACACTGCTCAAGCTCCGACGTGCTAATACTTCAAGAAACGCTCAAGGCTCCTTGTTTTGCATCAGTTAAGGTCAATGTCAGGTCTATAAATGTTACTAGGCACTCTGCGGGCTCTGTGATATGCTCCATGGACTACAATGTCAGAGGGTAATGGTGGCTTTATAGACATGTTTTTTGTAGCATACTACGTTAGCATAGCAAGGAGAGTCTCAGAAGGGGGGAAAAAACAGATAAGTCCCTCTTTCCCCCCTCACATTTACCTCTAGAAAGGCAGACAGAGAAGGGATCTATAATTGGTGAGAGCTTGAAAGGGTACATGCTCTGAAGCTGCCACATGCCTCAAATTAATGAATTAAAGATGAAAAAAGAGCCCATCTCTCTCCCGCTCGCTCTCCCTTTCGTTCTTCTAAAGGCATATTCTCTTAATTGGTCCTTTTACAACCAGCAAGGGCTCCTCTCTTCGGCTTTCATTTTATCAGAGGTCTGTTTGGATTGACTGTGCCAGCGGTGAAGACCAATCCCTTTTAAAGCAGTCATGTGGAAGTACAGTAACGCTGTGATCACTGTAATGCTATCAAAGGATAGAGGCACATGCCCTTAAGAGAACTTCTCAAAAGAAATCTATAAGAATAAATTACTCTTTGGAAATGAGATGAAGAGTTGGAACCAGCCCTTTCTTACCTTTTTTTTTCCCCACTTGAAATTTTCAGGATAGTTGTGGAAGATATTTCACCCAACTACGTTTCTCACGGCTCAGAGGAGCGTTTCCCAAAAGCATCGTTAGCCAACTATGGTCACAAGTTCCGTCGTTATCAGCATAGTTCAACGAGCCGGGAACAGTTCAACGAACATTCGCAAACAGCATCGCAAAGTTGTTTGGTTTGAACGACACTTCACGACCTGCGGCTAGAATGACATGTAGACTTTATAAATCCCTATCTTGAGGAAAATAAGCAAGCTGATATTCAGTACAATCTATATCTTTTATTTCAAATATATACGAATGTCATTTACGTCTTTTAGTTTGTCAAGAGATTTAAAGCACCATTTTCGAAGCGTACAAGCTTTAGTACGTAAAAACGAGCCTGTGAATCTGGAAACAAAGCAAAATAACTGAGAAAAATGAGAATTAGTCCTTAGATGCCATTATTTCGATCTCAAACGGATTCATTAAAAGAAGTTATTACTCCACCACCTACGTGACATCATTAACTAACGTGGTTGAACGGCAAATTTGCAACAATACAGTTTTGGGATTTTTTATCAATGTTGAAAACAGCTGTGCTGCTTAATATGTTTGTGGAAACCGTGATAAAAAAATTTCAGGATACTTTAATGAACATAAATAATAATAATATTACCATTGTAATTGTTAAACATTGTTTATTGATGTTATTATTATTGTTATTATTTTTGTGAAAATGTTTGAAGGAATATTTAGTTCATTTAGTAAATATTGTTTTAAATGTTTTAGTAAAATAATACTAATAAAAAATTTATAACATTAATAATAATAATCATTATTTAATAATATTTAGTATTAAATATATTTAAAAAGAGATTTCTTGTAAATATTTATTAATAAACACTATAATTATGTATTATTTATCGTCAATAATAATTTACTAAATATTATGTCAATTTTTTGACAATTTTTATTTGAAAGAATATTTAGTATATTGTCACATGTTCAGTCTGTTTTGCTTGTGTTTGATTTGTTCCTTTTTTCAGTTTCCCGCCACTCCTTGTTTCCATGGTCACCATCATTATGAGTTCATTTAGTTCAGCTGTGTCTGTTTAATTATCTAGTTTGTGTTCACTATTTAAGTTCCTCTTGTTCACTCAGTCTTTGTCTAATCACTTATGTAAGGTTGTGTTTCCGTTGCCTGTCTGCATGTTCCTGTGAAGTTAGGAGTTATGTTTATGTATGAATGTGATCAGTCTTTAGCCTGTTCCTGGGTCACTTACTGTTACGTATATATATAATATTTAATAAATAAATAAATGCAATTTTTTGCAGCTGCTAAAACCACAAGACACGTGATTAAAGTGTGATGGTGTGATATGTTAAGATGTCTGCATAAAACTACTAGATTATAAATAGTTTTGTAGCATCATTTGACTATTTATGTTCATCGCAATTGATGGTAAACTCTAAATATATTGTGTTGGGTTTGCAATAAGTAAGTGCTTATTTTTCACAACAACACATTCTTTAATGGAGATGACAGAATTCAATAACCAACCTGATCTATATGTGGAAATGGGACTAACAAGGCACACTTTTCCGAAACATCACCCTTATAAAAGGGTTAGTGTCAGGGCACAATGAAAGAAATTTTAATGGAGGGAAATTAGATGTCGTTTTTTGCACCGCTCATTACTGCGTAATTGCAAAGGCTGTTACAAATGGCAAGACAAACTAGAATTACCTGCTAAAAGCTCAATATTCAATGAAATGTTTTTTGCAAAGAGAGAACATTTCGTAAAAGGTTAGAATTTCCTAAGTCAAAAGTTCTTGGTCAGTATGAAGCTATTAATCTGTACATAGTACTAGATGGATTCTTGTATCATTTTAGCATCCTTGCCTTTTCTGTTTCAGTGGTTTCACTTTTCATCCATTTTCCGCTCTGACACCAACGAGCATCGATTTTCATCAGGAATTAAGTAGCTTAAAAGGTATCACTCAGTACTGCAATTCTAGCCTTCCCTGGAAAGACATCTTTCACTCTGTTTGCTTAAAGCCGACCTGTGTGAAGGATTCAATTATAGTGAAGACTACAGACATTCTGTTCCAATGGTAAAGTGTGAACTACAGTTTGGGGATAGTTCATTCAAATTCAATTCTGACATAATTTGTTTAACCTCACGGTGCGTATGACTTCATTTCTTCTGTGGAACACAAAAGGAGATGTTGTGAGAAAAATAAATATAGTAGAAACTTTAACTTGAAGAAAGCTAAACTTAAAGATACTTGGCTTTGGCCTTAATAAACTCCTAATTACTGATTATTAATTGTTAGTAAGGTAGTTGTTAAGTTTAGGTATTGGGTGGGTTTAGGGATCTAGAATATGGTCATGCAGAATAAGGTATTAATATGTGCTTTATAAGTACTAATAAACAGACAATATCCTGGTAATATGCATGCTAATAAGCAACTAGTTAAAGGCAGGGTAGGTGATTTGTTCCAGAAAAATTTTTGTTATGCTGGTTGAAAGTCTCTTCTCATCTTGATAGAAATCACTAAGTTAAGTGGTCTAAATGTATTTATATATATATATATATATATATATATATATATATATATATACACTCACCTAAAGGATTATTAGGAACACCTGTTCAATTTCTCATTAATGCAATTATCTAATCAACCAATCACATGGCAGTTGCTTCAATGCATTTAGGGGTGTGGTCCTGGTCAAGACAATCTCCTGAACTCCAAACTGAATGTCAGAATGGGAAAGAAAGGTGATTTAAGCAATTTTGAGCATGGCATGGTTGTTGGTGCCAGACGGGCCGGTCTGAGTATTTCACAGTCTGCTCAGTTACTGGGATTTTCACACACAACCATTTCTAGAGTTTACAAAGAATGGTGTGAAAAGGGAAAAACATCCAGTATGCGGCAGTCATGTGGGCGAAAATGCCTTGTTGATGCTAGAGGTCAGAGGAGAATGGGCCGACTGATTCAAGCTGATAGAAGAGCAACTTTGACTGAAATAACCACTCGTTACAACCGAGGTATGCAGCAAAGCATTTGTGAAGCCACAACACGCACAACCTTGAGGCGGATGGGCTACAACAGCAAAAGACCCCACCGGGTACCACTCATCTCCTAATCCTATCAATATGGGCCAACATTTCTAAAGAATGCTTTCAGCAGCTTGTTGAATCAATGCCACGTAGAATTAAGGCAGTTCTGAAGGCGAAAGGGGGTCAAACACAGTATTAGTATGGTGTTCCTAATAATCCTTTATGTGAGTGTATATATATGTCATCTGTGGAAAGCATAGGACCATAAAATCTTCGTCCAATCATTGCATTCGGACCGAATGCAATGGTTGGACAAACTTTTTTTGGTCCTGCCTGTCAACGTATGTATTTTCATACCTCCGTGCACCATGCTTGTGCAGACATCTCGCATCATCAGCGTGTTTCATGCTATGCAGAATTAGACAGACATCAGTCACTGAGCGCCACAAACAAACAGCAGCCACCTTTACAGTTCCAAGACAAACTCGCTGCAAAAACTGCTAGTTTTAGCAAGTTAACCCTTAAACGCATACCTCGGGTCTTTAGTGACCCGGGACGTCATTCACTACCCTCCTCCTCATATAGAAGTTAGACATCAATCTTCATATTATTCCGCAATCAATTCATTAATCACTGAATTGATTCATTAATCACGTCGCTAACGGCCCGAGGTGTATAACAGTGTAAGTATATTTTTTCTGCAATGTGGAATAGAATGAATGCACTCGATAACGTCCACTATGGTTTCGGACACCACTACAAATGGCTGTCCCCTCAAATAATGCCCTATTTGAGGGTATAGGGGGCGATTTCAGATTCAGCCATAGTTACTGAAAACAAAAGAATAGGAAGTATCATCAGCAAAACTTGAAATGGCTCAGTGATTGACTGCAGAGCAAGAACTGAACGCAATCAAATATTAGTGCCGCTGTCACTTGATGGTGGATCTGGTGAAGAAGCTGACAGCTATCAAAATATTGATTTTGATTACGTTAAAAACAATAGTTTTGAGAATATGTTTGAGATGGCGAACCTGAATATGTAATAATGAACATTTAGGGGTGAAGGGAATTTCAAACAAACTGAAACATAGGGTGCATACAATATTTGTGTACAATTGTACTATGCTTCGTCTTAATAAATAAAATATATTTTTTAAGAAAGTTGTTAGAAAAAAAAAAATTATCATAAATGGACATGTAAGTATAAATTATAGAATGACAACTTTATGCTACTTTTATGGTACTTATTTGTAATTTTTGGAACTTAACAGAATCGTCTACTTTTGTGATCAACAAAAATATAAAAGTCGACATGAGATTGAGTAAACAATGACAGATTTTTCACTGTCGAGTGAATTATTTTATGAAGAGTTTTTCATAATGTCATTATGGCATCACATATCATGATCTTTCCCAGTTTATAATGCTATAACATGTTTCTCCAGCTACATACCGGCATTTTCATGCCCCCTTTGTACTACCCCAAATTATGTTAACCAAAAATAGCAAATGTTTAATGAAAAACTCCTGACCGGTCAGCTGGTTTTAGTACAAACTCCATAAATAACACGCTCTTTGCAAGCTCTGCACATTTTTCTACATTTATACTCTTGAGGAATATGTGTCAGAATTCCTAAAGGATTCAGAATATTTTGGGTCGTGCTGAGAACGATTCACTAAATGACGCATTGGCTGTGAACCGGATTATGAAATTGCGAGAAATGTATCTAGAAATGTTTAAATTTTTCATCTCAGACCACACTATGCAAAGCGAAATTTCGCATTTGAGTATGCAGCGCTGCCATTTCAAATAACGAGAAACCACTGGGACAAATTTCCACAGCCCAGCAAATACCAATTCAAGGCAGCAGACCGGAGGCTCTTTGGTGTGTAATGTGGGTGAAAAGTCAGCACTCTTGACGTTTAAAGCGTGTGTGTGTTGCATCCGCCCTTCCTTCCTGCACCGCTGCCCTCTCATCCAGTTTATCCTGTACCACTGCCCTTCTATCCTGCCTGATAATGAACCGGTGTGTTTGCCTGTTTTATCAGCCTCTAAAGCCCAATTTATACTTCTGGGTCGAGTGTATGCCGTAGCGACGTCGTAGGCTGTGTGTTGCACGCATAGCCTATGACGTACCCTGACGTGCACGTCTCCAAAAATGTAACAACACGTTGATTCTACGCAGAATGCAAGCGTTGTGATTGTTCTGCCAGAACCCCTCCCTCAGGGATACACATCCCTCTGCATGTGTAACTGCAAGTCAACGTGGACAAGGACGCAGAAGTATAAATCAGCCTTAACTATGTCACTCATTTGGCTCCTCAAACACAAGCATGCACTGCTGCCATAAAAACCACTATGGCAATCGGTGCAAATATCAGATCAATTCATTTCGAGACAGTGCTATGCAAGTTCACAACTAATGACTGTGAGAGTTTATGGGTCAATGACATTATCGAGTGTCTATGATAAAGAAAAAAAGGTTGTTTAAAACATGTGCCAGTGTCAATCTGTGGTGTTTTTTGTTTTGTTTTCAAGGTCTTGTATTCATAATTTTCTGTGTTTGCCTTTTGTTTTCTTCCGTTGCCATGTTCCTCATTTGTTCATCAGTTCATACACTGCCCAGCCAAAAAAAGTGAAGAATAATTTTCACACATGAATTGGCACCTCTGAGTCCAGACCTTAAATTCATTGAAAGTCTTTGGGATGAGCTGGAGGAGACTTTACAGAGTGCTGGACTCTTGCATTGTCAATACAAGATCTTGACCAAAAATTGATGCACCTCTTGATGGAAATAACATCATAACATTTATTCTGGACTCAGAGGTGCCAAAATAAGTCAATGTACTAAAATGAGAAAAACTCAAATAAAATTAAAGCTATATATATATATATATATATATATATATATATATAATACCTTATAAAAATTAAAAAAGCACATAACAAAACTTAAACTATAAATAAATAAAAATAAAACCCGTTCAAAATATTATTAAATACAATAACAGAAAATAAATCAAATCTAAAATAGCATTGATTTCAAAATATGTATTTTTTTTTTACATTTATATAAATATATTTCAAAATGTAATTTTGCTTTTACATTTAGACTTTATGCCCCCCAAAAATATCAAGATGAATTTATTTTAGAAATTAATAACATGTACATCATGAAAAAGTTGCATTAAGCCTTTATAGTAATTTTATTTTTTTATTAATTTATTTTTGTATAAATGAATCGATGCATAATTTAATTGACTTGTTGTATATTTATATCTTGTATATTTTTTGAGGGTGGATCTGAAATTTCCTGAAAGTCTGTGTTGACTATATGGATTGAAGTCCTCCTACACCCTTTAAATAAACACAATGTCAAAAACTGCTGTCACGCAATGCCTAGTAACATGCCATTACAATCCCCTACACACCAAGCTTTCCAAAGAACAACATGTAATGCTCATTTATCTTTGAAATGATATATGAAACAAAGAAAATGTGTCAGAGCATTTGTTTAAGTGCACTGGCTGTTTGCCACAGGACCCCCTTGAGGATCTGAAGATGTACAGATCATAAACGTGACACAGTTGTGCCTTTGGGAAAACGGGTTGAGAGGGTTCTACTATGTGACGCATGCATGGAAGGGAAGCAAAAGAGGGGATGTGCATTAACAGGGATTTAATTCCATTTTACCAACCTTAATGGGCACACTAGAGGGTTTCCTAATAAGTGCCATGGTAACCTATCCATTAAGACGAGATGAAAACGACTGCCTTCCGGAAGACAGTACAAAATGTAACTGTAAATGGGTGCATTACAAGACAGAGAGGTAAGCAGGGGCAATTCTAGGATTTTAATATTAGGAGGGCTCAATGAGGGTATATTGTTTGAAAAAAAAGGTATATTGTTTGTATACTATGATAGGCATGAACAATACAGTAGGTTCTTCACTACTTATCAAGACAATCCCTGAATGTTGAATTTATTTTTTAATCATTTTAAATAATTGCCTAATACACTCACCTAAAGGATTATTAGGAACACCATACTAATACTGTGTTTGACCCCCTTTCGCCTACAGAATTGCCTTAATTCTACGTGGCATTGATTCAACAAGGTGCTGAAAGCATTCTTTAGAAATGTTGGCCCATATTGATAGGATAGCATCTTGCAGTTGATGGAGATTTGTGGGATGCACATCCAGGGCACGAAGCTCCCGTTCCACCACATCCCAAAGATGCTCTATTGGGTTGAGATCTGGTGACTGTGGGGGCCATTTTAGTACAGTGAACTCATTGTCATGTTCAAGAAACCAATTTGAAATGATTCGAGCTTTGTGACATGGTGCATTATCCTGCTGGAAGTAGCCATCAGAGGATGGGCTAGGATGATGCCCAATTGGCACTAAGGGGCCTAAAGTGTGCCAAGAAAACATCCCCCACACCGTTACACCACCACCACCAGCCTGCACAGTGGTAACAAGGCATGATGGATCCATGTTCTCATTCTGTTTACGCCAAATTCTGACTCTACTATCTGAATGTCTCAACAGAAATCGAGACTCATCAGACCAGGCAACATTTTTCCAGTGTTCAACTGTCCAATTTTGGTGAGCTCGTGCAAATTGTAGCCTCTTTTTCCTATTTGTAGTGGAGATGAGTGGTACCCGGTGGGGTCTTCTGCTGTTGTAGCCCATCCGCCTCAAGGTTGTGCGTGTTGTGGCTTCACAAATGCTTTGCTGCATACCTCGGTTGTAACGAGTGGTTATTTCAGTCAAAGTTGCTCTTCTATCAGCTTGAATCAGTCGGCCCATTCTCCTCTGACCTCTAGCATCAACAAGGCATTTTCGCCCACAGGACTGCCGCATACTGGATGTTTTTCCCTTTTCACACCATTCTTTGTAAACTCTAGAAATGGTTGTGCATGAAAATCCCAGTAACTGAGCAGATTGTGAAATACTCAGACCGGCCCGTCTGGCACCAACAACCATGCCACGCTCAAAATTGCTTAAATCACCTTTCTTTCCCATTCTGACATTCAGTTCGGAGTTCAGGAGATTGTCTTGACCAGGACCACACCCCTAAATGCATTGAAGCAACTGCCATGTGATTGGTTGATTAGATAATTGCATTAATGAGAAATTGAACAGGTGTTCCTAATAATCCTTTAGGTGAGTGTATATTACTGTAATCTAGATTGGCAATATGTGGGTGAAATATTTATTTTAAATATTTTTTCAACACGTAATGTTTTAAACGCTATTATTTTTTAAACTACATTTTTGCAGTAAAATTAACTTTAAAGAAGATCTACATTTCTCAATTTCATTCATGGAGATAAAATGGAAAATGTATCATGCTTTAGTGGAGGATTTCTGTCACCTGGTGGAAAACAAACACTTTTAACATGAAAATGACATGAAATGACCACTATAACCAGTAGATGGCAGCAGAGGAGCACTCATTAGCTCATTTGCCATTTCCACTCCCTTTTATAGTTCTTTTTGCATGTTTTGATTTTTATTTATTATAAAATGAATATTATAACACATTGTTTGCAATTTTATTGCACTGAAGTATTACATATAGCAAGAGTAGGAAAAATCACAAAGTCTTGACTTTGCAAGCTTGATGGACTCGATCGACTCCATCAGTGTTTTGATTATCGTTCTGAATCTGATCCAGACATAGTCTTTGACAAAAATTGGATTTTCTCAGCTTTTTGCTCAAAATGTTGCTTTTTTTAATTAAACTTACCCACATTCAAGTTTTGATAAAAAGAAAGTATTAATCTAGAATAAAACTTTTTTGTTGTTGTTGTATTCTGGGGGCCATGAAAATTTTGTGAAAATGATCAAAAATGCTGGCAACTTAAAAAAAGAAGAAAAAAAAAAAAAAAACGCTGGTGAGGAAAGAGTTATGGTTTTATTGTAGTTGTGAGTTATGGCATGTGTATATGAGGTGGAGCTATATTTTTTCAATTTATTCATACTCTATATAATATATAATATAATAATAATAATATATATTTATTATTATTATTATTATTATTATTTTTAAATATGGTGTGTTGCTATGATTTATGTGATGCAGTGGCTGTATTTTGAGCCCAAAACCAGTTTCCCTCCGGAACAATAAAGTACACGTTAACTTTGAATAAAGATTAAAGACTTAATAAAGACCTTTTTTGTAAGTATTTGGAAGCAATTTCTGAGTGAAAATTGTTTCAAAGTATAAACCCAACAGCACATTTTTCAGTGCAGTACACAACAGAGCACAACAATGTACTTTAATTAATGTTCCTTGTTTTGAAATTAATAACAGGTTTTTATCTGTTATAATTTATTATTGAATCTTATACCAAATATTAAGACCTTTTACACAAAATATTATTAAAAAAATTATGTCAAAACAACCATTTCCAAGATGCAATTTTGTGAGGTCGTAATAATATTACCTGCATTGCGACACTCACAATGGCAGCAGAGCAGTCAAAGATGTTCATCTAGTGCATTTTTAAATTGCGTAATAGAATGCAAAAGCCTGTTTTGTGTGACCTGGCCATACCTATGTCAATAAACGCAATTAAAACTCAAAGAAGGATTTCTTAAAACGAAAGAACTTATAGTGGAGTTATTATATCAAGCATTGAACCGCAACCAGCTGACAGTGACTGAGAGCAAATACAGGGACATGTACGGCATGTTAATAAAAACAAAGACTTTAAATGTTCACGCTGATATACAGTATGTTTTTGGATCTTATTTTTGGATGGACGGTAAAATGTAGACAGCAGCTCAGAAGCAGAGCAGATGGCTGACAAATGTCCTGGCTGGAAGCAACGTTCTACATAATTTGATAATCCTCTGTGCTGTTACTCTGTTTTATAGCTCAGAGAGACTGTACAAGCTTGTTGTAGGAGGATGGTAGCTGTAACAAAATTGAGTCAGACTGAGAAAACAAGAAAGAAGGGAAGAAAAGACAAAGAAACAGTGAACATTTGGGAAGAATTGTTGAAGAATTCAGATCTGAAGACAATCCGGATGCAAAACTCTATCACCTATTACATAGCTCTTATTTTCTGCTATTTCAATTAATGCAGCAAAATATTTTATCATAAACGGGACTAGATGGGGTTCTGCACTGAACTTAAATAACACAGCATGCGCAATCTAGAATAACTCCTTTACTTTGCAAGTAATGACTCTCTTATCACTGAAAGGCTGTAATCTTAAAAGGCTTCCTGTGAAGTTGTCTTGTGTGCAGCACTCTGGCATTTAATCCATATTTAAAGCATCAAAATTTATACTTTGACTCTAATTGCTTGAGTGTTTGGTGATGGCTGCAGTATTCAGTCATCACAGGTTTATTTACATGGAAGTATTTGAGAGAAATGTGGCTTTGGGAAGTCAAATAACATCATGTCCTGGAGTCATGGTCTCATTAGCACATATGCTCTGACACACTGAGCCTTGATGCTTTTTTTTGTTTGTTTGTTTTTGGGTGATAAAAGCTCATGATATTTCCTAATCACATTCCCCCACTTCAAAGTGGCAAAAAGGCCAAAAAACTTCATATAGGCTCTGTTTCAAAACCAAGTTAGCTGCCTACATAGGTAGCATTGCAATGTATCACAGGGGTCTGTGCCAAAGAGTAGGCATAATTATGCTGCCTTCTAAGTTACCTTGTTCTATGACGCAGCTAGTATCTTTCGTGGTGTAGGCAGTCTCATAAAGTACTATGTTGGTGGAGAATGCAGGCACAATGTCTACAAATATGCTTAAATATCCAATAATTATCAATAATAACTGTTTAATCTCATTTAGAATTACTTTTTTTAATCCAGTATTGGTATTTTTATGCATTTGAGTATTGCAGTGTTGCGTTAGCTTAGCAACATGCTAATTCCAAAGTAGTAAAATCAATTGTAGTTTAAGTCATATGACACCTACACTAAAAAAAAAAGCTTGTTGGTCTAACTTAAGGTGGGAATACACAAAATTTGCACAGATTTTTGCAGTTTATATACAGTCTTGCACAAAAGTTTACACAACCCTTGCAGAATCTGTCAAAATATGAATAATTTTAATGAAATAAGAGGGATCATACAAAATGTTATTTTTTATTGATAAAAATTAGAATGAATAAGATATGATTGACACTGAGGACAATTGAGGGACTCAAACACAACTATTAAAAAAGGTTGAAACATTCATTGATGCTCCAGAAGGAAACACAACGCAGAGCCGGGGGAAAAAAGGGGGGGGGACTTTTGATTTTGATTGAAAATAAAAAAAATGATTTAGTACTTCCCTTTTGGAAGCAACAGAAGTTACGTTTCGTGTTTCATAGAAGACAAATTAAGTACAATTTACTTTGATCTTCAAATTCAAAAAGTTTTCACCCCCGGCTCTTAATGCATTGAGTTTCCTTCTGAGGCATCTGAGAATGTTTGAACAACCATCACAAAACAACAAAAAAGTTGTGTATCATGCAGTGTATCATAAGTCGACAATTGTTGCCGAAAGTCTGCAAAAAAATTGCATAGTGTATGATGGGCACACACTCTATTTTTTAGCTTCATACTATGATTCCACCCAGTCAGAGGATATAAAGGTTGCAACAACTAGTCGATAACGAAAATCATCGACAACGATTCTCATTATCGATTAGTCGGGTCTGCCCTCTAATGGATAACTTCCACCCGTCGCGCCAAATTACAGTACTGAAAAATGCATTTCTATGGACAAAATGCATCTAAAATAGTGGAATGGAAACAGAGTGAGCTGATGCGGGAAATGTACGTCACATGATCCAAGCGCTCAAAACATGAGCCTCAAGCTAAATGCATTAGTGTTTTAACATACTCTGTCATGCGCTTTGACAGTTGAGATGTGTGTGCGTCCTCAGCGCAAAATGTTCATTTTACAGGTTATATCTTCATCTGTAAATGTTACTAATTCACGCAAGTATTTCCATTTTGCATGAAAGCGCGTCCTGACAGGCAGTCTGCACTTCACTAATCGAGTGGCGTGCGCATGCGCGTCAAACATACAGAATGCAGTCAAGAGGGAGACAATTAATATTAGGCACAAAAACCTTAATTTAGGTGAAATATCTGCTGTTGGACGCTAAATTTAGGTTTAAAAGTCATGTAATTCAAGTATTTTATGAGAGTAGTAACTGTAAAGAGATAACAGCGTGTAATTGAATATAAATGTAAGACGTTTCTTATAGCCTATATTTACAGGATAAATAAATAACAGTAACAGGACACTTTGTCCATAGCAAATGTGTGTGTGTTCCTGCAGAACATTCCTCTAATCTGGTAACACTGAATTTGTGGGGGGTTTTTTTGTGTGTTTTTGTTTTTCTTTACCATCATTTTAATGTAGGGATTTAAACTGTCCTTTTGCTTAGTAACTTTATAACACATAATGTATAGCACAGACATACCATAGTTTTATTATAGTAAAACCATGTTTTTTGGTGTATTGATTACCATTTGTATAACCACACAAACACTATGGAATTAACTATTAAACTATGGATTTGAAGCAAAACCATGGAATAACTACAATAACCCTGTTATTTATTTATTATATTTTTTGTTTGTTTGTTTGTTTTATTAGTTGTAAAACCATAGTTCATTTTTGTAATGGTAGATATATTCACTATCTATGTGTTCATAGCACTCAGCTGACACGTTTGTTTGAAGGACAGCATTGGCAGGATGTGGAATAGTGTGTTTTGTCAATAAAAAAAACAAAACTGGGTTTTATCTGATTAATTGAAAAAATAATCGACCATCTAATCGATTATCAAAATAATCGTTAGTTGCAGCCCTAGAGGATATCAAAACATGTTTGATTTTTTGAGCCGATCTTAGAACACATACCATGTATGATGCATTGCTACTAAAACCGAAGCTATCCTCTCTACCAGTGTTGCAATAAAATGCAATACAAATACAATAACTGTTACAGTACAGATGGGACGGAGACAAGAAGTATGGGAAGTGGTGTTTATTTTGAGCAGTCCAGTATGATGATGGAAGTGCAGGTGAATGGTGATGAGGATCGTGAGAGGTGGATGAAGGAATCTTGGAGAAGTCGCTCGGAATACTTGCTGTTGAGATCGCTGGAGAGAGGTTTGGAATGGAGAAGAGGATGGAGACACACACACACGAGGTTGGAACACAGGAGACTCTTGGAGGGAACAATGGAAGAAGGTAAGTACAATATAAGAAGTCCTTGAAGTAAGCATAGAGGTAAGTACCAATTACAAACGAGACCGGACAGTGACTGAGCGTGTGAGTGTGTCTTTTGTACTGTGGGTGATTGGTGTGATGATGAGCTGCAGGTGCGCGTGATCAGTACTCAGGGGAAGGCGTGCGCTGTGATTGAGTGACGTGGGAGCCTGGCGGGTCTGTGACATTACCCCCCCCTCCACGGCCCGCTCCAGACCCTCTCGCTCTCCCGGAACCAGTAGTCTATAGCTGGAACATCCGACGGTTCCCCGGACCAAGGGAACAATGGGGGTTGGTAACCAAGCACGCACTGGAATGGAGTTAGACCGGTGGTAGACTGACGTAGGGAGTTTTGTGCGTACTCGGCCCAACCCAGGAACTGGTTCCAGGAGTCCTGGTGGCCGTGACAGAAGGTACGGAGGAAGCGACCGATCTCCTGAATCTTCCTCTCTGTCTGCCCGTTGGTCTGTGGATGATAACCGGAAGAGAGGCTGACAGTCACACCTAGGAGTGAGAAGAACGCTTTCCATACCCGGGAGATGAATTGAGGTCCTCTGTCGGAAACAATGTCCTCTGGGATACCATAGTATCTAAAGATCCTATTAAACATGAGTTCTGCCGTGTCCATGGCAGTAGGCAGTCCTTTCAAAGGAATCAGACGACAGGATTTGGAAAATCTATCCACTAATACACAGGTACAGCCCCCAGACACAGGAAGATCAGTGATAAAGTCTACTCCTAGGTGTGACCATGGACGGTTGGGAACGGGCAGAGGATGGAGTTTGCCGGAGGGAAGATGTCTAGGGCTCTTAGAGATGGCGCATTCCTGGCATCCTCTCACGTACCTTCTGACGTCTGACGCCATGTTGGGCCACCAGAAGCGCTCCTTCAGCAGCGAGAGGGTTTCATTGACCCCCGGGTGGCCAGTGCCCAAAGACGTGTGGGACGTGTGAATGAGGGGAGTGCGCCGTGTCCGTGAGATGTATTGTAACCCGAGTGGGCAACCCGGCGGAGCATTGGTGGAGACATTGGAAGAGGGCAAGGTCTCCTCTGACCAGGTGATGGGACTCACGAACAGTTTCTCAGAAAGAATGGGTTCAAACTTCTTGGAGTCCTCTTCGGTGTTGAAGAGACAGGAAAGGGCGTCCGCCTTCACATTCTTGGGTCCTGTGCCCGGTGGGCACTGTTCTTCACAAGATTCAATTTCACTATCTCCTATCGGCATAGGAGATAGTGAAATTGAATCTTGTGAAGAACAGTGCCCACCGGGCCTGGCGGGGATTGAGTCTCTTGGCGTCCCTGAGGTATTCTAAGTTTTTATGGTCTGTGAGTACCAGGAAAGGAAGTTGGGAACCCTCCAACCAATGCCTCCACTCTTCCAGGGCCATCTTGATGGCGAGAAGCTCCCGGTTGCCGATGTCATAATTCACCTCCGCCGGGTTGAGCTTGCGGGAGAAGGCACATGGATGGAGTCTACTTGGGGTCCCCTGCTGCTGTGAGAGCACGGCTCCCACTCCTGTGGTAGATGCGTCTACCTCGACTACGAAGGCTTTCGTGGGGTCTGGATGCACTAGGAGGGGAGCCGAAGTGAAGGCTTCTTTAAGGTCCTCGAAGGCTTTCGTGGCCGCGGGGTTCCAGGACAGAGACTTGGGCTTACTACGGAGTAGTTGAGTAAGAGGGCAAGAGATAATACTATAGTTGAGAATGAAGCGACGATAGAAGTTAGCAAATCCTAAGAATCTCTGAAGTTCTTTTATGGTTGTGGGAGTGGGCCAGTTCCGGATGGCTTCCACCTTACCCTCGTCCATCCGGATGCCACTGCTGTCGATGTTGTATCCAAGGAACTGCACTGAGGGTTGATGAAAGGAACATTTCTCGGCCTTGAGATACAATTGGAACTCCCTCAGGCGTTGCAGGACCTCCGCAACATGGTGGCGATGTTCGGCCAGGCTCCGGGAGTATATCAGGATGTCGTCGATGTAGACCAGTACGAATCTGTGGAGAAACTCCCGGAGCACCTCATGGATGAAGTCCTGAAATGTTGGACAGTCCATAGGGCATGACAAGATATTCGTAGTGGCCAGTAGGGGTCACGAAGGCTGTCTTCCACTCGTCCCCCTCACGTATTCTGATGAGGTTGTAGGCGCTGCGGAGGTCCAACTTGGTGAAGACAGTGGCACCACGGTTGGGACGAGAGGAAGGGGATAATGGAATTTGATTGTGATCTTGTTGAGTGCTCGGTTATGGTCCAGTCTTCTGTTACGGTACAGAAGGGACGGAGACAAGAAGTATGGGAAGTGGTGTTTATTTTGAGCAGTCCAGTATGATGACGGAAGTGCAGGTGAATGGTGATGAGGATCGTGAGAGGTGGATGAAGGAATCTTGGAGAAGTCGCTCGGAATACTTGCTGTTGAGATCGCTGGAGAGAGGTTTGGAATGGAGAAGAGGATGGAGACACACACACGAGGTTGGAACACAGGAGACTCTTGGAGGGAACAATGGAAGAAGGTAAGTAACATATAAGAAGTCCTTGAAGTAAGCATAGAGGTAAGTACCAATTACAAACGAGACCGGACAGTGACTGAGCGTGTGAGTGTGTCTTTTGTACTGTGGGTGATTGGTGTGATGATGAGCTGCAGGTGCGCGTGATCAGTGCTCAGGGGAAGGCGTGCGCTGTGATTGAGTGACGTGGAAGCCTGGCGGGTCTGTGACAATAACAGTTATCCAATCATATCCACTGTTGAGGCAATGTTTTTTTTGTTGCACATCGAGGGATTTATTTGTTTAATGTGTATCCATCGCATTTTATGCGCATGTCTTCTTATCGAATAAAAAATGTATCCACCTCAAATGTGCGCATGCGATTTTTATGCACATTTTTATTCATATTGGCGTTTACCCCTGGCGTTTTTATGCGATATCTAGATATTGAGAACATGCAACCTAGCTTTAAAACATGTAGCCATTAGTAACCCTGTCATGAACGATCGTTGATAACACACAATGAAGAAGATACAATTCAAAAGTCTTTAATGCTAATCCATACATATATGATTTATCTTATATGAAAACCACCACTATGTTCAAAGTGTGAGAGAGAGAAGAGAGAAGAGAGAGAGAGAGAGAAAGAGAGAGAGAAAATAAGATGCATCAGAGGAAGATAAGATGATCAGAGATGCATTAGAAGAAGGGAGACAGATGACATCAAATACAGCATTTTACATTACAGTATGCCATGTGATAATGTAAACAGATTTCCATTGTAGAGACTGCCACATTACTGTAACTCACCCTTATAAAGGTCAACTACAGTATAGATTTAGTCATATGGTACACTGAGAACATTTACTGTATTGGCAGCAAACTCTGTTCTAGCACAAAACTTCATGGCCGTGTCATAACTTCATCACACCTTTTGATAACACACTGGATAGGTACTATTAATACTTACTTTAGTTGGACAATAACTGTTTTCTAGAGCTAATGTACAGCCAAAACAATCTCTCTTCCATTTATTTCTTATTATCACTGTAAAGCTGCTTTGAAACAATCTATTGTGAAAAGCGCTGTATAAATGAAGGTGACTTGACTTGACTATTACAAACATTATGGATTCAATTACATAAAGTAGGTCATGTAAGTGTAGGTTTTCTAATGTGGCATCTGTATTACTGTAATTAAGATGATTTGAAATGTCTTGCATTGTTTGCTATTGAATGAACTGATCGAACTAGCCTACTAAACTGAAAGAAGATCATACTGTTAAACCAAATGTTCTCATTACATATCACAATGACCTTGTGTTTTGAAACTATGTACAACTAGAATGAAAGCATGAGATCAGGTTTTGAAAGAATGACTAGCTGTGTTACAAGTGTGATCAGTTTGGAGTTTTGTACTAAGAGTTTTGAAAATGAACACCTTACTTGTGAAAATAGCACCAAAGCAAATAAAAAAAACTGTAATAACGAAACTGACATGCAGCGAGGTGAGAAAGCAATAACAGAAAACTGAACATAACTGTGACACACCCAAAGCCTAACCACACGCTCTACTTTTCAGCCAAATGATAACCACAAAAATCGTCTCGGGTTACTTGACTGTAAACATGAGCTTGGGATGTCGACTCAAGGACGTGAGAGCCCTGAGTAGCGTGAACATCCAAACTATAAAACCTAATAAACATGTGCGGAGAGGACCAGCCTGCCACATAACATACATGCTGCAAAGGGGCACCTCTTGCTAAAGCCCTGGAGGATGCAACCCCCCTGGTAGAATGAGCCCTCAAACCTAGAGGCCAAGCTTCACCGCGCACCTCATAGGCTAGAGCAATAGCATCCCTCACCCAATGAGACATAGTCTGTTTTGTGGCGGCCGCCCCCCGGTTACGGCCCCCGTGACAAATGAACAGTTGCTCTGACTTACGCCATTGGCTAGTGCGGTGGACGTGAATCTGAAGAGCACGAACTGGACACAGTAAGTGGAGTTTCTCCTGCTCCGGCGAAGTGAACGGCGGAGGACAGAAGGCTTCAAGGACGACCGGATGTATGGTCGAAAACGGGACTTTTGGAAGATAGTCAGGGTGAGGGTACAAAATAGCCTTAACCATCCCCAGGGGCGAAGTCTAAGCGGGATGGCGAGACCGACAGAGCCAATCACCAATTCTCTTTATTGACAAGATAGCCATAAGAAAAATAATCTTTAGAGTCAGAAGCTTGACCGGCGCTGACTCCAGCGGTTCAAATGGTTTGTCAACTAGCCCCTCAAGGATCTTGGATAAATCCCATGAGGGAACTTTAATTCTGACAGGAGGCCTCAGTCGCCTAGCTCCACGAATGAAGTAGGCAATCAAAGGGTGTTTCCCCACTGAAACCCCGTCAGTTAGCATGGCAAGCTGAAACGGCGGCCACAAAAACTCTGAGAGTAGCAGGACAGCTTTTCTTGCAAAAACTCCAGCACTGAAACAATCTGGCAGTGGACTGGGTCTGCATGATGTGTAGCACACCACCTCTCAAAGACACGCCACTTAAGGGTGTACATTCTTCTGGTGGAAGGGGCCCTAGCACTCAAAATGGTCTCAATTACATCCGCTGGAAGTCCAGCATCCCTTAGCCGGTCCCCCTCAGAGGCCAAACATGAAGGTTCCATAACTCGAGCCGGGGATGGAATACCGCCCCCTGCGCCTGAGACAGGAGATCTCTCCTGTTCGGTATCGCCCAAGGAGAGATATCATTTTTGAGAACCAGACTCTGGTCGGCCAATGAGGCGCTATCAACAAGAGACATGACCCTTGTTGACGGACCTTTGCCAGGACTCCCGGGAGCAGAGCAATCGGAGGAAATGCGTATAGTTGTTCCTGGGCCATGAATGTGGGCCATGGCGTCCAGACCCAGGGAGGCTGGAGGAGTCAGTGAGAAGTAGAGGGGACATTGTTTCCTGTGAAGCGAAGAGGTCCACTTCTGCTTCATAATATTTTTCCCAGATCTGACTGACCACATCGGGATGGAGCTTCTAATCCCCATGTGTGACCTCCTGTCTGGATAACAGATCTGCTCCCACATTCGTGCTTCTGGGAATGTAAATCGCCCTTAGGGACAGGAACTTGTCCTGAGCCCAAAGCAGAACTTGCTGCTCTAGTTTGTTCAAACGGCACGAACGCAGTCCACCCTGGTGATTTATATATGCGACTACTGCAGTATTGTCCACCCGCACCAGGACATGGTAGCCTTTTAACTGCCGGAGAAAGTATTTCAGGGCCAGAAATACGGCCATCAATTCGAGGCAACTGATGTGCCAACCGAGATGACGGCCACTTAAGACCCCAAAAGCTTTAGGACCTCTTTTTCTTTTCTGAGATCAGAGATCTCAGGTCCAGCTTCTTCTTAGGTGGCGGAGCGTGGCGCGCCGGCCCCCAGTCCTTACAAGGGGGCGCGCGACTCGCCACACTCTGCTTTTGAGCTTCACGTTTTTGGGAAGCTGGACCTGGTTGGGGCTGGGTGGCCGACAGCCCCAACCCCTGGGCACGGCGTGGGAAGAACTTATCAAAGGCTTCCTTGTGTTTTTCTACTGACTACAGCGTTGACTGAATCGCCAAATAGACCAGACAGCGCCACGGGAGTGTCAAGGAGAAAAACTTTGTCTCTCCCCTTGATGCCAGTGAGGTTAAGCCACAGATGTCTCTCTGTAGCGACCATAGCACCCCTAGACTGACCGATGGCACGGGCCGTCTGATTGGTCATGCGGGGAGACAAATCTGTGGCATGGCGCAGCTTTCCCTCACTCGTGCCCAGCTCTTTAAGCAGATCAGCCTGGTACGCCTGTAACACCGCCATGGTGTGCAGGGCGACACCAGCCTGACCCGCTGCCTGAAACGCTTTCCCCACCATTGTGGATGTACTCCTGCACGTTCTGGAGGGAAGCTCAGGCTTTTTAAGTGATGATGCGCTACCCAGTGAGCGATAACCCGCGAGTGTCTCTTCAACTTGGGGCATCATCGTATAACCTTGTGCCTTCACACCCACGATAGTCGAATAAACTGACGTCACAGGCACGAAGACACAAGAAGAGTAAGGTTTATTCCAAGATTTAGCTCTGCATGTAAATCTGGAAAGAAGGGGAGGGATCGCCTCTGACGCCTCCCCCTGGCTGCCTGACAAAAATCTGTCGTAATTTGGATCGTCTGGGGGTCTCTCGTTCCTCTCGTTCCAGTCTAACTGAAGACTGTCCACAGCGCGAGTGACTACCTCATCACCCGATGAGCGCTCGGAGGCAGTGCACTCAATATCCATAGTGCACCAGAAGCGGGCTGAAGAACCTCTCGATCTGGCTCATCACGCAGATCGACATGCCATGACATAGAGGACACACAGGCTCGTTCTATCCGCAGGAATGCGAGCCTGGAGCGGAGCGCTTTAACTGAAAAAAGCTCACAGTGCTCACACTCTGCGTTCTCAAGGGTTACCACGGCACTCCAGAAGCAAGCCGTGTTCCCCCAGACACAAAACGCAGTAATCATGCGGATCCTCCTCGGAGATGGGCTGCGAACAGGGCGGCACGCATCTCTTACTGGATTCACATGCCATGACTCACTACTTTCTTTTTTTTTTTCACTCCTTTCTTTTCGTTTGAGAGAAAGAGAGTGTGAAAATGCTTGATCCTGCCTTGCAAAACTTACTCCTAACAAAGGGAAGTTTGAAAAGAAAGTTTGTTCAGCACACAGTCACAATACAGGTCTGAAGACAAAAAGCACACCTGTTACACGTCTATTTATAGCCCATGACGTGTGCATTCCAATGATGTCATCATCAGCGGTTATTTAAGTCAAATTCTTTGGTGTTTGCCACACGTGTTCACAACCAGTCAAACAAAGACATTTAAAACCAAGCGCAGCATTGAGTGTAGCTTTTGATAGGGAACAACATAACAGAAACTCTGTTAAATGTCAATTTACTCTGCCATGGCCTGTTGCATTAACCAGGTTTCAGTTGCTACCCAGGTAAGTTTAGGATTACTTTGACCAAACACTGTCTTTTCAGGCTCAAGAAGGCAGATTGTTTTTTTTATTAGGTTTCATCGCCATGATAACTTACGCTACATGGTTAACCTGCTCCGGAGCAGGTTTTATTCTGGGTTAGAGATCACAAGCCCAAACTGGACCAATCAGCTGTGAGTAAAGTGACATGCTGATAGAATAAAGCTACTCCCCCTGTACAGAACTCCCCCTGTATCTCTCACTCCAAATTAAAGCAGTTTAGCAGCAGCAGTGTTTATTCCTGCCTGCGAAATGTTTAATTTCATGATATTTCTCATAATGATCTGTTAATCTTCAGCAGAGAAATGAATGGTTTCAGCTCTTTCACGTGACAAGTGAATCAAACTGACACTCTCCATGCTCTGTGTGATTGGCTGTTTGCCGCAAACTCTGGATTAAACCTGCTCAGTTTATACCGAGCGTTGTGAGCCTGCTGAATCTAAACCAGGTTGGATTTATATGGATTTGTCAACTCTAAACCTACTCTGAAACCTTCATGCAACTGGCCTCTGTACCAGCCCTATGCAAAGCATGCTGGGATCTAGAAATCCACTGCCCAGTTTCACTGCCTATTTAGTCCCAACACAAATCGGTTAAGTTAATTTAACATTTTACAATTTTAATTCATTTAATTTTAAGATTTAGTGCAAATGACAAATAAGTAAAAAAAAATATTTGTGTTGCTTGAGCTCATTTTTATTAAAGGCACAATATGTAAGATTTTTGGATAAAAATTTCCAAAACCCACAAGAACAATGTTATATATTTTGTTGACTTGTG
Organism: Rhinogobio ventralis; assembly: GCA_039654625.1. Lineage (NCBI taxonomy): Eukaryota > Metazoa > Chordata > Actinopteri > Cypriniformes > Gobionidae > Rhinogobio > Rhinogobio ventralis. Next base: position 16,654,239 of record CM077217.1, on the reverse strand, counting down.
TACTTACATTATCCCAAATGTTTCCAAGAATGTTTAAATCCAGAGAAATCAGCTATTTTACCAGGACATGGACCACATCCGTGTGTCTCCTATCAATGACATCATACCTGCATTACCCTCGATTTCCTGGGACTGCAAACACAAGGAGACTATAAGGGTAATGAATTAGGCAGGAGCTGAGGGAAAACAGGTGGGGCCAATTACCCAGATAACAAGATGGGCGGGGTGACAAGAGACCAGAGACATGACATCATACCAAAACATGACAAACACACCACATGTGCTACACAGGACCAGACATGTAACAGTTTCAGCCTGACACAGTTATCATTTTCACGTTCAGCTCCACGCTGTTGAAATAGCAAATGCACTTGTGTCCATCTGTTCTGAAAATGAGGTGTATTCAGGTGCATTGTTGGCGTGTTGCTACTTTGAGGCAAGTGAAAATGACTTCGCCATTGACCAACAAAAACCTGGTCTAAAGTCAATGGCAATGGCAAAGTATTTTTGTGTTATTTTAAGGGCGCGTTAGTAATATGCGCCTATGGACGAGTGCACAATGCGTGTACACTCTGATTATTACAAACACAGGGACTTGCAGCAGCACACAAACATTTTTAAATATTAAAAATAAAAGAATTAATCTCTGGAGAGTGTTCAGTCTTTCCGGTCGCAATTTCCGCCATGTAAATAACGAATCCATCATGCTGCGAGCGCAACTGGCTTTTACAGGGAATGGGAGATGAGACTCTGATTGGTTTATTGCACGTTACGCCTAAAACACACCCATGACTCAATAAGAGACTAGGTACAACCCTTTTGGATCATGCTCCTGGCGTGCCGACTGTTTTTTCCGTCGTTAAACTAGCAAAAGTGGATTTGGACACGCCCTAAGTGTGCCTGCGCCATGCGATTCAGACCATGCACTCAGATCGTTAAAATAGGGCCCTTAGTCTTATTGTTTAAATCTTGTTTTCTTGATTTACTGCGAGTACCATGTTTTACCATGCCTAATATCGATCTAGTATACTGCAGTGTGCATAGTGTCTCATAGTAGCCGCCGAGCGAACGCATAGAGTGGCATTATAACATAACTTTCAACACACTGTATCTAATATGATAAAACAGTGTTGTGTTACCCCACATGCGCATGAGCGGAAGGAGGGGAAGAAGCGGAGGCAGTTGTCTGTGGCATAATAAAAGCTCCACTGCTCTCGAACCATGAGTCGCGCTTGTCTCTCATTAGCAATCGCTCCAGCGGCCTCGTTCCACTCCAACGGCTTTCAGCCCCACCCTGCTTCATACTACAGTAACGTTAATAAATCTTTAAAACATTAGCTCATCCATGAATACGATTCCTGCCCGAGTCCCGTCGGATTCTTTTCCACCGGCTGAAGACAACAACTCCCATGATTCCACGAAATCAAGGCATCATCAAGCTACGCTTTTGTTTTGAATAAGCGACCTCTAGCCGTGAAAATTACATATTGCGCCTTTAAGTAAACTGAGCAAATAGCTAAAATCTTTTGGTGGTGTCTGTACATTTCAGTTAGGATGCTCTCTTAGAAGCTGCCTATGTAGGCAGTAGATGCATTGGAACAGAGCCACAGATCACAAAATTGAGCAAAATAAAAATAAAAGGTTTTAAACAAACCACATACTTTCACAAACCCTGGCCCGTCCTGTGTAATTCTCCCACAATTCAGTCACACAATCAAGATATCAGTTAAGAGTATTCTGGTCCTTACCAGAGGACAAGAGTCTAGATTGATTTTCTTTCTGTCTTAATTCCTCCCCACAGTGTTAAGGGCAAATGAAGTTCTTCCATTTAGCTGCAGGCGACTGCTGCCATGTCACAGCGTGAGCCTGGCAGTCTGTTGTGAATTTTTTTCTAGCTTCATTTTGTTTATTGCATTATAATCTCACATCGTCTCATGCGACAGCATTCGCTTTAAAGAACCCCTTTAAATCACTATTGTGTACAACGTAACAACGTTTATAAAACATATTGCTGCAAGTCTAAAGGCAGATTGTTTGAGTCACGTTTGAAGTCATTGTAAATATATGCACACCTGTGACTTCATAATATAAACCCTATATTAATGTACTAAATGCTTTATCGCCTTTCAGTCGTAAACAGTTCGTTGATAATCATCATTTACAACTTTTAACAATATTTAACTTTGAAATTACATATATTGTTTTTGTTCATTATAATATATCAATTCAGACAAAATAATTTTACAGTATTTTACAGCAAAATTAATTATCTATCTATCTATCTATCTATATCTATCTGTCTGTCTGACGTCTATCAATATATCTATCAAGATTCTATCTATACTATAAAATAAAATATAACATTTAATTCTACAAGTTAATGTATTTTATAATGTACAGTATAGTTATTGAAAAAATATATGTAAAAAATGTAATTATGTAGATGTAAAACCAAAAAAAGAGCATGCACAAATCAACCTATATATATATATATATATAAGAGAGAGAGTGAGCTATATATTCTAATTTGTTACACTGTTTATTTAAGTTTAAGTTATGTTATAATATTTTCTTCTCTTATTTTGTTTTAATATTGTATTATTATGTATGGCAATATTGTATTATTTACATTCAAAACAATAAAGCAATTTTGAATAATAAAAAAAAAAACATATATCTCAGCAGATAAACACTATGGTACCAACATTTTGTGCATCTCTACAGTAAAACATTATTTTTAACATTTTCCTGAATGTCATGTAAGCGCCACCATGACCCCAATGGAAAAACATCTGATAAATGTATTGGCAAGTTGTCATGAACAAATAGGAAATGTGTCTGCTTGAGTGCTTGCTGGAAAATGGACCTACCAAAGATAACAAAATGATCCCCATTGGAATGAGTTGGTAGCTAATGTGCCTTAGCAAGGCCCTCATTTCAGCTAATTCATGCTTCAGTGGCACCTCTGCAATATGGAGCCACATCCACCGTCAAGGATGGAGACACTGCAGTCGGCTTTCAAATCTTTTTCACTTGCAGACGTATGTTAATGACTAGATATTAGCTTCCTGGAAAGTCTTCTTTGCGGTGATTCATCTGAGTAATAAGTACCTTAAGCTGGATACTGTCTCAGTAAAAGTATGGACCTATTTCTCTAATGTGCAGAGTTACAAGGCAAACAGAAAGTATGTGCGCAGTCCCTGCTGAGAGATCTCAGTGTGCTTCCTTCATAGTATTGGCACACAACAAGGCTCTCGGCAGGAGGTGTGGACATCCTCCTTCTCACTTTCTCTATCTCTTACTTGGAAAAGGGAAGAAAAATCATTCTTTATTCATTCAGCAGGGAACAGTATCAGGAAGTAACATGAGCAAGACTTGAACCTGAATGCACTCCATGACTCTGTTTACATCTGGTAGTAACATCCTTCTCAAAGTCTCTTGTGATTGAATTACAAGTGGTAGATTTCTAAATGTGTGCCTGTATAATAAACGACATCACTTGTGCATGGTTGAAAATCAACGAAGACATTTGCTTTTTTTGTTCCAACCCCCGTTTTCCTTACCCAAAAGGCCATTTGTGATTCCTAAAGGCCCTGACACACTAAGCCGAAGGTCGGCTGCTGAGTTTTTGCAGTGTGTTCCACACGTTGCCACTAGTTGGACCCCATTGGGGGTATTCTGGTCGATTGAGCATATGGAATTGACATCCGTCTGTGAGAGAGATCACTCTGATTGGCTGTTTAGCTTAGCAATAGTGTCAGTACATGAGAAAAGCATATAAAAGCATAAGTGATGAAAGTGAGCAAAGACTCCAGGACACACAGACAGAAGACTGTTCTAATTTTAGTAGTCTGTAGTCCTTTTGGTGTGTTCAAGCGCAGCCGATGACACAGTCCACTTTCGTCGCCACTAGTTCTTCTATGATGGCTTGGTGTGTAACGGCCTTAAAAGCCCCCTGAAATCAAAATTTAAAGGGGTCATGAACTGGTTGATACTGTTGTCTTCGGTCAACTTATGACGTTTGCGTAGTTTTTACATTCAAAAACATCATAATGAATAAGTAATAGGCTATTTTCTACCCTGGTTTTGAACCTAGCTCCTGAAATGCTTGGTTTTTATGGGCGTGCCGCATTGAAGGCTTGGAAGTAAACGCCCACTGCTATGATTGGATACCAGTTTTGCATATTATAATGAGTTCCAGCTCCCCCCTCAGTACATGTGGGGAATTGTTTTGAAAACGTGTGGAAAAACGGCAATGTCTTTATCAAACAAACACAATGATTTATCTCTCATCCATCCGCAATTAATTGGAATGTTATTTTTTATTACTTGGCCGGCCCAATCGGTGGATATAACCGCGAACCATGCATCACTAACACAAGTTAGTGCCAAGTACGCGCATCAGCAAAACTTCACTGCAGACAAATCAGCATGTTCAAAACTTACGCAATTGTATTTTTCCTTCAAATAACAAGTCAAGAGAGTGAACAACACACATCAAGAAAGGAATGTTATTTCACTATTTAAGATAGCCTGTCGGGCAGGCCAGTGATACATTTTGGTAGCCTGACTGGAAAACACATAAGCCCCGGGACGTCGGGCTTTGCGAGCCCTGGCCCATACATGTTTGACCCAGAGTCTGATTCCGAATCGCAGGACAATGAACCAGCAAGACCTCAAATACAATACAATACCTCAAAGGATACTCCAGCCTGTGACAGCGTGGTAAGTTATGTTTAGTTAGACACATACACATAATCAGTAGATATCAAACGATTTGTAACAATGCAATACTATAAAAAACTTTTTTTACACATAAAAGTATGTTGCACCATTCCTGTCGGATCCAATATAGAAGACACAGCATCGTTTTTAATCTCATTCTGTCTGCAAATCCAGTCTCTTGTTAACAAAATCCGCGGTGAAATGAAGTGAACAAATGCTTAATGTCTTACCCACGTAAGCTGGAACTTCGTTAAAAATAAAGTTCAACCACATTCCTAATATTGGAATCCAAAGGAAGCTTATGTTCTTCCACAAACAGGCACTGCACACTATTTTGTAATCTTCAACGGCATGTTTATTGCTTGGTACTATCGATGCTGCTTAGCTCCATGTAGGCCTATTTTATTTATGTTACATGTCATGGGTGAATCAGTGGGCGGGGCTAGAGAATTAGGCATTCTTCTTCTTCTTCGGTTGAGGCAGCGTTTCACTGCTCTCTGACGTCACAGGGAGGCTCATTCGTAGATCTCTCATTTATAAAATAAAAGCTTTTATTTGACTAACAAGGAAGTTTTCAGCTCTGAAACTTACAGGATATTTTAATATTATGATGACCTTTTATATATCAAAAGCTCAAGGGAAAATTGATTTCTCAATTCATGACCCCTTAAAGTTTGTTAGCTTTTAGTATGAATATGTTAGCCTTAAAGTTATGATTTAGGAGAAACTTACAGTCTCTCACTTCCGCTAAAATGGATCACAGATTTTTATGACATCACCGCAGACTTCAGCTTCTCATCACATCTTCTGTCTAATCAAATGCTGAAACATGTTTAAACACATTGTTCATATCTCAAAAATATGCTTTACACCAGTTTTGACCCATACCTGAAGAACATCAGCTCTGCAATTCGGTACTCCAGTCAAGTCATGTCAAGTTTTAAATAGCATTTTATACAATATATTAATTTTAAGCAAGCAGCTTTACAGTATTAAACATGAAAAAATTAGAATGTCTGTCTCTTTCAATTAGAATTACAACTTCTTTTTCTACTAAAAAGCAACTCTCCAGTGTGTTTTTTTTCTTCTTGTGGACCTTGATGGACTGAACAGAAGAAATGAACTGGAGAAGATTTCCACATCAAAGAAGGCGGAGCCTCAGAGCCACACCTACATATTACACAATCGCCATGGACCAATGGTAGTTCGAAGGAAAGTTCAGTTGGCAAGCTGTTTCGAACTCTTGAAACAAACTCAAAGCGAACTTTGTTTTGGCCTTTTTGTTCAAAATGACATCACACCAGTTCGATTTCGATTTAGCTTGAAGTATATCAATGTCACATGTATTGCTTGAGTTCTTGTCCCTGTGTTTTGGTTTGACCCAGTTGATGTTGATATTGTAAGCTAGTGTGTTACTCTTTTCATTAAATCTCCTTTTGCTTTATTTTCCTCTCGTCTTCTGGATTATATACACAGCAAGTGTAACAATGTAGACCTTAAAGGAATAGCTCACTTTAAAATGAAAATTAACCCATGATTTACTCACCCTCAAGCCATCCTAGGTGTATATGACTTTCTTCTTTCTGATAAACACAGAGTTATATTAATAAATATCCTGATGCTCTCAAGCTTTATGATGGCAGTGACGGGGTCCATTGAGTTTGAAGCTCAAAAAAAGCACATCCATCCATCATAAAAGTAATCCACACGGCTCCGGGGGGTTAATAAAGACCTTCTGAAGCAAATCGATGGGGTTTTTAAAGAAAAATATCCATATTTACAACTTTATAAAGTAAAATATCTAGCTTTCGGCAGGCGTAAGTGGCGCGAAGTATCACTATAACGTAGCGTAAGCGTTTTGAACTGCGAGAGGTGTAAGCTTCAAGTCCTCAATGGCATCTCTCTTTCTCTCTTTTCCTTTGTGAATTTACACTTTCACTCTCTGGTAACATTCTACAATCATGCTGGGTACAATTAACTGTATGTTTCATCATCTTATACCTTATACCTTATATCTATTTATAACCAGTTCAAGTGCAATACTGTTATGAAACCCTTTCAACTATAAATGATGTGCTACTGTAAGTTTTGATTCAGTATCAAAAAGTATTGGTGGGTTTTAATAGAAAGGAAATGTACAATTACACTATCATGCTGGTAAAGTTTCTTTAGTCAATTGGCAATCCTGCAACCTGAAACACTGTAGTGAGCTCACCTTTACAATTCTTGTCATAGAAAAAAAAAAAAATTAAATAGAAAGAAACTGAAGCTTAACCTCAAGGCCATGGGTCCTCAGTTCTCTGATTCACTATATGTGAAAATAAGACCTCGGATAACGTGAGAGTAATTTAAGAGGCAAATATCTCCCTTCATTTAATGTCTTCCGTCACGTAATCCTCTGCAGATATGCTTCATTGCACATAATCAAATAAATATGTAATTGAACAGGGATGAACTGCCTGACTGCTGCCCATCGCATGGGAGCTGTTATATTTTCAGAATTTGAATTGAATGCATTAACATATTCATACTACAATCACTGGAAAATTACTCAAATTCATTTAAAAGAGCAGAAAGTTTAGCATAGTCATGTTAGTCCTTACTGGTAGAGGTCAAAAAAAAAAATGTCAGCAGCTGCTATTGAGATGAATGGGAATGCTTATTAAAGATATAGGAAACCTCCTTGATGCTAACGGATAGCTTTCTTCAGATCTATAGCCTACACATTCTTGATTTTAACAGCACTTTCTTTAGGTATTAGGCGTCCTTGATGCTAATGTTAGCTTCTTATAGATATTTTAGTTCTTGTCGTTCATAATAGACACACTTCTCTAGTTATTATAGATCCCCTTGATGCTAACAATAGCTTTCTATGAGTTTTATAGACATATTTGATGTTAACAATATTTTTCTACAGGCATTTGATACTAACAGATACTAACAGACCTCATTGATGCTAACATTAGCCTTGTCTTCATGAAGTGTTATAGCTACACTTCCCCGATGCTAACCGTTAGCTTGTGGTCTTGAGGTTTAACACACCACCATGATGGAACTGATAGCTTTTTTTCAGGTTTTATAGACCTCCTTAATGCTATAATGTTAACTTTCTATGAGAACATCCTTGATGCATACATTAGCTTCCTCGTGTAGCCTAGGCCTATAATTACTGTAGCTTTCTTGTATTCTCCAGGAACTTTTTCCAGGTATGATACACATTTTGTGATGCAAGTGGATAGCTTTTCCAAGGTATAATAGACCTCACTGATGCTAACATTAGCTTTCTCGGGTATTTGATTTGAACAAATAAACTTTCATGAAGTGTTATACACCTCCTTGATGCTAACATAGCTTTCTCCAAATAATATGCACAATCTTGATGTTAACCACTTTCTTCAGGTATTATAGGCCTCCTTGATGCTAATGTTAGCTTCTTATAGATAGTTCTCGTCAATCATAATAGACACATTTATTATAAAAAGGTATTATAGATCTTATTATAGAGATTAGCTTTATATGAGTATTGTAGACATATTTGATGCTAACAATTTGGCATTTGATACTAATAACTTCAGGTATTATAGACCTTATTGATGCTAACATGAGCTTTCTCTTCATGAAGTGTTATAGGCCCTACACTTCCTCAAAGCTAACCTATAGCTTTCTTGAGGTTTAATACATCACCATAATGCTGCTAACTGACAGCTTTTTTTTTACAGGTATCATATACTTTCTTGATGATATTTCTATGAGAATAGACATCCTTGATGAAAACTTTATTCCTCAGGTAGCCTATATGATGATAACTAATTACTGTAGCTTTCTTGAGGAATAATATTACTTGATAACGGATAACTTCATCCAGGTATCACACAGATTTTTGATGCAAATTGATGGCTTTTTCAAGGTATTATAGATCTTACTGATGCTAACATTTGCTTTCTATGAGTATTATCATCCACTTTGACACTAACAGACTGGTTTCTCCGGTATTATAGCCTTCCTTGATGCTAACGTTAGCTTTCTATGAGTATTATAGACATTTTTGATACTAACATTAGGTTTCTACAAGTATTTGATGCTAACAGCTTTCTTCACGTATACAAGACTTCCTTAGCGGCTAAAGAACCTCTAAAGGTTCAAACAGCCATATTATTTCTGGATTTAACAGATGGATCAAGATGATTAAAGCCATGCAGCGCTGTTAATGCAAAGTCGGATAAAGTACCCCAGAATTTCCATGTAACATTTTACAGTAATTATTCAGTACTTTCATCTGCTCCTACAATAATGCCATTTCTTTGTATTTCCTTGTTTGGGTGCTTTTATCAGTGAATTTTGATATATCCTCATACAGTAATTTATATATTAATTAATTAATATTATGAAAATATTATCATACAAATTAACATGCAATACATTTATTTCAACCATAAATAATTATCAGTGCATTTTTTCCTCTAATGAATTGCGCAATGCTTCTCATCTTTTAGAGAGCAACGGACTTGTGTTTGTTAATTTTCCTCTAAATTTCCTCCGTTCAATTGCTCCCTGAGGAAATTTAGCCGAAGCTTTATTAATCAAAGCCTTTGACTTCAGGAAAGGGATTTCTGTGACTGCTGACTCATAAAAGTGATGTAATGGTTCTGTTTTGTTGATTGCTGACATCAGCTCAGTATAATTCTGTTAAAGCGGCCATTCATCGCAAAGATTTCATCGCCCTTGCTTTCAGTGACCAAAATTAACTCCTTTATATTTATCTTACAGTTCGATCGAGAAACTGAGCCTTGGAGCAGCTGGAAATTCATCTTCCCTCACCAGAGAGATGCTTGTGCGCAATAAAAATAAAAATAATAACCAGACTTTTACATTTTGCTGACAAAAATGTGAGTGCTCCTTCTCGATGGTTGCTAGGGCTTTGCTTTGTGGTTTTCTACTGGCCCAAATAACAAACTTGCATAGCCAGACTTGCTTGTTTCAGCTTATTCTTGTCAAGTACCACCCACTTAGACAGGAAGAGACCCACTGACTGACAAGTAAAGTGTTCAACTACAGTTTTTATGTGCTTTTAGGAGTGGGGTTATTTAAAGTAGATCGTTCTCAATTTGTGAGTCACAGCTCTGTTTTGATCTTGTCGAGTACAAGAAGAAATCATATATTTTGTTACTGTCAAAGGTGGTGTGTCGAATTGAACTCTATGGTATTTTGATGTGAAACACATTTTATGAATTGGCAAAATTTGCCTCATTTTCTCATACAATCTGCTTACGACCCACTGAAAGAGATTTAGAGCTGGACCGTCATGCTTAGATGTTTTCACGAATAAAATCATGCAAATTCATATGAAATTTCACAAAACAGTTACGTTTTCTCATGAGATTGGCTTGATCTGTCAGTTACTTGAATTAGCCAAGTTAGCCAGATGCTAGTCTTAGCCTCATACGTCACGGCCACGGACTGTTGGCTGAACGTCTGATGCATATGGCACACTTCTGGAAACACTTTAGCAGTTTCAAAGTCGTCATCTAATTAGTTGAATTCTACAGGATGTCCGCGAGATGAGTGTGTTGTGTTCTTTAATGGTCTGCCTGGAAACAAATGTCGTGACACCAAACTCCCTCGTAGAAGAAGAACGCCGTCGTGTTTACAACTGTGACATAATCAATTAAACGCTGGATTTTCAAAAGTATGTGAAGTTCGTGGCTCCATTGTTGTAGTAAACTTGCACAGCGTTCATCAAGTTTACATTTTCACGCCCCTAAACATGATGCGGAACAAAACGAACTGTGATTGGTTGGGTTACATGTCAGTCAAACATTGCCATAGCAAACACCATTAAAGGCCTGGGTACACTTCATACTTCATCATGCAGTGTTTAGAACAACCAAAACAAAAACAATGGATTAGCCGCATTTCCACCGAAATTAACCGGGACAATTTGTCCCACCAGACCTGTTACTGTTTGCGTTTCCATCGTGGTCTAAAGTACCATGAAGATTAGTCCGGTGATGTAGGACTGTGCACTACTTTCCAGTTCCTGCTGGATTTCGTCCTCCGCATATAAGCTTAATAAAACCTTCTCATCCCATCTTCTGTCCAATCAAATGCTCTCTAGAACTCTATCGTCCTGTCCCCTAAATAGACGCTGAAGCTGCGGCTGAAATCTGTCACTCTTTCACACATTTACTATTTTCTACATGGTGAATGGCACATAGTGCACTATATAGGGGGTAGGGAACAATTCAGTGAGTGTAAATATACTTTCAGTTGAGGTAAATGAAGTCTGGTTTCAGCACGCACACACACACACACACACACACACACACAGTCAGCTCCAGTCCAGAGACACGAGAGCACAAAGCAGATCACATGTGCGTGTCAGCGCAGACAACAAAACATATCAGACCCATTTGAATTCTGCACAGAATGCTGTATTTCAAAGCGATATGGAGGAGATTATGATTAGAAACGGTTAGAGATTAGGAGGAAACTGCGGCTTTACCAAACTGAAAGACTCTAGTCAAACTGTGACATAAACAAAACAAAATGCTATTGGCTGTTTTAAAAAAGGGGAGGAGCTGCTTGATATGTCCCACCCTGTCTTCCTGTTTCAGGGGAAATTACGTCAGCACATTGAATAATGCTGTGTGTTTCAAGGCACTTCAGTGGTTGAAATAAAATCCTGCGTACAGTCAACCAATCAAAATGCTGCGTGAATTCAACATGTTCAGCGCCCAAGTCCCACCCCCGAAAGTTTCTGAAAAAGTACCTTGCGAGCAGGGACTTTCTCAGGAGGAAGTTTTTACTCTGAACTTCATTTAGACCCTGGTCCCTGTGGTTAAAAAACACAGAGAGTACCACCACAAAGTCCCCAGTTCCTGGGGAAAGTTCCTGCAGTGGAAACGCGGCTTTTGTTTACTGATTTGTGTGCACTCTTTAACCACTGCTGCACAGTACATCACAACTGTGCATATTGCCACCTAGTGGACTCTTCTGTCTCAACATTTACCTTGCACCTTGTTGTATATGCATCGTCCGTGGACCCTTCGGATGCTAAAAATTATAGTATACTTTGGGCCTATTAATCAATTGTAAATAAAGCTCAAGGTCACTTTATGATTAGGAAATAGGAAATAAGAGTGGAAGTTTTCACACATACAGATCTTTATAAATGTAAATCCATTGGCGGATCCCGGGGGCCCACAGGACTTTATTGTTTACTGTAAGCTCCACAGATTGCACCTCTACAAGGCTGTGATTAAACAAGTTTGTGCCAGGGTCATTAATATGGACTGCTCATTATATCACACCCGTTTCTCCAAGTCTGATGTGGTGTTTCTGATGCTGGCGTGCGAGGTGTTTTCACAACCCGATGACACCTACCTTCTGTGCTCTGTGGCTCAGGAAGTGTCTGAAATGTGGGCCGTAACAGGTGGCGGTTGACAGGGTACTGCGTCTTCCTGTAGTATAGTCCTCCCCGGTCTGTCTGCCGAACTGAGAAAATTCGCAAAATGATGAGTTTTCCATACCCCATTGACTCCGGGAATGTGCGTTATGGTGGGAGGTCCACAATACAAAGGACACCAGGACAGTCAGGCGTAAAGATGGGCAAAGTGATCTGAATGATGCATGAATTTCCCTGAAGGCACAGAAACTGCAGCTTTTTACTGAGGATAGAGGGCCATTCTGGAACGTATCATTAATTAATTGGGCCGTGGAGTGTTTTTTAAGTGCACTCAAAAAAGGATGGGAAATCTGCATAAAATCAAACATAAAAAATAGAATGTGGATTTAACAAGACAATTCAGTGCAATTACATAATAATAATAATAATAATGTGATGAAAAATATTCTCCATAGCAGGTGTCAAGCTACATAAACTTCAAGGCTCAAGTAAAAAATATAACTTATCATTTACATACACCTCTTAAAAACATCAGTGTTTTCCCTGGTCCAGTAAGAAAAATTAAGCAAAGGAACAACAGTTAAATAGCTTTCGGTATAAAATGATTTCATGTATTGCCTGAGAGACTTCAGTCCTCTAATAGATGATGTTGGCATTTATAACACTTTATATTTTTAAAAAGAGGGTGTTATGTAAATGGCACAGGTATTATAGCAGCACTACAATGGAAAGTTTTTAATACTTATTAAGCCCCAATTCTCCTTTAATAAAAAATAGCAGTAAAAACATTCCATGTGATTGAAGTGTTTTATGTATATATATATATATATATATATATATACAGATCAGGCACAACATTATGACCATTAACATTATCTCTTTTTTTATATTTTGTATTAACATTTTTTTGTATTAACATTTTGTCCTCAAAGTTGATGTGTTAGAAGCAGGAAAAATGGGCAAGCATAAGGATTTGAGCGAGTTTGGGCCAAATTGTGATGGCTAGACGACTGGGTCAGAGCATCTCTAAAACTGCAGCTCTTGTGGGGTGTTCCTGGTCTGCAGTGGTCAGTATCTATCAAAAGTGGTCCAAGGAAGGAACAGTGGTGAACCGGAGACAGGGTCATGGGCAACCCAGGCTTATTGATGCACGTGGGGAGCGAAGGCTGGCCCGTGTGGTCCGATCAAACAGATGAGCTACTATAGCTCAAATTGCTCAAGAAGTTAATGCTGGTTCTGATAGAAAGCTGTCAGAATACACAGTGCATTGCAGTTTGTTGCGTATGGGGCTGCATAGCCGCAGACCAGTCAGGGTGCCCATGCTGACCCCTGTCCACCGCCGAAAGTGCCAACAGTGGACACGTGAGCATCAGAACTGGACCACGGAGCAATGGAAGAAGGTGGCCTGCCACAAAGCAAAAATGGTTCAGGAATGGTTTGAGGAGCACAACGAGTTTGAGGTGTTGACTTGGCCTCCAAATTCCCCAGATCTCAATCCAATCAAGCATCTGTGGGATGTGCTGAACAAACAAGTCTGATCCATGGAGGCCCCACCTCACAACTTACAGGACTTAAAGGATCTGCTGCTAACATATTGGTGCCAGATACCACAGCACACCTTCAGGGGTCTAGTGGAGTCCATGCCTCGACGGGTCAGGGCTGGTTTGGCAGCAAAAGGGGGACCGACACAATATTAGGAAGGTGGTCATAATGTTATGCCTGACCGGTGTATATATTAGTGCTGCCAATCGATAAAAAAAATTATTAATCACGAATTAAACAAATTAATCACACTTTTCTTCTGTAATTAAACGCGTGATTAAAAACATTGGAGTTTTTAATATTTTCATATTATAATAATTCACAGTTACTCTCCAAATTAATGTAGAAACAACTTAAAGATTGTATATTTTAAATATTTATTGTAATGGCATCTTTTTATGAATGAAGGCCAGTATCACCGATACTAATAGGCCTAATACTGCTACTGATGTCTCTATGAAATTGATATTTTTTTAAACATTAATGATAAACATTTAACATTACAGTGTCATTGAAAGCTATCAATTTCAAAATGTATTAGGCTTTAAAAAATAACAACTTATAATCTAAGTGAACCTAAAACAATCTTATAATAAATGTCATATTTACCTGTGCCCTTCACACACGTTAGACATACAGAAATCGAATAAAGTTATCAAAAACCTTTCTTAACTGCATAAATAATCAATTTAATATAGATTAATCCTTAGTACAGCTACAATTTTCTCTGTTACCTTTGTTTTTTGATTAAGATTAATGAAAGACATCACAGCAACTGTTTTATTAGGCTGCTGTCACTTTAAGATCTGCCGCTGCCGAACATGACGCGGATCTGACACGCGCATCTTGTTTTCTCACAACTCTTTAAGTTCATTTAAGACATTATTTAAATCATTTAAGACTGCTCTTATGAGAATACTCGACAAAATGGGCATTTTGGCATAATTCTGTGTGTTATTGTTTGTTCAAGCGCGAAAGAGAATTGGATTCCGCATGGCGTGCTGTCTCTTTTGCGTGCTTCTCTTTTGTCTTGTCGTGCGTGAATGGTTTAAAAGCGTTTGCATGAATAAGAGCATAATCATATAATGTAACGCTAGCCAAAGGATGACAGAAAAACGGATGCTGCGTTAACTGTGTTAAATATTTTTTACGCGTTAAACATGTTAAGCTGAACACCACTGATGTTGGATAGTTCAGGGCCATTTCGCCCTGTCTTAGCCTTTCGTTCTTACTGAGGCCAAAAAAAAGCAATTGCACACTGACAGTCTCAGAATACTGAAAGGGATTTTCGCATTCCAAGATCATCACAATAGCTTGGATTGAATTTGCCTATTGTAATCTTTTTTATATTTTGCATATCATTGAGCAGTATGCGCTCACAGCTGTGGATTGAATAAATATTGATTCAGACAGTGGCTAGCTGGCTCAATCTTCAAAAATAAAACAAAGAATATGACTGTTTGCAGACTTCGGTGGCCCGGATCTATCCGGTCCTACCCTTAAAGTGAAAATTCACAAGAATAGCAGATTATCTTGAGCTCGCCAAACTGGAAAAGCCAACAAAAGCACTTTATTCTCCTTTCTCCTGACTTAAGCCTCTGTCCCGGTCACAGTGATTTATCGATCCTCACTTGTGCAACCTGAGCTAAGGAAGGCCTGTTTCCTTGTTTCCTTGGTTACTGTGCTCTCACTGTCATAACCTACCAGTGTCAGAAGCTTGGCCCATAAATAGTCCAGCAACAAAGCCCGATATGTAATGTGTACGCCATTTATCTCCCACAAGGTGTCATTTTCAATTACTGTAAAACATTAATTTAGCACATAAGGTGAAGTTGTTTTGTACTTCAATGCAGGCCTTTAGACTGTAGGTATAGCAACAATCACATTATATTGTTTTACAAAGTCGTGGGACACAGATGTGGAAGTTGTGATGTCTTTATAGCTTATGAATGTAAATTATTTAAGATGATCTTACAACTGTAAGTTTTGATAAACAATCTATGTTTGCAATTATGTAATGTAAACAATAACATTGTTATAATATTATAACAGTTATATATATATATATATATACTGTTATATATAGCACACATTTTTAAATATTAAAATGTATAAAATATTACATATTGAAGTATATAATTATTATCATATATTTGGTATATTTTAAATATTTTAGTACATTATTTTACAGATTTTAATACGTTATAATACTTTATAATAATAATATTTATAATATACTGCACATTTAAATATATACATTTATCATTGATATGAATTTAATTGTTTAATTGTTAAATTGTTTATATTTTTTATAGTTATTGTTATATATTAATTGTTTTAATTTATTAAATTATTATATATGTTGTATATGATGTTTCAATATATATATATATTCTTAAATAATCATTTGTTAATTTTATATGTGTACAATTATATATAGTTTACACACACACACACACACACACACACACACACACACACACACACACACACACACATATATATACAGTATACATATATACAGGTGCTGGTCATATAATTAGAATATCATCAAAAAGTTGATTTATTTCACTAATTCCGTTCAAAAAGTGAAACTTGTATATTATATTCATTCATTACACACAGACTGATATATTTCAATTTTGATGATTATAACTGACAACTAAGGAAAATCCCAAATTCAGTATCTCAGAAAATTAGAATATTACTTAAGACCAATACAAAGAAAGGATTTTTAGAAATCTTGGCCAACTGAAAAGTATGAGCATGTACAGCACTCAATACTTAGTTGGGGCTCCTTTTGCCTGAATTACTGCAGCAATGCGGCGTGGCATGGAGTCGGTCAGTCTGTGGCACTGCTCAGGTGTTATGAGAGCCCAGGTTTCTCTGATAGTGGCCTTCAGCTCTTCTGCATTGTTGGGTCTGGCATATTGCATCTTCCTCTTCACAATACCCCACAGATTTTCTATGGGATTAAGGTCAGGCGAGTTTGCTGGCCAATTAAGAACAGTGATACCATGGTCCTTAAACCAGGTACTGGTTGCTTTGGCACTGTGTGCAGGTGCCAAGTCCTGTTGGAAAATGAAATCTGCATCTCCATAAAGTTGGTCAGCAGCAGGGAGCATGAAGTGCTCTAAAACTTCCTGGTATACGGCTGCCTTGACCTTGGACCTCAGAAAACACAGTGGACCAACACCAGCAGATGACATGGCACCCCAAACCATCACTGACTGTGGAAACTTTACACTGGACCTCAAGCAACGTGGATTGTGTGCCTCTCCTCTTTTCCTCCAGACTCTGGGACCCTGATTTCCAAAGGAAATGCAAAATTTACTTTCATCAGAGAACATAACTTTGGACCACTCAGCAGCAGTCCAGTCCTTTTTGTCTTTAGCCCAGGCGAGATGCTTCTGACGCTGTCTGTTGTTCAAGAGTGGCTTGACACAAGGAATGTGACAGCTGAAACCGATGTCTTGCATACGTCTGTGCGTAGTGGTTATTGAAGCACTGACTCCAGCTGCAGTCCACTCTTTGTGAATCTCCCCCACATTTTTGAATGGGTTTTGTTTCACAATCCTCTCCAGGGTGCGGTTATCCCTATTGCTTGTACACTTTTTTCTACCACATCTTTTCCTTCCCTTCGCCTCTCTATTAATGTGCTTGGACACAGAGCTCTGTGAACAGCCAGCCTCTTTTGCAATGACCTTTTGTGTCTTGCCCTCCTTGTGCAAGGTGTCAATGGTCGTCTTTTGGACAACTGTCAAGTCAGCAGTCTTCCCCATGATTGTGTAGCCTACAGAACTAGACTGAGAGACCATTTAAAGGCCTTTGCAGGTGTTTTGAGTTAATTAGCTGATTAGAGTGTGGCATCAGGTGTCTTCAATATTGAACCTTTTCACAATATTCTAATTTTCTGAGATACTGAATTTGGGATTTTCCTTAGTTGTCAGTTATAATCATCAAAATGAAAAGAAATAAACATTTGAAATATATCAGTCTGTGTGTAATGAATGAATATAATATACAAGTTTCACTTTTTGAATGGAATTAGTGAAATAAATCAACGTTTTGATGATATTCTAATTATATGACCAGCACCTGTATATATATATATATATATATATATATATATATATATATATATATATATATATATATGAATTGTATGTTTAAATGTTTGGTAAATTTTAAATCTATATATATTAATATATTTTTATAAATAGCTAAATACAATTTAATACATTATAATACTATTTTCACAAGATGAAGATTAGGATGATGAAGGAGAGTTCAAAAGGGGATCAGTAAACAAAATACTTTAATGAAAGGTTCTCCTCTCTCCTCAGAGAAACGCTGAAGCTCTGTCAGAGTGACCATCAGGTTCTTGGTCACCTCCCTGAGGTCCTTCTCCCCCGATCGCTCAGTTTAGCCGGGTGGCCAGCTCTAGGAAGCGTCCTGGTGGTTCCAAACTTCTTCCATTTACGGATGATGGAGGCCACTGTGCTCATTGGGACCTTCAATGCTGCAGAATTTTTTCTGTACCCTTCCCCAGATCTGTGCCTCAATACAATCCTGTCTCGGAGGTCTACAGACAATTCCTTGGACTTCATGGCTTGGTTTGTGCTCTGACAGGCACTGTTAACTGTGGGACCTTATATAGACATGTGTGTGCCTTTCCAAATCATGTCAATTGTTTGTAGAATTTTAAGTTAAATAATGTATTTAATCCATTTTGGAATAAGGCCATAACATAACAAAATGTTGAAAAAGTGAAGCGCTGTGAATTCATTGTGCTCTATAACAGCATCCACCATTAACCTCGACAATCACTTAGGAATATATTAAAAATTATTAATTACAGCGCTGGATTGCCACTCACATACAAGATGTGTGAAATCTGCTTCATCTTAGATGCAAGCATGTGGTTGACAAAAAGTGGTTGATAACATGCCCCACTCAACCTTCTAAAAACAAAGGAAAAAAGTTATCAATACAAATGACTTTGTCAAGAGAAACAAAGTTGTGCCCGCCTGATCCACTGCTCTTCTGAAACAATGTAAAGTTAATGTGACACGACAACTTGTGTTGCAATTACTAGCCTGTAATTAGTCTTGTGCACCTAAGGCCATGATATGCTAATGCTAATGATAAAGAAATTACGGTGTCAAAAGAAATTAGTGCATGTGAGTTGAATTACCACAAAATCCTGCTAATGTATAATATCTGAATTGAAATCAGCGAGCGTGATTGATAAGATGCTTACGGCAGCGGCGTGACACAGGTTTAGCCTACTTGCGTAGGAGACAGGAGTGAATGAAATGTGACTTTAAATATTACTGGCTTTCTTCCAGCTTTTTCTTGTGATTGTTCTGCAGATAACTTTCCAATTTCAAGAGGCAGAACATCAGTCAGAATGGCTTGTGAATGACTAAGTCTCAGTCATTTGTGAATCAGTTGTGAGCGGTAATAGAGTTTCATATCTTCAAAACGGTTAGGCTTTTTTATCTATTTTACAGTGCGTCACTGCATTTTTATGTGTATTTACTTCAAATGTTGTGTTTACAAAACCTAAGTTCCAAACATAATGAAACATACTCAACTGGTAATGGAACAGTTTATCCAAAATAAACTCTTAAAAATTAAAGTTTAGCTACATTTTGCATTGCATCAATATATACCTTTGCTTTGTCCTTAATCAAGCCTGAGCGAGGTCTAGGTGATGCGGGCCCGGAGGATTTTGATCATCTTTTCAGTGCATTTTAAAATCCCCCTCTGAGAGCACATCTAGTAAACATGTTTCAGACAAGTCAATCAGCTTTCTCTCCTGACCAATCAATTGAGTGGCCAGGGCTTAAAGAGCCCTGGAAATAGATTGAGGTTTTTCAAACAGTCCAGAGTGCACTTAAGCATGAGGATAAATCGGCTAACATTTCCATCCGCGGCCCAGCATGGCATATTAATGGCCGTTATATTTGGTTTTGGTAACATCTGACCACCAAAGAATGCTTTTAAAGCTTCCACTCTACGTAGTTTGCTTGGCAAAGAGGAATACAACAGTAAGAGCGATCTGAATTTTCTGGGGTTTATGGATTTCAGCTGTCTAAGCAAACGGGTTTCTGCCCACACACAAAATAAGATGCAGAAGATAAAGAAGGAGGTGACATTTAGGGCTTGCCAAATGCAAAATCTGAGGGTTTTAAATGAGGTTGTGGCTCAGCTCTTGGTTTCTTGGATTTATGCTCAAAGGCCATGTTTCTGACTTTGCTCTCACAGCGTATAGTAAATGAAAATGTACTGAAATTACAACTTGCTCTGGGCAGAAATGCAGTTTTCTGCCCAAAGCATATACCATGGCATTCATAATACATTTAACTTTCAGAATGTGAACATGCAGTGAAAAGTATTTCCATAGTTTTTTTGTTTTTTTTTGTAAATAATATAATATAACATCATAATATAATATAATATAATATAATATAATATAATATAATATAATATAATATAATATAATATAATATAATATATCCATTCTTCAAACCGCTTGTCCTATGTAGGTTGCAGGTATTCTGGAGCCAAAACAAATCGAACAAAACAAAACAAAACACACAAGAAACACACAAGAAACAAATAAGACGAAACAAAACAAATAAGAAACCCACAAGAAACAAATAAGACAAAACAAAACAAATTGCAAAGCAAAACAAATAAGAAACACACAAGAAACAAATAAGAAACAAATAAGACAAAACAAATAAGACACAAATCAAACAAATAAGAAACAAACAAGAAACACCTTAAATAACATATCATAAAAAATGAAAATAATCTAAAATAATAAAGTAAAAAAAAACAAAAAAAACTTTAAAACCATCTAATAAAATAAAATAAAATAAAGTACAATAAAATAAAATAAAAACACATAAAAAAATAAAATGAAATAATCTTTATATTTTGTATTATTAATATATAAATTATATTATATTATATTATTATGCCATTCATGCTTACTTTTGATAGCAATGTATGTTTGACCGCTGGTGCATTTTGAGGTCTCCTACAGCATTCCATGGCTATAGCGATCGTTTGCATCATCAGCGAATTTGGCACTTTTCAACGGATAATCTCCCATGATAAGAACCCCACCAACCCATTTCACATTATCTGATGTTATCGCACATGCCAAAAGTCCAATTTCTCAGTTCAATCACAAAACACTGAGCAGATAAAAAAAGTCACCCTCAACTTACTTACCCTGATGAGCCAATGAAGATGAAGAGCTGCAAGAGAAGAGGCAAAAGATCTCCTATCTCTTGCCTCTTCTCTTGCAGCTCTTCATCTTCATTGGCTCATCATTTAGAATATACTTTCTGATCTTGGGCTTCTGTTGGGACATTCCTGTTAAGAAGTACCTTTTAAACTTTGTTACTGTAAATTAAAACATGAATATGTTAGTGTTGTGATTTAAGAGGATGCCTATAAAAGGGTGTATCAGACTATCCGAAATAGAAATCAATTTTGATTATAACCATCTTTTAATATTTTATTATTATCATAGTAATATTATAGGATTTATATAAAATAAAAATCTTAAAAACTTAAAATAAAATAAAATAAGGATGGAAAAAACAGGATGGAATATTTTATCAAAATATCAAACCAGCCAACTAAACCAACTACAACATGGAATATAAATTGAAAACATATAAATCGATTTCCATTTAAAACAATATTACCTAGAAAACATGAAAACATTAGCTAGAAAAATGAAGAAACACTTTAAAACATGTATGTATATATATTATACATTATATTATATACAACAGTTCTATTCTATTCTATTATATACAACTCTGGTTCTCGAATCTGATTGGCTGAGAGCCTTTTCCAGCCGTGTGATGTCCACCCAGTATCAGCACTCAAACCGATTGTATTACTCCGCTTGCAGCGACTATCATGGCGGTCGAGCAAGTCCACCAGTTTAAAAAATACTACTGTTGTTGTGTCACAAAATGTAGCTTTAACAATTTGTTAGGCAAGAATGTAGTTAATTGGACTTCAAATATGTGACTCATATATAAACATAACGCCTATTTTACAATTCGTTCAGGCGCTTTTGCAGATGCGAGATCCAGTACGTCAGTCGCTGTGGCAAGCAGCATGATGATAATAAGAGCCAGCTGTGTGCCGCACCGGTCTCAGACGTATAAAAGGAGGCGCAACGACAGTGAAGGATGAGAGAGGACCAGGCCTGGACTTTGATTTGTTTGGTTTATGTTTTATTATGTGTGTGCACGGCAGTTGTTAAACGTTCGCCGGTTCCCGTCTCCTTCTTCCCATATCTACATACCTCGTTACATTGGTGCCGAAACCCGGGAGGAAGGAGGGACATTCTGTCGGAGAGCCCTCGCTGCTGAGGGGGATCGCGGTGCTGAGGAGGTCGGGCAGCGCGGAAGAGGGACTCACTGCCGGCTGCCCTCAGCTGGAGGAGCCATCGCCGGCAGCCAGAGGACGGAGGAGGATTGAGCCGTCCACTGAGTGTCTAGTACCATCGTATTGCACCAGGAGGAAGAGCCTCTCGGCTGGCTGAGGTCCAAGCGGCAGTGTGTCCGGTAACCGGGAGAGTAGAGCGCAGCCTGGGGCGTACCCCCCTGGCCTGCGAGGGGCGATGAAGGTATGTAGCAAGTAGCGAGTCCGAGGGATCGTGAGAACAGGGCGAGGCTGGTGGCGTGATGATAATGAGTGCCAGCTGCGTGCCGCACCGGTCTCGTGTCTCACGGAGGAACTCGGATGCATAAAAGGAGGAGCGACGACAGTGAAGGATGAGAGAGGACCAGGCCTGGACTTTGTTATGTTTGATTTATGTTTTATTATGTGTGTGCGCGGCCGTGTCGTCCGTGAAAGGCTGCCTTTGTGTTTGCTTTCAGTTTGTGTTTATTTTGGATTAAAGTTGTTAAACATTCGCCGGTTCCCGTTTCCTTCTTCCCATATCTACATACCTTGTTACATTGGTGCCGAAACGCAGGAGGAGGGAGGGACATTCTGTCGGAGAGCCCTCGCTGCTGAGGGGGATCGCGGTGCTGAGGAGGTTGGGCAGCGCGGAAGAGGGAAGACTGCGAGTGGCTGTGGATGTGATGGTGCTGGAGCGATGGAAGACCCGGTGGGACGGAGAGCTCGCTGCCGTGCTACTGGGTGGAGGTGGGGTGGCTGCTGTCCGAGAGGGAGCAGAGGAGTCTCCAGCGTTTGCCGTGGGCTGGAGCCTGCTGCCGTCCGCCATGATGGGGATGAGCAGGGAACATGGGACTCACTGCCGGCTGCCCTCAGCTGGAGGAGCCTTTGCCGGCCGCCAGGTGACGGAGGAGGATCGAGCCGTCCACCGAGTGTCCAGTACCATTGCATGGCACCGTGAGGAAGAGCCTCTCGGCTGGCTGAGGACCGAGCAGCAGTGTGTCCGGGAACCAGAAGAGTAGAGCGCAGTCTCGGGAGTACCCCCGGCCTGCGAGGGGCGATGGAGGTATGTGGCAAGCAGTGAGTCCGAGGGACCGTGAGAACGGGCGAGGACAGTGGCGTGATGATAATGAGTGCCAGCTGCGCGCCGCACCGGTCTTGTGTCTACATACTTACATATCTACATACCTCGTTACAGCCGTCATTCAGCACTCATGTACCCGCCGAGAACAGCTTCATCTCGGCCAGTCATTCGGGAATTTTCCGCTGGCTCTTACTGTGTGTAGATAGTGGTTAAACACATTTAGGGTATATCAAACGGGCAATCTTTGGTCTTATTAATCCATTACTTGTTCCAGAGCAAACCGATTTGGGTTAAGGGGAAAATTAAGTGTGATAACTTTATATTTAATGTTAGGCTGTTTATCTTAAATCCTGTAGGGCTACTACAGCGCTGCTTTTTTACATTTGACTGCATTGTTTGCATGTGTTTATTTCCTATTGTCTTTTATAATGGCTTTTGTTGTTGATTTAAATATTATTGTTCAATAAATATTATTTTATATAAATAATATGCCATATTTGGTATTGAGAAAAGGTCCGTCAGTGATTGTAATTTCGACTTCAGTGACAGTTACATTATTACACCACTAGATGACCAATGGCAAATACTGTCTTTATGAGTGACTCCACTGTCTGTGGAAATCTTTTAGAAGGACAAAGATTTTGCTTTCCTCAGCGGACATTCAAACTGATTTTTTATAATGGATATTATGGACATCGACCTGAAGAATGAATACTATATCAGATGCAGGTAATACACGTTTAGTCGATCTCTCTCTCTCTCTCTCTCTCTCTCTCTCTCTCTCTCATAATACCATAATATTCTACATACATACGCGTAGGAGCCATTACCCCCCCACGTTTCAAAATCTAAGTTTTGTCCCCCCCACTATTTCCCAATGTAAGATTTAGTTTTGCACTGCCTGCCTATCTCTGCCGATTTCAGAGTCTCCAAATGAATCTATTCTGCAACTTTTAAATACATAATTACATTTTTAAAAACGAAATTATAGGCTTAAGTGCAGGGTCCGAAAGTTGGTCGTTTTGTCGCTATAATTACACACACACACCGTTGGCGGTGCGCTCAAAGTCATCTGTCAGTTGTGCAGTTACCCAAAATCTCCTGAATGAAAATACTTAAATAAATACTGATAACATATTTTGGGCAGTTTTGTGTGCATTTTGGCGGTTTTTGAACAGTTTTGGGGCTGTAATTCATCAGCTGGATCTGGCAACACTGGTGGACGGTTGACAGCAACGACAGCATTCAGAGACTCACTTTGTATTTGAGGTAGGAGTAGGCTAATTCAGCCGATGAAATGGCAGATTGCTGGTTTTCAGTTTGATCATCAGTTTTGTTGTATTTTGAAATTGTCAAATATAGCCTACTTAGAAGCAAACTATCTAATTGTATGTTGTGTAAAACAGGCAAATGTTAGCTAATTAGCTAAGTAAGGGATAATGTATAGCGAGGAGGTTGTTATAGCGAATACAACCCCGACAGTCTCGCGGAGGGGTCTTGAATCAGCCTGAAGGGGTTGTATTCGCTATAACAACCGCCTCGCTATACATTATCCCACTTATTACATGGATACCTACCAAATAAATCAATAATTTGACACAAAATATTGATTTAAAAAGGAGTTTATTGATTTAAAAACGATTTATATTGCTTCCGCTAAAGAAAATAGTCCGTTCCGTCTCTACGGTTAGAATCCTGCGTCCATGGCAACGCTGTTTTTCATGGCAACGGTCTGTTATCAAGAAATAACAGACCGCATTCTACATTAGAATTCAACCAACCAAGCCATGTAATAACTAGCTATATGCTATCAAAGCTGATGAACAGCCAAGAGTGTGTGAATGTGCCATTGATACGTGTCCATAAACTGTAGAAGTTACATTAGTCAAAATGTTCACACAGAGATGAGCATCCTACAGTACTTTAAGAGGAAGAGGACAGAGGAGAACGAGCTTGTAAGTTGTATGGATAGCTACATACAGTATATTCTAAAATTCACATAGTAAAAGCACTTTAGATCAGTAAAATTAGGCCAACGGCATGTCATCAGAGTTTGCATTGAAACCAGTTCTGTGTCCTAAAACATTTGTTACTTTCCTAGACAGGAGATGAAAAGACCACAGAACAGGGTAAGTGAGAAACAGGTAATGGGAATATGACAGAATGCTCATTTGTGTAGGATAACAGAATACATTGGTACTGTGTCCAGCTATTTTAACTAGTTGTTCTTATGATTATATATATTTGAATGTAAAATGAGTTTATCGCTTAAGCTTTATAATGATAAGCTACATAGGGCCCTTTGAAATCCATTTATTTGTTCTTTATTAAATAAAGTATGTTTTTGTACAGTTCATGGTATGTAGTCATTTGGTTGTAGTTATATTAGGTTGCTTCTCTCTGTTTTTATAATCTACCCAGTCTGTCACTGCATATACCCTCTTACAACCAAACTAAGTAGTACAGTCTGTTCCCAAAAGTCATTAGAAATGAGCATTTAAGTGCTTTATATTTAAAAAATAAAAAATAAAGGTTCAAAATTGCTCCT
Source organism: Rhinogobio ventralis (assembly GCA_039654625.1). Taxonomy (NCBI): domain Eukaryota; kingdom Metazoa; phylum Chordata; class Actinopteri; order Cypriniformes; family Gobionidae; genus Rhinogobio; species Rhinogobio ventralis. The sequence goes on along the minus strand of CM077217.1, from coordinate 16,628,490 downwards.
ACGTCCCTGCAGTTTCAATTAAGCGACTCAATGTTCCTTCATTACTAGTTCTAATACTTTGAATTAGTAAAGGAGGCTTGATCACAATTGTTAAACTGTCATTTGTTAAAAACTGTCAACCTGAGATTTAAATCCATGGCGGAAGGAAGTAGTTCTGCACAAAAGAGTGTTTTTAAAGACACTCTGTTGTTGTTTCTTGTTTATTTACTCCCTTGTGCTGTCAAACTGTTGTATAAACACAATATCGCACTCATAGCCGAACAATATGGCTGTATATCAGCACGCTGTGATTACCTATGGCTAAATCACAGCCGTGCTGATATACAGCCATATCGCACTGCTACTGGTGTGATATTGCTCATATATTATATTATATATTTAAAATTCACCTCTATGTTCATTTAAAGAAGATTTGAAACAACATGAAGGTGAGTAAATTCAATTTTGGGTAAACTGTTTGAGTGTGATACTGTAATAAGGTTTTCTTTGAATATATTATAAAACTATAGGAACTGACATGATTATGATCTTTAGAAGCTGTGGTATGATGAGGACCTTAAAATGTAGTGAATTACAGGAATGAGCCTGTTAATTAGACTGAAGGAGGTCTGCAGTCGATGACTCTGGCCATTCCTTGTGATGAGAGGAAGGATATGAAAGCCATAAGAAATGACACTAGGGCTAGTATTCACATGTAATTGCTCACCCAGGGAGGAAGCAAAGAGACTAGTGGTCTAGTGCACAGCCGAGGTGTCAGGTTCTGTCAGGATGATGAAACTCCACACAGCCCACAGACTTGCTCTGAGACTGCCGGGTGCCAGGGGGGACGTCAATTTTCGACTTTATAAATCTAAAATTGATGAAATATGAGGACACTCTTCACCGGCTATGGCTTAGTTTTATATTTTAGAGGTCCTTTACTGCAGTCACTCGGGATTTGGCCCCTGATTCATGTTACACCAAAGCCAAGAGCCTTTGAAATGCGAGAGTTTGTTCCAAATACCACATCAACATTGTGTACAGCAGATTTGATTTCAGATGCTTATCATGTGGAAGAGCTGAAAGTGATCGCTGGATTGGTATGCGTTTCTTCGACTATGGAAACTTTTGGACTTTTGGACTTTTAGTATATATATATATATATATATATATTGTTATGTTCACATATTTACTTTGATATTTCTTTATTTTATTCACGTCAGGTCTCATATTTCATCTCAAGCATGCTGTTCACTAAAACTGTTGTCTCCATGGTAACCAAGTTCACAAAATAATAATAAAAAAAATTATTAGGGGCAAAATTGTTGGACGTGATGGAAATGTTGTTACGAGTGAGGGAGATTCTTAATTAAAGGGGGAAATGATAAATAATTTTTACACAATGAATACTGAACAATGATTATTTCGCTTCTTTTTTTAGATTATCATAATTTCTTAACTGGAATAATTCATATTTTTATTTTGGGACAAGGATAGAACATGTATAGAATTCATTCTAAAACTATATTTTTTGAAAGAAATTAAAGAAATGAATACTTCTATTCAGCATTAAATTGATCAAAAGTGACAGTAAAGATACTGTATTTATAATGTTACAAAATCATTCTATTTAAAAATGCCATTCTTTGATCTTATTATTAAGGCATTTATTATGCTGTTCTTGTTATTATCATAAATTTCAACATTGATAATAATAAATGAAATAAAAATCATGATTTATGAAGGATCATGTGACACTGAAGACTGGAGTAATGATGCTGAAAATTCAGTTTTGATCACAGAAATAAATTACATTTTAAAATATATTACAATAGAACACAGTTATTTGAAACCGTAATAATATTTCACAATATTACTGTTTTTACTATATTTTTGATCAAATAAGTGCAGCCTTGTTGAGCATAAAAATCTATTTATTTATTTATTTATTTATAAAAAGCATTTAAAAAAAAGTAGCAAAAACAAGGCATGGGAAGAAATGTTTTGATGACCTCTTTTTAATAAATTCAACCTCTGGGACATACAGTATAAATGCTTGTAGTTGAAGAAAAACTCCTTTACACCATGTGTGGTCATTTAAAAGCACAGGAATGCATCACATGAATTCCCTGACCTTACCAGTGAATGTCTTATTGTGCACTAGGGCATATTCCATATGCAAAACTCCAAAAATTTGACAACTGACAAGAGTGCAGTCTTACAAAGGCCAGAAATATCCTCAAATGACATGGGTTTACTGTCAAAAACAGTACAGGATGCCTCGGTTGAAGAGAACTCCACGCACATTACATGGGATGGGAGCTGGAGATGAATCTTCAGAAAGAACATTTATGATTATGAATTTTTATGGGCATTATTTCATCCCTGACTGGTCATGTCAGATCTACGGAAATCCATTTCCACCACATAAGAAAAAATGCTTTGTTAAATTACGACGAAAAGTCGAAATTATAACATAAGATATAGTAATGAGATTGAAATTGAGAAAAAAAGGGCATAATTATGACCAGTCAAAATGTTTACTAATAATTCTGACATCATCATAGTTATGCTTTTGTCAGAATTTTGACATGTCATAATAATGACTGTATCATAATTTTGACAATCATAATTATGAGATAAAAAGTCAAAATTGTGACATTTATAATTATGAGGTGAAAGGTAAGTATTATGGCTTTTTGTAATAATTATGGCTTTTTATATCATGATTTACCAAAGCATTTTTTCTTATGTGAGGAAATGGGCTTCTATGCAGATTAATATTCATAAATGAAAACAAAAAATTGGACATTAAGTATTCTTGTAGAGGGTAATTCACCAAAACCTGTTGAACATAAAAGAATATGGGCCCTATTTTAATGATCTGTTTTGGGTGTAATGTGCAATAAACCAATCAGAAGGTGCGTTTCATTTCGACAGGGTCCCTGCGCAGTGTTTACTGCTCCCTACTCCCTGAGCACCGTATATCAGTTGAAGTGGACTTCGCTGACAATAATCGCTCATTTGGAATGCCCTGCAACGTCATAAAAGAAAGGCAACGATAGGGTCGCGCAGATTATGATACAACATAAATTCATATTGTAATTTACTTTCAAATTTAAAACCATATAATAAAAATATACATTTACAAAACACACAGTATGTATCTAAAAATATAATCAAAACATTGTATTAGTCTATTCGTTTTATTAGTTTACATATACTATATATTTAATTGACTATAAACAGATTTGATGCTGAATATGAAAATCTATATGATTTTGAATATGAACAGCTCAATATGAAAATACATTTTGATTTGGTTAACTATGTATTAATGTGTTCTTAATCAATGGTCTTAATAATTGTAGCGGTCTCATCTCGTGCGTTTTTTCCCACATGCAGCTGCATAGTAAACGAGGTAAATAAAGTATAAAATGACTTCTTAACACTTTTAATTTGTTTACATATTCATACAATAGAATATGCAAATACAACAGTCATTGCCATAACCAATCATATTCTAGTTTTGTATAATAATAACTATGAATATTCAAATGCATGCATAAACTCCTCCATCGCAGAGGCGTTTAAAAACTCTTCCAATGTCTCTGCTCCATCGTTAGTTCAGACTGGTGATGTGACGCGCAATGACAGTTGGGTGATTTTCGCTCTCCACTTCCTGTGAAGTGTTCCCTTCTTCCCTACGCCGTTCGCAGTACCCATCGAACCGAACATGTTCGCTCCCTTCGGATTGGAATCTCACTTAAGATGGCGGAATACCCTGTGAAGTCTTCGCAGTCCACTTACGGTCGAATGGAACGCACCTAGAGTCTCATCTCCCATTCCCTTTAAAAGCCAGTTGTGCTCGCACCATGGCAGATTTGCGAAAAGACTGAACACTTCTCCAGAAAGGAATTTACTCCTTTTATTTCTAATATTTAAAAATGTTTGTGTGCTTCTGCGTGTCCCTGTGTGTGTAATAAGCAGAGTGTACGCACGTTGTGCACCTGCCTATAGGCGCATATTACTAACGCGCCCTTTAAATAACACAAAAATACTGCACCATTGACTTTAGACCAGGTTTTTGTTGGTCAATGGCGCAGTCGTTTTCAGTTGCCTCAAAATAGCAATGCGCCAACAATGCGCCTGAACACACCTCGTTTTCAGACCAGCACGCCCATGGCCGAACAGATGCGCACAAGTTCATTTAAACATGGCGCTAGACATGATAACTGTGTTGGGCTGAAACTAGCAAAAAAAACTTGCGTCTCGCCTGGCGTCGCATTGCGCCAGGTATATGATAGGGCCAGATATTTTAAACTGTTTTGTGGCCATACAATGAAGATCAATGGCATCCAAAAAAACAGCTTTGGACCCCATTGACTTTCATTGTGTGCACTGAAAAAATTTTTTTTTTCATGATTTAGGTTATTGTCATGTTAGAATGCACATTAAACTGTCATCTTTTGTATTCAGTAAATGATTGTTTGGTAACAATGTAATTCTAGGATCACAGGTGGAATCATCCCCGTCCATTAGCGGCCTGTCAGATGAATGACAGTGAACGCTGTGTTCAATAAAAAAGATAAACACGCAAGAGAGCTGTGACCCTGGTCCAGGCGAAGAGACACGAAGTCAGGCGTCAAAATGATTTTCATAGCAGATTAAGCTGGCTGCCGGGCCGTTTCGGGGGCGGGCGCAGCAAACATTCCGGATTAGGATCAGCGCTTATGTGCCCGTTAAGATGATTGCGTTTCGTGGAAAGACGCTTTCCGTGTGTTTATTGAAAATGAGGATTTATCTGATCCCCTCGGTCAGCTCGGATCATTTAATGCTGCAAGGGCTTCTCATCAAATGAGTTCCAATGCAATACAAATCAACTATAATACTGACAGCTGATTCATAGCATTTTCATGTTTTGAACAGTCAGTTTTTGTTCATGTTTAATAATCTTTTTCATTTACATTAAATAATTACATTTAAAGAAATGATTTAATTACAAATGCTTTGCACAAACAGTTATATTTCACTACAAGATTTGGCAGACCGTGATAAATCTGACATCATTTATGGCAGGCACATTGGTTTTGGGGTTGGTTGGCACATGGAGTGTAATATAAGAAAGATTCTTAGCACATTTTAACATGTAACTCAACGGCCTATATAAAGAGCTTTAAAAGACAACTGAAGCAGCCAAAAAAAGCGATTGAAGGGATTAAAACAAGCATGGAGGAATTTGAAAAACATTTTTGTTTGTTGCTTTTCTCTTGCAACCAAAGCCTTTTAATATTGTGCCAACCAACCTCAAAACCTGTGCCAACCATCCCTACATTGGGGTTGGTTGGCAAAATTGCACATGTATCACAATATAACCTAACCTTTAGTGGGCCGATAGCAGATTATACAAAAATCTTATGAATTCACCTTCAATTCACCAAAATGTAAAATAGTTATGAATGGTCATGTAAGGGTATTATAAATGTAGTCATAAATAAAATCTTTTTTAAAATATTTTTGTCGCATTAAAATATGTCTTTTTTTTTACCCAAAAAAAGGGAAAGTTCATCCAAAAATTACACTTCTCTAATCATTTACTCACCCTCATGTCATCCTCAATGTATGTGACTTTTTCCTCTTCAGATAAACAAAAACAAAGATTTTTAGGAAAATAATCAATTTGTGTCCATATAATGTGTGAATGGCTGCTGCTTGGCTGACCCTTGAAAAACCACACACAACAATTACGTCTGCATTGTGTTTTTTCACACACACTTATACATTTATGGAAAGCTGAACTTGTGAACGCACCTATATAGGACAGTTTATAGTTAAAAGAGTTTCAAATATTAGTATTATTCTTACACATAGTGTTTCACTTCAGAAGACACAGACTCATACACTGGGGTCGTATGGATTTCTGTCATGATCTATGGGCCCTATTTTAACGATCTAAGCACATGGTCTGAAGCACTTAGGGCGTGTCCGAATCCACTTTTGCTAGTTTAACAACGAAAAAAAAAAAAAAGGTTGGCACCAGGTGCATGGTCTAAAAGGGTTGTACATAGTCTCTTAATGAGTCATGGGTGTGTTTTGGGCGTAACGTGCAATAAACCAATCAGAGTCTCATCTCCCATTCCCTTTAAAAGCCAGTTGCGCTTGCATGGTGGCGGATTCGCTATTTACATGGCGGAATTTGCCAGCGGAAAGACTGAACGCTTCTCCAGAGAGGAATCCTTTAATTTTTTATATTTAAAAATGTTTGTGTGCTGCTGCGCATCCCTGTGTGTGTAATAAGCAGAGTGTACGTGCGTTGTGCACCCGCCTATAGGCGCATGTTACTAACGCGCCCTTTAAATAACACAAAAAATACTGCGCTGTTGACTTTAGACCAGGTTTTTGTTGGTCAATGGCGCAGTCGTTTTCATTTGCCTCAAAATAGCAACACGCCAACAATGCAATGAAACTAGCAAAAAACCTTGTGTCGCATTGCGCCAGGTGTATGATAGGGCCCGTTGTGTGTGGTTTTTCAAACGTCAACCAAACAGCAGCCATTTGATTGCATTATATGGACAGAGATTCATTATTTGCCTAAAAATCTTAGCTGGAGAAAGAAAGTCATATACTGGGATGGTATGAGGGTGAGTAAATGAGAACATTTTCATTTTTGGGTGAGCTATCCCTTTAAGATTTAATTTACACCTTGGCTCATGAATATTAATTACCTAGAAGTGTGATCACTGGGTACTTACAATCCAGTCACGTTACTTTATATTCATGAGTCAAAGACATTCAGTGGTGGCTTGCTATTGAGATACAATATCAAGCCAGTTTTATATTTGCTCAGAAATTATTATAATATTAATTTATCCGGAGATTAAATATGACGGATCTACCATTTATGCAGTAGTCGGCAGGATCTAACAAGTAGTATACTTGTTAAAACTGAAATATTAACAGTTTTTACATCAAAATATAATTAGAAGTGAGTAAAGTCAAAGACACTTTTACCTGTTTGAAAAACAAACAAACAAACAAAAAAACATCGAATTATGGCCTATATTTGAAATGTGTTACTAGAGATGCAAGACATGTTTTCAGATGAGGGGATTTGGGCTGAAATTGGACCTGGGTTATGTAAATATAATGATTTTTAAAAAAATTTACTGGCTAAATGGTTCTTAAATGATGCCAAAATGTACAAGCCACAGCAGCACAAATTGGAGTACTGAGAGAAATATTGTACATTAAGAACAAATAGCTTCTTTTTCAAAACTGGGCTGGCCTTGTCCTTCTTGTGAATTTGAATAAGCTCCATATTCCTTAGAGGAAAACCGTGTAGCTGGTTCTTGAATGAGAATAAGGGCTGAATATCTGCATGGTCAGCCAAACTATTTTAGCTTCCCCCACCGGTTTGTACAACGGTAAACGCTATCTAGGTTAGATTGGGGGGAAAAAAGTAGCCTAGAACTTTCTTATCCAGAAGAGCCTATAAGAAGTAACAATAATGCCTTAAGGGAATGTTTGCTAGCTGCTGGGGGGAGAAAAAGTTGGAGAGAATCCAACGATTTTCTCAGATACAAATAAAGTGGGACTTTGTCTTTGTCCACCGCTCCCTTATTTGATTATTGAAGAATCAAAACATCTCGCTCCCATTTGCTCCTGAAAGGCATTTCTGAAGAGAAAAAATGAAGAGAAATTATTCAATGAGTGAATGATGTAGGAGGGTGAGAGAGTGTGGCTGGAGAGTGCATTAACGTAGCATTGAATGTTTTAAATGATTTTTCTGAAAATGGTTGATGTAGCGTAAACAGTAAGAACCTAATCCATCTCAGCAGGGATCTCTCATGTAGGTTGTTTTCTACAAGCCACAGACAACCCGGAACGATAAGCCCAATCTTGCCTGCAATTTCCCCCAACAAGCTTTCCAAATCCATTTGTCAATGAAAGAGGAAGTCTTTGGATTTCCATCAGACCAGTTTGTTTGAGCCTCCATGACCTCAGTGCACAAGCAGCTTTCTCTGGCATACTGTACCTGCCAAGACAAAGTCTACCCAGAGATTTCACTTCCTAATCAGACATATTCTAATTAAATTTCACTTCTCAAGCTGACTAAAAGAAAAAAGAAATTAAAACGTAGCTTGAAACAATAGAGCTGGAAGACAACACTATTGGTGCTCTTGCAAAATTGTTGCCATCCTCAACAATATCCCTCTGTCTGATGAAAAAACAGTGATGTTCTGACTAATAAAAATAGCTTTTCTCATTCAGTTAGCACAATGCTAAGCTATTAATCCTTGTGAAAACAAAGTTCACTTTAGCATAATATACTTAAAAAATATACTGAACGTAATGTTTTTGGACAATTCATTGCATGTTAATTGCAATAAAATGAAAATATAGTTTATATTAAATGCAATTAGCTGAAATTTAGAGTGTTTTTTTTACCCACTTAACTCCCCGCAATTGACTGTATTTTCCGGCTTTCCATGTTTTCATTGCTATGCGCTATTACTATCTTCTGAAATAGTAATCTCAAGCTCATTGGCTACTGATACAGCAGGAACGAATCAGCTGTGCCCTATAGAGAATGATGTGATTGCAAGAGTTACTTACTTATCAGCCTGCACCATCTTGAGTTTCATGACAGAACTTTGTATTTCTTTAAGCATGAGAAAATATTAATAAAACGTATAATTTGACATTACAAAGTGAACTTCTCAAAGGTATGTAAGATTGACAGCTAGTGGTCGAAATAGGCGAAATAATTCAAAATAATCCTCAGAGTTGACGCACACATGGGTTGCCAGATTGACAGTGAAAGCCGAAGAGACTTACGTAAGTTGATCAGTTGATTTATCCGCATTTTAATATGCTCTTGTTCATAGAGATTTTTAGATGGATGCTGAGGCTTTTAAGGTCGGGTAGAATCTGCGCTCTCTGACCCAGTTTGTTTGCTGGCTTCCATGGCAGCAATACAATGTGTTTTCCGCCAACTGGCAACCATGGGGTGTCGAAATACTATTGGGTAAACTGGCAGCGTGCGGTTTCGCACAGACCAAAACAAAAACAGACACTCCGACACGGAACGCACATTTCAAAGTAGAATAACTGGCTGTAGCGTTCTTTTTCAGAGAAATGATTATGTGAACTTAGAATGTTTCCTAAATATCTGCAAACATATTATTGTATTTTTATGCTTTAGTAAAGTGAAAACTTACATACAGCACTTTTAAAAGTGTACTTAAGTGTGTTAAGAAACAGTTGTGAAAGTGTACTCTCTTTAAGTCCATTTAAGAGGCCTTAACATTATATTATCTGCAAATACAGTTAAAATACATTTAAGATTTAAAGTACAATTCAATGCACATTTAATAAGTGCACTTCTTTTTCTTAATGTATTTTCAAACGATACTTTGAAAAATGTGTTTTTTTGTCCAATGAAAGTGAAAGGGGTCTAAATGGACCCCACTGACTTTTTATTGACAGTATAGACCAAAAAATGTTAAAATGTTAAAGCTATCACAAATAGTGTGTTATTGTTGTGATATTTTGTTCTAGCAAAAAAAAAGCTAGAACTGAAAAGGCTAACTGAAAACATAAAGAAAATTAAATGTGCAATTTGACCATTTTAGCTTCTCTAACATAATGAGATGTTTAATTATTATACAGTTGCTAGGGTGTTCTGGGTAGTTGTGTACTGGCCACATTTAAAGCCCATCCCCAAGTCTCTATGATATTACTGTATGGACCCTAGATATGTCTTGTGGATTTTTTGCCTGTTTTATCATCTGCCTGGCAAAACATCAATAGAAAAATAACAGGTTCGAACAAAACCCCTAAGTGTGAGAAAAATAATACAAGTACAAGTCTTCCTTGTATCAAAGTGTATTTTGTGTCATCTCCAAAGACCCTCCTTGCTGGAAACCGACAAAAATCTTTTGCTTTGCGTCATAAGAGAATAATTTTAATTATTCAACGTGTTGTGCAGAGAATTCATGCTCAAGTACCCTTGAAATTCTGCTTGACAGAGACTCTGTTCACCTGCGCTGAAGGATCAACACAACCTGATCATTTGCAAGACTTGATGTGACCCGTATAGTCCAAATCAGTGCTCTGAATTATCAGCCTCCCATTTTTCCTCTGTATACCTAAGCTATAATGATGAATGAAATCGTTTTTTCCCCACCATTTCACTTCAGGGTTTACGTGATATGTTGCTATGGCAACCATATATTCCAATATTTTATAAAAGCCTAGCAACGCTATAATGCTGCAAGCAGTGTAGTACGTTAGATAATGAAATTGCACATTATTTCCATATACAATGTGTCTTTGTGGACCAAAACCAAAATCAACCTGGAAACAGACAGAACTTAAAGGATTCTGAACTATCTAAAACAACGAATACCCGTATAACGGTGAATTAAGAATTGCCTGCCATTAATGGCTTGCACTTCAAAGCGTCGAACACATCAAAGCCACACTGGCTCAATTGCTGATAATTTCAGAAATATCTCATTTAAGGCAAGACACGACAGGTGAAAATTGTTACAATTTTACCATGCTTCCCCAGTTGATTAATTCAATTATCCATAAAGCAAAAAAATCATGTTGAAATGTTTTTAAAATATGATACAACAGGCTTTTGAAGAAAGTCTATTTGTCCATCTCTCAATCATCATTGTATTACATTGCATTAAACCTAACAATAAAAACTAGGTTTGATCACAAAACTAAGCATTTAAATATCATTTTACTAAGACAGTATTATTGGGAGATAAAACGTGACAATTTTATGCATTAAGCAGTGTTGCCAAGTCTGTGGTTTTCCTGCAGAATTGGGCTACTTTTACACTTTTGCCACAGGTTGTTTTTGTAAATGAAACCCTGGAATGCAATTTTAACCCCCCTTTTTGGTCGTGATTGGGCTAGTTTTGATTAACAATTGGGCTGGTTTTGTTGTGCAGACCTGGCAACCCTGTATGTAAGTCTATACTGTAATAAAGATCTCATTGATTTAGGGTACGTTTTCATGACAATAACTGCGTTTCCATTACCCTTCAAATTGCGCAAATTGAAATTGCGAATTGAAAATACGTCGATTTAGCAAAACCTCCCATATATCGCAAAAAGAGTTTTTATGCTCGCATGAGGTGGTTTTTCAGGCAATTCGAAAAAGGTATATTTCGCAAAACTGCAATGGAAATTTACAGGTCACCTGGTGTAGACGATGCGGTATGTTTGGACAGAAGACAATTCAGAGTTCTTTATTAAACTACTATTAAAATACTAATACTAATATAATGTCTAATGCTATTTCATGCATTCTAACTTGTTTACACTGTTAAAGAGTTGGATGTATGACGGAGTATTTCTGTACACTCCTTCAGGATTCAAACAAGTTGCGGAAAGTTTTTTTCGAGTATGGCCCTGTATGACGTCATAAAGGGTGGAATTCCTTGTATGGGCACTTTTCCCGAATGAGCATGTGCGCACATCAACCAGAACGAGAGCAAGAGCGTGCCCATCAACGAGCTTCGTCCGGGTTACGGAAGCCGTCGGCAGCATTGTCATTTTGTTTTTAGACCACAAAATCAACAATGTCACTAAAGAAATGTGTTTCTGGTTGTAGGGGAAAGATAACCTTGTTCAGCTTCCCAAATAACCCAGTGTTAAGGAAACAGTGGATACAGTTTGTTTTTCCAGAGCAGCAACGGAGTTCTGCAATTGTGTTTGTTAGTTCCCGGTCATGAGTGGAAACCGCAGGCAGTGAGTGAAACTGGATCAGATGTCTGTGTTTTGTTGGCAATCAGTGTGTAAGTGCATATAATGTATGTATATAAACGTATAGTGAATCAAAAGTTATCCAGGGTGTGTGTGTATGCTTACGGAAAGAATCGGTACAGCATATCTGTCTTTTATAAGACTCTTCGGACATATGAATTATGCAATACTGGTCTATAGGTACTCAAGATTAACATGAGATTGGCAGAAACTGTGTGTGTTATGCCCCCTTTAATGTTTGGATAACATGCCTACGTCTCCTTCGATTAAAAATAATGGCTAGTGTGGTGACTGTGATATATGTAAACCTACCAACATCCATTGCCATGATCTTCGGAATGAATTGTGGCGAGAGGAAAAAATTATGCTTTAGTTGCATAACATCATTTCCGTCATTTCGCAGAAAATATTGCAAAAAATTTGCACAAATCTGTAATGTAAACCAGGCTACTGATGTTCTAAAAACTGTTTTTCCTTTGCATTTTTTGTGTACAAAACAATCCCCATTACAAGCCATCAGAATTTCATCTTATGTTTAAATATCAACAACTGCACCAAATATGCATATTTTTGCTCGGTTTGGGCCTTTGAATAAAATTGAGGTTTTTTCCTCCTTAAAGGGATAGTTCACCCAAAAATGAAAATTAGCCCATGATTTACTCACTCTTAAGTCATCCTAGGTGTATATGACATTCTTTTTTCAGACGAATAAAATCAGAGTTATATTAAAAAAGTCCTGGATAATCCAAGCTTTATAATGGCAGTAATTGCTGTCCTGTTTTTGAAGTCCATAAAAGTGAATCTGTCCATCAAATAACGTGCTCCACACGGCTCCGGGGGTTAATAAAGGCTGTCTGAAGCGAATCGATGCGTTTGTGTAAGAAAAATATGCATATTTAAAACTTTTCATATACACCTAGGATGACTTGAGGGTGAGTAAATCATGGGCTAATTTTCATTTTTGGGTGAACTATCCCTTTAAGTAAGAGCTCAATATTCACTTATTCTATGAGCCATAAAAGCCTGATGTATCAACACTAATGCAAACTTTTTAAATTCATACATATATATATATATATATATATATTGTCTAAATGTTCAAGAAAAAAAAAATGGGGTATGGGGTATTAAAGATGTGTATTGTAATTGAAATCTACAGACACAAAAATGTGTATTTTAGATTTATTGTATTGATTTATTTAGATGTATTGTTTTCTTTCCACTAGTCTGAAATAAGGCATGTTACAGAAGAAAAATAGCTCAAAATCTCAAAAATGAGCATTGCATGAAAAAACATCGGTTCTGCCTGTTGTTTTTTTTTGCCTTGACACAGAAAGTGAGAATTAGCTTTAACATGCTGTATGTGCAAACATCTAACCGTTAATCAGTTTGGTGAGGATGCCCATAATGCATCTGGTGCTTTCAAAATGAGAAAAGCAAAAAAAAAAAAAACTTTAATGACTAAACGTAATGACTCGCTGATGTGAGGAATCTGCCATTAAACACCTACACGCTGCTTGCTGTAGTGAGACGGCTTTCATTTTCTCTTATTTACGCTCTCGATCTGGTAATTGAGAGACACAAAGTGCACCAGGGTCAAGGATTGTGTTTATTTTTCCACCTTTCCGGCGTGGTGAGGAGAGACAAACATCCGGTGTTGTATTGAAGAGGTAATCACCTCTATCCGTTCTGCCACATAACCCTCTTCACGTTATTGATAAACAGCCAGTGCTCATTACCTCTCACCGGAGGTACCTTTCCGTCCGTTCTGCCTGATGAAACAAGGGACACCTTAAACACTGAGCCCTATATTCCTGTATTTGGGCTCAGATGTCTCTTTAACTTAATCTGGGCTGTCAGAAAGGAAGCTCTTGTTTGGCTAAAGACAGAGAGGGATGTATCTGAGTTTTTTTGGTGTTGGGTGCGGCGCGGGTCAGAGGAGACGTGGATTTGTGCTGGCTGGCCCTGATGAAAACCAGATAAACCCTGCAGGAAGAGCCTCCCCCACAGACAGATGGAGAGAACAATCACTCAGCTCAGCTCTCGTGTAGAAGGAACGATTTTTCATTAGTCTGGGGGAATAAAGCTCTCACAATACCGTGTTGTGATATTAATTTCTTGCACCAAAGCCTGAATCTAATATTGCTTTAAAATAAATTATTCTAAGAATGAAAAAAAAAACATCTCAATCAGTTCTGTCTGTATAAATACTGTATTAATATATAAACAAAAGCAAATAAATATATTGACCTAATTAATAATAATAATAATAATAATGTCTAAAAAAGTATCCCCAAGTATAGATATATGAATAAATGTGAAAACATATAAATACATAAAAAGCCCCCTAAGTACATAAATACAAATAAAAAGCTGAACAAATAAAAAGCTCCCATTAAATGATTATATAAATGAAAAAAGTATAATCAATTGGCAATACAAGTGTTCCCTAGTATATAAAAATAAATATGAATACGTATGAATACATATAGATAAATAAATAGCCATCATTAAATTATCATAAAAAGGTCTCAAAGTTTTTTTAATTATAAATAAATAAAAATATCCCTCTTTTAACTGTTAAGAATAAAACACACAATCTCAAACAATTTTGTCAGTATAAATACCCCAATATATAATATAAACAAATAGATAATAATAATAATAATAATAATAATAAATGGTCTTAATCTATTGTCTATACAAGTATTAAAATAAAATTAAAATCCACTTATCTAAATACACTCACCTAAAGGATTATTAGGAACACCATACTAATACTGTGTTTGACCCCCTTTCGCCTTCAGAACTGCCTTAATTCTACATGGCATTGATTCAACAAGGTGCTGAAAGCATTCTTTAGAAATGTTGGCCCATATTGATAGGATAGCATCTTGCAGTTGATGGAGATTTGTGGGATGCACATCCAGGGCACGAAGCTCCCGTTCCACCACATCCCAAAGATGCTCTATTGGGTTGAGATCTGGTGACTGTGGGGGCTATTTTAGTACAGTGAACTCATTGTCATGTTCAAGAAACCAATTTGAAATGATTGGAGCTTTGTGACATGGTGCATTATCCTGCTGGAAGTAGCCATCAGAGGATGGGTACATGGTGGTCATAAAGGGATGGACATGGTCAGAAACAATGCTCAGGTAGGCCGTGGCATTTAAACGATGCCCAATTGGCACTAAGGGGCCTAAAGTGTGCCAAGAAAACATCCCCCACACCATTACACCACCACCACCAGCCTGCACAGTGGTAACAAGGCATGATGGATCCATGTTCTCATTCTGTTTACGCCAAATTCTGACTCTACCATCTGAATGTCTCAACAGAAATCGAGACTCATCAGACCAGGCAACATTTTTCCAGTCTTCAACTGTCCAATTTTGGTGAGCTTGTGCAAATTGTAGCCTCTTTTTCCTATTTGTAGTGGAGATGAGTGGTACCCGGTGGGGTCTTTTGCTGTTGTAGCCCATCCGCCTCAAGGTTGTGCGTGTTGTGGCTTCACAAATGCTTTGCTGCATACCTCGGTTGTAACGAGTGGTTATTTCAGTCAAAGTTGCTCTTCTATCAGCTTGAATCAGTCGGCCCATTTTCCTCTGACCTCTAGCATCAACAAGGCATTTTCGCCCACAGGACTGCCGCATACTGGATGTTTTTCCCTTTTCACACCATTCTTTGTAAACTCTAGAAATGGTTGTGCGTGAAAATCCCAGTAACTGAGCAGATTGTGAAATACTCAGACCGGCCCGTCTGGCACCAACAACCATGCCACGCTCAAAATTGCTTAAATCACCTTTCTTTCCCATTCTGACATTCAGTTTGGAGTTCAGGAGATTGTCTTGACCAGGACCACACCCCTAAATGCATTGAAGCAACTGCCATGTGATTGGTTGATTAGATAATTGCATTAATGAGAAATTGAACAGGTGTTCCTAATAATCCTTTAGGTGAGTGTATAATATAAAAATAAATAAGTAAAATATAATAATAAATAAAATATAGTATAATATGTGAATATAAATATAAACATAAATAATGTGAATATAAACAAACAAACAAATAAATAAATACATTTATTAAAGTATGGTCTTAACTGTTAATTCAATTAAATTGGTCTTAATTAAATACATGTAAATAATATTACTATAAATAACTAAATAGCCTCATTAAATTATTCTAATAATAATCTCAAAATTCTGTCTATACAAGTACAAAAGTGAATAAATAAATAAATAAATAGATAGATAGATAGATAGATAGATGAGGGTGATTAAATGATAACGAATTTCATTTGTGTGTCAAACAACCCTGTGATGTTGAGTCATATAGCTAAACAGCGCTTAATAAGGTCGTTATATAGCTTGGCTCAGTAATCTCTGCTCGTTATTTCACGTATATCTTTTACCACCTCTGAAGTAATGTGACAAATAGTGCCACATCCATCTCATTTTCCCTGTCAGTGATTGCCCGTGTCTTTAAGCCCTGGAGTGTGTTTGATAAGAATTTGATTACTGTTTCTTCTTGCAGAAATTGAACACCGATGGCTATGGGCACCAAAAATTCCTTATCTGGGATTCTGGCTGTGGTCGTGTGCCTATTTCAATTCCCCCAAGGAATGAATCCCTGGAACGGTAGTTACAAAACAATCAAAAATAGATAACATTAATTTGTACAAGCACGTTCAGGGGAGAAAAGGAATGATACCCTTGAAATTAGATATTTGCCCTCGAAATGTAATGATGTTTGGTGTGCAAATTGCATTTTATCGCATTTTCATTTTCACTTTTGAGTCCAGGGGAATGAGAAAAGACCATGACTAACAATTTTTTTTTCTTTCGACAGTGACCAAACAACAATATAACCCCATTATTAAAGACTGCACCACATCTATTTATGACATGTTGACATTTCAATGATTAGCTGTGCTGCTTAATATTTTTGTGGAAACACTACCATTCAGAAGTTTGAGGTAAGTACTTTTTTTTATTTTTTATTAATACTTAATTCAGCAAGGACATGTTAAAAAGTTCAAAAGTGACAGTAAAGACATTTATAATGTTACAAAAGATATATATATATTTTAAATAAATGCTGTTGTTTTGAACTTTCTATTCATAAAATAATCTTGGAAGAAAAAGTATTACAGTTCCCACAAAAATATTAAGCAGCACAACTGTTTTAACTGATTATAATAAGCAGCAAATCATCATAGTAGAATGATTTCTGAAGGATCATGTGACACTGAAGACTGCAGTGAATGCAGACACTGAATGATGCTGAAAATGTAGCTTTAAAAATCACAGGAATAAATTACATGTTAAAATACATTAAAATAGAAAAGACTCACCAAGACAAAAAAAAAAAAAAAAATCCAGAAAGTATATATATTTCAATCAAGCTCTCAGAATAGTTTTAGCATGTTATTGTATATAGCGATGTTAATTTAGTTGGTTTTGGTGGACTAGATCTGTTATACTGCTGCTGTTGGTTATTGCTGCTGCTGATTGCTTCTGCTGCTGTTGATTATTTCTGCTCCTGCTTCTGTTGGTTATTGCTGCTGCTGATTTTTGCTGCTGCTGCTGCTGTTGATTATTACATCTGCTGCTGTTAAATATTGCTGTTGCTGTTGATTATTACATCTGCTGCTGTTAAATATTGCTGTTGATTATTACATCTGCTGCTGTTGAATATTGCTGCTGCGGCTGCTGTTATTGCTTCTGCTGGTTATTGCTGCTGCTGCTGTTGATTATTTCTGATGCTGTTGGTTTGCTGCTGCAGTTGATTATTACATCTGCTGCTGTTAAATATTGCTGCTGCTGTTGAATATTACATCTACTGCTGTTAAATATTGCTGCTGCTGTTGACTATTACACCTGCTGCTGTTGATTATTACATCTGCTACTGTTAAATCTTGAAGCTGCTGTTGATCATTGCTGCTGCTGCTGTTGATTTTTGCTGCTGCTGTTGATTATTGCTGCCACTGTTTACTATTACATCTGCTTCTGTTAAATATTGCTGCTGTTGGTTATTGCTGATGCTGTTTGTTATTACATCTGCTGCTGTTAAATATTGCTGCTGCTGTTGATTATTGCTGCTAATGATTTTTGCTGTTGCTGTTGATTACATCTGCTGCTATTAAATATTGCTGCTGCTGTTCATTGTTGCTTTTGTTGATTATTACATCTACAGCTGTTAAATATTGTCGCTGCTGCTGTTGATTATTGCGTCTGCTACTGCTGTTAATTTTTGCTGCTGCTGCTGTTGATTTTTGCTGTTGCTGTTGGTTATTACATCTGCTGCTATTAAATATTGCTGCTGCTGTTGCTGTTGATTATTGCTGCTGCTGTTAAATGTTGCTGTTGCTGCTGTTGACGGTGATTTTTGCTGTTTGTGACTATAGCTGCTGCTGCTGCTATTAAATATTACTGCTGTTGCTGATTTTTGCTGCTGCTGTTGATTTTTGCTGCTGCTGTTGATTATTGCTGCTGCTGATGATGATGATTTTTGCTGCTGCTGTTGCTGTTATTACATCTGCTGCTGTTGATTTTTGCTGCTGCTGTTGATTATTGCTGCTGATGCTGTTGATTATTGCTGCTGCTGTTGCTGTTATTACATCTGCTGCTGTTGATTTTTGCTGCTGCTGTTGATTATTGCTGCTGCTGTTGCTGTTATTACATCTGCTGCTGTTGATTTGTGCTGCTGCTGTTGATTATTGCTGCTAGATCTAGGCAGGTGGAGCTGGAGGATTTCAGAGGAACTTACAACAAACAATGAACCAGACTATTTAAATGTCGAGCAAACAATTTCATTGGCTGCAGGATAAGCAGAGGCCAATCAGCTTGTGCCATGTAGTAATGATGTCAGTGATATTAGCCTGCGTCCTCTAGAGTTTCATGACTAAACTAATACTGTATTTTACAAAAAATGTTTGTTTATTCATAGAATATTCCTCCCATCTTGTACTTTTTGGAAATTTAAAGAAGTTTGTAAACTTGATTTTGCATTTGTGAGATTTGTCATCCATAACAACTCAAAATAGGATAGCTGGAGTATCAGGACAGCTTGTCTCTATTAGAAAAACACTCAGTAAGATCGTGCCTTCTGGGGAGAGGGGATGTGGAGCTCAGTCGTAATAGGTTTGGACACAGTTGTGTGCACAGTACCAAACTCCACAGGCTGTGCTTATCAAGGCTGAGGAGATTTGGTTTTGTAGGACACAAACGTGTGCGGTTCAGGAGAAGGTTTTTCAGAAGTTTGTCTGTCACACAATGTGAAAGATTACAAGTGCCGGAAATGTTTACTGCACACCACTTCCTGTGCTGTGAAGCCTCGAGGGCTACTGAGAAAGCCATAATAAAATGACAACTTTAAGACAAAACAATGACAAAGACAATGGGCACCAAACATACTTTTCTGTAAATCAGTAAACCTTATTAATTACATGATACATAACTAATATTGATGAGCCAAACTGATAAGTTTTATACTTGTGCCCCAGATTGTGAATAGATTTTAAAAAATCTATTAATTTATTCAAAATACACTTACAATGCAATTTATACATACAATAACTTAAATAGTTTGTATTTCTGTATAAAAATTCTACATTTTTTTATTAGTAAAAATATTGGGGTGGTACAGCTGTCATGATATAATCAATAAACAAAAAAGGCTTATTAAAAGAATGAAAGAGAATGAATTAAAAGAAATTCCTTAAAAGAAAAGTTGCATATGAGTGGCATATTCTTAATCATAATCTTAAAGCGGTTTAGTTAAAATATTATAAACATTTGAAAAACATTTGTCTGCCAAATCAAAGTCATATGGTGCAGAAAGAAAACATAAAACAGGAAATGATATCATAGATTTATATATAAACATAACATTTCAAATATTTAATATCACATGACATGATTTTACTTTTTTTTTATAACAAATTATAGTTATAAAATTATTGTAAAATATCATGTGGTGCGACACCCAAAAGCAATGATATTTATGAATTAATTATTCATGTTTTTTTCCCCCCAAAAAGATAATATATTTTTGAAATGAGTCATCAGTAATTCCAGTCTCACTTTCTGTTTCAAACCTACATAACAAACTAACAAATTTGCAGTCTTCATTGGCTGCCTGTGAACATGCTTATAATTGATTTTCCAATTAAATGTTTTCATTTAAAGCTGCAGTCCATAAGTTGTGCCTGTTTGTCGCCATCTCTGTTGGAAACCTGCGATTGCAATTATTTGCATAATTATCGTCTTTACATGGGTTGTGCATCAGCACGGCTCCTCAGTGTGAATGCATCTAATGTTTTGAGGAGTATGTGTGGCTGTCAATCACCACACTGGTGTGGATACTGTACTTCAGAATCACAGATTCTACGTCTTGGAAGTATGACTAAAATAAGATAATCTGAACAATCTGTAACATGTCTGTCACTTTTGTTCTGACCAACTGAGGGAAAAAAAGCATTACAATAAATTGCGCTACCAACGGTGAATAAATCTACCGTTCCCATAGCTCATATCACATCAAACCGTGCAAATTATTATTATTGTTATACTTTGTTCTCAAATTGTTAATGTTAACAACATCAGCATTGCGTGACTGTGTATTTCGTGTGTATTAGCGTTACCTGTAGATTTGAATTTCTATACAGTCTAATCTTTTGCTTTTGACTACGGGTGAATCTCCAGCTGTCACTGATGATTGTAGTTTGAATCTTTCTGAATTACAATCCACCATCAAAATGATACGTTTAATTATTCCAGCTGCTGTGAAAAAAGGCTATAAATGATCCGCCACCTGCAGCATCCTCACATGCGATATAGCCTACTAGCCGGACTCCTTCTTTATGTGTACAGACGTGACGTAATGATGAATGGCGCCATGCTCGAATTTCCTATGGAAAGCTACCAGTACCACTCAAATTATAACACATTATTACAAGCTTACCATTGTGAATTGGGCTAAGGTAAGGAGATAGTTTTGAACGCTGGCTGGTTATGTACTTGGTTATGTATTTTATCAAATTGAGCTGGGTCAACTCAATTACATTGCCCCAGATTGAGTTGGACCATCTCAATTCCCAGACAGCAAATAGTGTTGGCCCAGATCCGGGCCACAACTGGAACATGTGGATTCAACGTGTACCAGGTGTAACTAGGCCAACACCATGTTGCTGTCTAGGTTACATTTCATTGCAAGAATTTGTTTTTATGAGTTGGGGCTACACATATTTATTGGATGGATAATAGGGGCACTTTAAATAATGTTAACAAAGATTAATAATTACTGTAAAAAAATGCATTGCTCATTGTTAGTTAAGTGCATTAACTAATGCTAACTAATGGGAATATTTCCAATTTTTCTATATCTTTGATAGTCTTTTTTGTCATTGACCATATACTATCTTAATCTCTTTTGTGCATAAACATTTTGAGTGTTCAGTTTTATTAAGCTTCTTCTCAAATTATTTTCTTATTCATGTATTCCAGCACGACTTTTTATTTTTCAACCGCCTTCATAAATTCATCTGGGTGTCTCCAATCAAAAGCATGCATGCTTGTTTACTTGCTGTAACATGTTGTGGATTTTAGTCAGAATGCATGTGGGCATGTCTCTCAGGACAAAGGAGTTTTTTTTTCTAAAAAAGTTTGAATTTGCTGGGAGCAATCCCTGCTGATGCTCAGTGGGGCTGAGGTTTTTAAACCAGATAGAACAAAGAACCAAAAAAGGCTGCTCTTGACAAGGAGAGGGAAACAAGGAGCGGGGAGCGCGAGGGGCCACACGCTATACTTGGACATGAAAAAGAAGCTGTGCAGATGAGAGGATATCGCTATAATTTGACATTTGCAGTCGGAGATGAGGTTCAATTTAGAGAGGGTTCTTGAGAATCGCAAATTGCACTGCCTCCTTTGGATGAGCTCCCGTGCTCTATCCAATCCTCTTGCAATCGCTTATTGCTTGCCTCCGGAAAGGCTGGCTTTGGTTTTTCCTCAGCTGGCGACATTGCGCACTATCTCTTGCAGTCCACACGGACGATGTTATCTAGTATAGAGACGGCTACTTTATCCTCGATACAGCAGCCATTCCGCAGACCTGAATTCTTACTAGCTTTTTTATTTTCACCAAATGTAACTGTGACATAATGGGGATTAGAAACTTTCATTTGTTCGGCTCGCCGTCTCGTAATCTGTTTGTTAGCGTGTTTCAATGCAGCCCTAAGACGTTTAGTAATTAGTGGATGTGGCCGCTGGAGATCTTAGAGCAATATTTGATCTCTCTCTCAGCTTTACCTCATCTGCAAACAACCTGTCTACGATAAGCACGTCTCGGTGGGAAAATTGGAAAGCTGTTATCGGAGCAAACAAACGAACACAAAAAATTCAGGACAATATTGGCAGCAGCGTCGGTTGCTCTCATATGTAATGATGACTGCAAGACAGATAAGAAGTAATACTGAGTGAGAATCATGAATGCATTGAAAATAAGATCTTTCTTCTAAAATATAAACCACAACAACATTTTCCTAACACCCGTTTGTTGGTCCGCACATATATTTCATTATAGGGATGTACAATAACCAAGAACTGATAAATATCCAATATTACATTAAAAATTATATACTGTTTATATAAACTAAAAATAAAACACTAAAAACATACACTGTAATGTAGGCTACAGTATGAATTTTTTTTTTAATTGCAGAACTTATACATACATATAAGATCAGGGAAATGAAGCATGGTTGTATCTTACAATGAACAATCATAACGTCAAAAACAGAAAGCATAAATATTCTGGATTTGCGTACATCAAAATAAAAAACAATAATAAGGTTAAATCAGTTCTTTGAATAAATCATCATAATGCATCAAATTGAGCACGTTTTTGTTATTTATAAGGGATGACATAAGAGTTAAATTCAGCAAGAAAAAGAGGAAAGCATAAAAGAGACTTAAGCCATTTTTGCTTGTGAATGAAGAATTTTGCATACAAGATAAAGAAATTAACAACATATTCAAGAGACAGCAGCTTTGGGTTTTCATAATAAAAGATAACCTCTTTGAGGATGAAGGTGTGGGTCACATTTGTAGGGCTAAAAACATAACTTAAATCAGATTTTATTGTTTATACTACAATTACAAAATAAATGGGCAGAAATTTCTTCAACAAAACCACATCGAATCACGAATTACGCTTCTTTGTCTGGCAATCCGATGGACGAGCCAAGGTTTGGCGGCTGCCAGGAGAACGGTATATGCCTGACTGCATTGTGCCAAGTGTAAAGTTTGGTGGAGGGGGGATTATGGTGTGGGGTTGTTTTTCACAGGTTGGGCTTGGCCCCTTAATTCCAGTGAAAGGAATTCTTAATGCTTCAGCATACCAAGATATTTTGGACAATTTCATGTTCCCAACTTTGTGGGAACAGTTTGGGGATTCTGTTCCAACATGACTGCGCACCAGTGCACAAAGCAAGGTCCATAAAGACATGGATGAGCGAGTTTGGTGTGGATGAACTTGACTGGCATTCACAGAGTCCTGTCCTCAACCCGATAGAACACCTTTGAAATGAATTAGAGCGGAGACTGCGAACCAGGCCTTCTCGTCCAACATCAGTGACCTCACAAATGAAGAATGGTCAATTCTAGAAGAATGGTCAAAAATTCCCATAAACAAACTCCTAAACCTTGTGGAAAGCCTTCCCAGAAGAATTGAATCTGTTATAGCTGCAAAGGGTGGGCAAACTCCATATTAAACCCCACAGATTAAGAATAGGATGTCATTAAAGTTCATGTGCATGTAAAGGCAGGAGTCTCAAAACTTTTATCAATATAGTGTATATCGTTGGAATCACTTTCAGAGCGATTTTATCTGACGAACGATGAAAACATTGACAGCCAATCAGAATCCATCCTGCTGTAACAAGCTTGAGCACTTAAAGTTACAGACAAGCATGTACTTAAAAAACAGAACAATATCGTTCCACTGGTGTGGATGCTAATATAGTTATCTTTATAGTTATCGTTCTTGGTGTGAACGGGCCTCTAGTCAACATTAGCTGATGAAAATACAACTGTTCATTATTAGTTCATGTCAGCTCAGGTCCAAATAAATAATTTTAACAGATACAACTTTTGAGTTTAATAATAACTTTGAGTGTTTGATTATGTAAAAATACAGGAAATGAGCATGAACAATTAAATATCCAATATCAACTGATAACAATGAATAATAATAAATAATATCTAATATTGGCTGATAACTGATATTTTACCGATATATCATGCATCCTGAATTTTTCAACAAATAGAAATATAAAAAAGTAATAAAAAAAGACAACACATAAAAAACTTACTAAAACAAACTAAAATTAAAATTAAAACATTAAATATAAAAATAAAGCTAATGTAAAATATGAATAAATCCCATAATAGTATATAAATAATTTAAAAAACAAAAACAGTAACACTAGGTTCTTCCAAATTTGCATCCAATGCTGGATTACAAAATAAAAGACAGTATACAGTGCATAGTATAAATGCATATATATGTATATTGCATCTCTTGGGACACAACTACTGTATTTATCCATCCATATTTAATAAAAATAGAGAACATTTTTTTTTTTTTCAGGGCTCATAGCCCATTTACTGTACCCTTCACTGTAAACAGACTTGAGGCAATTTGATGTTCTATAGATTACTAAAAGCTCAAGTTTTCAAACCAACACATGGTTTTCAATGAGTGGAACAAAACTGACAGAAAATTGATCTGCACATCTGTGATATCCAGTACTCCAGAGATAAAAATTATTAACTAAAAAGCCTATTTACAGTATATGCATATGTTCTTTAGGTAAGCATCACAGCTTTGCTGACAAAACCTGGCCAGGTCCTCTTAACCAAGCTGTACTTATTCAGTTTGCAGTAGAGATACATAGCCTAATGCTAAACAAGCTTAACGTGACAAGACAGACCAGCAAACAAGACCATTTCAGCTCAAGTTCCACCATAGAAACACAAGAAAATCATCAACTATACAATCATATCCAGTGTTTGACATTAGTAGCTGTTGACAGAGAAATACGCTGAAAAGTATGTTTACAATACATTTATGCATGTGGCAGATGCTGTTTTCCAAAGCGACTACAGAGCACTCAAGGTATAGATAATATCAGTATGTTTGTTCTCTGGGAATGAATGGTTTCCATGACATTGGCAATGTCTTATCAGTCGAGTTACAGGAGATGTTTAGCATGTATGACTAAAAGAATGTGATTTAACCTTCAATTACACCACACCATGCACGTGTAGTCTGCTAACTTTAGCGAGTTAGCTTAGCATAGTAGGCAAGTTACTATGTTTGTTTTGTTGTTTGGAGTGAAAAGAGCCAACATGTTTGGACATTTTGATAAGAGCTCTGTGAGAAGTGAAATCTAAGATTCCAAAAATGATTACAGACAAATAAAGAAACGTAAAGATCCACAAAACAAGATTAGCATGAGTTTCCATGTTGGCCCTGACTGGTTTATGCTAGTTAGTTCTAGTCAAACTAGTGAACAGGGTTACTCTGCTAGTTGAGTAGCATGGTCTAGTTCATTTTATTTAAATACAAACAAGCTCCCATACAGGGATTTGCACAGCTACTTCTGTAGTTACTCCTTTCTATAATTATACACTAAATTTTAGCATCTTCTGCATTTCAATAGTGAGCAACAGTCGGGTTCCGGAAGTAAAAACATTCATTTTCTCCATATGGAAAACATTTATAACAATAACTTATAAACTGTTAAAGTCAGCCCTACTGTGAGCTACGAGTTTGTTAATCGTTGGTATTTGCTTCTGTTGAAGCTGTCAGTCTGCATTACATCAACTTAATTTTTTAAATAATTGTGAGTTAACAGTGAAATTCATGGTGAAAAACTACATTACCCATGATGCTGTAAAGAAAATTCCACCAATCAGAGAGTCAAAACAATCAAAACTTGCCAAAAGAACTCGTTAGCTCCGACTACTCCCATGAAGCACTGCGAATGACTTCCCCGTAAAAATATAAACAAACATTTTTAAATGAGTAATTTTATATTTCTCCATCTTTTTAATAAAATTTTGCTGCTTGCAGTGGTTAATGGGATTGTAGTTCTTTCTGTCACTAAGGCCGTGTGTCCACCAAAGAGTTTTTTCATGCAGTTAGCGTATTTTTCCAATTGTTTTCAAAACAGCAGGAACGTAATGAGGCGCTGAGCGTCTATTTCACACTGAGCACTTGTTACCGGTCGCCGGTAGTTGAAAAATAGCCAACTTTGGATAAAACGCAGCAGTCATCACTGTTACTTTTTACCCAGCCGTCCAATCACAGTGGAGGAGGGGCGGCACAAATACTACACCAACCAACTGCCAGATTCTGCTTGTACAGAATCTGACGTCAACGTCAACAGATGACAACAACAAGCATAATAACAGAACAAAATTATTTAAAACGAGAGCCAGAGCAAATACTTTACATTGTATCAACATTTTTATATAGAAATAATACAGAAACAAACTATCTGTGAAATGAGATACTAGTTACACTTCCACGGATATTCTGTATCATAGCAAGCAAAGCATCTCAACGAAAAAAAAAAAAACGCTACGCTGCCAAAATGCTCTCAAGCGCCAACATCTAGGCATTTTCAGCTTGGTAAAAATGCTTTGGTGGAGATGTGGCTTGTATCTTTGTATTTTTGTCATTTTTTCCCTTTAAATCAAACTTTGTAATGTTGTGATTCTCCTCATAGCTGGTTAGCTTGGTTCATGCCTTAAAAAATGCTTCAACCAAGACTAATTTGAAATCCCTATGGGAGAAATTAATGGTTGCTGAAAAAGTGGGCGGGCACTAATGCACTCTATATCACCTTGAACATATTAAAGTGGGTAGTATGCACTATATATGCATGACTTGAAAACCAATTTTTAACATCTATAGATCTGCTTATTCCACAGTTTTGGGCCTCCATTTTGAAGTAAACAAATTACAGCAGTCATAGCGCTCAATCTCAGTACATCATGCGCTGGAGATCTGCAAACCTTGCAAACACCCTCACATATACTGACACTCTCCAAAGTTTGAAGCAGTACATTATCTGCAGGACTCCAACCAAGGCAAAAGTGAAAGGATGGCAGCAGGATACAGATATAAAAGCAGTGTCAGAAAAGGAACTAAGGGCTGGAAACCAAAGAGAAAGAAACCTGACAGTCTGGAGGCTCTGGGGAGCAGCGTGTCGCCCGAATCTGCTGCCAATACTTGGGAAAAAGTGTCAGTATCTTCATCTTTGACAGCTGTCTCATATCTGACTGACGGACAGCCCAAAACAAGCAGTAGCACAGATAACACAAAAAGAGATGAAATTGCTGAAGATGGCTTTACCCTGAGCGTCAAATTCCTAATCTTACTAAGATAGTGATGGCATTTGCTTCTTGCCTTTGCTTATATTTTTTCTTACCCGCTTGCTACGTTCTTCAAAAGGCCTGTGGAAAACAAAGGCTGTATTTGAAATCTCACAAACCACTTTATGGCTCGAATTCAGAATAGTGTAGAGCAAAAGATTCCCTTGTGACAAAAACGACACAGCACAAGCATCCAGCTGTATAAAGCCTGATAATACAAACTCCTTGTAATGCCCAAAGGTTACTTAAGTTTTAACACAAACACTAGCTTATGCGTAAAGCTAAACGCATTGCCTTTTTAAAGTATACTGTACTTCATTTGATAGCATTCACAAACATAAATGTTTGACACATGCGCACTAGAAAGTTTCATCCCTGTCAACTGTCTGCATTATTTCTCTCCAGAAGATATTAGCGATGATTTAAACTAGAGTTGTGTGCATTTCTTTACCCCCTCACAGAAGTGCCAACACTTTTTAACTATTTATTTAATGTTTTGCTGAATTGGTGGCTTATGAGTATGATCTCATTTGTTTTTGTACCATCTGTTTTAAACCCAAGTGATGTGTAGGTTTAGGGGCGGAATTAGGGATATTAGGGGAATTAGGCTTCATAATGAGATTCATTTAAAAAATGTCATGTTTTTGTACGTATCAAATCATACAAATTCATACCAAATCGCCACCTCGTAAAATATGGGTTGGAAGTACTCGTCAATGTGTCACCAGACCAGATGTGATGCATTCTAATCAAAACTATGATTAGTGAAGATCAAAATGAGAATTACGAATATTCTTCCACTAAAACTTTATTCTTTAACCATATTCATATCACATATTTTAGTGATCATCATAAAATAGGTATCATCCGGAAGCTTACAAACTCAAAATTCCAATTGAAATTGGATGTTGCGTTTTAACTACTTTATGATCAAAACCTTTTTTTAATCCTGACAATACACGTATCATCAGAAAGGGCTGAGTCTCAATATTCCATATATGGTATCTGTTTTGTGATAGAAATTTGGATAGAAATGTATAAATTTGTTACAGGAACGCATCAAAACTATTTCAATATAATGTGGGATATTTTTGGTACAGCACCTAAACAAAATCTTGAAAAAATCTTTCTTCAAATTTGGAACACAAATTGGTTAGACATATGGCTTTGATTTTGTAGTAAAAAATATTTTGTAAAATATATATTTTACATAAAATAAAATTTAGTACAGTACATTTAATTTACAGTACATTTAAACTTCCATCCATAAAGTTTCAAACTTCCAACTTTTTCATACTTTCATTTCTTGAAGTGCTTTCTGCTGAGTATCTTCTTTAAAACAAGACCAAACGTGGGTCTATATTCCAAAGCATTCTTGAATTACAACCATTTAAGTTTGGATTTCTATTCTCAAAAAGGGGGGTGGCAGTTAAGGGGTTAAACACTGAGCAAGTCGCAATGCATTCTGGGATTGCATTCACCTCTTAATGAACCTGTGAAGCTCCTGTATTTATGAGATAGGTAGTCAATATTACGACTTGTTCAAGTCAAAACAATATTGCTTCAAAACAGGAATAAAACCTAAAAGCTCAGTAATCATTGGCTAAAGATCCACAGCATGCACAACATAAAAAAGAAGAAGCAAGAAGAAAACAACAATAACAGCACAGAATAAATCCAAGAAGACAAAAAAAAAAATCAAATACGACCAACCAGACAGATGGACTAGACAGAGAGAGCGACAACCCACAGAATTCCAGACAACGAGGGATGTAAAAACAAAAGACTTTGACAGGAGTTTCAGCATCCTGACAGGAAACTAGCCAAACCAAAACAAATCAACAATGATATATACATATATATATATATGTTAAGCATACCTAAATTGTTTGTTTGTGCACAGTATCTAACAAATTGCATAAAATGAGCTTTAGCTTTACATTACCATACTTGGAATATTACTGGCTCGGTGTTAGAATATGGCCAGAAGTCATCTTAGGATATTTTTGTGGAACAAGGCTTCCACTTTGTTCAAAAGGCCTGGAGAAAACAAATGCTGCATTTGAAATATCACGTCTCTCTCTCAAAAATCTTATTGCTTTATGGCTCAGATTCAAAACAGAAGTACAAAAGATTCCCTTGTGACACAAATCTCAGCACAAGCATACAGCTGTATAAAGTCTGACAAAATTCTTGCGACTCCAGCTTGAGCAACCCAAGGCATGGAGAATACTGAAATAAATTGCATGAACTTTGTACTCACAAACAGCTTCTAATTTCAGCCGTGCACTTGATATGACCTACGCAACATTTTGCAATCTTGTTCCCTTTGTGCAGTTAGTGATGATGGCATTGTGCTGGGAAATTTGGAGCCTATCATCGACTAAGGCCTAGTCTGTGGCAATCACTGGGCGGCTGGGTTTAATAGAGCTCAGTGGTGATTGGAGCCCTCTAAGAGATTAAACCACAGTCTTTACATAATGAACAGCTTAATGAAGGAATTACAGAGGCACTTAATGGCATCATGAATACCATCATCGCCCATGCCAACTATCCCGAAAATGTATTAACCATCCGTAATTGGAGCATTAAATAACGGTCAGTTAACAAAGCTCATTGACATTACCTGGGAAATCCTCAGAAATGGTTAATTATTGATATTATGACAATCAATAGTGCATTTAGAGTGATGCTGGATTCAGGGAGTCACAGAAAATGGCATTTCTAATGGACATGCCAGCCTCCCTCAATGTGACTAACCATGTTCACACAGCAGCTAAAGTGCTAAAAAAGCAATTATTTTAACACAGGCTTGTTGGAAAAACACACCTCTACCTACTCTTCTGCAAAACTCCAAATATACATACAATTCACTGCAGTTTCCAGTTGAAATAAACACTAGCGTTGGTAAAACACCAACAACTTTTATTCCTTTTCACACAAATTATGATTACAGGGGCAAATTATGAATTCATGAAGACTTATTTTCACGCAGTCCACGCATGTTATGACTTCAAAACACTTTTACCATAGCGCATGATTTGTAAATGAACACATTTTGATGTTTAAATAACCTAACCATACCATAAGTATCGCTTCTGACATAGTAAACTTGCTCGGTAGATAGGGTTGCAAAGGGGCTGAACATTTCCCCAAAATCCTGGAAAGTTTCAAAAAATTTTGGAACGTTTCTGGTAACTTTGCAACCCTATCGGTAGCATCTGGTACAACACTGACCTTGCGACGTGGAGACTTGCAATGTCAAAGACTTATTGACGCAAGCTAAAATGTCATGGTAGCTTTAGAAAAGCATTTTTATTCTCATGTCTGCTTTTGTTAACACTTTTGGTTAGGTTTAGTGTATGTTCAAATCTTTTGGTGCTATTCACCGGACATTTAATTTCCGAACTGCCATGATATACAACAACCAATGTAATATAACATTGATACATTCACGTCCACACACTTTTCGTGCCACTTACTGGACATTTCACTTTGAAAGTGCTGCAAAACTTGCAAGAATCAACGTAATGTCATAAACGTGTTTTGTATTATTCATAGCTATTGTGAGAAAAGAAAAAGAGATTGAATTTGGTTTCACAATTATACACAATCTGTTTCCCTAAGCTGACGTACAAACAGAAAAATTCAAGAGTCAATATGGGCGTTTTTTCCCCCCGAAAAATCTGTAAAAAACGAAAATCGGAAAAGACAAGTAAAGAGCATTACTGCGATGCAAAATTATGTATAATGTGTGATGAAATGAAAAGAAAAATCAAGGTAAATATCAATATCACTTAAAATTAAGATATACTTTGGTAAACCTATGAAAAAAAGTCTTCCACAGAGCCAAAAATGCACATAGTTGAAGAAACTCCCAAAATATGGTTGTCAATCCCAAACACTATATGGCAATATATGGAGGCTAGACCGAAGAAATGTGATGGATGAAAATGTTCAAAAGGGATCGGTTTAGTTAAAGCACTTGCAATAGAAGTACGATTAAATGAGCCACAAGCCATTCATTTACTCTATTCCACATTCTTCCTCTTGACAACATCTTTTCAGCTCATCCTGCCTCCATTCTTCTCGAGCTGTATTCAGTGTGCAGTATGTACCATGTACGCCTCCAGATATTTTGCCTCCCCGGGGAAATCCAGCTTCGACAACACACACAACCCTTCCCCTCAGTTTCAGCTGAAATCCTTGCAAGTCGAACCTCAAACAGCTCAGCGCTGAGCGCACGTACGTACAGCCGCACATGCAGCTTTTCCAAGGTCAGCGGCTCTCTTCCTTCCGCTCGACTTCGGCGACTCGCGACTGGCAGAATTGAAAAGGTTTGTCAGGCTGATTAAACTTGGAAGGTGTTGTGTAGAAGGTGTCTGATCCCTCTTTGACAGACAGTTAGGATTTTCTTCTATCCTCTACCCCACTTGTGCTCCACGCTCTTATTTAACAAGATCAGATGTTATGTCACAGCAAGGTGCAATTTTCATTAACCTCCAGCTGTGCTATGATTTGAATGTGCCAGCCCTGCAATTAGTTGATTGTGATTGATTGATGAAGTCAGTGGCTTCTCCCCCCCACCTCCTTCTTCGAGGGCTCAGGTAATTCATTCGGACTCGTTCCCTCCTCCCCCTCGCAGCTTGCGCATTATTTTCCGACAAGCTCAGCTCGGCAGAACGTTCTCTGGCAGATTTGTGGTCACGGCATGGGGCAAATGCAAACGCTCTCATCACAGCGTGGCCACGACACGCTAAGCGGTAATGAAAGGGGAACAGGTGACATTGGACAAAACGCTGCTTGACGTTTGTCACCTTTTTTACTTTCATCCAATGATTGTGCTATACAGTGTGAAGATATACTGATACAGTGTGTTTTAACATATGTTTAGTCATATACACACATATATATATATATATATATATATATATATATATATATATATATATATACACTCACCTAAAGGATTATTAGGAACACCTGTTCAATTTCTCATTAATGCAATTATCTAATCAACCAATCACATGGCAGTTGCTTCAATGCATTTAGGGGTGTGGTCCTGGTCAAGACAATCTCCTGAACTCCAAACTGAATGTCAGAATGGGAAAGAAAGATGATTAAAGCAATTTTGAGCGTGGCATGGTTGTTGGTGCCAGACGGGCCGGTCTGAGTATTTCACAATCTGCTCAGTTACTGGGATTTTCACGCACAACCATTTCTAGAGTTTACAAAGAATGGTGTGAAAAGGGAAAAACATCCAGTATGCGGCAGTCCTGTGGAAATGCCTTGTTGATGCTAGAGATCAGAGGAGAATGGGCCGACTGATTCAAGCTGATAGAAGAGCAACTTTGACTGAAATAACCACTCGTTACAACCGAGGTATTTAGCAAAGCATTTGTGAAGCCACAACACGCACAACCTTGAGGCGGATGGGTTACAACAGCAGAAGACCCCACCGGGTACCACTCATCTCCACTACAAATAGGAAAAAGAGGCTACAATTTGCACGAGCTCACCAAAATTGTTGCCTGGTCTGATGAGTCTCGATTTCTGTTGAGACATTCAGATGGTAGAGTCAGAATTTGGCGTAAACAGAATGAGAACATGGATCCATCATGCCTTGTTACCACTGTGCAGGCTGGTGGTGGTGGTGTAATGGTGTGGGGGATGTTTTCTTGGCACACTTTAGGCCCCTTAGTGCCAATTGGGCATCGTTTAAATGCCACGGCCTACCTGAGCATTGTTTCTGACCATGTCCATCCCTTTATGACCACCATGTACCCATCCTCTGATGGCTACTTCCAGCAGGATAATGCACCATGTCACAAAGCTCCAATCATTTCAAATTGGTTTCTTGAACATGACAATGAGTTCACTGTACTAAAATGGCCCCCACAGTCACCAGATCTCAACCCAATAGAGCATCTTTCGTGCCCTGGATGTGCATCCCACAAATCTCCATCAACTGCAAGATGCTATCCTATCAATATGGGCCAACATTTCTAAAGAATGCTTTCAGCACCTTGTTGAATCAATGCCACATAGAATTAAGGCAGTTCTGAAGGCGAAAGGGGGTCAAACACAGTATTAGTATGGTGTTCTTACTAATCCTTTAGGTGAGTGTATATACACTCACCTAAAGGATTATTAGGAACACCATACTAATACTGTGTTTGACCCCCTTTCGCCTTCAGAACTGCCTTAATTCTATGTGGCCCATATTGATAGGATAGCATCTTGCAGTTGATGGAGATTTGTGGGATGTACATCCAGGGCACAAAGCTCCCGTTCCACCACATCCCAAAGATGCTCTATTGGGTTGAGATCTGGTGACTGTGGGGGCCATTTTAGTACAGTGAACTCATTGTCATGTTCAAGAAACCAATTTGAAATGATTGGAGCTTTGTGACATGGTGCATTATCCTGCTGGAAGTAGCCATCAGAGGATGGGTACATGGTGGTCATAAAGGGATGGACATGGTCAGAAACAATGCTCAGGCAGGGCGTGGCATTTAAACGATGCCCAATTGGCACTAAGGGGCCTAAAGTGTGCCAAGAAAACATCCCCCACACCATTACACCACCACCCCCAGCCTGCACAGTGGTAACAAGACATGATGGATCCATGTTCTCATTCTGTTTACACCAAATTCTGACTCTACCATCTGAATGTCTCAACAGAAATCGAGACTCATCAGACCAGGCAACATTTTTCCAGTCTTCAACTGTCCAATTTTGGTGAGCTCGTGCAAATTATAGCCTCTTTTTCCTATTTGTAGTGGAGATGAGTGGTACCCGGTGGGGTCTTCTGCTGTTGTAGCCCATCCGCCTTAAGGTTGTACGTGTTGTGGCTTCACAAATGCTTTGCTGCATACCTCGGTTGTAACGAGTGGTTATTTCAGTCAAAGTTGCTCTTCTATCAGCTTGAATCAGTCGGCCCATTCTCCTCTGACCTCTAGCATCAAGCCTTGGCCCTGTGGCCGGTTCACCACTGTTCCTTCCTTGGACCACTTTTGATAGATACTGACCACTGCAGACCGGGAACACCCCACAAGAGCTGCAGTTTTGGAGATGCTCTGACCCAGTCGTCTTGCCATCACAATTTGGCCCTTGTCAAACTCGCTCAAATCCTTACGCTTGCCCATTTTTCCTGTTTCTAACGCATCAACTTTAAGGACAAAATGTTCACTTTGTGCCTGTTATTCACTTCAGCTCTCAATGCGAAAAAACTGTTTTGTGAAATATTCCTTTTTCGGATTGCCTGAATTTCAGATTTTTTTCCCCACTAGGCATATTTTCACTAGGCATATTTTCACTAGGCATATTTTCACTTCGCAGTTTCAATTTGCACAATTTGAAAGGTAATGGAAACGCAGCTTCTGTTATACAGTGGGGTCCAAAAGTTTGCATTGAAAATTTTAGGAAACAAAAAACATGATGTAAAATGAAAAAGAAAGAAAGAAAATTCTGCACTATTTCTAGGTCACTAATCAAATGTTAACCTAAGGAGGGCATTTCCACCCATGCAAATGAAAAGTGCTTATTTGTTCCATTGACCATGTGAAAAAAAGGTCAAATCTCCTTGCTCCCATTTAAAAAATTGCAAAATAGAAGCCTTTTTACTAGTGGCCTCAGACTTTTGGAGCCACATTTTCTATATGAATGTGAGAGTGACTGACATAAATTCACCATTTGCTGTGTTCAAATCCATGCCAGGTTTTCTGGAAGTGTGACAGCACTAGGCTCTGAAAATAGGAAAAAGGAGGCAGGTGAGAGCATCCCACACCATTTTATTCAATCAAAAACACTTCCTATGATACCAGGACTTTATGCTAGCAAAAACAATTGCTGAGCAGCTTGTTTTGAAAATGTTGATGGCTGCATCATTCTTTAAAAACGGGTTTGGATACATTAGAGTAGACATAATATTTTCACAGTTCGCAGTTACTTCTTACTCTTAATCCATCATCAGTCACTCTTTACAAATTCAAAATAACTGTTTTAATTCTACTGTAGTTTTCAAGGACCAATATTCCAAATTTGTGCACAGTTAACCACACATAACCTAAATTATGATGACATTTTCTGCTTTAACATGAGGATAATTGCACCACTACATATCAAATGCTCAAACAAATGGCACAAAATGAAAACAGAACAAGTGAATACCACCAGCAAAACACATAGTGAACTTAATTTTTTAGCACGTGTAATGGACGTAGGCCATTAAGAGCTGTGCGTGTTAACCTCACTCCCCTGGTCTCAAGAAATGTGTTAGCGCCTGCGGTCTTTAGCGTCCTTGTTAGCATGGCTGCCTCCAATGCCAGTGACCCCGGGTGGGAGTGAGGTTTAAGGGAGTGAGTGTAACGGACGTAGGCCAGTAAGAACTGTGTGTGTAAACCTCACTCCCCTGGCCTCAAGAGGCATGCTTGCAGCTTCGGCCTTTATCGTCCTTGTTAGCGCACCCGCCTCCCATGCCGGTGACCGGGGTTTGAATCCCGCTCAGAGCGGGTCGAGTAGGACCGGTTACATTTGGTGCCGTGACCCGGATAGGAGTGAGATTTAAGGGAGTGAGTGTAACAGACGTAGGCCAGTAAGATATGTGCATGTAAACCTCATTCCCCTGGCCTCAAGAGACATGCTAGCGGCAACAGTCTTTAGCGTCCATGTTAGTGCGCCCGCCTCCCACACCGGGTTGAGTAGGACCAGTTACACATGTGTAATGGAGGTCAGCTAGTAGTCACTGTGTGAGTAAACCTCACTCCTCTGATCTCAAAAGTCGCTCTAGCGACTGATGCTAGGGGTTGCAGCCTTTAGCCTCTTTGTTAGAGCGTCCAACTCTCATGCCGGCGGACCGGAGTTCAAGTCCCGCTTAGAGCGGTCGCTTCAAACAGGAGGGGTTACACATGCATACACAAAATGATGGCTCTCTTTCAAAACCAATGAGCTTCATATGGGCATCTACCTTTAATGCAGCATCCATACTGAAATGTTACCTCATGTGACTGATTTGGAATGGTCTATAGACAGCAACTGTGTCATTCAAACAGTGCTTTTTTCATGTAAACCTATGAATAAACAAAGTTTTAGAAGTAAAAGGATGAAAACTAAGAATACATGACTATTTTAGATTGTTTACTATTTGTAGGAAGCCAACAAAACGGTAATGCTAAGAGTTAAAATGTAGCTCCTTGCGTTTATTACACTGCAGACAATTAATTTCAATACATTTTACTAGGGGTGTGACGGGACACTTATCTCACGAGACGAGACGAGACACGAGATTGGGTTCATGAGAACGAGGTGAGACAAGATTTTTACATAGTATTTTTAAGAAATCCTCAATGAATGAAATATGAATTATCATATGCAGTAAAATACAACAAGCACTGTAAAGGTTTTGCCAAAAACTCAACTGACTGGGTTATTTCCTGTATGATTGTGTCAACTGCACATGAGCTTCTTTTGTCCTCCTAACTGAACTCCTTCCCACAAATTCATCATAGATATTAAGTGCAAACAATAACCATAATCAAAGTACTCAATATTCAAATTTTTCTTTAAGCATGATACAGAGTTAAGAGATGGTTACAACTAGATAGCTTTTATATTGGGAGATATTCGCATGCCTCAGGGAGCCGCTTTCAAACAGCGGTAACTTATTGAAATTGCGTTTGAATGAGCGCTCTTGTTTACTTTCACTTTCAATTACGCGATCGTGCGTACTCTGTGAATAGGGAGTGGCGGTGCTGAACACGCATTTTAAAATATAAGACAATTGTCTGACGCTTCTGTTGCGCAACGAATCCTCCGCCACTGTCCAGTCAGTCTTCTCGTCACGTGATCAGTGCTGCACACTATGTATGACTCGAACAGCTTGTTTTGGATGAGCAATTGAAGCGACTGTTGTCCACCTGAATGAAATTATTTTTATTTCTATAAAAAGCTAAACTACAGTGGAGGCGTAATGTAAACGTAGCGTTGGCATATTCTATCCTAACTTCACCCTCATACTGCGTCATGACAATATGACACGAGACAGCTTTTCACCTCAACGAGAAATGGCGTGGCACGAGATCTCATCGCACCCCTACATTTTTACATTAGCATGTAGCATGTTAATGACGATGCATTCAAGACCTCCTGGGAAGTTCCATTGGGAGTTGGGAAGTTATAATTAAGACATCATGTGCGTTCAAATCACTTTGGTTTGAGCAGGATGGCGATGTACAAAAAATACAAGATTTCTAAACTCTACTTCTATGATCAATAAAGAATGCAGGTGTTGCTGTAAACTGAATCATTATAAATTCTATTGTAAATGCTACAACTACTACAACAACTACTAATACATATTGATGTGTGTTCAAATCATAAATTCGATCTTTCTTGACTTGAATGCACCATAAATATTAATGGCACGTACAAATATTATCTAAAATAATTTTTTGTTGTTAATTATACAAAATTTTATCTACACTGTACAAAAAAGTATTATTCACAGAATAATGAATAAAACAATGATTATTGGAGTATCTTGTTTCACAAAAAAATCCCATTTCAATCTCTCTACTTCAAAATTTCACGTTTAATTCAGTGTGTTACTTGTTGATTCTTAGACAATTCTAATAAATTGCACAAAAATTTTGTGAAGTGTATACTTAACTATTGAACAAATTACAGGTTTTATAGTGACTCATCTTGTAACTATTTCCAACAGAGAACACATCGCAATGCATTCTGGGATTGCCTTGTCCATATAAAGGATATATGCGACACTGTCTTGGAATTTGGCCAAAACGAGGTATCTTATGAGGCAGCATACAGACAGCTCACTAGGCTTTGGAACGCAGCATAGGCCTATATGTCAAAAAAAAAAAAAAATGGAGCCAATTTCCATAAACTATATTGTGTTTAATCCTGCTGTCACAGCTCTGGATGATTTTGCTGACATTTGAATATAGCCTCAATTTTTTACCTTGCAGTCCAGCCTGGCTGCGGAGAACTCAAATATTGAGCGTAGCTACCTTTATCACAGCATTCGATCGATACATCATCGCACAGCTGTCAGATAAGTCATATCAGCCACATATCGCAGCCAGCCCTGTCTGTATTCTTCCCCTTTTCTAACCTGGATTGTTTTCTCTGGCCCCTTTTAAAATTGGAAATAGCTTTGGTAGGAACGTTCAAGCTGCTCTAACAAAAGGTGAACCATCATCTCGGTAAAGGTTATCAGACGTGGCGCCCTGCGAAGTTTCTGGCACTCATCCTGAGCGCCGGCCAATTCCAGGCTGAATAAGCAACGTAAAATGTGTCTCGTTGCTGCAAATGCCAGACAATACTCCAGTGCCAATTAGTTTGACACTGTTGTAAAACATGGACGATGTATCCTGGAAGCACCCTGCTTGCATCATGCTTCATGCATTGGTAATGACAAAAGAACTTAAATTGCCTTTCTCTGCTGCCCTTGAAATTTTAAATTGCTTGCTCTGTCTCCTTCCATTTGTCTTTCATGGTTCTTGATCCCAGAGTCATACTCGCTCAACAATATAAAGTGTTGTAAAAATGGCCGGATGCCTTCTGAAAGCTTTGTAGGGCTTATTTTGCTTTAGATTTGATTTATAGAATGCTGAGATATAGCTTGTGTTAAACCAACTGCTATAGCCAATAGAAAAAGCACCACATCTGTACAGTGGCCCTAAAAAGACTTGTGAATGACACATAAAAATATATGAATGTTTTTGCATTCGATACGAAATATCGAGCCAAATAGCACAAGCACACACACACGTTAAAAAGATATATCCATTGTTCAAAATGAAGACAAAATGCGTTTAGCTTCCGATTCCAAAGAGCCAGAATTATTATTAGAAATATTCATCATTGATTTGTTTTAGCAGGATGGACAGGATAATTTTGTACATGTTATTAGACTATCATAAGGAGCCTTCACACATCTTATCTTATCAGCAAACATCATTAGCTAGTTCACCATGTGGTTTCATTATCATTAATATCGGAACATGTGGTCCATTAGATTAGCTCCATAAGCATTATGAATATAGGGATTAGGACTAACATTTGAACTAATGCAAACATACTAATTATTTACAATGCATACTGTATGTACAAATTAGCCTACTCCCTTTAATATGGACCATGTGTTAAAAATTAGTTTATGAGGCCTGTTTCTAGCAAGCTAGTTCGATTTTTCAAATGTTATATGAGACATAAAAATTCGCTTATTTCCAACATATCTACCATTTTGACCCAGATTTGGCTTAATCAAAGTACCAAACCTCCAGACCAGCTATGTATCTTGCATTTTTAAATTCTTAAAAATGTCCAAAAGTACCTTGATGCAAGACTGTGAAATGGTTTCATCTGACCTCACAGAACCCTTCCCTTTGAGTTCTGTGCTTTTTGTCCTGGATCAGGATAAAGTGGTTGTTATACTAAAGGTAAGGTAAGCCCATGCATTATGATGTAAAACACTAGTACTAGATGAGAAATCTGATTCGGACATAGTTTGACAATTAATGTAAGGTGAACATGATTCTAATCGACCTTTATAGAATGTAAAACTTTATAGAACACTAGATTAAAGGCACAATATGTAAGATTTTTTTTTTTAAAACTCACTAGAACAATGTTATATATTTTGTTGACTTGTGTACTTACATTATCCCAAATGTTTCCAAGAATGTTTAAATCCAGAGAAATAAGCAATTTTAACCAGGACACAGACCGTGTCCGTGCGTCGCCTATCAATGACATCATAACCGTGTTAACCTTGATTTCTGTAGAAACACCAAAGACGCTTTAATATATAATTTTTATTAGACAGGTGAGCAACTGTTTGGATACATTCATCGACAGAAAACGAATCATTGTTGTATAGCTCAACACAGTTAGTCTTATTGTTTAAATCTCGTTTTCTTGATTTACAGTGAGTACCATGTTTTACCATGCCTAATGTCAATCTAAATTACTGCAGTGTGTCCGTCAGTATATCCAAAATTTCTGATACTTTTCAGTCTGGTTTTAGATCAATGCGCAGTACGGAAACTGCTTTGTTGAAGGTCAGCAATGACTTTTTGCAAATCCTCGATACCGGTTCGCACGCAGTGCTTGTCTTGTTGGATTTAAGTGACTCTTTTGATACAATCGACTATAGTATCTTGTTACATCGGATGGAAAAGGTGGTGGGTATTCAGGGTGTCGCCTTGCAGTGGTTGGCAGAACCTTCTCAGTGAGCATGGGGAAGTCTTCTTCTTCATCAGTTCCCCTATTATGTGGCGTGCCCCAAGGGTAAATTTTAGGTCCGCTTCTCTTTTAAATTTATATGCTGCCACTGGGTGCCATTTTTAAGAAATATAGGATCTCCTACTGACGATACACAGTTTTATCTACCGGAAAAAACTGACAGTTTTTATCCCTTGGAGGTTTTGAGGAGATCAAATGTTGGATGGCTTTTTAATTTTGATTTTAGGCCTATCCAGGTCTTCATCTCCTTTTAATTTAGGTTCTATCCCCATCAGTGTTCAACCTTATGTAAGAAATCTTAGGGTTACATTTGATTCGTCACTAAATTTTGAGAAACAAATCAGTTCAGTGGTAAAGGGCAGTTTCTTTAATTTGAGATCGATTGCGAAATCAAAAGATTTAGAGGCCGTAATCCAAGCATTCATAACATCACGTCTGGACTACTGTAATTCCCTGTACTGTGGCCTGCCTCAAACTACAATCTCTCGCTTGCAAATTGTCCAAAATGCTGCAGCGAGACTTCTTACCGGCACAAAAAAGAGAGATCACATTTCTCCCATTCTAGTGACTTTACATTGGCTTCTTGTTAATTTCAGAATCGATTTTAAAGTTGCAGTTTTTGTGTACAAGGCACTATCTGGTGTTGCACCAAAATACATAAGTGACCTTCTGATTCCTTACACTCCCCAAAGAACTCTAAAGTCTTGTAATCAGCTTCTTTTAACTGTCCCACGTTTTCGCTGTAAAACTAAGGGTGGTCGGGCCTTCTCTGCTGCAGCACCTAAACTCTGGAATATTCTGCCCTTCAATGTGAGGTCTGCTCCTTCATTAGCCATCTTTAAATCGGCACTTAAATCTCATCTGTTCTCTCTGGCTTTTAATTAGATCAATATTGGTAGATTTTTATATTTATTTATTATTTGGATTGTATCAGGTCTAATATGTTTATATTTTGTATCTGCCCTGTTTCTTTTTATGCTTTCTTTTTATATGCACAATGTCTTATAGTACAGCACTTTGGCGTAACTCTGTTGCTTTTAAATGTGCTATAGAAATAAAATTTGACTTGACTTAAAAGTGTGCAAAAAGTGTCTCATAGTAGCCGCCGAGCGAACGCACAGAGTGATATTATAAGATAACTTTTAACACACTCAAATGTATCTAATATGATAAAACTGCATGTGTTACCCCACATACGCATGAGCGGAAGAAGTGGAAGCAGTCATCTGCGGCATAATAAAAGCTCCACTGCTCTCGAGCCGTGAGTCACGCTTGTCTCTTATTAGCAATCGCTCCAGCGGCCTCGTTCCACTCTAACGGCTTTCAGCCCCACCCTGCTTCATACTACAGTAATGTTAATAAATCTTTAATACATTAGCTCATCCATGAATACGATTCCTGCCCGAGTCCCGTCAGATTCTTTTCTACTGGCTGAGGTGACGACAACAACTCCCATGATTCCACGAACTCAAGGCGTCATCAAGCTACACCTTTGTTTTGAATAAGCGACCTCTAGTGACGGAAATTAAATATTGCACCTTTAAGGATATAGCCATGAATAAATAAAGGCTTTTTATATTTATTCTAAATTCTCAAGTACCTTGGTCTCATATGCTTTTTGTAAAAACTGTTTACTTTGATGTGCTTCTACAGCCTATATGTACGCCTACTCACCAATTAAATAATTGTGTGTAAATGAAATATTGAATTGAGTTGAAATAATTTTAAAATCTTACCTGTGTATCTCTAAGTCTTTGTTAAGAAAAAAAAATCCATCACAGCATACAAAACAAGAGGCGTCGCAACACAATGAAAACAGCGACAATATTACATTAATATTAACACTTACATATAGGAGCTACAGTTGTGGTCAGAATTATTGGCACCCATGGTAAATATGATCAAAGATGGCTATAAAAATAAATCTGCATTGTTTATCCTTTTGATCTATCATTCAAAAAATTCGCAAAAACCTAACCTTTCATTGAAGTAAAAGAATGGAAAGTCGGGGGAAAAGCACATTATGAAATAAATGTTTTTCTCCAAAACACGTTGGCCACAATTATTGGCACCCCTAGAATTTTTTTTTATGAGTAAAATATCTCTGAAGTATATTCCCATTAATATTTACATTTTTTAGCACACCAGGGTGACTAGAACCATGAAATTGTCCAGCTATGATGTCTTGTTTCACAGGAGTATAAATATGAGGAAACAGAAAGGCCAAATTCCCTTAATCGTTCATCACAATGAGTAAAGCCAAAGAATATAGTGCAGCAAAAGATTGTTGAGCTTCACTTTCATTGAAAGTTCCAATCAGCTAAAGATGTTACGAATCTGCCTGAAAGAGGACGTGTGTCTATATTGTCTTAATGCACGGCGAGGAGGAAAGTTTGAGTGGCCAAAGACTCTCCAAGGATCACAGATGGAGAATTGCAGAGATTAGTTGAGTCTTGGGGTCAGAAAGCTTAAAAAAATCAAACAACCCCTACATCACCACATGTTGTTTGGGAGGGATTCAAGAAAAATCCTTCTTGCTCATCCAGAAAAAAACTCCAGCATATTCAGTTGTCAGACACAGTTGTCAGAAATTTAAAAGGGACCTTGTTCTGTGCTCAGATGAAACTATAAAAAGAGCTTTTGGCAGCAAACCCACCAGATGGGTTTTGTGCAAACGGGGATAAAAACCATGTCCACGGTTAAAAATACTGCTGAATCTTTAATGTTGTGGGCCTATATGTATTTTTTGCTGGAGGTCCTGGACATCTTGTGCAGATACATGGTATCATGGATTATAGCAAATGCCAAAAGATATAAAAAATCTAAACCTGACTGCTTCTCTTATAATGGGCCGTGGTTGGATCTTCCATCAGGACAACATCAAAATCAACACACAAATGTGTCACTGAACACAAAATGAAGCTTCTGCCATGACCATCCCAGTTCCCTGACCTGAACCCTATAGAGAATAAGTGGGGTGAACTGAAGAGAAGAAGCACCACCAACATGGATCTGGGAATCTGAAGGATCTGGAGAGATTCTGTATGGAGGAATGGTTTTTGATCTCTTGTCTGGTGTTCTCCAAACTCATCAGGCATTATAGAACAAGACTCAGAGCTGTTATCTTGGCAAAAGGAGGTGGCAAAAAGTATTTAATAAAAGGGTGCCAATAATTATGGCCAACATGTTTTGGAGAAAAGCATCTATTTATTTATGTGACTTACCCCCCACTTTCAATTGTTTTACTTCAATGAAAGGTTAGATTTTTTTGATAAAAAAAAAAGGATAAACAATGCAGATTTATTTTTACAGCCATATTTGACCATATTTACCAGGGGTGCCAATAATTCTGACCATAACTGTAACAAAAGCTGTGAACACACTACTCGCACTACGATAAAATAGAATAGTGCATAGGTATGTGAATTGGGACGCACCTAAACCACTCACACTCTAGAATGTCCAGTCTGAGGACGTGAACAGCTCCGAGTTGAATGTCATGTGTTATCATCTCATAATTACAGTAATTACGACATGGCGTGAATGCAGCGATGCAGTAAGTAAGACATGAAAGTAGCACCAGTTTCGGTTCTCCACAAAAGTGCTTGTTGATGACAATAGAGAATATTAATATCTTACCACTGAATGCTGTGACTGACCAATCAAAATCAAGTAATTCTAGGAGCCACATTATAAAATATTGATAAAGTACTTATTTGCAGGTCATCAAAAAGCTCATGTTTGCACTAGGAATTAATAAATAACTTAGGCAATAAACTACAGTATACACTATAATACATTATGTATAATGTGGTATTGCGGCACCCTGTCACTGTGCAAATGTTTCTTAAATAAGATCATTTCCATGCCAATATTGTGTGCTGATAAAATATTCTATTTCCACCACAACATTTACAATAAACAATAACAATCTCCACATAAATGTTGTTTTTAAAGCATTTTTACACAGTATTCTGCACATCCACTTATATAGGTGCATATGGACCG
Organism: Rhinogobio ventralis; assembly: GCA_039654625.1. Classification (NCBI taxonomy): domain Eukaryota; kingdom Metazoa; phylum Chordata; class Actinopteri; order Cypriniformes; family Gobionidae; genus Rhinogobio; species Rhinogobio ventralis. The sequence continues at coordinate 16,584,001 of CM077217.1, read as the reverse complement.
TGTTCTCTTTAATGATTAAAAACCCTAGAAAAGTGCCAGATGGTGTCAAAAAACAGGTGGCTAATTATCTTACCACAGCTTTGCACCTCTGCCTCAGACAGTAAAATGCAAGCACCATTTAGACACAGTTAAGAGTAAGTCAGCTTCTACTTCCTGTGTGCGGTAATGAGCAATGCAGTGAAGTGAGAGGAGCCTTAAAGATAATGAGAAGCTGGGTTCCACAGAAAACCACCACCAGAGACATTGCTAAAACTCTTGGTGACCCCTTTTATTAGGAGACGTGATGTACTGTAGACCAGTGGCATTTCTTGAAGGTGAAATGCCGTAAACAACATTAATTAGATGTACATACATTTTTTGTTGTTTTTGTTGTTATTGTTGTTGAATTACATACAACTGGAATTTAATGACTGTGAAAAGTTTTAATAATAATAATAATAATAAAAAAAAAGGAAATAATCATTGGAGTCAGAGCTGGCAACCCACCGAGCATATGTTAGGCTATATTCATATCAAAGTATCTTTAATGATTAGGTTGCAGTCACCTGTGGTCTAGATTATTACTTTAATTATTTGTGATCTGCAAGCCAATTTATAATTGGCAATTACAATTTCACAACAGTGAAGCCAGAATGCTGTTGCAGCCTATTTTTAACATGTTCAGCAATGATTTTGGAGGGAAAATCTGTGAAATTCTTTAGAATGGATTTAAACATGATAAAACATTACTGTACTGAAAGTATTGATAGCTGAAAGCAAAATATTTAATTAGTCAAATAGATATCAATTAGGGGCCAAGCACTGATGGGCACCTATTGTATCTATTAGTCATCGTCTTCTTCTGAATCTATGGCAGCCCATAGACCCGTATGGCCAAAAGCTGTGAAATTTGGCACACTGATATTTTGGAGTCTCTAACTCAATCCCTCTAGCGCCACCAACTGGTCAAAGTTGCATGTTTATGCTAACAACTTTACTGTAACTGAATAACTGAACCATAAAGGGTTCAGAGGCTCAAGACGATTCAAGAATTCGATTGCACCCTATGACGTCATTTTCCGTCATGAAGATTTTTCTGCCATTTTTGAATTTTCGAAAAACCTACTTTTTCTAACTCCTCCTAGAACCGATGCTCACAATTTCATGACAATTGAACCAGATCATCTTTAGACAATGCTGGCCCAAAAACATGGAATTCAAGTTGATTCGTCAAAACGTTCTCAAATAAGGGGCAAATTAATTCAATGAAGAGCATGTCAAAATGGATATTCAGACCAAACGTGGGGTATGTTTACACGACAACAATTTACTAAACACGGAAACGTTTTTCTTTTGCCTTTTTCGCATACAGACGACAACGTTGTCCCCGTTCACAAGGAGGCTGTAATATTCAGCGGTATCGCTTTCAAAAACTTGCACTTTGAAACCCAATTTCTAAAGTTTGTGTTATCAGGCCGCCAAAATGCAGTTGTCATTTAAATGTATGTCCAAAACACATAAATAGTTTAAAGTTTTTGTTGAAAATAGTGTTGTGGAAACAGCCCTTTGGTGTGTGTTATGCTATGACCTGAGGATACCTGCATAGTTTCAGTGCAGTGCCACCAAGTGGTCACGAGATATGAAAAATTGCTATTTTTGCTTATAACTTCTGAACAGTTTGACCAAAAACCATGAGACGGGTCTATTTAGATTCGGTGCAGCATGTGTATTGTAATAAAACTGGTCTTAATACATTCCTTGCGTCATGCCGAGAACATAGATACAAATTTTGCCATATTTGTCCCAACTTCTTGTCCACCATTATGATTTTCTTTAAAAAACCTACTTTTTCGAACTCGTCCTAGACCGTATGTCTGATTTTCACCAAATTCGAGTCAGATCATATTCAGCCCACGACGGCAAAAACGTATGGCTTTCGAGCATTTTCGCATACCGCATCAACACATTTGATGGCATAATGCTAAACTATAACTTAGGCTGCATCTCTGGAAAGATTTGATATATTTACATCAAACTTTATATGTATGATTGTCACCAAACACTGAACACACCAGGTCAATGTGGTGTCAGTGCCACCTACTGGTCAAAAGTAATAAGCAATTATGTCACATTAGAAGTAATTGTATTTATGGGCTTTTAACCACTTTGCTTAAAATCATCTCCAAATGTCTTTATTCATTTTTGCAGTTGGTCTGATACTCGCTGTCTTGATTTTTAGCTCCTCATTCTGCCTCTTTAGTGCTTGGACCCTTAATTGTTGCTTGCAGCTATATTTTTTTATTTATTTTCACTTAAAATTAAACTAAAATATAATATTAATGAAGTAATTCACCTTAAAATGTCATTACTCACTCATATAATTTAAAACATTAAGTGTAACTAGGTATAAATGTTGGTTTGTTCTGGTTTGTTGAGTCATTTGGGCTATTTTTATGGTGCTTTTAGTGTGTGTGTGTTTTCCCCCTCTTTAGAGCTTGACAGTCATAGTCACTCTGAACTTTTGGTATATAGAAAAAGCTCTAAAAAGATTCCATTAAAAATCTACTTTTGTTTTCCAGTGGAAAAAAATAAATAACACAACATGGGTTTGGAACAAAAATATTTTTTAGAATAAATTTTTTGGTGAACTATTCCTTTAATAGTTTTTATGATTCAGTTTTAATAGATGTTTCTTTTAATTACATAAAAGAAACATCTATTAAAACTGAATCATAAAAACAAAAAAAGTAGAAGCACAGAAGAGAGTTTCCAATAAATCATTCTTTCAGCTACATAAAACCTTAAACAATGCCGCATTCAATCTATCACATTTTAGTGTCCATCATGATTCCTTTGTTGCAATGTAAAGCACGCAAACCTAGCTTGACAAAACAGCGGAGTACACAATTTCAGCAGAAGGATTTAAAGGTTTAAAGGCCATTTCCGATCCATGGGGTTACATCTCCATAATGGCCTCATTATTCATGACTATGGCCCGAAACACTGGGGTTGAGGTAATGAGCTCTTCACTAGTTGCTGAATATCACCTTTTCGGAAGCATTGTGTTAAGAATTCACATAGCTTGTGAGTACTACTCAAGAATTCAGGCTAACGAAGACAATGATGTTGTGAATGTTCTTCAATGCTTGCTTTTAGTTTTTGACCAATGATCAGGAATGTTTTCACATAATAAATCTCTCTGGGAGTCAACATGTTGTATATTTAAATTGTATATACATTTTTGTAATATCTTAAGCTTCAGGCATTACACAAAGCCTGCTGAAAACAAAACACTGCATAAACCAGCTTAAGGGGGTTTGCTGGTCTCATACATGTCTATACCAGACGTGACCAGCGTCACATCGCATCACGGAAAGTCAGATTGAGTTTGTTCACCCTAGAAGCGTAAAAGCTGCACATCATCACATATCACCTTCAGGATTTAAGCAACAATAAAACAGATGAATAACTTTCTTTGTGCAATTTTAAACAGAAATGCACTACTGTTCCAAAGTTTGGGGTCAGTAAGATTTTTTTAAAGGGTTAGTTCTCCCAAAAATGCAAATTCTGTCATTAATTACTCACCCTCATGTCGTTCCAATGATTAACAACAATCTTAAAACGGAGAAGTTTTTTCTTTGAGTTTTTTCGCGTACAGATCAAAACGATCCCCATTCACATGGATCCACGAAAACGGCTAAAAAACGCTGTATTCTCCTGATAGGCCATTAGATGCCGATGTAACACTATACACTGAACATGTAATACGCATGTGCATGACATTATCGTTTTCACAGAATTTTTTGTCGTTTACATGGAGAGCGTTTTCAAAAACTTGCACTTTGAAACCCCGTTTTCAAAAGTTTGTGTTTTCAGGCCCCCAAAACGCTGTTGTCATGTAAATGAATGGACCAAAACAATGAGTCCTTAAAAAGTTTTAAGTTTTTAGTTAAAAACAGTGTTGTGTAAACAGCCCCTAAGTTCCTCCGTGTTCACTCTCAGTTGACGTTATTCGTGTTTGCGTGATCAGAAGCTAAATATGATTTAAATGTATATTAACAATAGAAACAAGACATTAACTGATGCAATAGAGACTTAATGAGACCTAATTCATTGATTACAATGGGAACAAATTTGCTAGAGTTTAGCAGATTTAGCTGGTCGGCCTTATGGCCAAATCCTTTCTAAAACCAGAAAAACAGACTAGCCCAGATAGCTTAGCCATGCCTGGGAGACCAGCTAACTACTTTAACTAGGGGAGACCGGGTATAGTTGTAACACGGGGAGAGTTGTAACACTACCAATTCCATGAATCACGGATAAGATAGGAGTCATATGACAGTTTCAGTTTCTTCTGGCTTCCTTTACGATCCCACATGGAGGTTTTCCAGTCTGTGTTGCTATCTCTCCTGAAGCTACAGCAGAAAATCTAGTTCTGAGGTAAGAAAGTAAAAAAAAATAACAAGATAAAAATAACAAGATAATATTTTGTTTAGTACTTCTATGTTGTAGATAATGTTGTATGAGTTATATCAGGTCAAAGTGTAGTTTCTCTAGTAAAGAATGGTGTATCAACCTCCTGCTAATTTCAAAGCACCATGCCTAATACAACTAGCTAAACAATGGGTGACAGTGGCGGGGTAGGTTGTAACACGTGTTTTGAAACAACCATTGAAACAACAACATTTTTGTGATTTGAATAATTCTACAGAATAGATAAACATAGGCATGTTTATGTTAATTTGCTCTCGCTCACACACACACACACACACACACCCATATGAATGTGCACGTACAGACATGCACAAACAAACGCACACGTGTGCATGCACAAAAACACAATATGTGCACATATACAGCCATTCATTTAAAATAAAACTGTTTTTGTGGCATATCACTTGGAGTACCCTTAGTTTTTTTGCATTTTGTCTACCTGTTACAGCTTACCCCAGTATGCCAATTTGTATTTGTCATCATCTTACAAAGTCTGTGATATAGTTGAAGAAATTTAAATTGTTGCCATTTGTAGTAGACAAATGTGGGTACTTTGCCTAAAAGTTTCAGACGTGTAGCTAAAAAAAAAAAGGATAGTTTTAGGGGATAGTTTTAGGTGCTGAAGAAAAAAGTGTTTCAACCATACCCGGTCTCCCCTACTGTTTTGCAGCAGGTCTGAAAGAATAATGGCACAACACAAAACAGATAGTGTCTAACTTATGTGTGACTTTAGGCCTTTTTTGTGCAAAGAGAGACTGTTGATGTATTTGGTCCTAACTGTAATTTATTTCAATTTAAGACTTGGGAAAAAGAAGTTATAAAACTATATAAAGTTAAAGTTTTACCATGCCTGCACACTTTGTGCAAAGAAATGCCAGTTAGACCCACTTAATCTAGCCATGTAAGGGTACCACAACACCTGTGACGAATTTAGCACGCCTGCCTGGCCCAGGGAGCCGTCTACAGTCGTGATAAATATCCCAATAAACAGCGAAATCTCACAGCCCCCGGAAGACACGAAATCCGTGGTCACCCTAATTAGGTAGAAGAACCCCAACTGAACGTATGATCAATAGAGCATCTCTGCACGCTGTCACATCCCATTATCTGCGCCGCTCATCATTTACAGCAGTTTTTACTTTTATTCTTCAGCTCGCCGGAGCTCTCAACTGTCATTAGCTGTAGCTAAATCAGAGGCAGAACGGGTGGTGGTTTTGGGCGATGCTTTAATTACACCAGCTACAATGTTGTTTCCTTCCTGGATCACCTCGTGCCCTGCCTGTCGAGGTCACATGGCAGCGCTGCCATCCATCCGCGAGTGCAGCAGCGGAGGGCGTTTTGAAGCCCACACATGACGTAGGATGACCCATGCTCTTCCGTACCACATAAACAATCTACTTCAACTCGGTTCGTCGTTCTAGTCAAATAAAAGTGAAATAATGAGCAAACTTCTCCAACTCAAAGTTTGAACAATTCTATTAACTTCTCGTTTCCTCCGACAGGTGAGCGGAGAGAGAAACAGTATGTTGCTGAATTGTGAGCTATTGGTAAAATTAGGTCTAGTCCTTTCTCAAATGGGTGCAGAGGAAGGTTGTCACACCTTTAGTGTGATTAATTAATGTTTGCTTCTCAACGCAAGCTCGAACCACGGAAGGAGAGTGAATGCTTCTTCATTTGTGTTGTCAGGATTACAAAGGGGAAGGGTAATCCAAATCAGCTTCTTAGACGACAGCAGCTTTATCATCATTACACTAGGTTTACTGGTGTCTGTTTGGTGCGATTGCGAACAGTCTACGAGAAATAAATCTTTAACGGAAGTTCCTGGTTGTTTGTCACTATTCAAAGACCATGGGGAGCTGCAAGAATAGATGGCGGTTTCTGGATTTAGGTCTACATACAAGCAGTATGTAATTTTAAGTCCTCAGAGGATTGTGGGGAATCGAGATCTGGAAGTATTAGGGAATTTAAAAAGACCTGGAAAAATTATAGAAAACATCAACTAAAAAGTCTTCTGCAATTGTTCTTTAGAGCTTCAATGAATCTGTTAAACCACCAAAACAAGGTCTGAATGATTCATTAGTGAATCAGTCCAAATGTAAAAATATTCTGTGAATCGTTATCCAAATGACTGGAAAGGTCATGGAAAAAACATTACAATTACTCTACCTTTGAGTCCGTTTTTTTTAATGAATCAAACTGGTTCAGGACATGGTCTGAATGATTCATTAGTGAATCAGTACAAATAAAAAAAATTTAATCTGTGAATCGTTATCCAAATGACTGCAAAGGTCATGGAAAGGCCATTCAAGTTACTCTTCTTTTGAGTCAGTTCTTTTTAATGAATCAGTCAACTGGTTCACAACGTGGTCTGAATTATTTATTAGCGAATCAGTCAAAATATAAAAAAAAAAATATGTGAATCATTATCCAAATGACTGGAAAAATCTTGGAAAGGCCATTAAAGTTACTCTTCTTTTGAGTCAGTTCTTTATAATGAATCAAACTGGTTCAAGATATGGTCTGAATGATTTATTAGCGAATCAATCCGAATCAGTAAAACTGGTTAAAAAAAAAAATTTGTTTTTTATTTTTTTTACAAATACTGTGAAAATATATTGGTCAATGTATGAAAACCATGACTGTTTCAAATCTTAATGTCAGAGATAGTGTTGACTGGTCATAATTAAATGTAAACCTAAAATGTATGTGACACCTTTAAAGCTAACTTACTTATGTACTCAGTGTGTGGCTCACCACTTCCTTGAGAAACGCCTCACGAAGATTGCCTTTTTTGTCTGTTGGCTTTTGAAATTATACCTCTGTGATCATCACACCAGGGAAAGGAACATCTAAGACAATGCATCATCCTATTTTGGGCCCTCAAAACAAACACCAATAAGGCGTAGATCCTAGGAGAACTGCAGGGGAGGATTTCAAAGCAATAAATGCACCTCCTGCTTTGTAAATATTTGTTTAGTACCTCGGAAAGGACAACACACACACAAATAGGCAGGTCTAGTTGACTCAGTTGTAAGGTTTGGAAGTCCAGTTACAGAAATGTGTATACAGAAACAGTGGTTATGTATATTGGGTTCAAGCATATTGTTCTAAACCCACTTAAATTATTTTATTTTACTTTATTCTCCACTAAACCTATATATATATATATATATACACGATCAGGCATAACATTATGACAGGTGAAGTGATAACACTGCCAAATTGTGATGGCTAGACGACTGGGTCAGAGCATCTCCAAAACTGCAGCTCTTGTGGGGTGTTCCTGGTCTGCAGTGGTCAGTATCTATCAAAAGTGCTCCAAGGAAGGAACAGTGGTGAACCGGTGACAGGGTCATGGGCGGCCAAGGCTCATTGATGCATGTGGAGAGCGAAGGCTGGCCTGTGTGGTCCGATCAAATAGACGAGCTACTGTAGCTCAAATTGCTCAAGAAGTTAATGCTGGTTCTGATAGAAAAGTGTCAGAATACACAGTGCATCTCAGTTTGTTGCGTATGGGGCTGTATAGCCGCAGACCAGTCAGGGTGCCCATGCTGACCCCTGTCCACCGCCGAAAGCATCAACAGTGGGCACGTGAGCATCAGAACTGGACCACCGAGCAAGCCGATGGAGGCAGTGTGATGCTTTGGGCAAAGTTCTGCTGCCATCCATGTGGATGTTACTTTGACATGTACCACCTACCTAAGCATTGGTGCAGACTTACAGGACTTAAAGGATCTGCTGCTAACATCTTGGTACCAGATACCACAGCACATCTTCTAGTGGAGTCCATGCCTCGACAGGTCAGGGCTGTTTTGGCAGCAAAAGAGGGACCAACAAAATATTAGGTCATAATGTTATGCCTGGTCGGTGTATGTGTGTGTGTGTGTGTGTGTATATATATATATATATATACATATACATAGAGTGGGTCTTTATATACTAATACTGGTTCCAGTCATGTCTATAATGGCTCTCGGTTAAATTTACACCCTTTAATAAAGCTGTCAAAATGTGCTTTGCTACCTCATTCAATTGACCTTTTCCACATCTGCGCTATTTACATTAGACGCAACAAACAACCAACCATCACGTGCCCTTCTAACCAGTTTTTTTCTGGCAGTGAGAATAATAAACCGTTGATAAGTACTCTCTTTCCCTCGGGACATTTGTTGATGCTCAGCGGTCGTAGAGTTGAGGGATTCATTTGCTCTATTGCACCGTCTTGTCTCTCTTCATTAGATGTGTCACCATTGTTTAGCTTATGTGGATGTGTATAGAAGTGGAAAGCATTTTTCCTGATACATATCAAATACAAACATCCTGTATAGAAACTGCAGAGAGACATGAAGGGTCTTAATGTGTGGACATTTCTTAAGAAAAGTAATACTAAGTCTGTAAATATAGTATTGTAATGCACTTGTAATGCACTTGTTGTGCATTAAAATAGTTTAATGCACAGCTAGCCATGGATTAGCCCTTACTTATACCACGGGGCTGTTGAATGCTTGAATCTGATTGGTTGACGAACATTCTAAGGTGTACATTTATTTGTGCGATTGCGAACAGTCTACGAGAAATAAATCTTTAACGGAAGTTCCTGGTTGTTTGTCACTATTCAAAGACCATGGGGAGCTGCAAGAATAGATGGCGGTTTCTGGATTTAGGTCTACATACAAGCAGTATGTAATTTTAAGTCCTCAGAGGATTGTGGGGAATCGAGATCTGGAAGTATTAGGGAATTTAAAAAGACCTGGAAAAATTATAGAAATTTCTAAAAATTATAGAAACAGCTCCCCATGGTCTTTGATTAGCCCTTACTTATACCACGGGGCTGTTGAATGCTTGAATCTGATTGGTTGACGAACATTCTAAGTTGTACATTTATTTTCAGGGAAACGCACGACTAAAGTAGTTCCAGGCAGGTCTTGATCGCATTACAGTTCCATATATAGTAATATACAGTCAATTATTCCTTACATCGCAAATCTCAACTACTTGATTGCTTGTATCGTTGCAAAACGTAAACTGTATTATTGTCTATCTCTGCTAAATGTGACTGTATGTCAAGAGTAGGCTTTGTTTTACTGTGTTTGTTCCTGTCTTGACCTAGTGTCTAGTCTGTGTCAGTTTCATTCCGTTCACCTGTTGTTCGTTAACTAACTAATTAGTTCCCTCATTTAGTTATGGCATACACCGATCAGGCATAACATTATGACCACTGACAGGTGAAGTGAATAACACTGATTATCTCTTCATCACGGCACCTGTTAGTGGATGGGATATATTAGGCAGCAAGTGAACATTTTGTCCTCACAGTTGATGTGTTAGAAACAGGAAAATGGGAAAGCGTAAGGATTTGAGCGAGTTTGACAAGGGCCAAATTGTGATGGCTAGACGACTGGGTCAGAGCATCTCCAAAACTGCAGCTCTTGTGGGGTGTTCCCGGTCTGCAGTGGTCAGTATCTATCAAAAGTCATAGCCACAGACCAGTCAGGGTGCCCATGCTGTCCCCTGTCCACCACCGGAAGCACCAACAGTGGGCATGTGAGCATCAAAACTGGACCACGGAGCAATGGAAGAAGGTGGCCTGGTCTGATGTATCACGTTTTCTTTTACATCACGTGGATGGCTGGGTGCGTGTGCGTCGCTTACCTGGGAACACATGGCACCAGGATGCACTATGGAAAGAAGGCAAGGCAGTGTGATGCTTTGGGCAATGTTCTGCTGGGAAACCTTGGGTCCTGCCATTCATGTGAATGTTACTTTGACACGTACCACCTACCTAAGCACTGTTGCAGACCATGTACACCCTTTCATGGAAACGGTATTCCCTGGTGGCTGTGGCCTCTTTCAGCAGGATAATGCGCCCTGCCACAAAGCCAAAATGGTTCAGGAATGGTTTGAGGAGCACAACGAGTTTGAGGTGTTGACTTGGCCTCCAAATCCCCTAGATCTCAATCCAATCGAGCATCTGTGGGATCTGCTGAACAAACAAGGCCCCACCTCGCAACTTACAGGACTTAAAGGATCTACTGCTAACATCTTGTTGCCAGATACCACAGCACACCTTCAGGGGTCTAGTGGAGTCCATGCCTCGACGGGTCAGGGCTGTTTTGGCAGCAAAAGGGGGACCAACAAAATATTACACAATATTAATATCATAATGTTATACCTGATCAGTGTAAGTACCCTCTCTCTTTTGTTCAGTTTTTTGTCCCTTCTTTTTTTTCTGCTTGACTTGACATTTTTTTTTGATACAGGTTTAGAATGGCATGAGGGTGGGTAAATTATGATTTTAAAAATGAAAATGTTCAAAAATTTATCAGCAACTGATTAAACATCTACTATATTAATATGAAATATTAGCAATATATCTTGTTTTTAAAAAAAAACTGTGTATTCTGTCAGAAGCTTAAAGTGAAAATCAAGTTTTTAAATGTTGTTTATATGTCTATATGGTGTTTTTAATATGCTTTAAGACAAACCATGTGCAAAATCATCAAGTCAACACCATTGCTGAGTATTTTCTCCTTAAAACTACAGTGAACCAAAGACAAAGACATTAAAATTGCTGGTGTTTCTGACGTCACAAACAGGGTTGCCAGGTTTTCACAACAAAACCGGCCCAATTGTTACTCAAAACTAGCCCAAAACAAGCCCAATCACATTACAGGGGGGCCCAGGTAAAAATCGCGTTCCGGTGTGTAAAATCAGATTTTTTTTTGCGGGGTTCCCCTGCAAAAATGTGCATTCCCAGGGCTAAATATGAAATTATTGGGGTCGCTTCAACCCGCAGACATGAAAAACAGCCCGCGGGCAACAGTGTTAAAGTAGCACAATTCTGCTGGTGTGATTGATTGGGGGCGGGGCTAATTTGCATATTCATAGAATCGCATATACTGAATGAGGCATTCAAGCTATTTTAAGGCATGAAGAAATTTTTTTTTCAAGGAAAAAAACATTTAAATATGTCACTTTGGTGATCAAAGATGAGTTTAAAGGGATAAAATTATTGACTACAGGGGGACTACTTTTTAATGGACATCAGTAGATAAACCAAATGGTGCAGTTAAAACATCTACCAGCAGGGGCAAACTGATCCATACAACTAGTCATGCAAACACATGCTGAGACGTCCACAGAATCAATATATTTCAGCAAGGAGGAAGGGTTTTTGATGTCTAGTGTAACTGAGAGTAAACTAGAGCAAGAGGAAATGCTGGCCGAAGGCTTGTGAACACCTTGACAAAATTTAAGCTGGCAGTGGTGTGCGAGGGAGAAATTTGATGATACACAGTGTGCGTCACCGTCACTGTCGTGCTAGACTCCAGGGATATTTATAGAGAGCTGAAAAAAAAAATGGTGTGAGACAGAAATTCACTGCACTTCAAGTGATTCAGTTCTGTGTGATACAGTGATACAGCATATATGTTTTTTTTTTTTTGTTTTTTTTACCCGCTTCTGATTTTCAGATTTTCATCCACAGTGGTCTGCTTTTGCAGTGATCTATACTATAGATCTGCACTGTTTGTTTTTGTAACGTTCACAACCATGATGCATACTTGAAACGATCTACTGGCCAGAGTATGCAATAATTTATGACCATAAATTATGAAGCAATCATAGAGGCAACAGAGATTCTTATCATTCTTATAACAAAATTCTTATACTAAGCAAAACAAACTAGTGTTATGGTACATATATTAAAATTTTAAAAAGATGAGTGCACATGGGCAACGCTGCATATGATATTGTTCATAAATTAATTTAGTTTTGTGAATGCTGGCTGTACAATTGATTTTATATGTTTTAAACTGTTGCCAAAGAATAAACGTCATCATAGGAGAGGCTTCCTCAGGTTCGACATTGAAACCTTCAATAACCTTTTATCATTTGCCATGGTGGCAACTCTCAGACAGTTTGTAGCCTAAAGGCTAAAGCTTTCAGCGGCAATGTGGATTGATGTAATTGGCATTAATTGTAATGACGTGGTGTGCTGCAAATTCAAACGAGAACCAATCAAAAACGTAATTGCTTTACTAAACGGCCTTTAAATGGCTGAGACATCGTGCACATCAAAAACAGGCAAAGCAACAAATTAATATTATTCAAGTTCAAGTTCAAGTTTATTGTCATATGCATATTAGTACAGAGTACCGCAGCAATGAAATACAATGTGCCTTAGCACTCTCTCTGTACCAGTCAATAAATAACAATTATAAATAACATTTAAAACATCAGTAAAAGTACAGTAAACATAGTAACTAAGCTCAGACCTCAGCCCTCCTTTCTGTTGTACTATCATTCAGTAGCCTTATTACCTGGGGGTGAAAACTATCCCTGAAATGTGATGTGCGCGTTGGGAAGTCTGCAAACTTCTTCCTGATGGAAGGTGGGAGAAGAGATTGTGTGCAGGATGACTATAATCCTGCATAATACCTAGTGCCTTCTTAGTGCTGCGTTTCCAGTAAATGTTTTGGAGTGGTTCAAGTGGAACCCCAATGATTTTAGATGCAGCTTTGACCACCTTTGTCAGAAGATTAAGGTCATGTGAAGTAGCCCTGCCAAATCACACTACAATGTTACCTGTCAGCATACTCTCAGTTGTACAGCCGTAAAAGTTCTGTAAAATGTTAAGGGACAAACCACATTTCTTGAGACACCTCAGGAAATAAAGCCTCTGATGTGCCTTCTTAATGGCACAACTGATATGGAAGGACCATAAGAGGGAGTCTGAAATGTGGATGCCTAAGAACTTAAAGGTATTGACAATTTCAACTGGAGAGTTATTAATATAGACAGGTGTATGTGGGGGTTTGTTCCTTCGGAAATCTATGATGACCTCCTTGGTTTTCCCCACAATGAGGGACAGATTATTTCTGCGACACCACATGATCAAATTACTCACCTCTTCCCTATAGGCAATTTCGTTATTGCTTTCAATGAGTCCTATCACAGTAGTATCATCTGCAAATTTCACAATACTGTCAGTGGGATGTTTTGCAATACAGTCATAGGTATACAGAATATATAATAGAGGACTGAGACAGAAGCCTTGAGGTGCTCCGGTGTTTAACACTATAGAGGCTGAGTAGGTAGTGCCAACTCTAACTGTCTGGGGGCGGCCTGTTAGGAAATCCTGTATCCACCTGCAGATGGAATTGCAGAGGCCCAGGTCTTACAACTTAGGTATTAAAATAGAAGGTCTGATAGTATTGAAGGCACTGCTATAATCAACAAATAGCATCCTGACATACATATCCCTGTCCTCTAGATGTTGGAGCACAATATGTAAAGCCAGGGATACAGCATCATCCACAACTCTATTTGATCTATATGCAAATTGTAGTGGATCAGTGGAGACCGGTATGCTGTTTTTGATATATGCTTTCACAGGCTGTTCAAAACACTTCATAATCACAGAAGTCAAGGCTACAGGTCTAAAATCATTCATACAGGTGGCAGTCGTTTTCTTAGGCACAGGAATTATGATTGATTTTTTTAAAACAATTCAGAACCACACAAAGAGAGAGTGACAGGTTAAAAATGTCAGTGAAAAGTTGGCAAGTTGGCTATATGTCCTTAAGATTCGTGGAGTAATGCCATCAGGCTCAGCAGCCTTCCCTATTTTCACAGATTTAAAAACTTTACATGTGTCAGTTACATGTGACTGAGACCTGATATGCTTGCCTGCTGAACACATCCCCAGTTGGAGATGATATGTCTGTGTGTGTGTTCCCGTTGGAGGTACTTTGACGTGCACATCCCCAGTTGGAGATGGTCGCAGTGCCAGTGCCTCAGCAGCGCATTCAAAACAAGCATAAAAAATGTTCAAGTCGTCTGGGAAGGAAGCAGAGGTTGTTGTGACCCCACTAGGTTTGGCCTTGTAGCTAGTGACAACGCGCCTAGAGTCCCCTTCAGAACAATATCGCTCTATCTTGTCTCAGTGTTGTTTTTTAGCAGACTTGATTGCATTCCTAAGCTCGTATCTCGCGCTCTTATAACGAGCATCGTCCCCAGATTTAAAAGCCACTGTCCTCTCATGGAATTTTGCACGTACATCACTGTTTACCCACGGTTTTTCGTTAGGGTAAACGCGAGGGAATACAGCTGTCCACACAGAATTTAACATAATCAGTAACTGCCTCAGTGTACTCATGCAAGGTAGCAGAATCACTAAAAGCTGTAGATTCGAAACAGCCTTGCAACATAAATTCACCTTCAGCTTTCCAGCACTGTACTGTCCTCACAATGGGTTTCTCCCTTTTTATCTCCTGCTTGTACACGGGGAGCAGTAGTACAGAGGAATGATCTGATTTCCCAAAGTGAGGCCGGGGGACAGATTTGTAAGCTCCCTTGATGGTTGAATAGCAGTGGTCGAGAGTTTTGTTGCCTCTGGTGAAACAGCTGACGTGTTGGTATTATTTCCGTAGCACTGTCTTTAAATTACAGTGATTGAAGTCACCGGCTACGATGGAGAGGGCTTGCGGGTGCAGCCTCTCACACCTGTTCACAGCGTCGCAGATCTCCTCCAGGGCTGCCTTGGCGTTGGCTTTGGGTGGATGTATACCGCAGTGAGTAGGGCTGATGGGAATTCTCGTGGTGAGTAACGGCCGACATTTGATGGTAAGATATTCGAGGACTGGCGAACAGGAGTGGGAGATCACTTCCACATCACTGCACCACGAGTTGTTCACCAGAAAGCACACACCCCCACCTTTCGACTTGCCAGTCGTGTCCTTAGCCCGGTCTGAACGAAATACGGAGAAGCCGTCCAAGTGTATGGCACTGTCCGGATAGTCCGATGTTAGCCATGTCTCCGTAAAACAGAACACACAGCAATTCCCCAGATCTCGCTGAATACTGACCCGACAGCGGAGCTCATCCATCTTTTTGCTAACAGATTGCATGTTTGCTAGCAGCATGCTTGGTATTGGAGGCCGCGTAGGTCGGTTCCATAGCCTCACCAGCAGTCCCCCACGTCTTCCTCTCTTCTGCCCATATCGCCCTCGGTAACCAGTGCGCCAGGTCTCTGATATTTTGATAATATCCACAGGTATCATAGATGTTGTAGACAATTTTGGAACAGTTTGTCTAATGTCCAATA
This sequence comes from Rhinogobio ventralis, assembly GCA_039654625.1. Lineage (NCBI taxonomy): Eukaryota > Metazoa > Chordata > Actinopteri > Cypriniformes > Gobionidae > Rhinogobio > Rhinogobio ventralis. The sequence continues at coordinate 16,568,421 of CM077217.1, read as the reverse complement.
AAGTCTGGCGATCATAAGTGATAAAGGAGGACGTAGGCTGTATTATCAAACTAGTAAGTAAGGTTAAAACTAACACTAAGCGCGGCATGAGAGAGGCTCGTAGCGTATTGCCATACATTGGCGCCATAACCATCAACATATGCTAGCTTTTTACAGAAAATATTCAGATGCAACCCCCTTTGTAAGCGTTAACATTTTACATTTAACAAGTTACTGTAATTTAATTAAAAAAAAAAATTCTCAGTAACTGTAATGGATTACAGTTACATTTATTTTGTAATTAAATTACGTAACTCCGTTACATGTAACTAGTTACTCCCCAGCACTGGCTGTGATTGCAGAGTTTATTTTTTATAGCGTTTATATTATTGTTATGCTATATATTTGTTTTATAATTTTTCATTCCTTTTCTGAATTCTATTACATTTGAAGGATTTGTTGTGGAGTGGGGGGAACTAAAATACAGTTTATAGTTTATAATTTATTAACAATTATTAATTATTTATACAACAACTTTTTTAACATTATTTCTGAATGTAATAATAAAATTTGACTTAGCTATATGTGTTTTTTTTCCCCCACTCAACAATGTAATTTTTACCCGGTGTGACTTACAGTATAGTCAGATGCGAATTATTCCCCACCCCCCCAAAAAAATACAGTACTGGAAACAAGAAAAAAAGGTGGTAAAATTGAGAGTCCCTTCACAATAAATAAATAAAGGACTGCAGCTATATGCACTAACTTTCCCCTGAATTTGCCTACTCCTCTAACGTGGTTTCCACCAGCAGTATGCCAGATCAATACCCTTCCACTCTGATGAACTGACCACTCATATACTTAGTCATATTAAGCTTTGATTGCCAGAGAAGGCTTTCATGTCGAAAGCAAGCTATTTTAAAAAAGAAATGTAGCTCGAGGCAATTATGAAAGGTTTTGCATCTGTTAACCATGTGCGAAGCCTCCAGCATTCCAGCGCTAGCTCCACCATGTCAACGTTAACTTTTAAGCAAGCTTTTGAAGCGAGACGTGACGCTCTCTGTCATTCTGTATCTCCAAGCACAGGACCCATAGTGGAAGACCAGCCCTGAGAATCTGACAGTCTTGCGTCAGTGCTTTAGACATGGGAGTGTCGGGCTTCGATGCGGTGCTATTCCTGGAGGACAGGCTATCTCGCTTTTTTCGTTCAACTGTCTCACGGCAGGCTTTAGACTCAAAGAGATGAGTGGCAGGTGGGCACAGCCGTGTTTTAGATGATTGGAGGAGGCCTGACCCCGTGGTCCTTTCCCTGCTGTTGTTTTTGGAGATGGTGAGACAAGGAGGAGGAGTGTTGGAGGAGAGAATGCTTACTAACTTGTCAAAGCAAGCCGGTCTGCTGGGCTTGTGTGAACAAACCGCAACTATAGCTATGCTGGACCTCCCAGTGATTGGCAGGAAGTGCTTCAGAGGCAATTAGTGAATACACAGAAGTTCCCATCAAAACATGACTGGTGAGATTTAAAGGGGTCCTATTATGCCCTTTTATGAAGTCTTGATTTTGTTTTTGAGGTGTACTAGAATATGATTTCATGCTTGATTGTTCAAAAAGTGCATTATTTTTCACATATTTTACATTATTACAGCACCTCTCTCCCCAGTCTGGCTCGAACACAGTGATTTCGATGAAGTCCCTCCTTCCGAAATACAAAATGTGCTGTGATTGGTTAGCTGGCCCAGTGTGTTGTGATTGGCAATGCTTAACGCGTGTTCTGGAAATGTCCATCCCACCATAACTGCGAGTTCTTCTCTAGTGTAAATATTAATGATGACGTCAATTTCAAACCAATTCGAGCCGGATTCAGACCCTGACAATGAACAAGAGGATCGTCCAAACACGGATTTCACAGGACGTTTCAGAGTGACAACTAAGGAAAATCCCAAATTCAGTATCTCAGAAAATTAGAAAGACCATTTAAAGGCCTTTTAGAGTGTGGCACCAGGTGTCTTTAATATTGAACCTTTTCACAATATTCTAATTTTCTGAGATACTGAATTTGGGATTTTCCTTAGTTGTCAGTTATAATCATCAAAATTAAAAGAAATAAACATTTGAAATATATCAGTCTGTGTGTAATGAATGAATATAATATACAAGTTTCACTTTTTGAATGGAATTAGTGAAATAAATCAACTTTTTGATGATATTCTAATTATATGACCAGCACCTGTATAATAGATACGATGTTATCCACCATTTAATCGTGATATTTGTCAGAAAACTAAGGTAATGCAAACAGTAATCGATCACAAAACCATTGGTACTTTTCCTAGAGGGCGGTGAACCTGTCTTACAAAAACAACAGAAAACAAGCTGTTCTACGTAAAACGTTTGAGTTTTAATGTTAAGGAACAGTGTTTAAAATAAATTTTAACCACTCTAAGTTTGTCAGCCTTAGGAATGAACAAATGAGTTTCGAAAAAAAAACACCCCTCTCTTTGACATCAACAACAACACTGTCTTCACTAATGCAGCTCAACCAGGCCTCGTCAACTTTTTTGCGTATTCCAAGGGCGGGGATTATAAATGAGCAGGCCCACACAGAATCTGCGCCCGCAGACTTCCGCAGAAAACTCCACGGATTTCCAAAGATTGTAGTGCCCGTCATTTGAGAAGCATACACAATCATGTGTGCAATTGTGAGGGGTAGTAGGCTGCGCTTATTGATGTGACATTTTTTTTTAGTGAGTGATATTTTAAAATGTCTAAAAATTGACCACGGAGGAATTAAGGAAATTACTTATTTATAGCTATTAAAAATAGTTAATTTATTTACTTCGGTAGGTAATTATTTATTTTGCTTTATTGTTGAATGATATGAAATTGTTTATTTAATGATTTGTGTACAATACAATTGATAAAGTAATATGTTCTCCATCTTTTAGTGAATGTGCAATAAGAGAGGTCTAGCTTTTTTTTCAAGTTGCTCTATTTGGATTTGTATTGTAAACCTTAAATAAAAGTTAAGAAGTTAATATTTTATTTGTAATGTTTTCATTTCCAGTATTCTTATATCTTCTTAATGCATTTAAAACCATTCCGCATAATTCCGCAGATTTTAAAAAAAAATTCAGCGCAGAAATCACAAAAAAATTGTAAATGAGTAAGATCCGGAAAAATTGCGTTGTAGTCCAAACAAGTCGTTTGTTGTAGTTCTTGGAAAGTGGATTCTGTTAAATAAAACATCTTCCTTTGGAGTGGACTTTGAGCTTTGTAACCTTGCAGATCTTTTTTATGCTCAAACAGCAACATTACACACTGACAAAAGTTGAAAAAGTGGAAAAGCATAATAGGACCTCTTTAATGTAGAGTTATAGGCAACTAAAACCTGAAAACTGGTTAATAAACATAATATTTATCTGAAATATTGACATTAACCATTGTACCTATAACATTTTACTATATTTTCTCGACCACTTTGGTATTGTTTTGATGATGTTTTTGTGTGTGCTTTGAATACCTAAAATCATGTTGTTTGTTTAAGTGCCCCTATTATGCTTTTTAATTACCTTTCATGCAGTGTGTAATAGCTGTTTGTGAATGTAAAAGGTCTGCAAAGTTTTGAAAATGCAAAGTGCATGACAAATGAAGTTATTGTCTATTAAAAGAAAGAACTGATTCTGAACTGCTTAAAGGACTCATCAGTAATTCCAGTCTCACTTTCTGTTACAAACCTACGTAACAATGTAATACATTTGCATAATTCCTGCCTGTGAACGTCTACTTTGACCCGCCCTCAAACACTGTAGTTGAGGCTGTAGTGAGTGACAGATAGTGAGTGTAAAAACATCAACTCAGTTTAACAATTCACTGCAGACATTCAAAAGTTAAAGAAATAGGAAAATAAGCCAGGAAGAATACATCCACGATTGTCAGATCAAATTCACACAATTAAAGAAATTAAAGTACTTTTACAGAATAAAGTCTGATTATAAATTGGCACCATACCTGATCAATATTAGAGATAATCGTCAGAGAAAATTCCTGATAAGGTATCGCATAAGTGACGGGCCGACACAAGCACATCTGGTGAGCCAAAGAGCTCAGACTGTTCTCACTGCACTGATGGAGTCGCAGAGGACGAGATGCACTTCCTCACCGAGTGCAACAATTATAAAACCATCAGAGACACTTATTTCACTCCAATAGGTCAAATGTTACCTGAATTCCAGCAAGTGAGTCTCATACAAACTCTCATATATTTTGGGAGTGAAAGAGAAGTGTATACACCTGGCAGTGCAGTATGTGTCCTCCTGCCATCATATGAGGGACAAAGGCTGAACCCTCTTTTCCCTTTATAAATGTTCTCTGTATTCATTTACTTCCCCCTTTTTTGCTAATTGTGATAACATATATTTATGTATAATATGGACACTATATGTTTGTATATGTCTTTTGCTTTGGCAATAAAGCTCATTCAAATCGAATTAAAATTGAATTGAGTGAGTAAGTGAACACATCCGCATTAGTAATATTATTAATATGTGTATATTAGGTTAGGTTAGGTCAACTTTATTATCCCCAAGGGAGAATTCTTTGGCAATATGTAACTATGTATGTCATGCCAATAAAGCTAAATGAATTGTGAGTGAGTGTGTGTGAGTGCGAGAGTGAATGAGTGTGAGTGCGTGAGTAAGTGTAAGTGAGTGAGTGAGTGCATGAGTGAGTGAATGAGCGTGAGTGAGTGAGTGAGTGAGCAAGTGAGTGAGTGAATGTGAGTTAGTGAATGAGAGTGAGTGAGTGAATAAGTGTGAGTGAATGAGTGAGAGTGTGTGAGTGAGTGAATGAGTGAGTGAGTGAGTGAGTGAATGAATGAGAGTGAGTGAGTGAGTGAATGTGTGAGTGAGTGAGTGAATGAGTGTGAGTGAATGAATGAGAGTGACTGCGTGAGTGAGTGAGTGAATGAGTGTGAGTGAGTGAGTGAATGAGTGTGAGTGAGTGAGTGAGTGAGTGAGTGGGTCAGTGAGTGAGTAAGTGAATGAGAGTGAATGAGAATGTTTCCAGGGAGATCTGTGAAAAAGCTCTGGTGTCCCATCTCTCACACTGCTTTGAGACTGCTGCGAGAGGGTGTACTGGGTGTACCATCACACATCATTCTTCACACCGGAACGAACGACCTCAGTGCTAGAAAGATGGACGTCATTAAAGCCCTGTCCAACGTGGTGAAAACCGGCAGTAAGATCTACCCCAGAGCCAAGGTCATCTTCTCAACCCTTCTACCTCACAGAGACGTGCCACAAAGGATCATCAACACCATCAATGCGGAGATAGCTAGAGTCTGTGCTCCAATTCAAAATTCAATTCAAATTCAAAAAAACTTTATTGTCTATCCCCACAGGGGGTAGAAAATTGTCTTTAGACAAAGGCTCGACAAACAATACAAGAAATATCCACAAAAAAAAAAAATCATTTTAAAATCCTATTTAAAATATCTATGTGAATCTGTCACAATAACAGAGGCTTTCCTTTTTACCGGCGCAGTATAGAGATCAGACAGAGTTACTTGTTTTTCACCAATAATTTTACCAGCCATGTTTATAATTCGTAAGAGTCTGTTTTTGTGTTTAACAGATAGAGATTTGAACCAGGATACAACATTGAAAGTGAGCACAGATTCAACGAGTGATTTATACACAACTATCAAAATATCTTTTTCAATATTAAAACTCATCAGTTTCCTCAATAAGCCTAGGCATTGATAAGCCTTTTTAAAAACACTGTCTGAATGCTTATCGAATGAAAACTGGGAGTCAATCTCTGTACCCAGGTATTTAAAAGACCCCACCTGCTCAACTTTCTCTCCATTTAGTAACAAAGGCTCAAAAAATGTGCGTGCATTATTAGCCCCACAACACATTTCTTTAGTTTTGTTAATATTTGTTAATATAAGAACTCTCCTCCGTCCAGGCTGTAAGAAATTTAACTAATTTAAAATACATGTCCAGTGATTGGGTATCCTTGACACATCCCACCAGTGCCATGTCATCTGCATATTTTACAAGCATCAAATTCTCATTATTAAAATTTTTCTCATTTGTATAAATAGAGAAGAGAATTGGGGATAAAACACTTTTTAAAATCACAGTTTTTAAAATCACATTTTCTGACTTTTTGCCATTTACCAGCACATGTTGTGGCCGGTCCCATAAAAAACTATTAATCCATAAAATCATGGTTTGGTGCACCTGTAACTCCTGCAGACGCCTCAGAAGTATGTTTATATTCACAGTATTAAATGCAGAGGAAAAGTCCATAAATAAAATCCTAACACATGAATTTGCCAAGTCCAAATGCTTTGTAGCCCTGTCCAGCAGAGTAAGAGTGGCATCTTCAACTCCGTGCCCAGTGCCCAATGCCGAATGTTCACATAGCCGACCATCAGCGCATCACCCACGAGCATCTGTATGACCACATCCACATCCATCGAGAGGGCATGAGACTGTTCGTGAAAACCATCAAAAACTGTCCTCAGAAAACACATCCTGACCACGAGGAGAAGGTCAGTCAGACAGACAGCTACGCCGCTGTAGTGGCAGGACGAGGTAGAACAGACACCAGCGACCTCATCCAGATAAAACACATGCTGAAAATTATATGTGACAACCTGTTAGCTTAAGTAGTCAAGTATGATCATTATTTCCTATGATTAAATTTTTTTTCTTTCTTTATTTTTAAAATTTAAAATTTGTAAAATTGATTCACTCACTATATTTCTATATATATCGTCAATATTACCTTTTTAATTGATTAATCTATATTTTAAAACATGATTTGGTCATGAATTCATACATTGTTCTGGTAAATACAATACTTCTCAATGTCATCATTTAAAATAATGTTATAATATTCAAGGGATGTTCTCTTCAGCTTTTGGAGAGAAAATTACTAACCCTGATTTTGTTAATACTGTATATAGTTCAGATATAATTATTTTACTTGAGACATGGAGTCGTTTAGACTCCAAAACCCGCACTCCTTCAAACTACAGAGAGCTATGTATACCCTCAATCAAACAGCCTAATGTTAAAAACAGAAGAGATTCAGGAGGAATTATAGTTTGGCTCAAAGACCATCTGTAGCATTATATTCAGCCTGTAAAAAAAGGGAAAGCGCATATTTGGATAAAACTTTTGAGTTTTTGTGTTTAGATGAGGACCTGTACCAGTGTGCCACATATATCCCCCCATATGAGTCTCCTTATTATAACGAAGACATCTTCTCAACCCTACAGTCAGAGATCATTTACTTTCAGTCTCTAGGATCAGTTCTGCTAATGGGGGATCTGAATGCTAGAACGGGGAAGGAAGTGGACTACATCAGACAAATATATAAACGGTTCACGTAATCAAAAAACGGTTTACTAAAACACGTCAGAATTACGACAACACAATTAACAGACATGGAAAACAAGTCCTGCAGCTCTGCAAAAGCTTAGGTCTTTATATAGTTAATGGCAGAACAAAGGATGATTCTCTGGGTCGATTTACCTACTGCTCACATCTAGGCAGCAGCACAGTAGATTACGCCATCACAGATTTAGACCAAAATAAAATCAATTATTTCACAGTGATGCCACAGCTACCTTTATCAGACCACAGTCACACAGTCCTCAGTCTGAACAGGGCAGTGAATCTTCTGCCATCTTCAGATCAGAAGGTTAAACTTTATCCACTACCCCCCAAATTTATATGGAGTAAAGACAGTCCTGCCCTGTATGAAGCCGCGCTCGACAGCACTCATGTTCAAAACATGATAGACTCCTTTCTATTGACTTCATTTAGTGAAGAGAAGAAAACCACCAATTTAGCAACTGAACAGTTAATTGAAATATTTTCTACAGTGGTCAAAAAAGCCCTGAGAAAAAGAAAAAATTACAGATGCAAAAAAGAAATGGCTAATGCTGGCTGGTTTGATAAAGAATGCCAAAAAGTAAGAAAAGAATTACGGTCATTATCAAATAAAAGACCCGGCAAACCAACAAATACAAGCCACATATCAGCAAACCCTCAAAAGATACAAATCATTATTAATATAGAAAAAAGCTGATCACATGAAAATAAAACTAAACAAGATCGAGGAGGCAGTCGATCAAAATTCTTTTTGGGAATTATGGAACAATTTAGACAAATCCAAAAAAGCAAGACACATTCCCATCTATGACCCAAAAATCTGGACCAAATCTCTATTCACCAAACGAACCGACCCTCACCCAAAAACATCTAACCTCCCAACTACATAACCTGAAACGCACTATAAAAGACCAGCTAAACTATTTAGACCAGCCCATAGCATTAAATGAACTGACAGACAAGATGAAATCCCTAAAAAACAAAAAATCCTGTGGCGTGGATGGAATATCAAATGAGATGCTGAAACACAGCAGCCCCAGACTGAAAGATGCTATTCTGAAATTGTTCAACCTCTTATTAAAATCAGGACACTTTCCTGAGATATGGAAAGAAAATTTGATAACTCCAATTTTTAAACAAGGCGAGAAGTATGACCCAAATAATTATAGGGGCATTACAGTGAGCAGTAACCTGGGAAAACGGTTCTGCTCCATTATTAATGAGAGATTAGTGCAGTTCATTCAAGAACACAACATTTTAAAGAATTGTCAAATTGGATTTATGCCCAATCAGAGAACATCAAATCACATTTACACACACTCATCCAAAAACATGTTCATCAAAAAAAAAACAAGGAAAAATATTTGGCTGCTTCATTGATTTTAAAAAAGCCTTTGATTCAGTATGGCATAATGGACTTTTTCTAAAACTTATCCAAAGTGGAATAGGAGGAAGGACATATGATATAATAAAATATATATACAACGGGAGCAAGTGCTGCGTCCAGATCAACGACAGACGGACTGATTATTTCAGCCTCAGCCTGACTCTCTTTAACATCTATATCAATGAGTTGGCATCAGCACTTGAGAAGTCCTCTTGTCCTGGTCTGACCCTCGAGGGCAGACAAATCAAATGCCTCCTGTACGCTGACGACCTTCAGCTGCTGTCGCCTCATTAAAAGGGACTGCACAAAAGCCTCTCGGTTTTAGAGCAGTACAGCAGCGACTGGGCCTTACCAATCAACATGTCAAAGTGCAAAATCATGATCTTCCAGAAAAAACCTCACCTTACTGACAAAAAAATATCATTTTACAATCGGTGGAACACTGCTTAATCATGTCACACATCATAATTATTTTGGGTCTTACAATCTCTGCTTCTGGAAAATTTGAGATGGCAATAAAAGATCTGACCGATAAGGCACGCAGGGCTTATTACAGTATACGAAAACGTCTCGGTTACGACTGTAACCTTAGTTCCCTGAATAGGGAACGAGACGCTGCATCACCGCTTTGGGAACGCCTCTGCGTGATTGCGTCGTGAAGCACGTGTGTAATCAGTCCAATGGAGAGACGAAACATCATAGGCGGGTGACGTCATCGACCCGGAAGGTATAAAGCATACCGGCAAACAAACGCCGCTAGCTTCTGTGACAGGATGAAGCAAGACGCTTGCGGGCATGCAGGGAGTATGGCAGGGTGACGCAGCGTCTCGTTCCCTATTCAGGGAACTAAGGTTACAGTCGTAACCGAGGCGTTCCCTTTCAAGGGAACTCACGCTGCGTCACCGCTTTGGGAACGAGAATGCCCACGCCCCCATAGGAGCCGGATGCCCGCCTGTGACATTGTCTAGGAGGCGAGCACCCGAGCCCCCGGAGTAACATTAACGTCGAGTTCGTAAAACCTGACGAAGGTGAGCGGTGAGGACCATCCTGCCGGGTCACAAATATCTTGCAGGAAGGCCCCTGCCAAAAGTGCCGAGAGGCAGCCATACTCCTAGTTGAGTGGCCGCCACATAAGCAAGTGAAATAGCCTCGACTACCCACTTGCTCATCCTCTGCTTTGAAGCTGGACCCCCTCTCGAGGGTGGTCCATAACAAACGAACAGCTGTTCTGACTTCCTCCGCAGGGCAGCTCTGTGGACATAAGCATCTAGTGCACGAACAGGGCAAAGCAGATTAAATTTTTCCTGGTCTGACGTCAGAAAGGGCGGAGGACAGAAGGCCGAAAGTACTATGGGTCTCACAGGATTAGTGGGAACCTTAGGAACATAACCCGGTCTGGGGTGCAGAAAGGCTTTTGTCATACCGGGAGCAAATTCCAAGCACGAGGGTGCCACAGAGAGGGCTTGTAAATCCCCTATTCTTCTCAAAGAAGATATAGCCAGAAGAAAGATAGTTTTTAGAGTGAGGAATTTCTCAGGAACGTCTTCGATAGGCTCGAAGGGAGCTTCGAAAAGGCGGAAGAACGGAAGAAACTACTAATTAGAGGGTGTCGCCCCAGAGTAACACCACCCAAAGGAGTGTGGTAAGCTGCTAAGGCCGCCACGTACACCTTTAATGTGGAGGGGGCTAACCCAGCGGAGAACTTCTCCTGCAGGAATTCCAGCACCGCGCTCGCAGGGCAGTTAACTGGATCCCACAGGCGATCTCTGCACCATAAGGTGAAGAGTCTCCATTTCAGGGCATACAGTTTCCCCGTGGAGGGAGCTCTAGAGTGTAGAATGGTCTCCACAACCTCGGTTGAGAGACCAGAGCTTATGAGCTGGGCCCCCTCAGAGGCCAAGCCCACAGATTCCACAGCTCTGGGCGCGGGTGCAGGATGGCACCGCCCGACTGAGAGAGAAGGTCCCTCCTGCACAGAATCTCCAGGGGAGAGCCGTTGAGGAGTGACATAATGTCCGAGAACCAAACCCGGGCTGGCCAGAACGGGGCTACTTGGAGCAGACGGGCCCCGTCCCGGCGGACTCTCTCTAGAACTCCCGGAAGCAGAGCAATCGGGGGAAATGCGTACAGGGGCAGCCTCGGTCACTCCTGTACCATGGCGTCCAGTCCCAAAGGAGCTGGAGGCGTTAGGGAGAACCACAGACGACAATGTGTGTTTTCGTGAGTAGCAAACAGGTCCACCTCGGCCCTGCCAAACTTCTCCCAAAGGAGCTCCACCACCTCGGTGTGGAGTCTCCACTCCCCGGGCATCGGTCCCTGCCTCGACAGGACGTCTGCTTCTACATTCAGGCGCACTGGGATGTAAACTGCCCTGACTGAGAGCAGTTTCCCTAGGGCCCACAGAAGGATTTGACGAGCCAACTTGTATAACAGGCGAGACCTCAAACCCCCCTGATGGTTTATGTAGGAGACCACCGATGTGCTGTCTGTGTGTACTAGTACATGATGGCCCCTGAGATATGGCAGGAAGTGTTTCAGAGCCTAGACACCGCTAGCATTTCTAGGCAAATTATGTGCCATGAACGATGACAGTCCTGCCATAGGCCCTGGGCCAAGTGACCACTCATGGTCGCCCCCCAACCCGTAAGGGAGGCATCCGTGGTCAGAGATACCCGCTGACACGGTGCCCCCAGTAACGGGCCTTGGGCCAGGAACCGAGGGTCCTTCCACATGACCAAGGTGTGGAGGCACCGCCGCGTTGCCTTGATCACGCGAAAGGGGTTTCCCCTTGAGGAAAATCCCTTGGTCTTGAGCCACCACTGCAACGGTCTCATGTACAGCAGGCCACAAGGAATCACTTCACCCCTTTTACTGCTGAGAGGATCGACTCCATGCGAGGCTCTGATAAGCGGGCCTGCATAGAGACCGAGTTCCAGCTCACGCCTAGATACGTTATTCTCTGAACTGGAGAAAGAACGCTCTTCTTGAAGTTGAGCCTCAGCCCCAGCTTCCTCATGAGTGCGAGAACAACATCTCGATGTTGAACCGCCAGGCATGCTGACTGTGCCAGGATCAGCCAGTCGTCGATATAATTGAGAATGCGGATCCCCTGCATACGCAAGGGGACTTATGCCGCGTCTACACACTTGGTGAAGGTGCGGGGTGACAGGGCTAGACCGAAGGGAAGCACCCGATATTGGTACGCTTCTCCCCTAAAGCGAACCTCAGGTTCTTCCTGTGCTGCGGAAGGATGGAGACATGAAAATAAGCATCTTTGAGATCTATCGTACCTTTCTGAGGGGGAGTACGGGTAGCGACACTCTGTCTTTGTTGCGCCCGATGTGAGGAGCTCGTACCAGGGGTCTGCTGCTCCCGCACAGCAGCAGACGAGACCTGGGGGAGGAGCTGCTTGAGCGCTGCAGACTGTTTCTTTGCCTCCTGGAACCTGTCGGTGACGGTAGCGACGGCGTCAACGAACAGGCCCCCAGGAGACAGCGGCGCATCAAGCTGGAAGCTCTTGTCTTTCTCCTTAATATCTGTAAGATTGAGCCATAAATGACTCTCCGTGGCCACCAGGGCTGCCATAGAACGGCCTATGGATTTGGGCGTCTCCTTGGTGGTACGGAGAGCTAGATCTGCTGAGGATCGGCGCTCATTGATTAGGTCTGCTCTGACCTCGTGGCTTCCCCCCAGGTCTTTCAGCAGGTCAGCCTGGTATGCCTGCACGATAGCCATAGTGTGCAGGCATGCGGCGGCCTGACCCGCTGCCGAGTACGCTTTGCCCACCAGAGCTGAGGTGGCTCTTAATGGCTTGGTGGGCAGTGTCGGGGTTTTAATGGCCGACGCCGACTCGGGAGAGAGATGGCTCGCAAGCGTCTCTTCCACCTTCGGCATCGAACCATACCCATGCCTTTTCAGCCCCAAGATGTTGCTGTATACTGATTTTTGGGGACTGAAAATACGAGAGGACATGGGCCGCTTCCACGTTCTCGACACCTCGGTGTGGAGGTCCGCGAAAAACGGTAAACCCCGACGTGGAGGCTGAGCAGAGCGGGCTGGCAGGAAGCGCTCATTGAGTCTGCTTTTTGCTGAGACGCGCTCCTGATTTTCTTGTGGCCAGTCGATGTTTAATCTGGCCACAGCTCTGCTCAGAACCTCCACTAGCTCCTCACTAGTGGGGGATTGAAGTGGCGAGTCTTCAATCCCCGCATCAACACTACAGACATCTACCTCCTCAGAGCTAGACAACTGTAGCGCCGAGGCCACCTCCTGGGCGGGAGAAACCGCGGGGCGGGCTCCCGGACCCAGAGAGGCAGCACTGGACCTGCCAGGTGAGGGCAGAGAAAAGGCTGGGCCGGTCTCTAGCCCCTCTAACAGATCCATTTGCGAGCCCCACGACATAAGCTGCCGCTGTGCCTCGGCAGCAGCAGAGCCTGTGCCGCAGGGAACGCGTGCCGCGACGCTCTCCTCGAAGAGCGCCCGGCAGGATCGCAACACTCTCAGAGGCAAAGCCTCACAATGCTCGCAGCCGGCCCCCTCACGAGCCGACTGAGCGTGCTGCTCTCCCAAACAAACAACTCACATCAAATGTTTATCCCCACTCGTGATGTAACGAGAGCAGGGAGGAACACACTTTCTGAAACGCTGCTCGCTCACCATGTGTCTCTTTTTGTGTGTCAGTATGTGTTGCAACTTGTTGTAAGAAAACAAAAAAGTCTGAACTCAGACACAAACACAGAGCTGACAAGGACAATGATACACAGAGCGCTTGCTGAAGACAACAGAAGCTAGCGGCGTTTGTTTGCCGGTATGCTTTATACCTTCCGGGTCAATGACGTCACCCGCCTATGACGTTCCGTCTCTCCATTGGACTGATTACACACGTGCTTCACGACGCAATCACGCAGAGGCGTTCCCAAAGCGGTGACGCAGCGCGAGTTCCCTTGAAAGGGAATCACTGTTCAAATTTAACCTACCTATTAAACTGTGGCTGAAGATTTTCGATAGCATCATTAAGCCAATTCTTCTGTATGGCTGTGAAATCTAGGGCCCCAAATTTAAATTAAACTATAAATCATGGGATAAAAACCCCACTGAAATTTTCCACCTCGAGTTTTGTAAAAACATCCTGGGACTTCACAGAAATGCCCCTAGTCTGGGCTGCAGGGCAGAACTAGGCAGATTCCCTCTCCTATCTGAGATCCAGAAGAGAGCAGTGAAGTTCTGGTTCCATCTCTCAGACACGCCGACAGATGCCTACCATCACTGCGCTCTTACACACAGGGCAGGACACCTGACCCCTTGCACTATTTAGTGGAAACACACCAACTAAATTCAACAATTTGGCCAAAACTCTCAAAAATTAAAGAAATAGGGAAAAAAAAACAAGAAGAATACACCAACGATTGGCAAATCAAAGTAACACAAATAAACAAATTGAAGTACTTCTGCAGAATAAAGACAGATTATCAATTGGCACCTTACTTGATCCAAATAAAAGACAATCGTCAGAGAAGACTCCTGACGAAGTATCGTTTGAGTGAGCACAGTCTGTGTGTGGAGACGGGCCAACACAAGCAGATCTGGAGAGCCCGAGAGCTCAGACTGTGTTCACACTGCCCTGATGGAGTTGTAGAGGACGAGCTGCACTTCCTCACACAGTGCAGCAAATATAACAACATCAGAGAAACATATTTCACCCAAATCACTCAAATTTTACCCGAATTCCAGCAAGCAAGTGACATCGACAAACTCTGCTATATCTTAGGAGAAAAAAGAGAAATGTATCCAGCTGGCAGCGCAGTATGTGTCCTCCTGCCATATCATGAGGGACAAAGGCTGAACCCTCTTTAGTCTCTTCACTGCTCTCTGTAACCATTTGCCCTGTATTTTACAACCTGTTGGGTTATGTCATAATATATGTACAATATAGCAATGTATATGTTTTTTTTTCTTCTTTCCCTTTTTTATTTTTATTTTTATTTTTATTTATCTATACCTGTATAACTTGTTACATGTTTAATGCTTTGGCAACATTGTGTGAGTGAGTGAGTGAGTGAGTGAGTGAGTGAATGTGAGTGAGTGTGTGTGTGTGTAAGTGAGTGAGTGAGTGAGTGAGTGAGTGAATGTGAGTGAGTGAGTGAGTGAGTGAATGTGAGTGAGTGAGTGAATGAGTGACTGTGAGAGTGAATGTGAGTGAGTGTGTGTGTGAGTGAGTGAGTGAGTGAATGAGTGAGCGTGAGAGTGAATGTGAGTGAGTGAATGTGAGTGAGTGAGTGAGTGAGTGAGTGAATGAGTGAGTGAATGAGTGAGTGTGAGAGTGAATGGGAGTGAGTGAGTGAGTGCGTGCGTGCGTGAGTGACTTCTTGACTTGGGTCATTACGCAATCGCAACTGCACAGCAACACCCTGGCAACCACCTACAATACCTTGGAATTGTGTCAAGTTTTACACACTCAAGCTCCACTGACATTTTCAGAAGGATTAACTCATACATATTTTTTCATATTTACTTAGTTTTGATCATACCAGAAGATAAATCTAATGGGATTTCCATGGATCTTACAGGTTCATTTGACATTAAGAATTCTCCTTCTCCAAAAGAATAGATATTTTCCTGTAGTAGGCGTTCCAGTGGAAGGTCTAAGGCCACAGTAGAGCAGGCAGAGCTATTATGACCATGAATAACCAATTGTGCTTTCACAAATGTCAAACAGCATTAGAAGTAGAAACCTCCTGATGTGAATTCAGATGATCTTTGAAAAATATATACTTCGTAATATACATTACTTTCTCACCAATTTGCGAAAACTTTGTTTCTGAAGGATGGGTCAATATCAACGCTTCGTGCTCTAACTTCAAATTCAGAACAAGTAAGGTTGGCACTTCATATTTTGTGAATGTTTGCAAATTTCCTTTCTGAATGAGCTTTCTAGAATGCTGTACGGCTAATGTGGCTAAAGTTACCATAGTCTCTGACTGTATTCACAGAGACTAGAGCTATGACGTTAGTTTTATCCTGAAAAAGCTCACTGTCTGCATAATTAATAAACTGCACATTTATTATGCATTGTATCGTCAGGTGATGGACGTTACGTTCCCACACAAATACCTAAACAACAAATTATAGATTAACATGACAGTACATGCTAGTCGATGAGTTGAATCGATGTAACTCCACAACAACTAACATTACATAAATGTATCCACTAACCATTCAGAAATGTCCAGGTGCAGTCTAAAAGCTGTAACTTCTTCCTGAGTCTCTCCATCTGTGTCTGACTCTGGTTCAAACATGTAAGGCTGCACTCCACAACTGGTTAGTTCTGAGTGAGATTTGTTTTGTTGTTGGCGTAGTATCCGAAGCAGCAGCTCATTTGCATTTAAAGGGACGTCTTTTGCTCACACCCAAATAGGGGCAAATTTGACAAGCTATAATAAATGATCTGGGGGGTATTTAGAGCTGAAACTTCACAGACACATTCTGGGGACACCAGAGATTTATTACAATTTATGAAAAGGGGCATAATATGTCCCGTTTAAGGGAAAATTGTCAGTTTAATGTAATTTAAGTTGAAATGACTTAAACATCCAAGTCGATTGTGCTTAATTTAAGGCAGCAACTTTTTTTACAGTGTGATCTTCAGATAACAAAAAAAACAAAAAGACATAATAGGACTTGAAGTTGACGAAACGCTCAAATAAATAAATTATCTCCTTCAGGTGGCCTGTCAGTTTCTTTTTTAAAAACACCTTATTGCTTTGACATCATCCACACTTGTACAAATACAGTTAGCAATTACACCGATCAGGCATAACATTATGACCACCTTCCTAATATTGTGTTGGTCCCCCTTTTGCTGGCAAAACAGCCCTGACCCGTTGAGGCATGGACTCCACTAGACCCCTGAAGGTGTGCTATCTGGCACCAAGATGTTAGCAGCAGATCCTTTAAGTCCTGTAAGTTGCGAAGTGGTGCCTCCATGGATCAGACTTGTTTGTTCAGCACATCCCACAGATGCTCGATTGGATTGAGATCTGGGGAATTTGGAGGCCAAGTCAACACCTTAAATTCGTTGTTGTGCTCCTCAAACCATTCCTGAACCATTTTTGCTTTGTGGCAGGGCGCATTATCCTGCTGAAAGAGGCCACAGACACCAGGGAATACCGTTTCCATGAAAGGGTGTACATGGTCTGTAACAATGCTTAGGTAAGTGGTACGTGTCAAAGTAACATCCACATGGATGGCAGCATCCAAGGTTTCCCAGTAGAACATTGCCCAAAGCATCACACTGCCTCCGCCGGCTTGCCTTCTTCCCATAGTGCATCCTGTTCCCCAGGTAAGCAACGCACACGCACCCGGTCATCCACGTGATGTAAAAGAAAACGTGATTCATCAGACAAGGCCACCTTCTTCCATTGCTCTGTGGTCCAGTTTGTCTGTTTGATCGGACCACACAGGCCAGCCTTCGCTCCCCACGTGCATCAGTGAGCCTTGGCCGCCCATGACCCTGTCGCCGGTTCACCACTGTTCCTTCCTTGGACCACTTTTGATAGATACTGACCACTGCAGACCAGGAACACCCCACAAGAGCTGCAGTTTTGGAGATGTTCTAACCCAGTCATCTAGCCATCACAATTTGGCCCTTGTCAAACTCGCTCAAATCTTTACGCTTGCCTATTTTTGCTGCTCCTAACACATCAACTTTGAGGACAAAATGTTCACTTGCTGCCTAATATATCCCACCCACTAACAGGTGACGTGATGAAGAGATAAACAGTGTTATTCACTTCACCTGTCAGTGGTCATAATGTTATGCCTGATCGGTGTATGTTGACACTTTATGACACAGTCAATAGCATTTCTCATGTTAGCTTTAATGAAACAAGGAAGAGCATTATTTTTTGTGTTGTTTTCAAGCTGCAGCTTCAATGTTGCAGAGCCGCCGTGCATGCTGGGAACAGAATGGTGATCCATATTCTAATAATGTGCATCCAGTATTCAGCATGGCATAAAAAATTAAACAGCATGTCCTAGGGGAGCCCAGTAACGATGCAAAGTATCACCAGCCTCTTACCGGGAGTTCACTATAAAAATAGCCTCGAAGAGTGATGTACACCAACCGATCACGGGTTCAAACAGCCATGGTTTAAGAATGCTCTCTATTATCATTCATATAATATTTTAACAACAGTTAATAATGTATGAATCACCATTAAAACTCCCCCATGTAATGGGAATCCATGTTTATGAAGACTGCGGTTTAAATTAATGAGGACAACTTATTATTTTGTGCCATTTGCTGTTGAGAACGGGTGCACATATGTAAATGGCTTCAAAGGAAGTATTATATAATACATAACTCAGCCTGAAAATATAATTTAATAAAAAAAAGATAAAACAGGTGCGAAAAATTGTGATATGAAGGAATAAAGAAACCAATCATTTACTCCCAAATTCAAATCCCCAAATACCACATGAAAGTGTGCAGCTTTTATGCAAGGAAATATGTTCATGCATTCAAGGCCGGATATATTAAGTCATTCTAATAAATGTTATTATGTTGCCGGGTAACGATCCTCCAAAGATAGACAACTTGGCCATTGTCCTGTTACATATCTAAGCATGATTGTTATGTGGGAAAACGTTCTTGGAATTTGCGCTTCCTGTTTGGCTGAATTCCAGCCTTTCAAAGTTGCACAAATGTTAGCTTAATGAATCATTATCATTTGATATTTCTGCAGTGTTTGCTTGCCAGAAATCAAAGCAACAGGCATCTGTAATCACAGACAGACATCTGCCAGCGCAGTAGAAAATGCCAAACAAAAGCTGAGCAACCGTGTGAGAAGACAATGCTCCAGAGCTCTGGTAGCATCCATCCAACTATCCATCTGTACGTCTATCTATCTATCTATCTATCTATCTTTGAGTATCTGTCTGTCTATCCGTCCATTTTACTATCTGTCCATCTATGTATTAATCCATTTATCCACCAAACTATTCATCCATCAGTCTATCTATTTATCCATTCATCATCCATTTGTTTGTCTATCTATCTATCTATCTATCTACAGTACTGTGCAAAAGTCTTAGGCTCGCTAGTATTTTTACACACAAACAGTGGGTTTAAGACAGTTATTTATATATTTTGCTGTAGTGTGTCAGTAGGAAATATCAGTTTACATTTATAAATTAATTGCCATTAATTTTAATAATCCAGTGAGATTTTTGTATGCATAAAGAGTCTGACAATAGTCTCTATGCTCCACATGGAGATCTGATCTCATCTTCATTGAGTCTGTCTGTGATTACATGAAGAAACATAAAAAACTGAGATGGACTAAATCCAGAAGAACTGTGGCAACGTCTCCAAGACACTTGAAGAAACCTTCCTGCAAAACTACATGAATAGGTGTAGGAATAGATGCAGGTGACAAAAGCCGTTTTAAACGCAAATGGTGGTCACCCCAAATATCGATTTGATTTAGTTAATAGAAGTTAATTCATAAATAAAAGCTATTTATGTTATTATTTTTGACAGAATTCTCACTTTAAAGCATTCGGACAAGTGCCTAAACTTTTCACAGTACTGTAGTTTTGCAGGTAGGTTTCCTCAAGTGTCTGGGAGACGTTGCCTTAGTTCTTCTGGATTTAGTCCATCTTCGTTTTTTCTGTTTCTTCATGTAATCTGTCTATCTGAATGTCCATCCATCCATCGTCTGTCTGTCTATCTGAATGTCCATCCATCCATCCATCTGTCTGTCTATCTGAACATCCATCCATCCATCCATCATCTGTCTGTCTATCTGAATGTCCATCCATCCATCGTCTGTCTGTCTATCTGAATGTCCATCCATCCATCTGTCTATCTGAATATCCATCCATCCATCCATTCATGTGTCCCTCCATCTGTCTGTCTATCTATCTATCTATCTATCTATCGATTTCTGAACATCCATCTATCTATCTATCTGAACATCTGTCCGTTCGTCTGTCTATCTATCTATCCATCCATCCATCCATGTGTCTATCTGAACATCATCTGTCTATCTGTCTGAACATTTATCCATCCATCCATCCATCCATCCATCGTCTGTCTATCTGAATATCCATCCATCCATCCATCTGTCTATCTGTCTCACTATCTGTCTGTCTATCTATTCATCCATCTATCCATATATAAGGGCGATATAGTCATATCATTTTCTTTTTAGTTCATTTGCAACAATACTGCACCATTTTATATCAGGAAACACAGCTATGGAGTTTCTGCAACATTTCCACAAAACTTTGTTCAGCTTCAGTTTTTCAGTTAAATCAGGGTTAATAATTTTCTCTAATAGCTCTGTTCACCCACATATCTCATGTCACTGAGTAAAAGACTGTAATGAGTGGTTATAAGCATACGGCATACAGCATTTACATATATGTGGCCTGTCAGCTTACACAGATTTTCTAAGAAAATGCCAATGTGTGCTTTTGACATGGAATATTTTCACGTTCCTGGATTTGTTAGTATGGAATGACGTTAGGGATTATAATTTATCTAGTATTAGAAGTGTTGAAGATTAATTATCAACTTCTGAACAAATCATATAATCACAACATACAATGCCAACATTTTCATTTGTACACATTTTTGTTTGAAATTGTGACACTAACCTCTCGAGTGGTCCTTTCTCTCATTTCTCCTTTCCTCTCATTGCCTAGTGAGTTTATGAGTGACAGCTCTTATATCAAGAAGTAGCAAGCATAGGAACATTAGCTGGATATCCATCCATCCATCCATCCATCCATCCATTCATAACACACAAAGTGAAAAGATACTTCATAGTCTATACTATAAGGGAACAGGTAGGTACGGTTATTCTCAGAACCGTGAAATTCAGAGCCATTCTCATGCCCCACACCCTACTCTCCAGGTTTATTGAGCTCCAGACCTCCTCTGATCTCAACATCTGTAATCTGTCTGGAAGTGATGAATGGCAGCAGGGCCAAAATGCTCACTCCACGGGGCAGATGGCTTATCCTGCAACCCCTCGTTTCCTAATAAATCAATCCTGAAGGTTTCCAGCCTGCAAAAATTTAGCAAGAGATGTCACAGTCAAAGAGAAAAACATTTAGGGATACAAAGCTGAAAATGAACCCCATATGATTTCAAAAAATTAGATCTTGCTGTATCAACTGGAGAGGAAGATATAAAATCAGATATCAAATCTTGAGTATTAAAGCAGGACATTAAAAACATGTCACTCTTTCACAACCCAAATACAAATATTTTATTTCAATATCATGCAATAGGCCTATTTATTATATTTCATCATAGGCCTCATCTCTTGATGCAAACGCATGATATTTCCCTTTGCATATTTCGACGTCATGACTTGTCTGCCGGTAGTTAGACTTCAGAAGTTATTTTTAGAGGTTACCCTCATTATGCCACGGTCAAAGTGATGCTTTGAGTTTGCAAAATCATGGGGTATTAAATCCTGTCTTCACTGTTTTGAGAAATCTGTGTCTCTGTCTTGTGATGAATTATTCATGCTATGCTGAATAAGGCCTTTGAAACAGTCTCCACTGACATGAGCCATGATTTTTTAATAGCAAGAGAGTAAGTCTTCTTGCTGCAGAAGTGAAATGTTTCTCCTGAAAACATTTATTTTTTCTTTTTTGGATGAACTCGCAAGATTCTCACTTATCAGATATTTTGCATTTTGACTGTGTGATGACACTACCAAACAAGTGCTAAGTGAGATGAGAAAAGACTCAAGTGTCGTAGGCTTTTTCCCAAGATGACAGGTGTCTCTTCACATTTGGAAACTGCCAAGTCTTCATGTCTAAATGACCAAATTGATAGGATTACATAATTTCCCTTTGAAAATGTGCCTTTTTTTTTTTTACTTACAATATAAAATTGTTCGAGGATTTAATATCAATGGATATTACCTCAGTGAGATTCTGCATTTTGTCACAGATGTTCCTTCTAATATTGCTCAGGAGAAACAACTGATACAAATGTTCATCATGCACTGCTGAATGAGCTCTAAAATTAATTTGCTATAGAAGTTTCCGTTGTAAACCGTGCAGTGCTTTCGAGATCTACAGCAGCCGATGCTGTTCACGTGAGCACCAAGACACATGCGTGTGATGATGACACAGGAACTGCACTGTATTTACAACGGAAACTGCGTAGGAGACTGACACAGGCTAGAACGAAATTGTTGAATAAATTCATTATTTATTCAAAAACAAAAAGTATTCTCATCACTTCATAAAATTAAGGTTGAACCACTGGAGTCATATGGACTGTTTTAACAATGTTTTTACTGCCTTTCTGGACTTTGAAAGTGTTAATTAAATCGCTGTCTATGGAGGCTGTCTTAAGGGTTTGGAACGACATGAGGGTGAGTAATTAATGACAGAATTATAATTTTTGGGTGAACTACCCCCTTTTGTCACATTCACATTAGTTTGGACTTGATCATTAACACCTGTATATATGTTCAGTTGAATTTTAGTTCAGTGTCTGGTATTATCTGTGTTAAGTGTGTTGTGCTGAGCTGATGCCCGTCTACCTGTCTTGCCTTTCTATGAGATTAAATCACGTTTGGAATTGTATCTGCCTGTCTTCGTCTTCCTGCTTACACACACCCGTGACAGAATACCGGACCTAACAAGTGAATGCGTTTGTACGTTATTTTCTTTTCCAGTTTTTGTGTTCAGTGTTTTTGTTACGTTTTCACCCCTGCTTGCACCATGAACTTTCCAGCAGTTCAACTCATGTGCCTTGAGCAGGGAGAAGGCTCTCTCGAGGAACATTTAGAAAAAATTCTGGATCTCGCCCATCAGACCACCTTCCTATGCACGTTCCTGGATGTCGGACTCAGTGCCGCCACATGTGCACAGTTATCCGGGGAGGTTCCTTGAGGGAGCTTCGCATCATATGTGGAGTGGGTGCTAGCATCCTGCGGCTCTGCGTTCACTGTTGAGAATGCCGCCAGCCCTACTCCCCATCCAATGCCCAGCCAGAACCACCAGGACGGTGAGGATTGATGACCTGAGCCCACCGCAGGTAGCGTGATGGAGACCGTTGCGATATGTGAGCCCGTGGCCACAAGAGCAATCGAGGACCACATCACCATAGAGCCCAAGCAGTGCGCCCCTGACCAGGTGTGTGAGCCGGCCGAGCCATCACTCAAGAGGAAGTGCTGGTGGACATTGACATTTTTTTTTTCGGTTTCTGCCTTGGACTTCAGTCTCTCCCCCAGTCTACAGCCATCTCTGCCACCCAGTCATCTGTCACCCTTCAGTCCCTCAGCACCACCTCTGCCTCTCAGTAGCGTGGTACCACCTCGGGCCTGTCTGGAGCCATCTTCTCCTGGGCATGAGGAGCCCAAGGCTCTGCCTGTAGCCTCGGTGCACTATGCTCTGCCTCGACCTGTCGCCCTGGCTCCCGCACCTGCGCTCCTTCCACCCTCGACCTCGGCGTGGACCATCGGCCATTTCGGTCTCGCCAGGCTCCCTCAGCATGTCGGCTCCATCGAGGTTGGACATCGCTTTAGCTCCGCTGCGGACTTGTGGACCGTCCGCTGCTCCCTGTTCCTCCACCCCTTCTGCTACGGCTTGCTCCTCCCCATCTCAGGCTCCACTTCCGCCCTCGGGTCGCTTCAACTCTCCCTCAGACCTCCGGATCCCCACCTCGCTCCACGAGGCTGCGCGGTGGGCTCCATCCTCGCCGTCGTCTCCGGGCAGCCCAATGGTGGTCTTCATTAGTATTCCTCCATGGTTCCTACCTCCGACTACGCCACCGTGGGCCACCATTCTGGCTGTGGCCTGGATGAACAGCCATCATCCCCTGCTCAAGGTCATCCCTTGGCTCACTCCACTCCACCATCTCCACCTTGGACTCTGTTGTTCGTCCTCCTCCCGGTTGTCCGTCCACCTCCACAACCTCCTCCTACCTGTCTGTGCCATCCTTTTGCCAGCCTCCTTAAACATCCCTTTGCCCTCCCCTTATCCTCATCGTCTCCTCGTCTTTATGGCACGAGGACATGCCTACCGGGAGGGGGCGTTCTGTCACATTTACATTAGTTTGGACTTGTTATGTTTTATCATCACCTGCCTACGTCACTCATTTGTTGTCACGGACACTAATCACGTTCAGCTGTGCACTCATCAGTCACCATCATTAACACATGTATATATGTTCAGTTCAGTGTCCCGTATTGTCTGTTAAGTGTGTTGTGCTGATGCCCTGTCTACCTGTCTTGCCTTTCTATGAGATTAAATCACGTTTGGAATTGTATCTGCCTGTCTTTGTCTTCCTGTCTGCACACATCCGTGACACCTTTATACATCTCCTATATCAATTCTAAAAAAAAGGTAAAAGATTTTTACGTTATGCCAGTACTTCCCCGCTTCTGGATCTACAGCCTCATGCCAAAAGAAGCATAACCAGGCCTGGACTAATTATGTTGTGTTTTTGTGTTAGTTTATGCTGGAGTCGTCCATGAGGGGCTGCCGCTTTACTTTCGTTTTGTTGTTTGTTTATTTTGACATTTAATTTTGTTGATTATTTGTCGTTCCCGCCTCCTTCTTCCTGGGCTTCAGCACCAGTGTAACGAGGTTCATTGATAAAGGAAGAAGGAGGCGGGAAACGGCAAACAATCAACATACATACAATCAACGCATTTAAACAAGAAGCTTGCGGTCCAAATTGTCTGTGCACTGAATTGCAACGAAAAGGAGAAAAGATTATGCAGGAGGAAATGGTTGGGGAGAAGCGAGGAGCAAGGATTGTGTGTTCTGCAAAGAGAGTTGGAGGTAAATAAATAATTTTGCAATGTGCTGCTGTTGCGGCTGGTCAAGCAAATGTTTGTGCTTTGTTTCTGTTAGATATAATTGTAAAGCTTATGTGTAATTCTGATATTCTGGTCTATAATTCCTCCCCGAATCTCCCGCTGCCCTGTATCTAGCTCTCTCATTGACTGTAGGTCATCGCTGATGTAAATTTCAGTCAGAACACATTTCACACAGCAGGATTTTGAATCACAGACAGGTCCAGATATTTTGCATGTCAAATATCTCACGGGCAACAGTGGCAAAGAACATAAAATCCATCAGTTACCAGTGGTGTAAATGTAATTAGTTACTGTACTTGAGTATCTTTTTGGCTACTTTGTAGTTGTACTGAGTATCAAAGATATTAGCAACTTTTACTCTCTACTTGACTACATTTTTGAGTAAAGTAAATGTCCTTTATACTCCAATATATTTGTGTTGAATAATGCAATTACACTACATTTTGCACCTAACTTTTTCTGCAGCAGTTTGTTTTTGCTATAAAGAAGTGATATCACCATCTAAGGGCATTGAAGGTACTATATCTTGTGCGTTTTGCCTTTACTCACCCAAACATGTCAACAAGGCTACTTTACATGAATGTGAGTGCATTAGCAGGTAGTTGATGAATCGCAAGCGTTTGATTTATGAGATGAGGACATGACTGCAGCTGGTAATGAGGCTGAAACCAGCACATCCAGTGCAAGAAGGCTTTGACTATTTAATTTTACTTAACATTATTTTTTTTATCCGCTACATTGACAAGCCCTTTTTGAAGGATATTGGTTTACTTATGGCCTTTTTGTGCACTTGAGCTTAACTGAGACTTGAGAGTTTGTAGACGTTTAAGAGGCTGTTGTGTCGACCTTGATTTATTCCAATATTGAGGTGTTCAGTTTTATTTTGATTTTAGAAAATAAACATGATTTCTCATCTTACAAATCAATTGTTTCTTATTTTCACTGGTATGTCTCTCAGGTGTCGAGGACTAGTGCATCATTGAGCCAGAGGTGAGGTGTCAAAAATATTCACATTCAGTACTCAGGTAGAAGTATAGATACTAGGGTTTAAAAAAAGTATCAACTCAAGCTTTTTACTCAAGTAAAAGTGTAAAAGTACTGGTTCCAAAACTACTTAAAGTATAAAAGTAAAAGTAATGTAAGGAAAAAAATGGCATTAAGGACAAAAGGCTTAGGCCGCGCCACAGGGGCCTATAGTGCACTACCCCACCTCCTCAAAAAAAAAAATTTCTAAAGGCCATAATGACTATAATGTTATATTAAAATGTTAATGTTGAAAAATTTGGGATGCACTAGGCTACCTGTTTCAGCCGCATATATGCCCATTGAAAATGAACGCATTTTAGTACAATGCAAATACAATGCAAAGTATTGTAATGGTGCAAAAAGTCACATTTCAGAGTTATGTTATCAATAACCTTTATTGGAATGTAAATGTACTGATGTGTGATCAGTGTTGCCAGATTGGGTCGACAATTTCGAGCCCAAAAGCTTACCAAAACCCTCCCACTTCAAGAAAACAACGCCCAAAACTTGAATTGCCAAAATAATGTGATATTATTTTATTGCCATACCAATCAAGGTTGATAAGTACCATTTTATGTCCTTAAAACATAATGTTGATGATTTAAAAAAAAAACAAATCCCAGGAAAACAGATCAAATATTATTATATGTCCAGGTGGAAACTGTCAAAAGGCAATCCCTCAGAAAAACACATGCATCATTTTCAATGTCAACAGTAAGAATAAGCCAATTTAAGTGCAAAAAGTGCCCAATATAAGAAATCGGAAAAAGCAACGTAATTAACAGGCATTTCACACACATTAATGCACACCACTGCCAAAATGTATCATTCACTGATACTGTACATTAATCCGCCGACAAAAAAATAACAATGCGCTTACCTTTGTGTTGCACTTTGCTTTGACAGAACAGTACGTCTTTCGTGAAGTACATAGAACACGCACTCAAAACTTTTTTACAGTCTATGGTCAAAACTGATTAATTGTTGATTCAAATCTCTTTCAGCAGCTGTCGGGGTTGCTAGGTGCAGATGTCCTGAGTGTGTATATGCCGATGGACAGGAGTCATGGTTATATTTATAAAGAGTATTCGAGCCACATGTGTAATCCACGTTTTGAGAGTTGGATCACTCTCCCACTCTTTACTGTAGATACAACTTACTGTATATGTATGCCACTTTAGCATAGTGATCACTTGAATACACAGCTACGACTACGAGTTATCGCGCTAAAAACCTGGCTGTCAGACATGAATGAGCATGTGTGCCTGCTGATCGCTGATTGGCTGAAAGTGCGTGCTCGTCGGCGACGTCAACAATGCCAGCTGACTCTTGGTGGGCCTGTGTGTGTCATGTGCGCCTGATTTTATGGAGTTCATGCACACTTGAGTTTTGTTTATTAAGCAATTCGACTATACAATTTAGATTTTTGAAAACCGCTACAAACTGACCCCTGTCACAGGGTGTTTTGGTTACGTTTCATGTGTTTAGTTTGCCATGTTCACTGTCATGTCTTGTCATGCACTTCCTGGTCCTGTCATGTGATCCTGCCATGTGCTCCTTTGTCTTGTGGTTTGTCATGTTCTCATTGGTTTATTGGTTTATCATTGTTCACAGGTTTGTCTTGTCTAGACTTTAGTCATGGTGTATTTAAACCCTCATGTTTGCCGTGTGTCTTGGTCTGATATTGAATGAATGAATGTTGTAACCCATTGTTTGGTGAGTTTGTCTCTGCATTAGTCTAGTTCATGTCAAGTTGAGTCAAGTCTGTTCATGTTATGTCAAGTCAAATCAAGTAGTTTAGTCAAGCCAAGTCTTTTGTTTGTTTTGCCAAGCCTTTGTTTTATGTTTATAATTTTGGAATAAAGACTGCACTTGGGTTCTGAAACTTGCCTCTCAGTGGACTAAATGTTACAGAATATCAGACCTCAACAATGAACCCAGCAGTCCGTCTCCTGCGTCTCCGTCAAGGCCATCGCACCGTAGAGGATTATGTTGTGGAATTTTGTGAGCTCTCTCACTATGTGGACCTTAATGATGCTGCCCTCAAGGGCATGTTCCTTAATGGTCTCAATGACTTTTTAAGTTATTTGATGCCTGAGAGCACTGTGGTGTGGACCCTGGCCCAGTACATCGACCATGCCCTTCGTTTGAGTGGCTCATCTTTTACTGTGGGATTGGCGGAGGAGGCGCCCCACCATCCCACAGTACCTTCCACCCCAGAGAGTCCGGTCCACGTCCAGAGCCAAGCCACGTCTCATGTCCCTGTCCAGAGCCAAGCCACGTCTCCTGTCCACGTCCAGAGCCAAGCCCTGTCTCATGTCCACGTCCAGAGCCAGGCCATGTCTCATGTCCGTGTCCAGAGCCAGGCCATGTCTCCTGTCCATGCCCAGGGTCATGCCCCAGACCAGCATCCTGAGGTGGCTCCAGCCCCAGACCAGCGTCCAAAGAGGACTCCTGGCCATGACCGGGGGGGGGGACTAAATGCCTCTCGGTGGACTCAGTGGACTAAATGTTACAACCCCAAACCAGCCCAAATTTTGTCTACCCACCCAAACCCATTTTTACCCGCACAATCAAATTCAAAACCACACAATCTGGCAACACTGTGTGTGATTTGTGTCATGTACAGGTGCGATGGATCGCGTACAAATCAATAAGGTGTCGGAATGGTATATGTTTATACTCCTCCAACCACAATCAAATTCACTCTATCCGGATGGCACGATTTATCTGGATAGGTTGTTTTTTTTTTTTTTTTTTTTACAATGAAAAGCCGGAATGAAAACAAGCCGAAAAGAAGTAGGAGTAACGAGGCTATTTTTAAAATGTAAGGAGTAGAAAGTACAGATAATTGCGTGAATGTAGAAGTAAAAAGTCGGCTGAAAAATATTTACTCCAGTAAAGTATATAGGGAGGGATGTTACTTGATTTATTTATAGTAGATACTTATTTAGTATGAATAAATTACTTAAGTACTGTTAAAATCAGATACTTTAAGACTTTTACTCAAGTTGTATTGGAATTGGTGACTTGTAACTTGTAATGGAGTCATTTTCACTGTAAGGAATCTGTACTTTTACTCAAGTATGGTTTTCTGGTACTCTTTACACCTCTGTCAGTGACAGAAAAGAAGAAAAGAAAAAACCTTGGGAGAAACCAGGCTCAGTCAGGGGACCAGTTCTCCTCTGGCCAAATGAACCAACATGGTGTGGTTATGATTCCAGGCTGCATCTCAAGACAGATTGTGGCTTGGTGTAATTTAGAATATTTAAACCAGTTCCTTCTGCTTAAAGATTGGCATATATCACGCCTGGGACACATCACAAATTACACAGTGGTCTTTAGGTATGGTACAGCTTGATCGTAGTGTAGTCTGATTCATGAACAAATGATTCTTTTAAACCAGTTATTTTTTAGAGAATCAACAATATACAGCACAACCAGTAGCCTATTGTCTGATTCACAAACAAATACTCTTATGAGCCGGGTCATTTTAGTGAAACAACACAACAGCACAATAAGTGTAGTCCAGTTCATGAACAAATTATTATTTTGGTAACGCTTTAGATTGCAGCCCGGAAATTACTGTGAAAAATGAAAGTAAAACAAATTTACAGCGCAACTTTCAGTAATTATAGTTTAACTATAAAGTATGTATGTGTAGGTATAAGGAAACAATATGTAATATTTGGGGAATAAAGGGGTAACTAGGAAAATTAACAAATTATTTAAACTTTATGTATTTTTTAATTAGGGGTAATTATCCGTGTAGTTACAGGGTAAGCGTGACATCTGCGGGCATTAAGTGTAAATAGTCTGCCTTGTTTACTAAACAAAATTATGGAAGACACCAAATTTTTTATAGGGGCAATAGAGTGGTGCACTTTGACATCACTTTGTAGGCCAAAACGCAGAAGCGAGTATAGCATTTTAGCACTTCCGGTTCCCCCTTCCTGAAGTCAATGGGTTTTTTGACATATCAGATCGGAAAGGCATTTATTTTCAGTAAAAATGAAGACAACATTCGAAAAGTGGAAATAAAGCGTCTAACGTGTATTTAATCATAAAGTCTTTATTAGGCGTAAGTGAACAGACGTGCTGAATTAGAGACAGTAAGAGTGGGTCCAATATCATTGGTCTTAAAAAGTAGGTGGGTCTTGTCCCACCCACAGACAATGGTTCCGACGCCCATGGTCCATCTAGTGAATCATTTGATAAACGCCCACAAACTCAGGAATTACTATTTGAATCAACAACAACAAAAATGTCATGATTCATGAACAAATGACTCTTATGATCCAGATCTTCTAATGAATCAGGAGTTACCATTTGAATCGGACTCAAGGATCCTTTACTGAAGCTTTTATTTCATTGGAGTTCACAGCCAAGTTTTTGACCAGGTTGGTTATTATATCTTAAATCATTAGCAAATTAATTCATTGCATACTTGGACCCTGTTGTTTAATCTTCTAAAGTTAGAAGGTTTCCTGCAAAATTTGCTCTATTATAGCCGCAAATAAAATAAAAAATTCATATGTAAGCAAAATGGATATTATAACTGAAATATGCCCAAATTAATCCGAATCTAATCAAAACTAACTTAAATATGAAATATAAATTTTTCTTTCCTATATTTTGTTTTTGCGCATTAGCCTCCGCTACAACAAGCTAAACAAAACATACTGTAGCACTACAGATGATCCATATCCAGAATATAGGCTGACTCAGTTTTGCTGGGGTGCAGAACAAAGCTATACATCCATGCTCCCAATCTAGTGCCAGAGTGATTTATTGCAATGTCTATTTTTGAATAATGTCTTCTGACATCTGCTCCAGTCCTGCCATTTAAATGGAGGTATGGATCTGTCCCGCTCTGTGATTAATTATGAGAAAGCCATGGGTTAACACTGACAGGCAGCTCTGAGCCGAGCTTAATTCGTACCGACAGGACGTATCTACAGTGAGATACTAACCCCAACCCTCAAACCCTCACAGACACACTCGACATATATGCACAGAGCAATAGAGGTGATACTATAGCTCATAGACATTTTAATTAGTGCTGCTTGCTGAGGCAAGCATCACTATTAGGATTGCTTATATTTAGAGCACTTAAATTAACCCCTATCTCTGTGTATTAAACTTAAGTGCATAACTCATCCCACTTTGCCTGTGCTTCTGACATGAATGACACTTCAAATTGCGAACAATGTTGAGAAGTGTGCTACTATTTTCTAAGTGATTGTGATTTTTCGCCACACATAGACTGAAATGTAGTACATATCAGTACATATCATAGAAGATCAAAAATGAATTAAGCATCTTGTTTGTGAATGAAGATCTGCTTTTTTTCATAAAACAGGCATCCTAATACTCTCTGTTGGTTAGCCGGGAAAGATTTTTTTTTAAACCAAAATACTATACTCTGTATGTAATGTTCTGGGAACATTGGTTAAGGGTTACAGAAATAACACCTTTAACTTTTAATGAATTAAGTCAATGATTCACTCATAATAATACAATTTTAATAATATATGCAGTATATATAAAATAGAATACAATAAAATAATAAGACACTCATTTGATGCCACCTACTGGCATAAATATGTAATCTGAAAACAATGGTCACTGAATGAATCTGAATCTTGTGGCTTGGTTCCACAGACAGGGTTTAGATTAAGCCAGAGTTAGTTCAATTAGGACATTTAAGTAGCTTTTACAAACATGCCTAAAAAAACATTACTGATGTGCATCTTGAGACAAAACAATAGCACTGACATATTTTCTTACCGTGTTTTTGCTGTTATACGGTAGGGTATTTACATGATACCGGCTTTCTCGCTCTCTTATCTCGACAGCGATTTACACACAAACCCGCCTCCCCTTACTCACGCATTTCATTTGCTCCGGATGAATATTGTTGGTGTTACAGGGCTTGAATTTCACTGTAGGATTGCGTGTATTGTGCATAATTCCCACAGAGTTTGTGCTCACACCTAAAATGTGCACACATAAAGCCACCTCTCAGTAAACTCACTAAATTGAGTTATTTTTCGCTTCTTATTGTGCTTTACCAGTCAAATACACACAGAATAATGTAAAAATGCCGGTCTTGGCAAATATTCATGTAAACAAAGTCAGTTGTGTTTTAAGTGAACGTAAACAGTTAAGAAAGAAAATGCATGTGTAACAGTGTAATGGATCCGTGCGGCAGGTCTTAAAGTGACAGAAGCCTAATATACCTGCTGCCAAATTATGAGATTAAATAAAAAAAATATCTTAATGGCAGTTTTCCTATGGTATCAATGTCAAAATTGTGGCCAGTGAAAATGCTGAGTGGCTAGTAACTTTGGAAAATTACAAGCCATAGTGGCTGGTAAGCAAAAAAGTTAATGTCAAGTCCTGTATAGGACTGTGAAGCTTTGGGGTGTTGATGGATTCGATCTACTCCATCTATGATTTGATCATCGTTCTGAATCCAGATGTAGTCTTTGACAAAAATGCAATTTTCTCAGCTTTTTCCTCAAAATTTAGCTTTTTTTAAATGAAACTTACCCACATTCAAGTGGTGATAAAAAATAATGCATGAAGCTAGAATAAATGCAGAGGGTCTGTTCGTTCTTTTGATATATTGCATGTTCAGATATTCATACAACGAAATATTCTGGGGGCCATGAAACATTTGTGAAAAAAAATAAAAAATGCTGTCGCTGGTTGGCAACTTTTTTCAAAAACGCTGGCGGAGAAAGAGTTAAGATATGGAAGTGAAAGTTGCTTTTAGTTAAAACAGCTAAATAATGCATTTTAGTCTGGGACTAGGCTTGAGCCTTGTCTGTGAAATATCTTTTTGTCGAATTGTATACAAATGAGTCTAGTCAGTGGGATGAATTCAAATCCACACCGCTACCGAAAAACTCTAGCAACCACCCAGAACACTTTAGCAACTACATAGCAACACCCTAGCAACCACCCACAACAAATAAACATTGTGAATGCGAGCTTTACATGGATATGCAACCATTACACCTTTATTGGCATGATTGGCAAAACACTCACTCCCCTCACTCACTCATTTCATTTGCTCCGGAGTAATAGTGTTGGTGTAACAGGGATTGAATTTCGGCGTGGGATTGCGCGTATTGCGCATAATTTTACTCGCAGATTCTGTGCTCACACCCCAACAAAACACCAAAAAAACTAAACAAAAGCAAAGTGAAACAAAACGAAACAAAATAAAAATCTGGAACTGAGCATCCATGAACAAATTATGGCTAAATCGAAACCCTTAGCCAGTTGAGAAAAATGCCATTGAGATGAATGGGAATGCTAATGGCTAACTTTCTACATTAATACTCTAGGCATTGAGTGAAAGTATCAAGACCCCAAAAATGTATTAAGCTTTTTAAGATGAAAAACCAAACTCGAAAACGGTCTCATAGCAACACACGTTTTCTTTTATAAAAATCCAGACTTCCAAAAAATGTCCAAGGGTCAAGAACATGGCTGATGAAAAGCTTAAATAAGTCTGACAGTATCTTTCATGTCTTCCATACCACATTTACAATAATCATCTGAAACAAGTCTTTGAAGAAGCCTCAAAATGCGCTTGATCTGAGAAACCTCTATTATTTAAAGGCTTATTAAACTTAGCTTTCTCTGCAAACACTCCAAACAACACAGCAGCAGCGTAATCTGAATGTAAAAAGCTCTGGCGGAAGTGTTTATTTATGAAAAATGCTCTCTCAGATGACGAACTGTTCTGTCGTTATTTTAATGAGACTCCCAAGTCAAGGCATCTTTCATTCAGTGTTGAGAAAATGAAGGAAACGAGTTGGAATATGAATAGTAACTGTCTTCAAAATGTAGCTGTCTTACTCTCTCTGATCTGCTAATTAAGAGCACAATTACCACAGAGTTAGTGAACTCAGTTGAATAAGAATGCGTGTTTGTTTTTTTCCCTCTGACAGCTAGTGAAATCTCTTCAAAAGCACTGCACATCATTAGCTTCTGCTCCTGTGAAAATTTATATTTTGTACAGATGGCGGATTTTGTTTTACTGAAACAACTGTTTCCAGCTCAAGGAACAGATCTAACTTTGGGTTAATTTCCCCCTGTAATCACTATATATTAAAAACAACACATAAAAACAAAAAGTCATTTGTTATTCTCTTTACTTACAAACTTTTTATCCCATCCTCAGGCAACTCGGTGCAACACATGCTAAATTCTTTACTAAATCACCTGCAACCAGTCCTGGATGACTGCCATTGACTACAAGCTGAATGAAAGTGATAAAAGCATTGAATTGTGGGAAGTAGTACCTGAGCTAGTGAGCTCTGGTTGTTGCACACAGGAAGTTGTTGCAAATAGTATATTTATAAAAAAAACAACAAAAAAAACAACCTTCATACAGACTATGCAAAAATACCCATTTGAATATTAGTGCCTTAGCCTTTGACATTATATCATATTATTACTCACTACTAACTATTTATAACATTATAAATAAATAAATAAATAGATAAATGGAATATAAAATTAATTTGTTCTTATTTAATTTATTCTTGTTTAGTAAAAAAAAAAAAAAAACTGTTAAAACATTAAGATAAATACACTGATAGAAAATAGATAGCTAATAAAAATGTATAAATTAATTATTTAAAAAAACCATCCAAATAAAAATATATTTTAAAATAAAATGAAATTAAAAATGAAAATAAATAAGTAAAATATTAGATTACTTATATGTGAAATAGATAAATATAATTAAAAATTAATTTATTATTTTTTAATCTATTTTTATTTAGTAAAAAAAACCCTGTTAAAAACATTAAAATAAATAAATACATTATATAAATAAATTGATAGATATAAAATAGATAGTTAACATTTTTTCTATAAATTAATTTATTCTAATTAAAAAAATTTAACGTTTTAAAATAAATAAATTAATTAATTAATTAATAAAAACATTAGACAACTTATAGGTGAAATAAATAAAGAAATAGATAAATGGAATATAAAATGTATTTATTCTTATTTAATCTATTATTATTTAGTAAAAAAAAATAGATAAATTGATAGATAGAAAATAGATAGATAAAATGTATAAATGAACTTATTCTAATTAAAAACATTTTAAAATAAAATTAAAGTAAAAATAAAAATACAATTAAATAAATAAATAATATCATTTATTTATAAAGCACTTTAAAAGCATACCAAAGTGCTGTAAAAGAAAATAAACATTTTATACACAAAGAACACAAATTAAAATATAAAAATAAGTGAGTACATATACAACTACTCATGAAACACCTGTGAGTACAAATAGGTCTTAAGTCGTGATCTGAACATCTGTACAGAAGTTGAAGAACACACCGAAAAAGGAAGATCATTCCATAGTCTAGGAGCCACAACTGAAAATGCACGATCACCTCTACAATCTGCAAGTTGAACCGTAGCGTTCTTGTGGAGGACTGAATGTGTAAAAGATCCCTGGTATACTCTGGAACCAAACAACGGATGGCTTTAAAAGCGAATAACAGCTTTTTAATCGGTAGCCAGTGGAGAGAGGCCAAAATTGAAGTTATATGGTCTCTCTTCTTAGTATTTGTCAGCAGTCTGGCCGCAGCATTTTGAACTAGTTGTAACCTTGACCAGGACGACTGACTAAACCCTGCATATAATGCATTACGGTAGTCCAGTCGTGAGGATATATACATATTAGATGACTCCTAGGTGAAATAAATATATAAATAAATACATTTAAAAATGAAATTATTCTTATTTAATTTATTATTATTTAGTAAAAACTGTTAAAAACACTAAAATAAAATAAAAAATACTTAACTAGATAAATTACGTTAATTAAATTATGTTAATTTATTGTAATTAAAATCTTTTAAATAAAAATCTTTTAAAATAAATACAATTCAATTAACTATTAAAATAAGATCAAATTAAAGATTAAAATAAATGAATGGGGAAAAAAATGAATGAAAAAAAAAAAATCTAACTAACTTCTAGGTGACTCCAATGTGTTTGTCATCTTTTGCTATTCTTGTAAAGATTCCTTATTTGCTTCGTACAAGCTTGCAAAGCCAAAAAGTAACTTTCTTAAACTGTCATTGCACAATAGATTCAGCCCATATAAAGGTCAGAGCGATCGATCGAAGAGAACCAAAGCTTAAGGAATAAGAAGAACTCACTTCTTGTGATAAATATAGTAATAAAGCCACAGTATATTCAGGGACGTGGTAATATAGTGCTACTTTTACAGTATGTTCACAGGTTATTCAAGCCTCAATTCATTCAGAATTTTTGAACGTGGTTCATAATTAAAACCAACCATAATTTGTTTAAAAAAGAAAAAAGAAAAGAAAACGGGCTCATTTGCAAATCAAAAAATGTAATTACTTTCAAAGAGGCTTTGAATGGAGCATTCCTTTCCCCGAGAAGACACTCTGTTTGGTCCTGATAGGAACAGAGCTTAATTTGAAACTAAAACACTTTGATCACTGATGCATGCTCAGTCGGCATAAGCTTTAGTCCATAAAATAGTTTAGTTTCTCTTTATGAAAGAAATTAGGTAGTATTTTACAAATTACAACAGTGATAACCAGTGATTCGCTGGGTTTGTTTAGTAATAATCTCAATAAATCCAGAGAGCAGTAAATATCAGCCTAGCGTAACTACTATATTTTTCAGTAGAATGAATCGCTCAGATAATCTGGTCTGCAAAAGTCACAGAAAACTTTCAGCATTTTTATATTTTCAAAATTCATCAAGTATGATTTATAAGCTGTTTTCCTCATGGGGACAAAAAAAAAAGAAAAAGTTTGCCGTCATTGTGGGGACATCACACCATAGGGAATACCTGAACCACACACACACACACAAAATGCTGGGTTGTTTCAACCCATGTTTAGGTCAAATATGGACAAATCCAACCACTAGGTTTAAAAATTTGGTTAGGCTACACTTTATCTTAATGTGTTCCCATTACAGTGTAATTATACATTTAAAGGTGCAGTGTGTAGATTTTAGCAGCATCTAGTGGTGAGGTTGTGAGTTGCAATCACCCACTGCTCACTCCTCCTTTTCGAAGCACATAGAGAAGCTACGGGGGCTGACACAAGACAAAAATATCGTCTGAGAGAGCAGAGAGTGACTAGTGTTCTGTAGAGAAGTGTGTCCGTTTAGGGCTATTGTAGAAATATGACGGCCCAAAATGGCGATTTCACTGTAAGGAGACCAGCGGTGTATAGATAGAAATGCCTCATTCTAAGGTAATAAAATTATGGTTAATTATTGTAAGGTCTTTATACACCACTGAAAACATAGTTATGTATATTATATTGCATTTCTGTCAATAGATCCTCATAAATAATAAACACTGCACCTTTAAGTACTGAGTAATAGCAAAGTCCCTTTAAGACAAGTCATTTCACTCGCCGGCCATCTTTGAAACGCCTCTCGGGCATCCTATCACTTTGAATGGGGAAACATCAAACTCTCCAAAACTGTTCGCCAAGCTTACAATCAAATTTCATATTTGAAATCACCAATGAAATCTGACAACAATTGTCTCATAAATTTTGTTAATAAACTCTCAAATCATGACAAAAAAATCGGCATTTTTCAGCCTTGACAAAGCTAATGCGCATGCGCAATCCTAAACGCAGGTCTCAGAACACTGCCTGTTTCTATAGCAACCGGAGCTTCTAATGGCAGCTGACACGATGACTTTACTAATCAGTGATTGGCTCTTTCATTTTTCTTCCATTCATAAGTAATCAAAGTGCACCACCTTCCTATATAAAGTCTTTGGTAATAGTAATTAACTACATGTAATTCCTATAGGGTTAGGGTAGGACTAGGGTTTCAGGTTAGTTGCATGTAATTATGCCTAATTTATAGTTATTACTATAATAAATACATGTAATATTCTATCCCCTAACCCACACCTAAACACAACCCTCACAGAAAGAAAAAAATGTCCCCCAAGGTAAAAAATGCCACAACATAGGGTGCCAAAAATGCCACAACAATTTAAATTAAATTAGCAACTTTTTTTGGCTGGGTAATGTATATTGTAATAGCACATTGCATAAAGCACAAACCCATTTACCTAAGCAAAGTGACATCATTAGAGCAGGTACAGTGCTCTTGAATTATTGCTTGGCTTTATTCGTTTTCTGTGATGTACTGAAGCACCCGAAGAGTACAAAAGCTCTTACATGGATAAGTTAGAGAATAATTTGACTGGAACTAATTTATTTATTGAAACGACAGAATGATATAGCACTGCTCCAGTGGAAGTGGGATGAGGCAGGTACGAATCAGGCAACTGGAACGTTCAAGAATAAATGACGACGAGGAACAAGAGACGGGGGAAAAACAGCCTCCACTGACACCGACGAGTAAAAAAGAGTTATTAACAGGTTTGGTGAGTACTGGTGTGTTCTCATCCTGTCAGAATTACCATAATTATAAGCTTCAACCAGGCACGTCTGTGTCAAATTTGTGATTATACAGTGCAAACTCAAAATTTTATGAAAGCGTTGACTTCTCTAACTCTAACTGCAGCTGTTTCAACTGTTGGAAGCAGTTGAATACCTCAACAAATACCACTAATAAAGAATTTCTACTGAAAAAAAAGACTTCCTAAATTTTTAATTACTCTTGTTTTTATTTGTTTTCCAGTAAAAAGTGATCAGCTGACTTAACTTGAAAAAAAACGAGGAAACTGTTGCCTTAAAACTATTGAGTAATAAACGTAATGCGTAATTGAAAAAAATAACTTGACAATTCCACATTGGCCTAACTCAATTTTTTCAATTATGCATGAAGTTTATTTACTAAATAATTTTAAGGCAATGGGTTTCCTCATTTTAAGTTAAGTCAACTCATCACAATATCTAAAGATTTAAATTTACCTAAAATTTGTGAAACAAGTCTAAGAAATAAGACAAAATACATACATATTAAAGATACAGGTAACATTTTACAGTAGGTTTCATTAGTTAACATTGGTTAACTACATTAGTTAACGTAAGAAAGAACAATATTTCTACAGCATTTACTAATACATTATTAAAATCAAATGTTGTATTTGTTAACATTATTTAATGTACTGTGAACTAACATGAACAAACAATTAACAGCTGGATTTTTATTAAATAATATAAACAAAGATTAATGTAACAAATGTATTGCTCAATAGCCCCTTTCACACATACAGTCTTTACTGGTAAATTACTGGTAAATTACCGGCAACAGATCATGTGTGAACAGGACTTTTTAAAAAATACTGGTAAATTGCCGGAACCAATTTACCGGTATTTCTGAAAAGGTCCTGTTGTAACAGGGAAGTTGTAACATTACCAGTAAATTACTGGTAATGTGCGCTGTGTGAATGCGGAATGCGGAATGAAGATTACCGGTATATTCACTTATGAAATCACAACGCGCTGACGTAAGAAGTCTGCTTTGGGCCGATCATAAGTTCTTATGGAAATTACGTAATTACTCTGTGCTGTTTACAGTACAGTATAGTTTTTTCTATTTAAATATGCGGTAAATGATCATCTTTGACTGTTGCGCAGCCTTCTTTCCCATTCATCAGCGCTGTGGCTCTGCAGTTGGATATGCGAGTGTTGTGTTTTTAAAAACAAACGTCAAAAAGATGTTGTCAAATTGAACAGACTGTTGTCACACACTAGTGGTGTAGAAAAACACGGTGAAGGCGAAATCAGACCAAAACGTCTCTTTACTTGATACTTCAACAGATACACAATGATTAAGGCAGGAGAAAGTACGCCACACGTAATACACAGACGAGACCGAACAATGAAACACAAACAGAACAGAACTTAAAGGGTTAGTTCACCCAAAAATGAAAATAATGTCATTTATTACTCACCCTCATGCCGTTCCAGACCCGTAAGACCTCCGTTTATCTTTGGAACACAAATTAAGATATTTTTGTTGAAATCCGATGGCTCAGAAAGGCCTCCATTGGCAGCAATGACATTTCCTCTCTCAAGACCCATAAAAGGTACTAAAGATGTCATTAAAAAGTCCATCTCACTACAGTGGTTCTACAATAATTTTATGAAGCGACGAGAATAGTTTTTGTGCGCAAAAAACCCCCCGAAATAACGACTTATATAGTGATGGCCAATTTCAAAACACTGCTTCATGAAGTTTCGGAGCGTTATGAATCAGCGTATCGAATTAGCGGTTTGACACGCGATCCGAATCATGATTCGATACGCTGATTCATAACGCTCCGAAGCTTAATGAAGCAGTGTTTTTAAATCAGCCATCACTATATAAGTCGTTATTTAGTTTTTTTGCGCACAAAAACTATTCTCGTCGCTTCATAAAATTATTGTACCTTTTATGGGTTTTGAGAGAGGAAATGTCATTGCTGCCAATGGAGGCCTTTCTGAGCCATCGGATTTCAACAAAAATATCTTAATTTGTGTTCCAAATATGAACGGAGGACTTACGGGTCTGAAACGTCATGAAGGTGAGTAATAAATGACATTATTTTCATTTTTGGGTGAACTAACCCTTTAAGTACACGTGATAATGAGGGAGGTAATGAGTGCACAGCTGAACATGAGTAACCAA
Source organism: Rhinogobio ventralis (assembly GCA_039654625.1). Lineage (NCBI taxonomy): Eukaryota > Metazoa > Chordata > Actinopteri > Cypriniformes > Gobionidae > Rhinogobio > Rhinogobio ventralis. The sequence goes on along the minus strand of CM077217.1, from coordinate 16,528,119 downwards.
GACAACAAACGACTAACTCAGGCAGAGGGTGGTGAGACACAGAATGTCCAAACTAACAGAACCGTGACATAGTGAAACGAAAGCACTTCTCCTCATGCAGGCGGATGAAAACAACGGCGCAGCATTTAAAGATCATTTCTGATGACTGACATCAGAGAATTTACCGGTATTTCGCTACTGATGTGTGAATGGTCTTTTACCGGTAAAAAGCCAGAACGCCATTGCTTGTGTGAACAGCATATTTGTGTATTTACCGGTAAAGTCATTCTGGTAATTTTACGGTAATTTACTGGTATTGCTGTGTGAAAGGGGATAGTTCATGTTAGTTAATGCACTAACTAATGTTAACAAATGAGAAAAGTGTGACCGAATTTTTTGACATTTTAACTGGAAAAATAGACAAATATACAAATATACATTTTTTGTTATGATCAGCAATAAAGCCTCACATAATCAATTTACTGTAGCTTTATTTGTTGCAGAAATTTGTTGAAATTAACAGCAATTTAACCCATAGTTTAAGCATATTTTTAGTCTATAGCTATATATATGTTTAAAATATTGTGTGGAATGCATGCTACAAGAGACTGCAGATTCAAGTAAAAAAACTAAAACATATGTTGCAAACCAAATTGGTCCATTAAACTATTCAAAATTGATTTTTGTTAAGACTATTAAGGATTACTATATCTATTCCCTAAGCATTCCAAGAAATGGTCAATGAACCCCATTTTGAGGCTCATTAAATCCAGTTAAATAGATTATATGCTGTAGAAAATCGGCTGGGATGACAGTGAATCAGTGGAAAAGGATTATCCCAGTTCATTCCATTAGTAAAATAACGTTTTCAAAAAGACATAATCCGAGGCGTCAAACTCATACCATGCATATCATTGGTGTGAATGAGCAAGGACGGCAATACAAAGAAATTCTTCTATTACACACTGTACTATATCAATAAACTCTCTTTTTGAGTGGCTGCAATACTTCGGCACTGCAGATCCAATACATGGAGTGCATCTTTAATGAGCCTGACCTTTAAAGACAGGGAAGGAAGAGCAGACATGGACAGGGTGCATATAAATAGCTCTAGCCCCTTTCTCTCTCTCTGTCCAATGTTCCTCCATTTTAAAACATCCAACTGCTGCAAAAGACTTCTTGCAACACTGAACTGCGAGTCACCCATCTCCGACACATCTGTAATTTTTCTGACACAATGACAACACACCATCAAGCCGCGCAGAGCACCCGGGACGGCACCTCCCAGGAGTTCATGGCCTGCTTTTAGCAGCTCCTGTGCAGGACAGCGAGATGAGTCTGCCGTGGAGATAATCTACAGCATGCAATTCTTCGCCCTAAAACAAGCAAGAGAAAATATCATGTTTCTTGTCTTTTTTTTCTTTCTTTTTTTTTAAGCATTTCAGTTTGTTTCGTAACATGTATTTGGACCTGTACTATCGTCTCACAGGGACTGCAATGATTCTTTAATAGTTTTTACCCTGTTCTGTTGTTCAGAACAATAAAGGTTTCATAAATCAATTGGAAAAAACGTACCAATCCCTATCATAAAGGTACATTCTAAAAGCTCAGAATCGAAATCTTGAGTGACTCACTGAATCAAGAACCTTAACAAAAAAATAAAATAAAATAAACAAAGTAAAATGTTTTGGCTCTTTTTAAAAAAAATTAGATTAATCATGGCTACAACAAACTGAAAACAGTTTATTGTAAATGCAAATTATGCAAATTATATTTAGATTCTAAACATTTTTGTTTGTTTTTATGAGCTGAAATATGACTGCAGAAAAACAAAAGAGTTGTGAATATGCAAAGTGTATATAGATTCTAAATATATGTTTTTTTTTTTTAATAATTGTGGCTGCAACAAACAGAAAAACAACAGAGTTTAGTGTATATGCAAATTATATTTAGATTCTAAATATATTTTTAGTTTTTATGAGCTGAAATATGGCTGCAGAAAAACTGAAAAACAAAATTTTGTGTAAATGCTAATGATGTTTAGATTCTAAACATTTTTTGTTTGTTTTTATGAGCTGAAATGTGACTGCATCAAAGTAAAAAACAAAACAAAACAGTTTAGTGTAAATGCTAATGATGTTTAGATTCTAAACACTTTTTGTTTGTTTTTATGAGCTGAAATGTGACTGCATCAAAGTGAAAAACAAAACAAAACAGTTTAGTGTAAATGCTAATGATGTTTAGATTCTAAACATTTTTTGTTTGTTTTTATGAGCTGAAATGTGACTGCATCAAAGTAAACAACAAAACAAAACAGTTCCCTTTCAGTCGGTCACGTTCGACGTAGGTCGGAACTGACCGACGAATTGGGATCTATTTTCAGAGACCAATCTACTTTAAAAATGAGCCAATGAGGATTGGCATGCGGTAGACGCGTCCCACGCTCCGCCCCACAGCGCGGGTATAAATACGGAAGTGGAAGTACCGCATATCGCTTTTAACTTCGGAGCCGAACATTCATGCGCTTGTTTGTTCCTACGAAGAGTGTTTCCTGCGAGGACAAAGAGAGTTGGAGCTCTGCCAGTGTCGGTGTGACGGTGCCTGCAGCGGTGGTCGCAAATAGAGTTTTTTCTGAAAGAAAAAAGAACAAACAAACTGCTGTTTTCACAGCTTTGGGCATTTTGAGTGCTCTCAGCGGGCTTGCACCCCTGAACCGCTGCGAGCCGCGGCCATTTCCCCTGCGTGCCTCGGCACTGATCAGAGCATTTTCCTCTAAAAGAGCGACACGGTTTGACCCTGCATCTTTTTCAAGATGTCATTCAAACCGTGTGTTTCTGGATGCCGACGTTACCTGTCCCCAGCTGACGGACACGATCGCTGTCTCACGTGTTTGGGCGTTCAGCACGCTGAGGCGGCTTTCGTGGATGACTCATGTTCCCATTGCGGGAATATGACCATCGCAGTATTACGGTCCAGGCTCGACTACCTTAAAAAAGGTGGAGTCCCATTGCGCATCCCCCGATCTAGTGGTCCTCCTGCCCCGAAGCAGAGGGCTGCTACTTTGGCTGATGCCTTTGGTGGGGACCTGAGGGTTACTGTGAGGGCACTCCCGCCGGGCCAACAGGCTCCTCTGGCCCCTCCCCCCTCCGCTGCGCCGGTTGAGCTTCCGGAAGAGCATGCTGGTCCTTCCCGCGGGGGGCCAGCTGTTACTTTCGGGGCTCCGGTTGAGGATATAGTTTCATCGGGGGACGAGCTAATGGACTCTGGAGATGAAGATTCGGCTGCGCTGCCCCCTTCGGGTGTGGTAGCGTTGCCCGAGTCCGATCCAGAGCTCACGGCTATGCTTTCCCGGGCCGCCGTGAGTGTCGGGCTCGAGTGGAACCCTCCACCGCGTCCCGAACCCTCGCGGCTGGACGATTGGTATCTCGGGACGGCCCGTGCTGGTTCTCAGCACCCCGCCCCAGTGCCTTTCTTTCCGCTCCGTAAGGAGCTCACGAAGTCGTGGACAGCGCCCTATAGCGCTAGAAACCAATCGACTGACTCCTCCGTCCTCACTACCCTCGACGGTGGCGCGGCGAAGGGTTACGTGGAGATCCCCCCAGTGGAGTGGTCGGTTGCGATGCAACTGTGTCCTAAGACCGCTACCGACTGGCGGGGAAATCCGCGTCTCCCCTCCCGGGCATGTAAGTTCTCGTCCGGGCTAACCGGCAAGGCTTACACGGCCTGTGGAGAAGCCGCGTCATCTCTGCATGCCATGGCGCTCCTGCAGGTCTACCAGGCCAAAGCGCTCATGGAATTGCACGAGGGTAGTTCCGACCCAGGGGTTATGCAGGAACTGCGTACCGCGACGGACCTCCCCCTGAGGGCGACGAAAGTCACCGCACGCTCCCTGGGTCGGGCGATGTCCACACTTGTGGTCCAGGAACGCCACCTGTGGCTGAACCTGGCAGATATGCGTGAGACCGACAAAGTGCGGTTCCTCAACGCCCCTGTCTGTCAGGCCGGCCTCTTCGGCGACGCAATTGAGAACTTCGCCCAGCAGTTCTCGGTTGCCCAGAAGCAGACGGAGGCGATTAAAAATATCCTGCCGGGGGACCTCCGCCCCTGCCAAGCCAAAGCAGCAGCCTCCACTGGCAAAGCAGGGCGCCAGGCGCAAGAGGGCCGCCCAACCCGTCCAGGGCCCCGCTGTCTCTGCAGGCAAGCGCAAGGGTAAGCGGCCCTGAGACGGGCAGCCCAGGGAGAAGAGGCGCTGTTCTCGGGGAGGTGGTGTCCATCACACTGGTGTCAACATCCTGCCGCTGGCAGGATAAAAGAGCAGTTTCCTCCCTCCCTGGGCCCCAAGAGGGTCAGGTTGGCAGTGCGCGACGCCCCCGGGCCTTGCCACTCCTTTCCTCCCCTCTCCATCCTCGCCAGGGGGCAGCAGTGTGGACACCGAGGATGCCCCCGGGCCTTCTCACCCACACTCTGCCCCACCCTGGAGTACTCAAGCAACACTCCGGGCCGCCTCCGGGCCTCCCGAGTCGGGCCTGGGTACTCCATCTCGCTGCCTCACCCCGGGCACGTCTGTGGTGCCGTTGGTCCCGCTTGTTCGGTCTCTGGGACGAACAAGCGATCGAGCCGGTTCCTCCGGCCGATATGAAGGCGGGGTTTTACAGCACCTACTTCATTGTGCCCAAGAAAGGGGGTGGGTTAAGACCAATCCTGGACCTGCGTGTCCTGAATCGGGCCCAGCACAAGCTCCCGTTCAGAATGCTAACACAGAAATGCATTTTCGAATGCATCCGTCCCCAGGATTGGTTCGCAGCGATCGACCTGAAGGACGCGTACTTTCATGTCTCCATTCTCCCTCGACACAGACCGTTCCTTCAATAGTCACGCTGAGTGGGTCTTGCAGGAACAGCAGTGACTGGCCTCCCTGCCCGGAGCCCTGACTTCCACACCAACCTAGGTGTGGGCCAGCGAGCTCGGTCAGGGCGCTGGAAGGGCCAGCATCTCAGGCGTGTTAGTAGGGATCCCAATTCGACTGAAAGGGAACGTCTCGGTTAAGTATGTAACCCTCGTTCCCTGAAGGAGGGAACGGAGACGTACGTCCCGTCGCCAGGTGTTGTGTTTCAGCTGTAGGCCGAGCCACTTAGCCGGCTCCTCAGTTGTAAAGCGATATGCGGTACTTCCACTTCCGTATTTATACCCGCGCTGCGGGGCGGAGCGTGGGACGCGTCTACCGCATGCCAATCCTCATTGGCTCGTTTTTAAACACTCGAAGTAGATTGGTCTCTGAAAATAGATCCCAATTCGTCGGTCAGTTCCGACGTACGTCTCCATTCCCTCCTTCAGGGAACGAGGGTTACATACGTAACCGAGACGTTAAGTGTAAATGCTAATGATGTTTAGATTCTAAACATTTTTGTTTGTTTTTATGAGCTGAAATATGACTGCAGAAAAACAAAAGAGTTGTGAATATGCAAAGTGTATATAGATTCTAAATATATGTTTTTGTTTTTATTAATTGTGGCTGCAACAAACAGAAAAACAACAGAGTTTAGTGTATATGCAAATTGTATTTAGATTCTAAATATATTTTTTGTTTTTATGAGCTGAAATATGGCTGCAGAAAAACTGAAAAACTAAATTTAGTGTAAATGCTAATGATGTTTAGATTCTAAACACTTTTTGTTTGTTTTTATGAGCTGAAATGTGACTGCATCAAAGTGAAAAACAAAACAAAACAGTTAAGTGTAAATGCTAATGCTGTTTAGATTCTAAATATTTGTTTGTTTGTATTCATGAGATGAATTGTGGCTGCTGAAAAAAAAAACAAAACAAAACAGTTAAGTGTAAATGCTAATGCTGTTTAGATTCTAAATATTTTATGTTTGTTTCTATAATCTAAAATATGTCTGCATCAAACTGAAAAACAAAACTGTATAGTGTACATGTTAATTATGTTAAATGTTTTGTTTGTTTTTATTTGCTGAATAATGGCTTTAACAAACTGAAAAACAAAACAGTTTAGTGTGGTGCAAGTTCAAATATTCAGAACGGAGAATGACATTTAGAAGAGAAGGTTGTGAGTTCAATTCCCAGAAGTGTAAATGTTAATGATGTTTAGATGTTAATGATGTTTAGATGATGTTTAGAATATTTATGAGCTGAATTGTGGCTGCAACAAACTGAAAAACAAAACAGTAGTGTACATGTTAATTATGTTAAATATTTATATATTATAGGGAATGAGATTTAGAGGAGAAGGTTATCGGTTCAATTCCCATGAAAGCAAACTGACTGTGAACATCTGCATAATGTATATATGTACATGTAAAGACATGGCACATAATTGTATGGACTGTATATGGACTAGGATCCATTGTTGTATGAAAAAAAGCTGCGTAAATATGTGCACAACAAAAAAATAACAGTATACAGGTTTGGGACGACATGAGGGTGAGTAAATAATGACATATTTTTCATTTTTGGTGCACTACTCCTGTAATGTCTTTCTCTCCTCACTGTGTTTGTCGATGGCTACTCCGGCACTCCCTCAGGAAAAAGCGACTGCGTCAAGCATGACTGCGTAATCTGAAGAAACAGGCAAACATTTTCAACACACCCTGACAGCTCTTAGTTTTCTTCTTTATGGCTGATGAAAATGTAACTTGACATTAATGCTATAAGATGAGTCTATTGGAGTTTTAATGAGTTGCATATCTTATACAGGCTGAAACGAAGACATAATGTCTGAGGGTGTTTTGCTTCGATGCGTGTCGGACAGCAATGTGATTGCAATTGTCCTTTTTTTGCATATATTTCCACTTGGATTTAGTTTTTTGTCATGTGGATCCTGGATGCCATAGCTAATAAAATTGTAGAGGTAACACAAAGTCTGCAAAATTCCTGAGATCCCCTACCTCAACTGTGCCCTTGAGCAAGATGCCTAACCCCAGGTCGCCCTGAGGGAACTCGACTGTTCGTCGCTCCCAATAAAAATCATCTCACGCATGCAACCGAATGACACACTCAAGTGATTAAATGCAAAGTGTGACAGGAAGGCAATTTTCAATCAGCTGTACATGTTTCACAGCTCTGACAGGGTGTCATTTCTGAAAAAAAGGCATCTGTCTTCGGGATATCCTCGAGGAAGGGGTGATGATTGGCTGGCCGGCCTTATAACTCCTTACGAATTCTGACTAATCCCGACCTCTCATCCCACAGAGTCGCGATCACAGCTGAGCCCGTCTATCAGATCTACCACCGAAATATCCAAAAGCTTAGCTCAGAGATCTGTTTGTGGAAAGCCTTCGTCCCACATCGTACATCGATCATTTAACACCTCTGTCTCTTCTGCAGAGGCAAACGGAGGGTGAGGGGGTTCAGGCTAAACTTGGCAATGAGATTGACAGTTCAGGGAAATCAAAAACATAGACTTGTCTGTTCACATCAGATGTGTTAAAAGTCGACTTTTGACTTTTGAATTCGTGTTGCATCTAACAACCCTGCCAACTTTAGAAACGTGTAAATGTTTACAAATCTTTTGAGGTTCCTAGAACATGTTATTGTATTTAGAATGAATTAGATTAATTAAGTTTAATATTAAGTTTAAATTTTTTAATTATTATATATATTTTTAATGGTGTGATATTTAAAGACTTGTTGGAACCATCATGACGGCAGTCAAACTTGTCGAGATTTGATGATAATTATGTTCATACAAAGAGTGCAAATTATTAAGCCATCTGGATTTCGTTTCTACATAAATTTGCCTTTTTTAAATTAAAAAGGTCTTTTGCTGACAGTTTCTCCCATCATTTAACGACATATGAGAAACCTAAGCTGAGATTCCAATGCTTTTAACCGCTGTCAATGGATTTGTTAAGATTTATATGTACACTGTACTTAAAAATGTAAGGCAACAACTTTTTTTTTTTTTACAACTTGGATGTTTAAGTCATTTTAACATAAATTACATTAAACTGACTTAAAGAGATAGTTCACCCAAAAATGAAAATTCTGTCATTAATTACTCACCCTCATGTCGTTCCAAACCCGTAAGACCTTCGTTCATCTTCGGAACACAAATGAAGATATTTTTGATGAAATCCGAGAGCTCTCTGACCCCTCAATAGACAGCAATTTAATTAACACTTTCAAGGCTCAGAAAGGTAGTAAAGACATTATTAAAATCGTCCATGTGACTACAGTAGTTCAGCCTTAATTTTATGAAGTGACGAGAATCCTTTTTGTGCGCAAAAACAAACAAAAATAACAACTTTATTTAACAATTTCGTTCTAGCCTGTGTCAGTATCCTATGCAGTTTACATAAAACAGTACAACTTCTGCATCATCACACGCATGCGTCGTGGTGCTCACGTGAACAGCATCGGCTGCCGTAGATCTCGAAAGCGCTGCACTGTTTGCAATGGAAACTGCGCAGAAGACTGACACAGGCTAGAACGAAATTGTTGAATAAAGTTATTTTTGTTTGTTTTTGTGCACAAAAAGTATTCTCGTCACTTCATAACAGGTGCGGTATGTAGGCTTGACCGGGTGGTTAAAATGGGTACTGCAGTCCAAACTCAAAATATTGGAGAGCGTTGTTCCCCCGCCCCCTCCTCCTCAGACTCAACGCTCACGCGGGTTGCCAGCTTGAGGACATGCAACAGGAGCAATTGACAATGAAAGCCACACTGTAAGTTGATGAGGTGAATTATCCGCGTTTTAATATGCTCTCGTTCATAGAGATTTGTAGATGGATGCTGAGGCTTTTTAGGTCGGGTAGAATCTGCGATCTCTGACCTAGTTTGTTTGCTGGCTTTTATGGCTGCAATACGATGTGTTTTCCGCCAACTGGCAACCTGGGGTGTCGAAATACTATTGGGTAAACTGGCAACGTGCGGTTTTGCACAGACCATAACGAAAAAAACCTGACATTCCGACACGGAACGCACATTTCAAAGTAGAATAATTGGCTGTAGCGTTGTCAATGACAAACAAGTAGGTGAATTTAGAATGTTTCCTAATATATCTGCAAGCATATTATGGTATTTTTATGCTGATTTATTTATATTATTATTTAACCAGGAGATCCCATTGAGATATTACATCTTTTCTTCCAGGGAGACCTAATCAAGATGGCTGCACATAGAGTTTCATACATAAATAACCCCAAAAACAATAATCATACAAAACAATTAATAAAGATAAAATCAAGAAAAGCACTTAGAAGACTCGTTTAAAGCACTTTGCAAAAGACATTTAAAAGTTCTCAGCTTTAGTAAAGTGAAAAACTTCACTACATACAGCACCTTTAAGGTTGAACCACTGGTGTCACATGGACAATTTTAACGATGTCTTTACTACCTTTCTGTGCCTTGCAAGTGTTAATTAAATTGCTGTCAATGGAGGGGTCAGAAAGCTCTCGGATTTCATCAAAAATATCTTTATTTGTGTTCCGAAGATGAACAAAGGTCTTACGGGTTTGGAACGACATGAGGGTGAGTGAATTATCCCTTTAAAAAATGAACTGAATCTTGTACAGCTTAAATTTTTTTTTTTTTAATTGCTTAACTTATTTTGATGAGTAATAGCAATATAAAAATATGTTGTCATAACTTATTGATCATATAATTCGTATTTTTACAGTGTATCTACAGACGTACATAAGCTGTTTAAAATTCTGTCAATAGCCTATTTACATATACTTACAAATACAAATGATTAAAGGCCTATACATACTGGGACGAATATCGCGCGCGCTTATCGCCAGCGTTTTTCGAGACGTTTTTTCGCACCCAAGCGATTTTCACTGGCGATGCTGCGGCACTTTATGCTTCTGACACAGAAGAGAGACAGTATTTACATGCTTGCCAAAACTATTCACAAGCTTTATTATTTTGTCTATTAGGCATTAGCAGCTCATCTTCTTCTTTGTCTACTTACTACTTCTTCATCGTATCAATGTGTGCTCGGCAAGACCGGTTTGTGCTTGAGCGCCACCAAGTCATGTTTTCCTGTAAAACACGACTTCAGCAGCTCCAGGTACGTGAACAAAAGCGCCGGTCTCATTGGTCGGCCAGTTAACGCGGTGCGTCAAAAAAAACGAACCCAAGGTGTTTTTTTAAAAATGGCGCTTTTACGCCTGCCATTTTGCGCGTCGGCGTGCACACTCACATTGGCGCCCTTTGTTTAGTCACGAGGCGTTAAACGTCGGCGATAAACGTGCAAAAATCGTCCCGGTGTGAACAGGCCTTAACACATTAAAAAAAAAAAAAAAAAATTATACTTTTATCATCAAGAATGCATTAAATTGATCAAAAGTGACAATAAAGCATTTGTATTGTTGAAATGGCCCCCTATACCCTCATTTACTATTTCCTACATTACTCCACTAATATAGTCCGCTTGAAGGAGTGAATGAAAATGAGTGAGTGAATCTTTGCATAGTTTGTGCTTGCCGTTTAATAATCATTTGAAACTTAGAAAACTGGCAGCTCCAATAGTAATGAAAAGATTTATCTTTAACTCTATCATGAAAACTAGCATGTATTAACTTTAACTAATAGATTTAATAATCAATAAAAAGGAATTTATACCTGTATGATATTACGCTGTAGCCACATTGGACCAGCTATTTGGAAAATGGATGGATGATTCACAATCTTCTGGCGAAATGCGGGAATTAATTCGGTCTGACTGTCACAGTGCATTATGGGTATTCTCTAGCCGTTGAGCATACATCGTTGTACATTCATTGTTGCAGTGCATTGTGGGATTGAATGAGGGTACTCAATAACATTCACTATGGTTTTGGACACCACTACAAATGGCTGCCCCCTCAAATAGTGCCCTATTTAAGGGTATAGGGGGTGCTTTCAGACACAGCCTATGTGAACGGTGATTGTTTTGACAATGTTGTCGTGTGTACCTTTGCATTTTTAGTACGTTCTTGTCGTGTAAACGTACAAATCATCAGCACAACTGTTTTCAACCTTGATGATATGTTTCTGAAACTATTTTTGAGTAGCTTATCAGCATATTAGACTGATTTCTGAAGGATCATGTGACACTGAAGTGATGATGCTGAAAATTCAGCTTTGCATCACAGGAATTAATAACATTTTAAAATATAATCAAATACAAAATAGTTGTTTAATATTGTAATGATGAAAAAAACAAAAAAAACAAAAAAACACACATTTTAAAAAATCATACCAACCCCAACCTTTTTGAATTATGCTTATATGCATCAAAAAAAAAAAAAAAAAAAAAAAAAAAGTTCCCAAATATTCTATAAACCCTTCAAATGACTGTTGTCCAGCAGTGACAATGTCACCACTATCCTCATAATAATTGTCATAGGGTTTCTTGAGATAATTACAGTTTTAGTACAATGCAGATAAAGCTAGTGGGACTCCTCTCATGTCCAAATCTCCATTCGTTTCCATGGTACCTATGTCAAGACCAGTGAAAGCAGGCATACTGTAATTGAGCGCATTTGCAGGAAAATCAATCTGCCGCTGTTTGAAGTTAGAACCCAGAGTCCAATCCGCACTCCCTCGTTAGGAGTACTTTCATCCCAGCTCCCATTTCATAGTTATTATCACTCTTCGACTCTGACACTGGCGTGAAAAAAAAGCCTTGTCTATTATTGCCTCGAGTGTTTGGTATTTCGTGTTGAGAAGTAGTTTTATCTGCACAAAAAGCCACAGGCTTGTTAAAACACACTTGCCATATGATGAATCTTTAGAATCCACTGATTTTGCAATGCAGCTACAACCGACAAATGTCTGTAGCTAATCAATTCCAGACATTTGGAATAATATAAAGTGTATATTACTTTAATATCATTGATGGTACAATTGTCAAGATATCATTTAGCTGCTTTTTCTTTTAAAATGTGTGAACCGTGCTGGCAAAATGAGTTGCAATGAGCAAATTTTAAAAAATTAGTTAGTTATTTTCACATTCTCTATTATTTCCCCTTTCCTCTTCAAAATTATGTATGATTTGCTTGAATCAGAAAAAAAAATGATTGAGCTACAACTGTTTGAAGTCAATAGAGTCAGCAAAGTCAATTTTGAGAAAAATCGATTTAAAGTTTTCTGAAGGTTCCAAAACAAAATCACCTAGCAACCATACCTTAAAGTCCCTGTAAGGTTAAATATGTGTTCTGAGTTTGTCACACCACAGACAAATGTGTTGTTAACCACATTTGTAAATCCAAAAAATCCACCAAGTAATTAAAATAGCTTATCAAAAATAAGCAGCATTCTCTGCTCTTAAACGCTGGGGGCGTGTCCGCTGTCTGCGCTGAAACCACACCCACTCATGGGAAAGCTGCCGTAAGCACACAAGACAACACTCTCGTACAGTTCACGACGGCACCAAATGGCGGCAGGGCGGGAGGATGAAGGCCAGGCTCAGTGGCTCCAGTGTGTCATCGACAGTTATGATAGTGTTGGGGGAGGGGCCACATGCACAGTGGCTTCAGTGCGTCATCGAGCCACCATTTTAGCCCCGCCTAAAAATCCTGAACACAGCAATGGTGAAAAACTGTTTAACGGTCTAACTCCACAATTCAGTACTACACAGTTCACAGTCTTTGTAATGTGTTTCAGCAATACATTTCTAACATTTATAATGTGTTTAGAAACAAATCTCAGAATTGCCTTTACAGGGACTTTAAAACCCAAAAATACGTACACCTCGTAAAAATACGTACAAATTGCTGTGAGATCGGGCTGCAAAACCCCTGATTTTGCCCTCATTCAATCCCACAATGCACTGCAATTCAAGCTGTAAAACGTCTCGGTTACATATGTAACGCTTGTTCCCTGAAGGAGGGAACGGAGACGTACGTCGGAACTGACCGACGAATTGGGATCTATTTTCAGAGACCAATCTACTTCGAGTGTTAAAAACGAGCCAATGAAGATTGGCATGCGGTTGACACATTCCACGGTCCGCCCCGCATCGCGGGTATAAATACGGAAGTGGAAGTACCGCATATCGCTTTACAACTGAGGAGCCGAGATAGGTGACTCGGCCTTCAGCTGAAGCACAGCACCTGGCGACGGGACGTACGTCTCCGTTCCCTCCTTCAGGGAACGAAGGTTACATATGTAACCGAGACGTTCCCTTTCAGTCGGTCACGTTCGACATACGTCGGAACTGACCGACGAATTGGGATCCCTACTAACACACCAGAGATGTTGGCCCTTCCAGTGCCCTGCCTGAGCTCGCTGGACCGCACCTATGTTGGTGAGGGAAGTCAGGGCTCGGGGCAGGGAGGCCAGTCACAGCTGTTCCTGCAAGACCCACTCAGCATGACTATTGGATAACGCTGGGAAAGCGTGCCCGTCTCGGGGAGATGGTACGCTGCGGAGCCACGTCCTTCAGTGGAAGGAGAGGTGGAAATACTCATAAGGACTAACCTAGTAGGGTAGTGCTACCTATGGCAGTCTCTGGGGTGGACCCAACCTGGTCCCAGGGGGGGAAGAACACCACCAGAGATGACAGAGCGGGCTCTGTCAAGGGAAAGACACGGGGCTAGCTGAGTAGGGTAGCTGGTACCGTGGACAATACACATATGGGGTTGCCGTTAGGGAACCGCTACATATGGAACCCAGCCTACACACGTTCCACAAGCATACGGGTGCAGGCCTGGTGTAAAACGGCCGCAATGTCTGACACCGAAGGGGTGACGGAAGAGCTCGACAGGGTTAGCCGTTTCCGGGGAACACAACTGGAGACAATAGACGCACGTATCCGGTCCGGTCCGGCACGTATCTTCTCTCGGTTGACCCGAAGGCCCAACAGGCTGAGGTGACGGAGCACCAGGTCCCTGTGTTCGCACAACTGCTCCCGGGACTGAGCCAATATGAGCCAGTCGTCAAGTTAGTTGAGAATCCGAATGCCGCGTTCTCTGAGCGGAACAATGGCTGCCTCTGCGACTTTCGTGAAGACGCGAGGTGACAGGGACAGCCCGAAGGGCAGGACTTTGTACTGAAATGCCCTCCCCTCAAAGGCAAATCGCCTCCGTCTGCTTCTGGGCAACAGAGAACTGCTGGCCGAAGTTCTCGATTGCGTCGCCGAAGAGGCCGGCCTGGCAGATAGGGGCGTTGAGGAACCGCACTTTGTCGATCTCACGCATATCCGCCAGGTTCAGCCACAGGTGGCGCTCCTGGACCACAAGTGTGGACATCGCCCGACCCAGGGAGCGTGCGGTGACTTTCGTCGCCCGGGGGGGCGAGGTCCGTCACGTTACGCAGTTCCTGCATAACGCCTGGGTCGGAACTACCCTCGTGCAGTTCCATGAGCGCTTTGGCCTGGTAGACCTGCAGGAGCGCCATGGCATGCAGGGATGACGCGGCTTCTCCACAGGCTGTGTAGGCCTTGCCGGTTAGCCCAGACGAGAACTTACACGCTCGGGAGGGGAGGCGCGGATTTCCCCGCCAGTCAGTAGCGGTCTTTGGACACAGTTGCATCGCAACCGACCGCTCTACTGGGGGGATCTCCACGTAACCGTTCACCGCGCCACCGTCGAGGGTAGTGAGGACGGAGGAGTCAGTCGATCGGTTTCTAGCTCTGTAGGGTGCTGTCCACAACTTTGTGAGCTCCTGATGCACTTCCGGAAAGAAAGGTACTGGGGTTCGGGACGCGGTGGAGGGTTCCACTCGAGCCCGACACTCGCGGCGGCCCGGGAAAGCATTGCCGTGAGCTCTGGATCGGACTCGGGCAACGCTACCACACCCAAAGGGGGTAGCGCAGCCGAATTGTCATCTCCAGAGTCCATTAGCTCGTCCCCCGATGCAGCAATCAAAACCATATCCTCAACCGGAGCCCCAAAAGTAACAGCTGGTCCCCCGCGGGAAGAACCAGCATGCTCTTCTGGAAACTCAACCGGCGCAGCGGAGGGGGGAGGGGCCCGAGGAGCCTGTTGGCCCGGCGGGAGTGCCCTCACAGTCACCCTCAGGTCCCCATCAAAGGCATCAGCCAAAGTAGCAGCCCTCTGCTTCGGAGCAGGAGGACCACTAGATCGGGGATGCGCAATGGGTAGTTGAGCCTGGACCTTAAAACTGCGATGGTCATGTTCCCGCAGTGGGAACATGAGTCATCCACGAAAGCCGCCTCAGCATGCTGAACGCCCAAACACGTGAGACAACGATCATGTCCGTCAGCTGGGGACAGGTAACGACAGCATCCAGAAACACACGGTTTGAATGACATCTTGAAAAAGACGCAGGGTCAAACCGTGTAGCTCTTTTAGACAAGGAAAACCACTCCAACCAGTGCCGAGGCACACATGGGAAATGGCCGCGGCTCGCAGCGGTTCAGGGGTGCAAGCCCGCTGAGAGCACTCAAGAGGGAAAACGCCCAGCGAGCTGTGAAACAGCTGTTGTTTTGAATAATGTATCCCGCGACCACCACTGGACCGTGGAATGCGTCAACCGCATGCCAATCTTCATTGGCTCGTTTTTAACACTCGAAGTAGATTGGTCTCTGAAAATAGATCCCAATTTGTGAAAGGGAACCCCAAATTTGACACACACCAAGTCAACACCAAATATCTATAGGAAAAAATATATATTCAGCTTTTTTTTCCATGATACCACAATTGTTTGATTAACATCAATGAAACAGACAGCCTATATATTAAGACCTACTGTACCGCACGGATGTTTTATAATGTTACACATCAGATGTTTTTCCCAAACAGTTAACCAAACGGTCACATAAGACATAACAGATAATGTTTCCGTGAATATGTGTATATGTGTACATAAGGATCGTGCGCTGTGAGAGGCATCTTTGTGCACACGCGTCGGACCTGTCAGTCAGTGCGAGTGAGATCGTTTTCATGGACAAAGGAAAGGTACTCCTCTCCGAAATTTACAAATAAAGATACTTTTAGATGTTTAATTGCTATTTGGAGCATTGGGTTTGCTAGGCGAGAGCTTAATGAACAATTTTTTGTAAAAAACTCAAAATCGGCCAAAATGTGCCAGTACTGGTCACATATATCTTTTAAATTTGTGCTGTTATGGTGTTTTAGTCATGAACTGTCTTTTTGAACAAATTAGTAATGCTATACAATGAGGTTAAATTCATTAACATTTGTTAATGCTTTAGGCTAATGTAAATGTATAACTATACAATGGATCATTGTTAATGAATGTTTGTAAAAAAAAATAAGAACTAAATGTTATACAAAATGAACTATTTTGAATTCTATTGTAGAAGCCTTGCCAACAAATCTGTTGAGTGAATGAATAAAAGACTAATATTCAAAAACATACTCCTACTGGTGTAATGGGCTACGTTCACACTGTCAGTCCACACTTGATAGTGTATCCGATTGGATTATGATCTAAAATTATTGACTGTACACGTGTTTCCTTTTCTGGATTATTTTATTTCCGGATTATTCAGCATGTTTTCTTATAACATCATCTGGTGTTTACATTTTACATGGCGTGAGAAAGTCACATAAATCACACAAAATCCGCTCTTAAACGGATTTCCAGAAATTCAAGGATAGTAGAATTTCAAACCACATATGAATGTAGCTCAAAATGGAGTTGATTTTTCGACAGTCACACTTGCTACTGTAAATCTGATCGGATTTCAATCGGTAATGCACAAAAAACAGTTTTGTACTTACAGTCTGAACAAATCAGTTTCCCAATAAATGACTGAACAAGTCTGGTGAACTGAATCAAATAATCTGAGTCACTGGGTTGAATAGAGTGGTGCAGGTACAGTATGACATCACTTTGTAGGCCAAAACGCGGATCCCAGTTAGCATTTTAGGTTCCATCGTCCCAAAGTCAATGGTTTTTTTTTAATGGGATTTTGGTTAAATGGCTGAAATAAGTTCTGTGGTGAACACAAGCTCAAGACACTTTCAAAATGTATTCTATGACATAAAATAAATCAGTATTACCCCACTCGTGATTTTTGAAGCTGTTACGTGTCTTGAAAAAGGCGGTTGCTAACAAGTGGCTAAATGGGACTACAGAGACTGTCGAGGAGATTAAACAGCATCACGCCAAAAAGTTAAACTCAATCCACTTTTACAGCCTCATTATGCTTATAATTGTGCTCTTATAAACTATTCTAACTTTTTTTTTTTAGATAAAAACTAAAAGAGTTGTCGGAAGCTTAGTGATGGTGATGTAGTTTGTTTATAGCCTACCTTTAGTTTTTTACTTCTGGCGACTGCATTTAGAACTTAAACTGCATAAACTTTAGTTGATCACAGATATTGTTTTTTGCGGTAATCTAAAAGCCTATGGAGCCTATGTCGAGGGAACCAGTGTGATGCTAACTGCCTAAAAAGTGACGTCATACCTGCACCACTCTATAAATCGCCTCTACTAGTTCTTAACGCTATTTTGGAAAGTGTAGTAGTTTGGAAATCACGTTATAGTGGAGTTGATTCCCAACACCTATGAATCAAAGCATTAATCCTTTTGGGACTCCTATGTCCTAGTAATAAAACACATTTGCTGATATTTTGAAGCAATTCCGCATCATTCACCAATTTAGGTGTTAAATGCACAAATTAGTTTTTTTTAAATATTTTTTTAGCATTAGCATTAGTAACCTTGTTTAGTAGGTTACCTGGCTTGCTTTTTGGTGCTAAAAAAATTATTGCAAACAATGCATGCAAATAAATGCTACCTGCACAAGTAATTCTTAGTTAATTCACCCCTGATTTCTTTCTGATAAAAGAAAGGAATTGAGGAAAAAAACTCAATAGTCTAACATTGTGTTACTACCCTCAAACTAACTAAAAATCTCATCAGATGTTGTAAAAAATGTAAATAAATTGACTTTGGAGGGAACATCATGTGTCAGAGTTGAATGTAGTCGTGACATGTTTTTCAATGAAAGCTATTTCTGAGGCAGAGGTAATTAGCATGAGGGTCTGCTTTGAGTGATTTTGGTCTGCTTGAGTCTGCGTTGGACTGGCTTTTAACATCCAATGTCATTAAAGTTGAGGCCTGCGAAACGATTACTCAGCGATAAACTTTTAATTGCTCGGCCGTCTCCAGGCAGAGACGGTCGCTGCAATTAGCGAATACAGGGAATACACAAAGCACCACACAGCCCCGTCATTTTTATCTCCTGGAGAAGTGTCACATACTGTGGAAAAGAAACTCAAATTGAATTCGGCTGTAGCGTCTCCTAATCACCACGATACAATGCGGGAGAGCTCTTTTGAATGGCGTCCATTCAAGTTGTATGTCCTTGATTACGGATGCATTGTTTCACATTACTGACAGACTTCAAAATACCTCTAGAATCCTAATGGGCAAAAACGGCGAGGGGAAAAAACTCACATTCATGTCATTCACACTGCCGTCGCCCTCTCTGTAGGACTCCATACTGCATAATGTATTTATACCCATGAGGAAGCATAACACAACATCTTAAGTTGTGAATATTGAGTTAAAAGAACTGAAATATAATGCTTTGCACAAAAGTTTGGTTGTATATTTAGCTCTTTCTTCCCTGCAAAATGGATATTGCTGAGTCCCTTTTTCTCAAAAGAACCAGCCCTAAAGATGGCTACCTCAAGGCAACTTGGTTTATTGTTCTGGAACACAGCAAAGCTGCAGGCTGGGCTGACTGATTATTTGGTCTTCATTCCGAATACATATATATATATATATATATATATATATATATATATATATATATATATATGGTGAATCATTGTAATGGGCAGGATGAGTAAACACTAAAGGTCATCAGTGCACATTAGACGTTGTTAAGGCCAAATAATAACGCAGAATCACATCTGATTCGGTTAAAAAGTCCAAAATGGACTAAGTTGAGAGAAATGTTGATTATAAATACACCAACCTGATTTAACGAGGAATGTAAAATGACAAAAAAATTATACTATATGTTTCATACAAAAATGAGCATGACCCCTAAACCTAACCACCAATGAGTGTATCAAGTACCTGTTGAGAATGTGTTGACAGTCTGTGCATCTGGATGGTTGAGCTTCAGAAAACCAATAATGAGGTATAGCTTTGAAATCGTTTTTTTGAGAGTTGACAGTTTTAAAAAACAAAAGGGTGGGAAAAAATAACTCTAATCCCCAAAGTTTTCTTCAGAAAGATATGCTTCCAAACAGAACTACATGTAAAGATCCATCTTTTTTAGAATGTAGTTTTGAATTGCCATGAGACTTGTTGAATATACTTAAAAATAATTTAATTCCAATTGTTACTAAAATAGTAAATGCTGTTTGTTGTATGACATCGGGGGGTTGCGTTTGAGCGCTAATCTCCGTTAATGTGACGAGTGTCTGGAGAAAGAGAGAATGCGCAAAGAGCTGAAATCACAAAATCATGATGCCGGCTCAACATTGTGATGTCTGTCAGCCATCGGCGATGGATGATGGCATTGTCTAATGGCCCAACCCTAAAGGTATGTGGAGTTGCAACCTATGTAGGGTGTTCCAAATGAGTTACTGTTGAATTTCCATGGCGATTCATATTGTTCCCTAATATGGGTTTTTCACTATCTCTGAAAACGGAAAACAGCAGACCGGAAGTTATTCATTTCCAATAGAGAGTAGTACGGGTGCTACGTGGAGTTCCAATCATATTGAATTATATAGAATTTCCAGATCTGATTTGAGCTTCGGTTGCTTTGAAATATTTACATTTTGCAGCTAGTCTGTATGCAACTTCCAGACCAGATGTGATGTATTCTAATCAAAACTATAAGCGCAAGGTGAGAATTACCAATATTTTTTTACTAAAAAATATTTCTGTAAAACGAGTGGTCCAAAATAATTATAATTTGTTTATTATTTCATTATTTATTCATTTTACTCTAGTGAAAATTTCTTAAATTACCAAAAATTACCTTTAACCCTTAAATGCATGAATGTTTTTACATTCATTGTAAATGAATCATTATTACATATTCGGGTCTATAGTGACCCGGATCTATATCTAACACGGATGGATCTCTACCTGTCGCAATAATATAAAAGTCTCCTGATATTATAGTAACAAAAAGATGTCTTAAAAGATTTTCTTTCTAACTATGGTAAATTGTTTCAGTTTGGTTTCAATATGAGTCAGTGGAAAGATTCTGAAGAAAAAAAAACCTTGCATTTTAGCAATAATAGCTGTTCAGAAAATGTGGTTTCTGCACAGCAATTACCTGCTGAAATAGTAAGACTGGCTTTCAAAGCCAAATGTGACTCAGTCTTTTTATATATATAAGTGGAGGGATGCTTCACCACAAAATTGAAAGTTCTGTGCGACTGTCATTAGGGACGTAATGCGTGAATCTTATACAAATGTCTGGGACCACAGAAAGGTGGCTTTAGATGGCAGTTCCCCATAGGCAGTAAGGTTTTGGGACAGAGCTCTGATGTTCAACTGTTTGACTGAATCAGAAAATGCCATTTGTAAATTGTTAGTAACAAAATCCTCAAATCAAATAAAGGTCATTTCACAGAAGACAATAATTCTCCACTATAAAATCTGGGAAAATGCATTCAGTAAGTTTTTGTTTGTTTTACTGGCTCTTCTTTATCCCTGTGGTCTCAGATATTGACAAATGTTATTATAACTTAATCTAGACATTATTTATCTCAAAATCCAGATTCAATCATTTGTGAAAATGTCTTAAATTAACAAAAATTACTGAGTGCACTTTTAAGAAAGCATGGCATGCTTATTCCAGCTTGACTGATTGCGCCAGCCGTGCAACTACCATTGACATGAATGGACTGATACTACACTTTTTAATTAAGGGGATTAAACAAAACCTTTAAAGATTTTCTTTCCAACTATGTTAAATTGTTTCAATTTGATTCAGTATGAGTCAGTGCAATGATTTAGAAGAAAACCCTTGATGTCCATAATTACAGCTGTTCTGAAAATGCAGTTTCTGCACAGCCATTAGTAAGGCTGACATACATCACTTAAGACTTTCACGATCTGCTTCTAGTAGCATTAACTGTTCTTATAGATACAAATGTATGGTAGACGAAAAAATTAGACCATCTGCTGTTAAAATTATCGACTATAATAAATGACTCTAAGGATTATAGACACTTGAGAAATTATGTAAAACAAGCTGCCAAAGAAAATCATTAAATTATTTGTGTCAATTTACCTTAATCACAATAAAAATGCTTAAGACCCTTATATTCCAGTCTGTACAAATGTAAACAAAGTGTCTTTTTTCTGGTAGATTTACTGCATAACAAAAGCCACATTAATGAACTTAATTAAGATAATGAGGCAGAAAATTATATTTATACTTTAACCATATAGTTAGAAACATCTGAACATATTTATAAATTCATTACATGGCTCTCTTCATTTTGCGATCAAATATTTAACAAGGCCAGCTAACCTGACCGTCACCCCGGCAACCAGTCTCCAACACTGCCTTTTCTAGCACTCTATGGTCTTTCTTTCTCAAATAATAATATAATTACAGCACAAATCAATATTTCATGACTGGCTTAATGAGTAAGTAAATAAATGGACATAAGAAAGATAATTTACAATAATCTGGTCCTTACCACAAAATAAAACCTTTCAGAATCAAATATGTTCTGATCTATTATTTTGCAACTGTACATCATCTGTACATCATTATTTCCTACTTTTGCACACTTTTAACTGAAATAATACATTTTAAAATAATATATTAAAGTGCAAACTGAATGTAATGTTTTTTGAATACTAATTGCATGTTACAATTAGATGAAAATGTATTATGGTAGAAAAATATATTAATTATATTTATATTAAATGCAGTTTTTTATCTTCTTAACTAGGACTTAAGTACATATTTATATGTAAAGCGTACTGCTGAATGTACCGACAAGCATTTTTGGTAATATACTTTAATGTCATTTTAATTTAAACTTGTATGTGATAAATTCGTAAATAGACATTTGAAATGATGAAGTATACACCAATCAGGTATAACATTATGACCACTGACAGGTCAAGTGAATAACACTTATTATCTCTTTATTACGGCACCTGATAGTGGGTGGGATATATTAGGCAGCAAGTGAACATTTTGTCCTCAAAGTTGATGTGTTAGAAGCAGGAAATGGGCAAGCGTAAGGATTTGAGTGAGTTTGACAATGGCTAGACGACTGGTTCAGAGCATCTCCAAAACTGCAGCTCTTGTTGGGTGTTCTTGGTCTGCAGTGGTCAGTATCTATCAAAAGTGGTCCAAGGAAGGAACAGTGGTGAACCGGCGACAGGGTCATGGGCGACCAAGGCTCATAGATGCATGTGGGGAGCGAAGGCTGGCCCATGTGGTCTGATCAGACGAGCTATACTATAGCTCAAATTGCTCAAGAAGTTAATGCTAGTTCTGAAAGAAAGGTGTCAGAATACACAGTGCTTCGCAGTTTGTTGCGTATGCACCCTGCCATAAAGCAAAAATGGTTCAGGAATGGTTTGAGGAGCACAAAAATGAGTTTGAGGTGTTGACTTGGCATCCAAATTTCCCAGATCTCAATCCAATCAAGCATCTGTGGCATGTGCTGAACAAACAAGTCCGATCCATGGAGGCTCACCTCGTAACTTACAGGACTTAAAGGATCTGCTGCTAATATTTTGGTGCCACATACCACAGCACATCTTCAGGGGTCTAGTGGAGTCCATGCCTGTTCAGGAGTCCAGGACTGTTTTGGCAGCAAAAGGAGGAACAACACAATATTAGTAATGTTATGCCTGATCGGTGTATTTATAATATATTAACCTTAAATGTAATACTAAATAGCACACCACATGTGCTAGATATTACTTTGGATGTACTTTGGCTTTAGTATGAAAATCAACAAATCAAAATGTGCTTTGAACATACTATCAATAAACTTAATTCTCCAACAACAAACATCAGTTCAATTTGATTTTGGGTGTGCACAAATCACAATATTCCCTGGGGAAATTACTCTGGATTGATCTCCGTATAATTTAGTTAATGCTCACATTTCCCTCCATTATCATCTGCAAAGATTCATTCCTACCAATGTGACCACAATGTCCCATTACAGGCCAGCAGCTTAAACTGACCTTGGGTTGGCAGCAGTATATTCCTCTCACATGCAGAGAATCTGTGCAACTGGCATATTATATTTACATTTATATTCTCAGCATATGCCTTCCTACCAAAGTGACTTACAATAAAGTGCACAAGACACGTTAAATGCCAAGTACCAGGACTGGTAGCTGATCATGCACAACGCCAGCAAGCCTTAAAGGGATAGTATTTACTCAACCTCATGTTGTTCAAAACCCATATACGGTTATTTTTTTCTTAAAAAACACAAAAGAAGAATATTTGATAAAGATGACAGCTAAATAATAAATTACTCAATAAATTACCCTAAATAACAGAACATGCACAGGACATTTGTACTACAGGTGTTAAACGTTCATGTCAGTTCAGTTGTCTAATGCAGGGGTATTCAATGTCTTAAGAAACCTTCACACTGACAGCAATCATCAGGGAGGTAGCGTCCTGAAATCATTTATTTTAAATGAGAGTTGGTGACTCAAGTCTCCTGTGAGATGCTGTAGTTGAGTGTGGGCAAGACGGAGAAGTTAATGCTACTGTGAGTGATTTCACTGTTCTAAAGGATTTGTCTCTGTCCACATAAAGCAATATAATAAAAAAAATTATTGTGGAAAACCATGTAAGAAACTGTCAGCATTCTTTGGTTCGTGCATTGATAATCTTTCATCTTGTTCATGATATGATGCATTGCACACTGCTGAAATTTGTATAAACATGCATTCCCTGAAGAACGTTAATTCTGGCGAATAACTTTAAGCAACACAAATAGTTATAGGGGTTTAAGCGTGTAGCCAAGACACCAAGACTCGCCCTGATCGACCTCATGGGGACGCTACAGCAGTGAAAAGTACAAAATCGCTCAAAACTCCTTAGGCTCAAGTGTCTTATATCGCTGGAATCCTTGGCTCAATACGAAAGTAGCATGTAGCATGCATTGAATGGTAAAACTTTGGGGTATTTTGGATTTTTTGAAAAACCTACTTTTGCACAATTTTGATTAATGGTCTCTAGGGGCCGCCAAAACGTTCAAAGTGGATGGAGCCACTTTTACTAAAAAGGCTATAACTTGTGAACGGTATGAGATATTTTCACCAAACTCCACACACATATGTAAGTGCTCAGTCTGTGGGCGCGTGAAAAAGGGCGACTGGCCACTTGGTGGTGCTATAACATTAATAATAAAAGAATGGCTATAACTATACAACCCTAAGTCTGATTGACTTGAAAATTGGCATGCACTCCAAGGTGCCAAGATTGCCTTTAAGGACATTTGCGTATATTGACTATCAGACAAGGTTAATGGAGGCCGATTGGAAATGAAACTTGCTAGGCCTGTTTGACTTATGGCCTGTGAGAAATTCAAAAGAAATTGGCCCTCGTTTAAAGACACAATATGTACGATCTTTGGATTAAAATATCCAAAAACCACTAGAACAGTGTTATATATTTTGTTGACTTGTGTACTTACATTATACCAGATGTTTCCAAGAATGTTTAAATCCAGAGAAATAAGCCTTTTTTTAAACAGAACATGGACTATGTCCGTGCGTCGCCTATCAATGACATCATACCTCGATTTCCGTAATCGGAAGCGCCGACTGTGGCATAATAAAAGGTTATTTTCCACTGGCTGTGAGGTGAAGACGACATCTCTCATGAATCCGCGCTCAATCTCTGCATCATCAAGCTACACCTTTGTTTTGAATAGGCGACCTCTAGTGGCGAAAAACGTCTCATGTTCTGACTGTAACCGTGGTTCCCTTTCAGTCAGTACACTACGAGTTACGTCAGTTACTGACGGAATGGGGGTTTCGCTTAGAAGCCAATCGCCTTTGAGCTCTACAAAACGAGCCAATGGCATGAAAATGCCATGGGTCTGCGGAATTTGCATGCCGCAACCCCGCCCCACGGCGTGGGTATAAAGGGCGTTGCGTGGCAATCTCGCATTATGTTTTTGCTTCAGAGCCGAGTTTACTGCCTGAGCGCTTCCTCTTCAAGACGAGTTCTCTCCAGAGTGTTGGTGTTACGGCACGTTCCAGCGAGTTCCGCATTTCCTGTCTGATCTGTGCAGTGATCGAAGCACAGCGTGCGCGTTCTCCCTGGGTGCTTCGGCATTCTGCAGAGCTTTTCACTCCTCTCTAAAAGAGCTGCACGTGGCACGTCTTTTTAAAGA
The DNA here is from genome assembly GCA_039654625.1 of Rhinogobio ventralis. NCBI lineage: Eukaryota > Metazoa > Chordata > Actinopteri > Cypriniformes > Gobionidae > Rhinogobio > Rhinogobio ventralis. The sequence goes on along the minus strand of CM077217.1, from coordinate 16,502,878 downwards.
TGGCTCGCCCGTGCTCCGTTTCTGGGTGCTGTCGACTGGTACCTCCGTTTGATGGTCATGATCGCTGTTTGGCGTGCTTGGGCCTCGTGCACGCTGAACGCGCGTTCATGGATGAGTCATGTTCTCACTGCGGGAACATGACCATCTCAGTGTTGCGATCGAGACTCCATGATCTCCGTAATGGGGGGAGAGTCCCCTCTACCACACCCCAATCTACTTCCTCCACTGGAGGGGGTACTTTGGCTGGTGGTCAGGGTGATCTGAGGGTTACGGTGTGGAACAACCCGACGAATCCTCCTCGGGCCACACCCCCTTCCTGCACACTGCAACCCGTGGTGTTGCCTGATGAGGGCGCCGGGGCTTCCCGTTCGGGGCCCTGCGTTTCATTTGGCACACCCGCGGAGGGTGCTATGTCGATCGCCGCATCACAAGGTGGGCTGGATTCCTCCGGAGATGACGATTCGGCTGTGTTGCCTCCTTCGGGAGTTCCAGCATTGCCCGAGTCCGATCCGGAACTCACAGCCATGCTTGCCCGGGCGGCCGAGACGATTGGGCTTGTGTGGAGCCCTCCGCCATGTCCCGAGCGTTCCCGGCTAGATGATTGGTATCTGGGGGCGGCCCGTGCCGAAGGCGCCCGTCAGCCCCCAGTGCCCTTCTTCCCGGAAGTGCATGAAGAGGTGTCGATATCGTGGAAGTCTCCCTTGACTTTTCGCGATCGCTCGGCAACCACTTCCGCCTTCACTGCCCTCGATGGCGGCGCGGTGAAAGGGTACACTGGGGTTCCCCCTGTTGAGCGCTCTGTTGCGATGCAACTGTGTCCACAGAGTGCGGCGACATGGTGCGGTGACCCAAAGCACCCGTCCAAAGCCTGTAGATTCACGTCCACGTTGACGGCGAAGACCTACAGAGCTGCGGGCCAGGCCGCGTCCGCCCTGCATGCCATGGCCACCCTACAGGTCTATCAGGCCAAGGTGCTCAGGGACATGCACGAGGGCAATGCTGACCCTGCATTAATGCAAGAGTTGCGGACGGCAACCGACCTCGCTCTACGGGCGACGAAGGTGACCGCTCGCTCTCTCGGTCAGGTGATGTCCACTTCGGTGGTCCAGGAGCGACATCTATGGCTCAACCTGGTTGATGTGGGAGAATCTGAGCGAACACGTTTCCTCAATTCTCCCATTTCCCAGGCTGGGCTATTCGGCGGGGCGGTCCAGGACTTCGCCCAACAGTTCTCGACTGCTCAGAAGCAGACTGAGGCAATTAAACACATTCTGCCCCGGCGGCCAGCTGCTGCCTCCACCCAGCCGCCGGCCCAGAAGCCTCAGTCTGCTCCCCGCCGAGGCCGCCCCCCAGCGACTCCCACCCCTCCTGCCCGGCCCCAGCAGCAGCCTTCACCTCCCTGGTCGATCCCTCTGAGACAGGACCTCCTGTCTCAGAGACGGGGCACCATATGGCACCCGCGTCCCGACCTGTGGAACCTCCACGTGTGGAACCTGGACGGGACGCGGCAGGTTTGAGTACCCTGCCACCTCAGGTGGCGGCTACCATCACTTCCGCTAGAGCCCTGTCTACCAGACAGGCCTATGCGTTGAAGTGGAACCTCTTCGTCACCTGGTGCTCCTCTCGGCGAGAGGACCCCAGAAGATGCTCGATCGGGTCCGTGCTCTCCTTCCTCCAGGAAGGGTTGGAGCGAAGGCTGTCTCCCTCCACCCTGAAGGTCTATGTGGCTGCTATTTCAGCTCATCATGACCTGGTGGACTCTAAAACGGTTGGACAGCACGACCTGGTCAGTAGGTTCCTCAGAGGTGCGAGGAGGTTAAATCCTCCTCGCCCACCTCAGGTACCCTCTTGGGACCTAGCAGTGGTCTTAGCTGCCCTGCAAAAGGCTCCCTTTGAGCCATTGCAGTCAGTCGAGCTGAAGTTCCTTTCATTGAAAGTGGCGCTCCTGACTGCTTTGGCCTCCATCAAGAGGGTAGGGGACCTGCAGGCATTTTCGGTTGACGAAGCGTGCCTGGAATTCGGGCCGGCCAATTCTCACGTCATCCTGAGACCCCGGCCTGGATACGTGCCCAAGGTTCCCACCACTCCCTTCAGGGACCAGGTGGTGAACCTGCAAGCGCTGCCCTTGGAGGAGGCAGACCCAGCCTTGGCACTGCTCTGTCCAGTACGCGCCCTTCGCGCTTACGTAGACCGGACGCAGTGTTTCAGGACCTCAGACCAGCTCTTCGTCTGTTACGGAGGGCAGCAGAAAGGGAAGGCTCTCTCCAAGCAGAGGTTGTCCCACTGGATAGTGGACGCCATTGTCCTGGCATATCAAGTCCAGGGCATGCCATGCCCCCTCGGGGTAAGAGCACACTCCACCAGGAGTGTTGCCTCCTCTTGGGCTCTAGCGCATGGCGCCTCGCTAACAGACGTTTGTAGAGCTGCAGGCTGGGCGACACCCAACACATTCGCAAGATTTTATAATCTCAGAGTGGAGCCTGTATCCTCTCGTGTACTCGCCCCTACTGGCCAGTAACCGGACAGGCTCAGGTGTCTTCGCTTGCTGCGCCATTCCACTCCGCGGACTGGATGCGTGCGCTATTCCTCTCAGGTGAGCTTCCCAGTAAGCCCTGAGCTCCTCCAGCACTGTCGATGTCGTCACCAGAGCGAGTGCCCTTTCAGGCCACCCCTCGTGTTCGGCTAGGTGCCTCCGTGTGCATGGTTCCCCCGCTGGGTAACCCCCACATGTGTATTTCCACGGTAAGTCTCTTGTAGCTCGTGTCTTCCCTTGGCAAGACACCTTGCCACGCCTGGGGTTGAAATTTTCCACCTTCGGCTGGATACCCCAGAGTGTTCCCTATGCAGCTCCTTCGGGTCATAGGTGTATTCTTCAAGTCCCCCCCTTTGGGTTGGCATTGTGTTGCATTCTCCACGTGGGATATGCTTCCCAGGGTACCTTGGTAGCGTTGTGCCTAGCCCCTCGTTCGTGTCACACTCACGGCAGGGAGCCCGGGTCAGCGCAGGACGCTGGAAGACAGCCGTCATGGCGAGATTGTATTGGACCCCCATTCCGTCAGTAACTGACGTAACTCGTAGTGTACTGACTGAAAGGGAACGTCTCGGTTACGTATGTAACCCTCGTTCCCTGAAGGAAGGGAACGGAGACGTTACGTCCCCCTGCCATGACCGCTGTACCGCTGGAACTGGCCGGGCGCTCATGCCTCGGCTCTTCAGCAGGTAAACATAATGCGAGATTGCCACGCAACGCCCTTTATACCCACGCCGTGGGGCGGGGTTGCGGCATGCAAATTCCGCAGACCCATGGCATTTTCATGCCATTGGCTCGTTTTGTAGAGCTCAAAGGCGATTGGCTTCTAAGCGAAACCCCCATTCCGTCAGTAACTGACGTAACGTCTCCGTTCCCTTCCTTCAGGGAACGAGGGTTACATACGTAACCGAGACGTTCCCTGAGAACAGGGAACGAGACATTGCGTCAAAGCACTATGGGGAACGCCTCAGCGTGACTGATGACTGAAGCACCTGTAAAATCACGGCAATCCTATTAGCCGGCAACAGCCATGACGTCATACTAGTGCGACCCGGAAGTATAAAAGGGGTGGCCAGAGAACATGTCATTCACTTCTTCTTCTTCTACGCAGGCAGCCCTGTAGCATGGCAAAAATATGCAATGTCTTGTTTCCTGCTCTCAGGGAACAAGGGTTACAGTCGTAACCCGAGACGTTCCCTTTCGAAGGGAAATCGCATTGCGCCAAAGCGTTATGGGGAACGAGAATACCCACACCTCCCTGCTGAGGGGGTGCGCTGTCAACATTGGCTGTGACAAGTACAAGAGGCTAACTGCATGGAAACGTCCATGGTTAACTCCCCCTATGGGTACGCATCAGCCTGGCTGTCAGTGACACTACTCCCTTCGGCCAGTATGCCCAAGCTACATGCTTCAAAGAAAAGTCTAATTCCAACATGAAAGGACTCCTTCCAGGGCGCTAGCTCAAAGGCCTGGAAACCTCAACCTAACCTTAAATATGGGCTCCTTTAAGAGAGTATAGCCCAAGCTCAAAGACCCTGGCCTGCCACTTTCAAGAGAGACCCAAAGTCAACCTCTATTAACAGGGAGGCTAAAACTGATAATCGTCCCAGCCAACAACCTGTTTATTTTATAAAACAAATACATATGTATATAAATATATAGAGGCCGCTTCCTGAAGGCCTACTATAACTCTACCCGAGGGAGCCAGCACTCTGCATAACGACCCTTAAAACAAGGGGAGTACCAACAATCACCTACCAATCTGGAAGCCTTACACTTGCCACAGGTATATACTTGGGTTTAGCATAAACTCTAGGGAGCAAACCACTCTGCCGAGGCCTCAACTGAAACTCAAATCACAAGAGGAAGCTTACAACACTCACTATCACAAGCTCACGAGAGTGAGAGGTCTAACAGAAATGCTCTAAACAAGAGCAACCTCCTCGCCACAATTCTCATTCCAGCAGACCAAAGTCTAGATAAGCTCATAGCCAAGCAGGGGCATAGCAACTATGAACATGTCACAAACACTCCAGAAGAGCGGAGGCTCTAAAGAGAGTGGAGGCCTTAGCAGCAAGACTCTCACATAAAAAGGGCCTACAACACTCGTATAAACACAACAAACTCCTAAGAGTGAGATAAATAATCAGACCGAAAATATTTCCAGGGAGAGGAGGCTTCAGCAAAACGACTCCCAGATCTGGAGGAAACCTAGCACACTCACCATCCATATTCGTCCAACCTGTGCTAATTAAAAAAAAAAATCAACAGCAGGATGAGCGACTTTCACACGAGAGGAGGCCTACAGAGCTCACATTTACTAGACCAACATAGAGAGCGAAAGGCTTCAGCAAAATGACTCCCTGACCGGGAGGAAACCACTCACCATCACCCCGAAATCTGTGTGCACAGAAAACAGTGTCTAGTTAACACAACAACAAAGCTCAAAAAGCAAGAGGCGTACAATAAAGCCGCCTTCTCTAATATAATACATATTCTATGCTGAGCTCTGGGGGTGGAGACTTCAGCAGAATGACTCTCAAACCGTGAGGAGTCTACCATGCTCACCACGGGTTCCAATACACAACATAACACTTCGTAAACCTGAGGGAACAGAGGCCTATTACACACCCTCTTTAAGGGGATCTATGGCCTAACTATGCCCCCTAGAGGCCAGCTAGAGGATGCCAATCAACCAACAACTCTGTTATGCTTAAAAACGTAGTTACAGGGAACTGACATCTCTACAAAATGACTCACACTATTAGGCGGAAATAAACAGCTCTTACCTGTATCTGACGAGCGGAAGCCTTCACCACTTTAATATTAAAAGGAGGCCTAACATTCTCAATTATATCATCATTGGTCCTGCCCAGGTCCTGATGCTTAAAAACAAAAAAGGGGGGAAGGCAGAAAAAGACGGTAGTTGTAATAACCCTCAGAGAGGGAGGCGATGTTATCTGCCTCTACCAGACCCAGACCACTGGTCATGTCTGTACTCTATCACCTCTCTAAGGTCATGCTTTTTCCGCCTTGAGTCACGCCATCTCTGAGACCTGCTCCTTGCCAGGCGGTGCTCGAGCGGCGACGGTCTCTCTCTGGCCCTGCCTACGATCCCCGAATCGAGACAGGTGTCTGGGTGTAGACTCGGACCGGCGCGGTATAAATGTGTTAAATGCGGCCGAGTGCACCTTCGCCTCTCTGAACTTTTCCTCCGTGGCCACCATCACCGCCATTGATCTCCCAACCGCGGCTGCAGTCTGTTTGGTGGCCCAGAGAGTTAAATCTGTTGTGCGGCGCAACTTGGCAACTGCGTCAGGGGAAAGCCCCTTGCCCTGGTCCAAGTCCCTCAGCAGGTCTGCCTGGTAAGCCTGAAGCACTGCCATAGTATGTAGTGCAGCCCCAGCCTGACCTGCTGCCGCGTATGCCCTGCCATTCAGACGCGACATTGTTTTTCAGTGGTCTGGATGGCAGGGATGGAGCTCTCAGTGTCGATGCTTCTCCTAATGAGAGATAGCTCGTGAACATCTCATCAATAGGAGGCATCGACACATACCCGTGCTCATGCGCGGGGCAGGGGGACTGAGCAGGTTCAGCCATCTCCGAATCCTCTCCTCCTCCTGCTCATCTTGGCTAGATGCCAACAGAGCACTGGCCGCTGAATCCGATGACGTAAGGGATAATACGTCATCCTCCAGTCGGCTGACGAGGGGCGTGAGAGATTCACTCTCTCCAACTCCTCAGCAAGCTCCAGCTGCGAGCCCCACGATCTAGATCTCCTCTCCGCCTCAGCGCGAGTGGGACCCGAGCCGCCAGGCACAGCTGCCTGTCCTCCTTCCCTCGAGAAGAAGGACAAACGAGAGTGAAGCGTCCTCTTTGGAAGACGCTCACAGTGCATGCAAACGGACCCCTCAAGGACAGAGCATGCATGCTCTTCACCCAGACAGGATACGCACAGATCGTGTGAGTCCTCCGGTGTCAGAAATCTCTGACAAGGATCGGCACACTTTCTGAAACGCTTGACACTTGCCATGATGATAAACGTGACTACAGTAAGCTCAGTCCCTGAAGGATGACTTGTTCTCTGGGCACCCCTTTTATACTTACGGGTCGCACTAGTATGACGTCATGGCTGTCGCCGGCCAATAGGATTGCCAGGATTGTTCAGGTGCTTGAGTCATCAGTCACGCTGATGCGTTCCCCATAGCACTTTGACGCAATGCGAGTTCCCTTCGAAAGGGAACTACATATTGTGCCTTTAATACATTTTGACATTATATACATTTTTTTTCAACATTAACTAATAATGATACATTTAAAAGAATATCTACTAAAAGCCAATATGGTGCATCCCTACATTTTATGTAGGATTACTAATCAAACACAGAAGTACCAGAACACAAAACATGTGTAGTTATATATTTAGACTTTAATGTAGCAAGTGGAGTACAAAGTGAACACTCCCTATAGTCACACATATTTAAAGCCTGAAGATACCCAGAAAGGAAACAAGATAGTTAATTCAGTCATTGATCAAGATATTGCTTTACCCTTAAGATATCTCAAAAACCAATTTATCAGTGGTTTAGCAGGTTTGACATGTCTTAAGCCTCACTGACAGAAAATCAATGGGCCCAATTAGTGTTATCTGTCATTTTTCCTGTGAGATGATGACTCAAATAATAAGAGCCTCTGAGATTAATATCCCAGAAATTAATACTTAAGGGATTTGTGAGCTAGTGACAGGTAAAACTGCAGTTAAAGAGTACTTCTAACGATACAGCAGTAGACCTTCCCACCTTTGTGCCATTTAACCAGTTTAATTGGTCTTAAATTTAATTGGCTTTCCTGTTGCCGACACTGACAACAGAATTGTGCATAAATCCCACTGAATTACATCAACATTCATGCGGATAATGTTTTGACTTAGCTTCCAAACAGCGTTAAAAAATCTAGATGTTTTAAAGCTACAGATTGTGACTATGCATATTTTGCACTGCTTCTGAGCTGGTGTGATAATTCTTTATTTAAATGGATGTTTATGAAGTGCACAAAACCCCTACTCCCAGACTCAAAATAAATGCAACAGTGAAGATTATTACCGCCGAGCTGCAATGTAAATATGCAGGAGGCAGGGGCACGAGTGGGGTAGTGCTTCATTATCTATCTGTCTGGCCTACGCGCGGCCCTTCTTCAATCATAAAATATTGCAATTGCTGTCTCATTTCTGACTATCAATCAACAGAGCCACAGTTTGCTCCACTAATGGACTGCTCTGACTGATTTCTCTCAGTGCAGTCATCTGGGCATGGCAGCATTACGAGTCATGGCAAATTAAATTACTGCAAGCAAAACTTCTCACACTCTGTATTGGGGGAAACTGACACTGTGGGCCCCGGAGAAATGGGGGTTGTGGGAACGTCGCTTGGATTATTTCCGAGATATCATAAATTTATAATGTTCGCATGGCCGAAGTGCAGGGGAGTGTATGGAAGGGATACATAAGTCATGCGATTGTCAGAGGCAGATGGTGATGCATGTAGTGGGGGTGGGATGCGAGGTGCTTCAGGCAGGGGGTGTGCGCTGCGGTTTGCCGTCAGATAAGAAGAGAGGCCTCCCTAATTCCATCCGCTAGTCTAATGTGTTTTTAATGCAGCCTGTGACTTATGTTCCTGTCAGAGCGCGCTGCCGCAGAGGGATTCCCAGACAGTAGTGGGCAGCAGGCGAAGACTTGGAAAGGTGGCAAAGATTAATCGACTAGTAGGGGCAAACGCAACTTGATCAAATGTGCATTGATGAGGAAAAAACACAGAAGGGGCAAAAACTATGGAGTGGAGACGAGACACTACAGTCGTCTCAGCATTTCGCTAAATAGGTTCATTGTTCCACTGTGAATTGGTGCTACAATGCTGACTGACCCCAAACGCTTGCTTTGGGTCCCAACAGTGCTAACATCCACAACCCACAAAGGAATGTGCTATCTCAATACATCCATTTAGAAGGTACCTTGCTTTCCAAAGAAGCAAAGTATTTTTGATTAAAAAACACCTTATCTAAACTTTCGAGACTCACTTTTCCCCTTTTACACCTTTTCCCACCAAAATGTTGTTGGTTCTTCTATCAGAGCAAGCAGAAGACTGGCAGAACCACTCTCAGAACCACTCTAATAAAATTACCAGGAGTTTCCAGTGTAGACTACGATTTAGGAAAAACTAGTGTCAGTCTTGTCAGATGGTTGGTTTGAAAACCTTACTTGGAAATGACTACCCTGCCCCCAATCCTGTGATTTTCGAGGTTCCTTGTTTAAGAGCAGCAGGGTACACAGAGGAACAAATCTTTTAGGCCCAGAACTACCAGTGGAAACTTTTAGCATCAGCATCCTGTTGGTGGAAAAAAGGAACAAGTTTGCTGAAAATGGCAACTGAATTGGATCTTGGTCATCCACAAGGTAAAGTGTACCCGAAATGTTTAAGAGAGACTTTGCTTAACTCTTTGATGTGCCTTCTTATCTCCTCAACATAATAATACCCTTCCACTAATCATTCAAGTAGGTGCGGGATGGTGCTTGGTTTCAAGCTGGGTTTTAAAATGCATGTATTCCTCTCTCGAAGGCCCCAGGGATCATCCTACCCAGGAAGCCGATAGTCCAATAAAACTACACACAGAGTAATGACATGCATTACTGGCGCCTGCATGCATGTGATAGATCAGCTCCTGAAGGTGAAAGCAGACCAGAAAAAAAGCAAGAAAAAAAGACTTCGCCACTGCCCTACATCTTCAAGCCTGCAGCAGTAGCATTCCAAAGGTGAAGGCTTCACAGTCAGTTGTGGCTAGCCTCAGCCTTGAGTCTGCTCATAAATTTGCACTCTTCTCACAGATGACTTCACTCTAAGGTGTTGCCAAAGAAAGGTCACTCGCTGGCTGTGGTTTCATGATAGATAGACCCCAAATCTGCCATTGAAGGTGAACACTATAGACCCTACATTATCTCTTGTCTATTATCACACTGATGGCCGATTAGTCATGATTAGTCATAGACTGATGTATTAACTAAGCAGATGGTAGAAACGATAAAACAAATTTTTACAAAAAGCTTTTACAAAAGCATTATAATTGAAGTTGTATAGCAGAATTCTTTTATTAATATTTAATTGGCCTTATGTAAATTTATAAATAAAATAAATGGATAAATCCTAAAAAGTAAATAAAACTATATCAGTCAACCAAACGTATTTGTCTTCACAACAATAATAATTTAGCAAAATAATTGTGGTGTAATTGGCTGATCTACATTAAGAATAGCATAATCATACAAAGTTACAATAAAACCACATATATGCATATAAGCGTAATATAAATCTAGCATAACAATATCAATTTACCCTTGTTTACTTCTGTGAAATCGACAAATTGCCACTAATTGCAGGGCCATCAGTGCCTGGCAATGGCTGCTTTAATGTTCCAAGGCCAAATATCAGTCGCCTCATTGGGGAGGGTAATTATACTTAGTTTCTGGGCCCTGTCAAATTCAGCCAAGAACAAACGCCATGCCACCCCTTCCCTATGCTCTCCGACTGGCTCATCTCTCCACTTATGGGGCATATGCTTCCAAAACCCATCTGAGGTTCAGAGGCTGATGAGCCATGTGAAAAGACTAAGCACAGTCATTCATTTAAAAATGAAATTACAGAACACACCGCACACACTGCCTAGTTCTTCTTGCCTTTTTTATTTTTATTTTTTTTTACTTATGGAGCCAAAATATGCCTGAGCATTTCAATAATTGGATTATTCCCATACATATTCACACCCATTTCCCTACTGTGATATTACATTTGATCTAATGGACACTGCAGAACTGCAGGTTGCATATGGAGGATGGTAAAACAGACGAGCTCAGTTTGATGAATTTGTAAACAGTAGAAGCTTTTGAAGTGGGATTGTATGTGTGTCGGGGCAACAATGGTGCTGGGAAGGGCTAAAGGTTACAAATTGGCCGCTTGTGTGTGTTTGTGTGACATAGCTAAAGGCATTTGATGCAAGTGCTGAAATACAAACACTTTATTTATTTTATTGTTTTCCTGCTTTCATATCAGAACATGATATTTGTGTTTTATTGATGTATTTTTTTTCTCTGTATCACTCCTGCTGACCTCCTGGGACTGCACAATCAAACCTGCCTGCATAATTCAGAAACAGCAGCATGAAAGGACCTATAACAGAGGTTTGTTTAAAATTAAGAGTAAATGTCTTTGGAAAGAAATGTTAGTATATGTAGCATAATTGTAGGCATATGTGGTTAATAACTGACAATTGAGAAACATTGAAAATGTGCACAGAGCTTGACATGTCCCCATTGACTTGGCAAGTTCCCTTTTAGGCACCTAGAGGCCAATTCATGTTGCACTGACAGACACCGACCAACGGCGACAATCACCAGATACGTACAATCAATAGTACGTCACTTCTCAGACATTCCACGACCCGACAATTTCCGATTCAATGTGTTCAATAGGTGAAAACGAGTGGACAGCATGCCACTTTGTCACATTTTTTATGTATAATGTATCTCTAGAAAGGCCAACAAATGTGTTTGATTTCTCAACCTCCCTGAGACAAAAACACAGCAAACACGCAAATATGATGGGACAGGGTCGGATCTCAATTAGGTCAGTTCTTGAGAATGTTTTAGATAAGCATTGTGAAAATAAGCTAGTGGATATTCATATATTCTCTTTGATGTGCAACCTCGGGGGAGAATCAAACCCCACGATGGCATATTATGAGTTCACTGAAGGAATGTTGCGCGTGTTTTGTCTATTGCAAATGAGTCACAGGTGAGCTCAGCCCCAAGCCCTTTCACCGTCACACGTTACCATGGTTATTTCTGGAGGTTAGGGCACATGGACATGCACACAGTCATTTTTGAACTCTCTAACACAATCTCACACTCAAAACACACTTATTGACACATATTTATAATGACACGTCTCAGAGTGACTCACAGCTGTTTGCACATATTTCCCAGCTGTAGCCACCCCATCACCCAGAACAACACGTACACTGATGTTTAATTACTCTAACACAACTGGACAGTCAAAGGTTCAGTCATCATTACAAGGTGACTTCAGTGCCTTTCAAAATATTGTTTCATGTTTCAAAGCAGGCTAATTTGTTTTTTTTAGGTGCAAAGGAGACATCTCAGATGTCTTTCACAGAATTCTACCCAGAAATCCATATTTCAAGAGCCGCTGGAAAGCTGAAAACATGCTGTATTGCTTTTCAAATCGACCGCCTTGCTTCTTAACTTTTTACCAACATAATAGGGATGTATGTACATGTGGATAGTGTTGTTTTGCCCTTGCAGATCTCGTGAAGGTCATGTCCTTACCCTATTACGAAAAATAGTGGAGAAACCACAGATGTTTTGAAGACAGCTGGATAGACAGATGTACAGACAGATGAATGGATAGATAGATAGATAGATAGATAGATAGATAGATAGATGATAAATAGATAGTCAGGGATGAAATAGATGACGGACGGACAGACAGATAGATAGATAATTAATATTAAATATGATACAGTGATAATAGGAAAGTAATGCAACAAAGATTGTTTTGGCTGTACAGCAGCTCTAGTCTAGCTTAAGTGTATTTTTGATTGATTAATTTCCATTGTAAAAATCTCATTGACACGGTCTCTGCTGACATTTCAGGGCTGCGTTTGTGTCTAGGTGCAGGTCCTTCATCTGATTTGGATACGGCCTGGATCCAGCTGATTACGGTAAACCTCGGGATAAAAAGAGATACTATTAGTGTAGATGCCATTCTTCTTATGATGTATGAGTACACCAGGTGTTAGTAGAAGTGTTTCCGGTTCCGACTGACCCTAATTTATGCAGCCTAATCATTTTACATGATTTGAATTATACAAATTTATAGATGTCATGTGTATGCCAGGTTAAAGATATGTGTTTATGGTCTAGATTTAAACTGACAGAGTGTGTCCGCTTCCTGCACAACACTAGGAAGAGTTTCAGAGTTTAGGTGCTAAATAGGAAAAGGATCTACCGTCAGCAGTCAATTTTGATATTCTAGGTATTATTAACTGGCCAGAATTTTGAGATTGCAGTAAACATACTGGGGAGATAAACCATTTAATGCCTAATTAACAAATAATTAGCAAGATTTTAAAATGTATGCCATGTGTAATAGGGAGCCAATGCAGTGTTGACAGAACCAGGCTAATATAGTCATACTTCCTGGTACTAGTAAGACAGATACTAGCTGCTGCATTTTGGACCAGCTGGAGATTGTTTATTAAGCATGCAGGGCAACCACCCAGTAGAGCATTACAATAATCTAGCCTTGAGGTCATGAATGCCTGAACTAACTGTTCTGCATTTGTCATTGACAGCATATGTCGTAATTTAGATACATTTTTAAGATGGAAGAATGTGGTTTTACAGATGCTAATATGTGGCTTTCAAATGAAATTGGTATCAAAGAGAACACCCAGGTGCCTAATTGACGACGAAGACTAGACAGAACATCCATCAAGTGTTGCAAAGTATTCCAGGTTATTACGTGTGGAAGTTTTCGTTACAATAAATTGGATTCTGTTTTTTTTTTTTTTCAGAATTAAGTAATTATAGAATTAAGAAATATAGAGCTGAGTATCATCAGCGTAACAGTGAAAGCTAATAGATAGATAGATAGATAGATAGATAGATAGATAGATAGATAGATAGATAGATAGATAGATGTGCAACTATAAACAATAATACAGAAAAAAATTCAGGTCATACACAGTTTGTAATATATACATGTTGTCTGTTAGCATACACGTGATGGTGTATTACAGGAACTGACCTATTAATGAAATTAAATGCTAATGAAGAACAACAAACAAAACATTGGTTTTGCATCACTGAACTGTTTGAAATGAAATGGCGTTTGTCCTGCACTAATGCATTCAACTGCCTGAAGTTATGACTGATGGACCAGTCACCCTTTCTGCCACGAATGGCAATAATGCATTGATTATGCTGAATAATCAAATTATTCATTCAACAATCAACTGCTGTTGGCAGGCAGATATGCTTTCATGTACCACAAGAATTCTGCCTTGGGCAATATTGCATATTTATGGACTAATCACAAGATTATGGTTCACATGCATTCCAGAAATAAATAAATAAGCACATACTTTTTCAAGGTATTGGTGCCAAATAAGCAGAAACAAACACAATGCGTTTCATATTAGATGTCATATTCATTCAGCACTAGATGTATTAATCTACTACTTTTGAAAAATTTTGAGATAGCCTTATTTGCAAGCGCTGTCTGTCATTTTAGCAACCGATTCACTAAAGGAATTAAGGTAACACCGAACACCCCCCTAAAATATGTGCACTACACACACTTTGCATGCAGCACATCCCATCATAATTTAATAAAAAATGAGCTCTGTCAACACTAGAAAATATACACAAATACTCTTTTAAATAAAGTTTTGTTTATCACCTTTTCTAATAAAGCACAATGTATAATACATAAATAAATAATGCAAGTCGGTGTATAAATCAGTTGGTGTTTTGAGCTGAAATAAGTCTCCAAGTGATGCAACCGTTGCTCATTCAGAGAGTATGTCGTAAGCTAAATTTAATTTGCATTTCTCTCCAGTAGTCACTAGTCGTGTCTCCATTCAGTCCTAAGATAAGTTTAAAAATATTTAATTTCACGCCTTTTACGAAGCCAAGAATAGAGTCGAGGACATGTTTCATCATTTTACGGCTTCACATCTCTGCTTTTGAATTTCTGTATGAGTTCATTGTAGCATTTCTCAGTTGAGTGTTTGTTCATTTTGAATGCACTCACTTCAGGCAGACGTCTGGATGCTTGAACGGTGCCATCTGTTGAGTCAGCAGCACGGAAACATTCAGAATGCAGAGACTGCAGCACACAACTGGAAAGCCGGGAAGCTCAGCTTCGTTACATCAATATGATTAGTTTAGAATCATTTCCTTTGGTAAATGTGGGACACCCAGAATGATTTACATTTCGATTGCTCTATAATGAGAAAACAAGGTCTTCGCTGCCTGAATGACAATTTGAAGAAGACCTCACTGAATCCCTCAGCACCACAGTAGCCAACAACAGTCAAAAAAATGTCTTAATATCACTCTGTATCCACCTTTTTCCAACTGCGTTTTAGATCATGGGAATCACTTCCAGTTTGGGGAAATTCCACTCGAAAGGACTGAAACAAATAATTTCAGATCATAAGGTTGCGCTACAAATAATCCATATTCGTAAGTTTGACTGAATGAGCTGAACATACATTGCACATTTACAGTCTGTTCTTCTATTAATTTACGATATATCCCATAAAAATAATTTTCTGGAATGCACTAAGAATCTCTAATCCATCTCCCCAAATATTTATTTATCTTTCTAAGTTTGTTTGCACACGGATCCTTTTAATTGTAATTGTTTACCCTTTTCTCTTCTAATATTAGCAGTGTTTACTGGAATGTTTCTAAAGCAGGCAAATACAATAGTTATTGTCTGTCAAAATGACGGAAATCACTTGAAATATTTTCTTTCAATGTTCAATGGTTGAGTACAATAATGTCATCTCATTGTAACCAGTTTTTGAGAAATGCTTTGTTGCGTTCATAGAGCGAACCTTTCGTTGATTGGGCCTTCATTAATGAAACACAATTTTTTGTGTAAATCGTTCATAAAGCCGTTAGAACATTCTGTGTTCTAATTTAGGCAAACTGATGACATTTTGATGCACTACGTATGATAATAATATTTCACGAGTCTTTTTTTTTTAACTGTTCAACCTTGGGTAATAGGCAACGCTTGTCACTGTCACTTTTTACCCAGCCGTCCAATCACAGTGGAGGAGGGGTGGGACAAATACAACACCGACCAATCATCCTACTCGTAAAACGACTGAAACACAATGGAGAAGTTAATATTGCTGGTTACTCCATTTTTACATTCAGTAATATTCTTCAAAATTAGATACTTGTAACACATTACTAAAGTATCTCAGCTGGAAAAACGCTGCGCTTGCAAATCGCTTTCAAGCGCCACCAGCTAGCCATTTTCAGAAGAGCACCAGGCATTTTTTAGCTGGCTAAAAATGCTTTGGTGGACACACAATAATTGAATATTTATTGCTAGGCATATGGCCATTTGGTGTCTTTAGCATTTGTGCCAAACCTGAGAAGGAAGTCCAGAAGATTCCACAACGTTCCTGGACACGGAATTTGTGTAGTTTTCAACTCATGGATGTGGATTATGCTAATTATGAATGAGCGTGCATGTGCGCCCTATTTACGAATGTTTGGAATTTATTAACATACACACACGTTTAACTACCGAATATATTATGATTTGTTGGTACAAAGTCATCTAAAGCCATTCCATAGATGAATGTGAGGGACAGAAGAATATTTACATCGTTAAAGTTCGCGGAAACTCGTCTTCCCTCCGCTGTGTCTGTCAATCATTCTCCGTTCAGCATTCAAACTGCGTGTCGCGTTCGGTTACGACAGTCAGCAGCAAGGTAAAGCTCACTCCAAGATGATATATTCCCATTATAATACTTGATATGTAGATAAAGGGCTGTGGGTATTTGCATAAAATGATTTTCTTGCTGGAGTTTCTGAACGATGTTGTACTCGCTACCGGGTGACAACACAAAGACTATTAATTAGCATCACACGCACAATAACTGGAATTTAAAACTGTGAAGAAACAAATGATCAGTAAACTGTTGGACAGATATACATTATAGACTAGGATTTGTGCGCTCAACATCTCTTCTCTTTGTGCCATGAACTTTTTGCTGCGCACTCTGACTCCATGTTGCTTTAAGCACATCATTCTGCACCCGGGATGCGCATAAGCGCTTTGTGCCGCTCTGTTTTGAAGCATTTCATATTATGGTTTTGTGCACTGAAAGATTATTAAAAGCCTATCTTTTTCTCTCGTATCTATCATATCTTTGTTGCCTCATTAAAAAGCTGCACATTACATTTACAATAAACATCTTGTAATTTTATATTATTTGTGTAGGCCTATATATATGACTATTTACATTCATATATAAATATAAAGAAGAGGAAGAAGGAGTAAAGCAAGAAGAAGTGCTAGTTCAATAAGAGTTTATGTCTTGGAATAAAAAATTAAATTGAATATTCCAAATTAGTGTCGGTGTATTTTGATTTTCAGAATTTCATTTTACTCTATGTGCCTATAGGGGTGGGCCGGGGATGGCAGGGGTTGGTGGCAATGTAAGTATCTGGATATTTGCCGCAGGGCGAGGACTTCGATTACCTCTCTGTTTTTTGACCATACATGTGTTTGTATCCCTGACTGCCAAAAGCGCCAACAGTGGGCACGTGACCATCAGAATTCGACCACAGAGCAATCAAGGTGGCCTTGTCTGATGAATCACGTTTTCTTTTAAAAGAAAAAAGAAAAAAAAGGTGTTGACTTGGCCTCCAAATTCCCCAGATCTCAATCCAATCGAGCATCTGTAGGTGTGCTGAACAAACATGTCCGATCCATGGAGGCCCCACCTCTAAACTTACAGGACTTAAAGGATGTGCTGCTAACATCTTGGTGCCAGATACCACAGCACACCTTCAGGGGTCAACAAACAGTAGGCCTATAAGGTAAGGCTATAGCTATCCTAAACTATTTTTGTTAATGCAATAAAGTTGGTATGAGCCACCACAGTCATTTAAAAATATACAAAATAACAAAGTGAAAATAAAGTGGCGTTTTGGGGTTATGGAAACAACAGTTTTCATGGTGAATACACAATACCAACATGAGATGTTAATGAAACATGGAAACTGCTCCTGATGAATGGAATCCTGCCTGCATTCAAATCATTACCAACTAACACACAAAGTACCAGTTACGTGATTTATTGGTACTTTACTTTTATTTCATGACCAATTGACAACGTAACTATGATGTTGCATGCTCGTAGTTTTTTTTGCACTTTAGTGAAGGGATACACAGCGGGCGCCTCCACATTTGTGCATGCTATTGAAGAGTGCGTGCTATGAGAACAGTAGCTACACCGTAAAATCTTATTAGTTAGACTTGCTTACAAAAACATGCAAACCGATTGCCTTAAAACATCAAGTAAAGTGAAATATAAATAGTATGTTGTGCTGACAAATGCTTAGTAAAGTTAACATTTTTGTTACCATTGTTGTGTTTTGCATCACTGAATGTTGAAGTCTGTGTGTGACTCAAGCATGATCAAGCATGCAAGATTGCACAAATATAGAGGGATTATATCAACCCAATTAAAAGTTTCACAAGGTATTTATGATGTAAATGTTAGCAATAAAATTGTAAATGATCATTATACGACATAAAGGGAAGTTTTACATACATTGCTTTCATAAGGTGACCTAATTTCTGACTAAATCAATAACTATAGTTAATTATTCAGTCAGAGGATAGGTCAACTTTTAAAAGAAACCTTTTTATTACTTATCTTCCTTTGAAACCAAATAACTGTGATTCCCTTTCAGTCGGACACGTTCAACGTACGTCAGAATGTGAACTGACGAATTGGGATATCGTATGAGAGCCCTATCACCTTTGAGTGTGTACTAACCAGCCAATGAACATTGGCGTGTGAGATTTGCATGCCGACCTCCGCCCTGCAGCGCAGGTTTAAATAGGAAGTGCCTGCAAATGCACATTTGTCTTTAGTTTCGGAGCCGAGCAGAGTGTTGCTGTGTCTCTGAGAGTGTGACTCAAGCCAGTAAGAGAAAGGAAGAAAGTTTTCGTGTTGGAGAGAAGGCAGTTCAGCGGCAGCCGCATGCTCACGTCATCTCAAGCGCTGATTCATCAGCTGGTTGCATGCCGGGCGAGAGTGTGAGAGCACACTGTCAGGCTGCACTATCCCCTGTAGCAGCGCCGCGGCTGTTCCCTTGTGTGCTTCAGCCCTTTCAAAGAGCTTTTTTAAGATGTCATTCAGCCCGTGCGTTTCTGGATGGGGTCGTTCCCTATCGCCGGCTGATGGTCACGTGTTTGGGCGTTCAGCATGCTGAAGCAGCTTTTGTGGATATTTCATGTTCTCACTGTGGGAACATGACTATCGCAGTGTTGCGGTCCAGACTTGCCACCCCACCCCTATGCCCCGATCTAACGCTCCCTCCGGTGGAAAACTGGGAGAGTGCTACTTAGGTGAATAGACCGGGGGACCTGAGGATTACGTTTAGGGCTTCCCCACCGAGACAACCTCCGCGGGCCCCTATTCCCTCCAGCACCTGTTGCTGGAAGAGCATGGTGGTCCCTCAGCTGAGCGACCAACCGTCTCTTTTGGTGCACCGGCCGACCAACAGATGTCGATCGCAGCATTGGAAGATGAGCTGTCGTCGGGAGATGCGTTGCCTCCTTCTGGGCGAAGATTCCGAATTGGCAGCTATGCTTTCCAGGGCCGCCGAGCAACGAAAGTGACAGCACGCTCAATTGGTCAGGTGATGGCCAACACTCTCAGACCCTTTCTTCGGTTTGTGTTTGAGGGGCGGGCATATCAGTACAAGGTCCTACCCTTCGGGCTGGCCCTGTCGCCCCGTGGCTAATCGAGATCCTTGCCTAGTCGAGAGAGCAGTTGTGCAAACACAGGGACATGGTGCTCAGTCACCTAAGCCAGTTGGGTCTTCAGGTCAACTGGGACAAGAGCAAACTCTCGCCTGTGCAGAGGATTTCTTATCTCAGTATGCAGTTGGACTCGGTCAACCGGACAGAGCGCGTCCAGTCAGTGTTGAACTGCCTGAGTACTCTCAGCAGCAGCCCCACTGAAGTTATTTCAGAGGCTCCTGGGGCATATGGCATCTGCAGCCGCAGTAACACTGCTCGGATTGCTTCATATGAGGCCGCTTAAGCACTGGCTTCACGACCAGGTCCCGAGATGGGTGTGGCAACGTGCCCCCTTTCTGTGTGGCTGTCACACCAAGCTGCCGTTGTACCCTCACTTGGTGGTCGGACCCTTCGTTCCTGAGGGTGGGTGTTCCCTTGGAACAAGTGTCCAGGCATGCTGTGGTCTCCACGGATGCCTTTACCACCGGATGGGGGGCCACGTACAACGGTGGATGGGACCTCAATTGCAGTGGCATATCAACAGTCTCGAGTTGCTTGCGGTACATCTTGCGCTGAGCCATCTCAAAGGGCTGTTAAGAGGCAAGCACATACTGGTCCGTACGGACAGCACTGTGACTGTTGTGTACATCAACCATCAGGGTGATCTACGCTCCCGTTGCATGTTGCAACTTGCCCGCCATCTCCTCCTATGGAGTCAGAAGCATCTGGGGTCGCTTCGTGCCATTCATATCCCAGGCTTAACCGTGCAGCTACGAGCTCTCACAGCAGCCTCCGCTTCCGGGAGAATGGAGACTCCATCCCCAGGTGGTCCAGCTGATATGGGACCTCTTCAGAGCTGCACAGGTAGACCTGTTTGCCTCTCTGGACTTGACCCATTGCCAGTGGTTTTACTCCCTGACCGAGAGCACTCTCTGCACGGACGCACTGGCTCACAGCTGGCCCCGGGGCCTACGCAAGTCATCGCAATCATCAGCTATTGTTCTTATTTTTCCTAAGAAATCTAAATTTCAGGCACATAGGATTAATCAAGTAGAGAGTACATTAAAACAATCTGAATTTCTTGAAATAAAATCCTGCAAAATAGTATCTTCTATTGTATTCCCTTGAAATGGAATTAATAATCCACTCTTTTTCTCCTCATCCACTCTCTTCTGCCCTAATCACTCCAACTCAACAGGTGTCTTTGCACTATTCTCTCAACAAAATGGCCACCAAATGAGCACAACAGGACCACTGTACAAAAAATCTAGAGGAAAATGGGGTTACTGCATTTTTTCTTCACTTTTACTGTCTGTAAACCCTGTCAAATTCAAAGGGCTACAAGTTCATGTCTATTTGCTTTGAAACCAGATTGTCTAGTGCTGTCCTAAAAGTTTAAAAACTAATATATGCACATGGAATTTTGATGACTTTTTTTGTCCAATCAGAAAGCATACTCCCTAATACTGAGTAAAAAGTAGCACAGGCTGTGCCTGTGACATAACTTGGTAATCCCTTCTAAATGTCCTGTTCATGTTGAATAAGAACTGGCTCACAGCTGGCCCCGGGGCCTAAGCAAGTCATCGCAATCATCAGCTATTGGTCTTATTTTTCCTAAGAAATCTAAATTTCAGGCACATAGGATTAATCAAGTAGAGAGTACATAAAAAAATCAGAATTTCTTGAAATAAAATCCTGCAAAATAGTACAAACCCGATTCCAAAAAAGTTGGGACACTGTACAAATTGTGAATAAAAAACGAATACAATAATTTACAAATCTCATAAACTTATATTTAATTCACAATAGAATATAGATAACATATCAAATGTTGAAAGTGAGACATTTTGAAATGTCATGCCAAATATTGGCTCATTTTGGATTTCATGAAAGCTACACATTCCAAAAAAAGTAGGGACAGGTAGCAATAAGAGGCTGGAAAAGTTAAATGTACATATAAGGAACAGCTGGAGGACCAATTTGCAACTTATTAGGTCAATTGGCAACATGATTGGGTATAAAAAGAGCCTCTCAGAGTGGCAGTGTCTCTCAGAAGTCAAGATGGGCAGAGGATCACCAATTACCCCAATGCTGCGGCAAAAAATAGTGGAGCAAAATCAGAAAGGAGTTTCTCAGAGAAAAATTGCAAAGAGTTTGAAGTTATCATCATCTACAGTGCATAATATCATCCAAAGAATCAGAGAATCTGGAACAATCTCTGTGCGTAAGGGTCAAGGCCGGAAAACCATACTAGATGCCCGTGATCTTCGGGCCCTTAGACGGCACTGCATCACATACAGGAATGCTACTGTAATGGAAATCACAACATGGGCTCAGGAATACTTCCAGAAAACATTGTCGGTGAACACAATCCACCGTGCCATTCGCCGTTGCCGGCTAAAACTCTATAGGTCAAAAAAGAAGCCATATCTAAACATGATCCAGAAGCGCAGGCGTTTTCTCTGGGCCAAGGCTCATTTAAAATGGACTGTGGCAAAGTGGAAAACTGTTCTGTGGTCAGACGAATCAAAATTTGAAGTTCTTTTTGGAAAACTGGGACGCCATGTCATCCGGACAAAAGAGGACATGGACAACCCAAGTTGTTATCAGCGCTCAGTTCAGAAGCCTGCATCTCTGATGGTATGGGGTTGCATGAGTGCGTGTGGCATGGGCAGCTTACACATTTGGAAAGGCACCATCAATGCTGAAAGGTATATCCAAGTTCTAGAACAACATATGCTCCCATCCAGATGTCGTCTCTTTCAGGGAAGATCTTGCATTTTCCAACATGACAATGCCAGACCACATACTGCATCAATTACAACATCATGGCTGCGTAGAAGGATCCAGGTACTGAAATGGCCAGCCTGCAGTCCAGATCTTTCACCCATACAAAACATTTGGCGCATCATAAAGAGGAAGATGCGACAAAGAAGACCTAAGACAGTTGAGCAACTAGAAGCCTGTATTAGACAAGAATGGGACAACATTCCTATTCCTAAACTTGAGCAACTTTTGCAGACTGTTATAAAAAGAAGAGGGGACGCCACACAGTGGTAAACATGGCCTTGTCCCAACTTTTTTGAGATGTGTTGATGCCATGAAATTTAAAATCAACTTATTTTTCCCTTAAAATGATACATTTTCTCAGTTGAAACATTTGATATGTCATCTATGTTGTATTCTGAATAAAATATTGAAATTTGAAACTTCCACATCATTGCATTCTGTTTTTATTCACAATTTGTACAGTGTCCCAACTTTTTTGGAATCGGGTTTGTATATTCTATCGTATTCCCTTGAAACGGAATTAATAATCCACTCTTTTTCTCCTCATCCACTCTCTTCTGCCCTATTCACTCCAACTCAACAGGTGTCTTTGCACTTTTCTCTCAACAAAATGACCACCAAATGAGCACAACAGGACCACTGTACAAAAAATCTAGAGGAAAATAGCATTTCTTCTTCACTTTTACTGTCTGTAAACCCTGTCAAATTCAAAGGGCTACAAGTTCATGTCTATTTGCTTTGAAACCAGATTGTCTAGTGCTGTCCTAAAAGTTGAAAAACGAATATATGCACATGTAATTTGATTACTTTTTTTGTCCAATCAGAAAGCATACTCCCTAATACTGAGTAAAAAGTAGCACAGGCTGTGCCTGTGACATAACTTGGTAATCCCTTCTAAATGTCCTGTTCATGTTGAATAAGAATTGCATTAACTCAGGAAAGAAATCTGCACCCATCAACTGATTTTATGGTGTATTTCTGCTTAGGAGTGTATAGAGAAAGACCAAAAACATGAGTTCATGAGTTTACCTGAGTTGAAATGTCATATAGTGCTGTTGGTAAGCCATCTCCCCAATGTTTGACTGCAGGATATTAATAATGCATTGAATAAGACCACTTTGTTCATTAATTCATATGTTGTTGTCAAGGCATATGTCTTGTGGGATCAATATTTTTTCAAAGGTAGCTCCATGTACCATGGGCATGTGCAAGTTAAACTGATCATTTAGATCATGAAATTATTTATATGAAAATCAAAACAAAATAAAAAATGTTTCAGCTTCGAAAGTAAATAGGTTGTGATTGATTAGAAATGCATATAAATGGTTTTACTTCAACATATTTAATGTTGTTTAAAGCTCCTGTTCTAAAGTAATTTAATCCGTTTTAGCAGGCATATCTCTTAGATTTTAATTTCCCTGCTGTTTTCATTATGGTTCATTAAAAGCAAGCATTAAATAAGTCTTATTGCAATTATTCTTAATAAAAGCTTAATCAGTCAATTGTCTATTCAAAAGCAAAAAGGTTTAGATATGGTTCAAATTTTAAACTTAAAATATAAAATGTTTTTATTTTTTATTTTTATAAATTCTGTTTACTGTTTGCTTTAGGTAATAAACAATGTTAAAATGCAAATTGCACTGACACACACTCTATAATACTACATGCAAAAATGCTGCACTAGTGTAGTGTATTTTCCACTGTGTGTCTTATTGATTTTCATTGATTTCAGTTTGCCATTTAACACAACACACACTCAGGCAAAAACAAATATCCTGGACTTAACCCTTCTACAGTTGAATACTAGGCTTCTTATGTGCAGCAAAGAGTCATTGTTCATATAGGACTTGTGCTCTACAATTCTTTGCAATGAGTCCCCCAGGGCTTTGTACTAAGTCCAGTGCTATGCACCTTCTGACCCTAGACTGCACTGCTCAACATTAAAGCATAACATCATTAACTTTCCTTTCCAGAGGTACTGGACTCATCACCTAGAATGAGATGATGTCTGGTGCAAGAACATCTACTGCTATCCTAATGACAACAACAACAACAAAATAAGAGATGATTGTAGACTGCATGGATTAAAAAAAAAAGTCAATTTCAAACTGTTATATTCTACTAGAATATAATGACATATTTGCAATTTATATGTTGCTTGCAAAAAAATACATTGGTACTTTTTTTTTAATAGCGGCAGCAATCGTAAGGGCCCTATAAATCCGTTTAATTTTTTCCTAATTCCGTTTTTACAGTTTTAATTTTTCTGGATTCCGTTGTTTTCCGTTTACATTTTTTGAGATATTTTAATGGTTAAATAAAAATTGTAGTAATCAAAGAGCATGTCTAATTAATTAAAATAATGAAACAATTTAACAACAATTTATTAAAAGTATAACAAAAAATGACATGTTTAGGGCCCTATGAAATAATTTTTTTCCCCATACAATTTTATTTTTTATCAAATACTGTTTTTTCTGTTTTAAGTTTTCTGGATTCCATTTGAATCATTTAATTAAATTTTAATAATCAAAAATCATTTCTAATTAATAAAATTCATAAAAACAACTTAAATATATATATTTTTAAATAAAAAATAAATTCTCACAAATTCTGTGTTGTGTATATTCTGGTAATGAAATGAAGACTGAAGACATAAACCATTAATTTAATTTAATTTTTAATCATATGAAATTAAACAAACTTTTTTGTTCCCGGGGTTGGAACGGTTTTATCCCAGCGGCAGGGTGAGCCTCCTCGACTCCATTCATGTGCCTTCTACTCCAAGAAGCTGTCCCCGGCGGAGCAGAACTACGATATCATAAATCGTGAGTTGCTCGCAATCAAGCTTGCCTTGGAGGAGTAGAGACATTGGCTGGAGAGAGCTCAGCATCATTTTGAGGTAATCACTGATCACTGGAACCAAGAAGTATCTCCAAGAAGCCAAGCGGTTCAACCCCCGACTAGCTCATTGGGCACTCTTCTTCACCCTGTTTGATTTCACCGTTACCTACCGACCCAGTACCAAGAACTGCAAGGCGGATGCCCTATACCATCCTGAACCTGTTCTCCCTCCAGCCATGGTGCTTAGCCTGATTCAATGGCCCCTTGATGATCAAATCCTCCAGGCAACCCTCACCGGGGTCTGCCGGGAGGTCCTGAGGGACAGTTATAGGTGTCATCTGCCTGCAGATACTCCAGAGACTACGTCCTGGATCCGTTATTACTCACCCAGTTCCACAAAGAGCACCCTGACCGTCCAGCCCCCAGAGGTCGTGGCCGGCCCTGTCGCCAGGTCCGTCAACCATCAAGAGTCAGTCGTGGAGGAGGGGGGAAGGTCACAGAGTCAACCACACCATCACAGTCCCAATCATCACCGAATTACCAGGACCCGCCCACTCGTCCACAATCAGCAGAGTACTGACTCGCTGCACCTGCACCTCATCAGAGACTCACCCTTTATATCCACCATGCACCATGCACCGTGCACCATTCACTCCTTGTCTGGTCAAGGAGTGAATGAGACCAGACATTCTGGTACCTCCCCTCAGATTCATTACCTTTCGACCTACCTGTGATCGTCTCGTCTCCTGTCTTCAGTCCGTCTGCCTGGTTCTCGATCTCCCTTCTTCGTCTACATCGTCACCTGCAAGGAAAATCAACCTGAATCTTCACCAGCTAAATCCAGCCTTCTACATCTAGCAAGTCACCATCCACTTCCCATCGCCTAGTTCCCGCTGTTCCCCACACTCTGCTCTAAATAAACATCCTAAACACTTACCTGCCTGTGTGTGTGTGTGAAACCGCACTTCTGCTTCAGTGTGTGTGTGTGTGTGTGAGTGTGCGCCATTCATTCACACAGAGACATGCAGAACATGCAGGATTCGTATTTAAATTGTCTTTTTTGCAGTTTAATATTCACATACACGTCTATATCGCAATTTGATTTAAGTGTAGCCTACTGACCTGCTTTTTATTTATTCATCAAATTTGACAAATTCCACGTTATACAGTAATACGTTATACATCCACGTTTTCTGCATCGCAGAAATCATAAGGCCCTACTACGGGAAGCAGAAAGTGTCTGACTTGATGGCTCCATTAAAAATATCGCCCCCGACTGCTAGCCAGTGGCGTGTGGGTGGGGGGTGTAGTTGGTGCTGGTTGGGCTTGAGCCCCTGCCCCTTTAACATGCAGCACCCTTATGCATGTTCTCCCAGATTAACTCTTTTTTTAAAAAGTTGCCAGCCACCGCCAGGGTTTTTTATAATTTTCACAAAAATGTAATGGTCCATAGAATATTTTTTTGTATGAATATCTGAGCATGCCATATGTCAAAAGAAAGAGCAGACATTTTATTCTAGCTTCATACATTCCATGAACATTTTGAACAAAAAGCTGAGAAAATCAGATCCAGATCCAGATCAGATTCAGAATGATGATCAAACACAGATGGAGTAGATCGAGTCCATCAACACCCCTACTGCTTGCACAGTCCTATAGCTCATTCTGATCGATTGCTTGTTTTTTTGTGTCTTCTTCGCCTGTGTTTTGATCAGGAGATTCTGTACTCATTCAGAAGATGCGTAATAGCGCCCCCTAGTGTATAACAGTGAAAACACGGAAACCCGGAAAATTCCTGTTTGGCGGGGAAGAGTTTTCTTACAAATAACGGAAAATTCCGTGTTTGGCGGTGAAAGAGTTAAAGCATTCATCGGCATTAGGGGCCGTTCACACAGAATGCTTCTTTCCATTGCGTTCCATTGTCTCGTCGAGACCTTTCCACTGCCCATGTCCTCCAGTTTTGCTTTGAAAGTTTTTGCTTTCTGTGTGAACCATCCCTAACTCCTGAGTGCCAAACTACATTTGAGTATCATGCCGCTGTGTAGTGAAATCGTCTCGGTTACGTATGGTAACCCTCGTCCCTGAAGGAGGGAACGGAGACGTACGTCGGACGTCACCGACGAATTGGGATCACTTCTGGGAGCCCCTATCAGCTTCGAGATATAGAGAACGGGCCAATGGCCATTGCCGTGCGAGATTTGGAAGAGTTTTCTTACAAATAACGGAAAATTCCGTGTTTGGCGGTGAAAGAGTTAAAGCATTCATCGGCATTAGGGGCCGTTCACACAGAACGCTTCTTTCCATTGCATTCCATTGTCTCGTCGAGACCTTTCCACTGCCCATGTCCTCTAGTTTTGCTTTGAAAGTTTTTGCTTTCTGTGTGAACCATCCCTAACTCCTGAGTGCCAAACTACATTTGAGTATCATGCCGCTGTGTTTTCTGTGCTTTCTGTGTGAACCATCCCTAACTCCTGAGTGCCAAACTACATTTGAGTATCATGCCGCTGTGTAGTGAAATCGTCTCGGTTACGTATGGTAACCCTCGTCCCTGAAGGAGGGAACGGAGACGTACGTCGGACGTCACCGACGAATTGGGATCACTTCTGGGAGCCCCTATCAGCTTACGTATGGTAACCCTCGTCCCTGAAGGAGGGAACGGAGACGTACGTCGGACGTCACCGACGAATTGGGATCACTTCTGGGAGCCCCTATCAGCTTCGAGATATAGAGAACGGGCCAATGGCCATTGCCGTGCGAGATTTGGAAGAGTTTTCTTACAAATAACGGAAAATTCCGTGTTTGGCGGTGAAAGAGTTAAAGCATTCATCGGCATTAGGGGCCGTTCACACAGAACGCTTCTTTCCATTGCGTTCCATTGTCTCGTCGAGACCTTTCCACTGCCCATGTCCTCCAGTTTTGCTTTGAAAGTTTTTGCTTTCTGTGTGAACCATCCCTAACTCCTGAGTGCCAAACTACATTTGAGTATCATGCCGCTGTGTTTTCTGTGCTTTCTGTGTGAACCATCCCTAACTCCTGAGTGCCAAACTACATTTGAGTATCATGCCGCTGTGTAGTGAAATCGTCTCGGTTACGTATGGTAACCCTCGTCCCTGAAGGAGGGAACGGAGACGTACGTCGGACGTCACCGACGAATTGGGATCACTTCTGGGAGCCCCTATCAGCTTCGACATATAGAGAACGGGCCAATGGCCATTGCCGTGCGAGATTTGCATCTCGCGCTCCGCCCCGCGCTGCGGGTATAAACAGAGGGACGCTGCGGAAGCCACATCATGCCCGAAGGGACCCATGTATAGAATACACGTATGGACTGGCCGTGGGCAGTGCAACATCCGGAAGTCCCAGGGGTGGCCCCGGCCAAACAGGCGGGGGAACAACACCTAACTGAGACGGCAGAGAGCTCTGCCGAGGGAAAGACACAGGCTCGCTGTAGGGAGCCGTACCGTGGAAGAATACACATATGGGACCGCCGTGGGGGTCACAACATATGGAACCCAGCCTAACACAAGTTCCACCAATGCATACGAGTGTTAGACCTGGCGTCGGACGTTTTCTTCTACTGGCCTCCATAACAGACGAAGAGCTGTTCTGAGGTCCTGAAGCTTTGCGTTCTGTCCACGTAAGTCCGCAGAGCACGGACTAGACAGAGAAAAGCTAGGGCTGGGTCTGCCTCCTCCGAAGGCAGTGCTTGCAGGCTCACCACCTGGTCCCGGAAGGGAGTGGTGGGAACCTTGCGTATATATCCGGGCCGGGGTCTCAGGATTACATGAGAGTTACCGGGCCCGAATTCCAGGCACGATTCGTCGACCGAAAATGCCTGCAGGTCCCCTACCCTCTTGATAGAGGCCAATGCAGACAGGAGTACTGACTGACTTAATTCAGCTGACTGCAAAGGCTCAAAGGGCGCCCTCTGCAGTGCGGTTAGCACCAGAGTTAAGTCCCAAGAGGGTATAGAGGGAGGGCGAGGCGGATTTAGTCTCCTCGCCCCCCTCAGGTCAGATCAGATCGTGCTTCCCTAGAGACTTACCACCTACCATGTCATGATTAGCGGCGATAGCGGCAACATAGACTTTGAGGGTGGAGGGAGACAGCCTTCGCTCCAACCCGTCCTGTAGGAAGGAAAGCACAGAACCGACCGAACATCTCCGGGGGTCTTCTCAGCGAGAAGAACACCAGTCGACGAACAGGTTCCACTTTAACGCATAGAGGCGCCTCGTAGAGGGAACCTCCGCGTCCGCGTCTCCGCGACCAGACATGGAGTTTCCAGAGGTCCGGACGCGGGTGCCATAGGGTGCCCCGTCTCTGAGTCAGGAGGTCCTTCCTCAGAGGAATGGGCCAGGGAGGTGCTGTCGCGAGAAGCACTAGTTCCGGGAACCAAGTCCAGTTGGGTCAATACAGAGCAACCAACAGGACTTGCTCCTCGTCCTCCCTGACCTTGCACAGAGTCTGTGCAAGAAGGCTCACTGGGGGAAACGTATACTTGCATAGGCCCCGGGGCCAGCTGTGTGCCAGCACATACGAGCCGAGGGTCCCCTCGGTCAGGAAATAAAACAACTGGCAGTGGGTCGTGTCCGGGGCGGCAAACAGGTCTACCTGTGCAGTCCCGAAGCGACTCCAGATCAGCTGGACCACCTGGGGATGGAGTCTCCACTCTCCGGGGAGAGCTCGTCGGCCACACGATTGAGCAGGCCCGGAATGTGAATGGCACGAAGCGACCTCAGATGCTTCTGACTCCATAGGAGGAGATGGCGGGCGAGTTGAGACATGCGACGGGAGCGTAGACCACCCTGTTTGTTGACGTACGCAACGGCCGCAGTGTTGTCCGTACGGACCAGAACGTGCTTGCCTAGTAGTGGCGTTTTGAAGCAGCCCAGCGCAAGACGAACTGCTAACAACTCGAGGCAATTGATATGCCATTGCAGTTGAGGCCCCGTCCACAGACCCGAAACTGCAAGCCCGTTGTACGTGGCACCCCAGCCGGTGGATGAGGCATCCGTGGAGACAACAGCATGCCTGGACACTTGTTCTAGGGAAACTCCTGCCCGTAGAAACGAAGGGTCCGACCACAGGCTGAAGGTTTGGCGGCACCTCAGAGTCATGGGGACACGAAGGGATCCGCTGTGCCACGCCCATCTCAGGACTCGGTCGTGTAGCCAGCGTTGAAGCGGTCTCATATGAAGCAATCCGAGCGGCGTTACAGCGGCTGCGGATGCCATATGCCCCAGGAGCCTCTGAAAATGTTTCATTGGTACCGCTGTCCTGCATTTGAACGAATTCAAGCAGTTCAACACCGACTGGACACGCTCCTCTGTGAGACGCGCTGTCAGATTGACCAAGTCCAGCTCCATACCGAGAAAAGAGATCCTCTGCACGGGGCAGAGTTTGCTCTTTCCCCAGTTGACACGAAGTCCCAACAGGCTGAGGTGACTGATCACCGCGACCTTCAGGTCGATCGCTGCAAACCAATCTTGGGGACGGATGTACTCGAAAGTGCGCTTCTGCGTCAACATCTGAACGGGCGGTTTGTGAAGGGCCCGGTTCAGGACTCACAGGTCCAAGATTGGTCATAACCCACTGCTTTTCTTGGGCACAATGAAGTAGGAGTTATAGAACCCCAACTTCATGTCGGCTGGAGGGACCGGCTCCAATCGTGTCCTTCGCCAGTAGGACTTCGATCTCTTTCCACAAGATGGGCGTCGCAGCTCCACACAACAGTGAAGTGGACGCCCAGAACTTGGGAGGATGCTGTGCAAACTGAATCGCATAGCCGAGCCTGGTGGTGCAGGTGAGTCAGCGGGACCGTCCCGGAAGTGCTAGCTAGGCTTCCGGAAACCGTACCATGAACACACCTGCCCCACAGACGTACCCGCAGTAAGGCAGCGAAGTGGAGGGCAGGGACCCGACCCAAGAGGCACAGCGTCCTGAAGTGGGGTCTGAGTGCGCACGCAGCACATACCTGCCCCCACGGTTGGACAGAGGGTATGAGAGAAGGCATGGTAGCGTTCTCAAGCCATACGCTGCGGTCTGCTGGCGACTGAAGGAGGGGCAAAGAGTGGCAAGGCTTTGTGGCGTCACACACTGCCTACCTCACCTCCTTCCTCAGCGGGGAACAAGAGTGGCGAGGCATAGCGTCGCGCACTGCCGTCCTCACACCGCTGAGAAGAGGGGAATGAGAGTGGCGAGGCTCCCCAGCGTCGCACACTGCCATTCTCGCCCTCTCGTGGGGAGGGGAAAGAGAGCGGCGCGGCTTCATAGCGTCACACGCTGCCATTCCTGAACTCCCGAGACCCAGAGGTATTGGAACTGCTCTTAAGAATTTGGGTACCACTGGCTGTAACACCAGTGGCGGAACAAAATTTAGCAATGATTCTCCACCCGGCCCTCCTCCGGGGAAGAGCAGCTTCAACCAAGAGGACTGCTGCACAGTCACCGACAGTGTCGCCGAAAAGGGTCACCTTGTGAGATGTGAGCATCGAGAAAGCGTACTCTGGCGACGTCTCACACCCCTGCAAGGTAGCCCAAGGGTGTTTCTGGACCAGGATGGACATCGTCTGGCCAAGGGCCAGCGCTGTGACTTTAAATGTAAATCAGTCACTGTGCGCAGCTCAACCTCGGCTCAGAACTACCCTCGTGCACTAAGAGCGCAGGGCGGAGGTGGCCTGCCAGTGGCACTGCCACCTCACCGATGAGGGTAGTGAGAGAGCGGAAAACTTTATCCAGATTATGGCCCCATTGGCACCCCATATTTTGGCACCAAATAGTTCCACACTGCCAAAGCTTTCGAATGCACATCCGGGAAAAAGGCAAGGGGGCGGGCAAGGCGATTTACGCGTTGCACTACGCCTCAGCCACCCGGGAAAGCATGGCTGTCAAGTCTGAATCTGATTCAGCATGAGCACACACCATTATAGTGGCGCGCTGAACACTCAAACCCTCACAAGGAAGGCGAGACAAACAACGCGCCGACGTGATCCTGTTCTCCTGAGAGAACATGGATCACCCACGAACGCAATCTCAACATGCTTATGCGAGAGGGATCGTGGCCGTCAAAGGACAGGAAACAACCGCATCCAGAAACGCACGGGTGGAATGGCACCGCCACCCAATATCAAGCCCCATCCCCCCAGCACCCCCCTGATAAAATATGTTCCCACGGCTATGCCCTTTAATCTGCCCCTTTGAAATGTCATTGCATTATTCATAATATACTTATTTATACCGGACATTTTATAACATACCTCACATAACGAGAGGGTCTTTAACTTATCTTCATTTTAAATAAATAAT
This sequence comes from Rhinogobio ventralis, assembly GCA_039654625.1. NCBI lineage: Eukaryota > Metazoa > Chordata > Actinopteri > Cypriniformes > Gobionidae > Rhinogobio > Rhinogobio ventralis. Next base: position 16,470,772 of record CM077217.1, on the reverse strand, counting down.
CTTTTATATATTCTATTTTTCATTCTACTGGCTAATGACGATTCTGAAAGAATAAGACAGAGCCGGGTTAGATAGAGCTGTCTGCTCTCTAATCGCTCTAGTGGTACTTTGATGTCATACACCAATTGGTCTGTGCAGCGCTGTTTCAAGTCAAACACAACTAATGTCGCTGGGTTGGGTTGCAGAACAATGATAGCGCTAGAGTGCTTAAACACAACCTTAAAACTGTTTACGTACAGTATATGTACTGTTGACTCTGGATATTGAATTGGGATACACAGAAATGACAGACTTCACACTTACACATTTTGCTTTGGAGGTTTAATTCAGCAATGAATCATTTTAAAGCGGCTGCATCTTTTATTTAAAAAAATGACAGAAATGCAGTATTTGAATCAAATAATATAATATATACAGTATAAATAATGTATTTTTCACTAATTGTATCTTGGGAAATATGTATTTCTTTTTTTCTGGAGAACGAAATGCTCTTTTCACTGACCTTCATTCCTCGTTTCCCTGCACGTGACCTGTGATAATTAACAGCTACACGCAGCCCTCCAGAGACGTACAGATGTACGCTGTTGATTTTGCGTGCTTGTTTTTTGCTTGTTCTATTGGTAGTGTGGAACAGGCTGTAGGCGGCCGGCAAATTAGAAATCCTCTGTAAGCTCAATAATTAGTTGCACACCCTTGAACCTGAAGAAAACTCCTCAGTGACATGAATGAATTGAAGTTATTTCAAGAAATCTTACCCAGAGAGTGCGGTGCGCTGCGCTGCGAAGGAGAACCAACAGATGCCAGTCAAAACTGAGTTCACTGAAACATTTCAAGGACATCTGGAAACACCAGTATGTGCTACTGCAACTTAGAGATGTGTAAAGCTGCTTTGAAGCAATCTGTTTTAAAAAGCACTATATAAATGAAGGTGACTTGACTTGAGAGATGCTATATGGAGTGCATTGTTTTATTCAAAAGAATGAACTGAAAATATAACCTGAAGCATTAGAAAAAAGTATTGGGAATATTTCAATGTTTTACTCTGTCAGAAAGGTAAGGAGGGGGTTTACAAAGCCTTTAGTACAATTTACTCAAAGTGTACATAAGAAATAAATGTGAAATATAAAGAGTACTAACATCATGCTCTGATTGGAAATTTAATAATTCTGAATTGGATTCCAATATAGAACTACATGACGGGAATCTAATGAGGGTTACATACTGCAAGCTAATAAGCTCAAATCAATATTTCATGTTTAATTTATTTGGTAATTATCAGAGGGATAATTGATCAGATTGATAATTTTTTGGTTAATTCATACGGTCAATCTGTTTGAATAGCAACACAGCTAAGGTGAATTTGGTGTATAATGATAATAATAAAATATATTCTACACTCATGTAATGTAAAGACTCAATTTTATGTCATTTCAATAATTTTAAGTCATTGAATTTTAACCCATTTTTTGCTACCCTAGTTGTTCCATATATTCCCTTGAAGCTTCCTCAACTGTCCTTGGTTGTTGAGAAAACACTTTTCCTATAGCTTACCAAAATGCCACTATGGTTTTCTTATTGTATCTCTTCATCAGTGCTGTCAAGTTGCTCTCAAGGTACTTGACATGGGAAGTGCACTACAGATACGTTTCCATAAGTTTAGTAACCTACTTCATTCTTTGGTTTCTTGATAGACAGGCCAATTCTGTAGTAGCTGCAGGTGATGGCAGAGAGATCGTAGTCCAAAAGGTCCATATCTTTACTAGTCACCAGGCAGCTGTGGTTTGCTGATCCAATACTAGTGAGGTCATCAGTTGTGCAGTAACACAACTTTTTACAGTAACTTCACCGATTTTCAACCCACTATGTATTGTAACAGTTTTGGTAGTATATGTACACCGATCAGGTATAACATTATGACCACCTTCCTAATATTGTGTTGGTCCCCATTTTGCTGCCAAAACAGCCCTGACCCGTCAAGACATGGACTCCACTAGACCCCTGAAGGTGTGCTGTGGTATCTGGCACCAAGATGTTGGCAGCAGATCCCTTAAGTCCTGTAAGTTGCGAGGTGGGGCCTCCATGGATTGGACTTGTTTGTTCAGCACATCCCACAGATGCTTGATTGGATTGAGATCTGGGGAATTTGGAGGCCAAGTCAACACCTTAAACTTGTTGTTGTGCTCCTCAAACCATTCCTGAACCAGTTTTGCTTTGTGGCAGGGTGCATTATCCTGCTAAAAGAGGCCACAGCGACCACCCAGCCAACATTTGTATGTGGGGCCCATTTGGGTATGAAATGGACTGAAAAATGGGCCCCATATAGGATTGTCCGCAGGTTCCATAATGGCCCCACGTTAATTGCCCAGATGGATTTCATATAGGATTGCACTTGCCACTAGGTGGGACCCAACTGGGCAACATGCACAAGACCCATCTCTGTCCCAGCTGTTTCCATGAAAGGGTGTACATGGTCTGCAACAATGCTTAGGGACGTGGTATGTGTTAAAGTAACATCCACATGGCTGGCAAGACCCAAGGTTTTGCAGCAGAACATTGCCCAAAGCATCACACTGCCTCAGCTGGCTTGCCTTCTTCCCATAGTGTATCCTGGTGCCATGTGTTCCCCAGGTAAGCGACTCACACACACCCGGAAATTCATGTTTAGTTGTGAGCAAAACTTTTGACAGCTCCAGGACTTGAAACTACAGATTGTACTTCCGCATTTTTTTTGTATCCCTCGCACGGACAGTCGACAGAGGGTTATTAAAGGTGCAGTATGTAATGCAATATTGACAGCTAGTGGTTGGAATGGGTACTGCAGTCCAAATTCTGGACATATAGCTTTTTAGGTTGGGTAGAATCTGCCATCTCTGACCTAGTTTGTTTGCTGGCTCCCTTGGCTACAATACGCGTTGGCTGTATCCGAAATCGCATACTTCCCTACTATATAGTAGGCGAAAAACAGTATGTGACAAAAGTAGTATGTCCGAATTGACAGTACTCATAAAAGAGTAGGCAAAAGTACCCTGATTCTGAAGTGTGCATATGATGGACACTTTACTATCCCATGAGGCCACTGGGATTTATAATGGCGGTGAAGCGACGTAACTGATGCTGGTAGGTCACATGATAAGGGCAACATGGCAAATGTAGTGCGTGCAAATTACATTCATACTACATACATTCATACTAGAACATACTTTTTTAGCGGTTGTGAAGTAATTACTTATTCAAAATAAGTACCTAGTCAAGAGAGTATGCAATTTTGTTTGCAGCCTGTGTTTCTGCCAACTGGCAACTCAGGGTGTCGAAATACTATTGGGTAGATGGGCAGTGGGTGGATCACATAGATCAAAACAAAAACAGACATTCTGACTTGGAACGCACATTTCACAGTACAATAACTGGTGGTAGCATTGTTTTTCAGTGAAACAAGTATGCAAACTTAGCATGTTTCCTAAATCTCTGCAAACATTATAGTAATTTTGTGCTTTAATATAGTCAACAACAAAAAAATACATACAGCACCTTTAACTGAACAGTTTTTGTAAGGGAAAATTGTATTGTACTATGACTACTCTTTAAACAGCATTAAGGTAAAAATGGAACACAATGGTAACAGCTTTCTTACCTGTACGCGACAGTGTTTTGCTTTGGGGGGTTGGGCGGAACTGACAGAATGGCAGTTTCTTTCCACACCCCCCTCAGTTTGGCCTAAAACACTGTTTATGGTCATCCAGTTTGAAATGTTCACTACAAACAGAGTCACTTTTCAGATTTTCAGTCACTGTGTTTATGCTGTGTTCACAGTTCTTTGCAACCTTTAGCTGCTGCCTACAATGCGCTGGATCCTTCACTTTAAACTGAAAATAATTCCCACTAAACCTTGACTTTCTGAATTGTTGCACCTGGGAACAATACAAGTTGACACCATTATGACTAAAAGTTTGCTAAGAAGTATTTCCTACTAAAGCAAGGCGGTATTTGACTTTGGTGAGTGTCATAGCAGACTGGTGGGAGTGGCCTTGGACAGCAACATGCCCAGTGCATTGAAGTTGAAGACCTGCGGTGTTGAAGTTTTCCTATACCTATTTGGCAAAAGGAAAGACAATAGCCTTTTTTTGCTGTATAGTCAGTAGCACCGATTTACCAAAAAAAAAAAAAAAAAAAACCTTCTACTGTATAGGCAGCCAAGCCCATTTTGCTGAAAAAAAATTCTAAATGTTTGAAATGAATGCATAATACGTTCATGTTTACCGGGTTATTTAATTTTTTTCTAGCAATAAAGTATGTTTACAAGTTGTTTAATGCATAAAATTTTATACAAATTTTAAATTAATTCAAACATTATTAATGAACTAAATCCATAAAATGATCCCATGATGGGAACCCCTTTAAGGTTCTATAAAGAACACAGACATTATATGTAATGCATAATTATGTACAGATGGTTCTGACTCGAAAGGCATTCTAATTTAAATACATAAATGTCTCTTTTATTTCCAGGTTTATGCATGATGTTTTGCATATTTTTAAAAGTAACCTAACTTTTCAAAATATATTCTGTGAGTGCTTTTTTACTTTTTAAAATTTAAGAACAATTATGTAAAATTTAAATGGAATAACATGTTTCTTAATATGCAAAAGACAAGTAAACCTTTATGGGATGTGGAGAAAAAACGCTGAACAACAGTTTTAGCCGAACGCAAAAAAAACTTTTGATGATTCTCAAATGATGATAAATATGATTATCAGATTTTATGCAAACTGTTCATTTAGCTGTCATTAAATAAAAAATGGAGGCAAATAAAATACATTCTGAAATGCATGTAAAATTCTCAATTCAACAATATAATTAGCATGAAATAATTTGTATTAAATTAAAAAGGAATGCAAAGTAGCAGCATTTTCACTTGACTTTGGACCCCACTGTAAATAAAAACACATCAATATGCTGAAAATAAAAAAGATCCTGACCTCATGAATCTCTATTCTTCTGGAAATAGAAGAGCAGCCCGGCATCTGCGCCACTGCTTTAGCTCTGGCTCTGCTGATGCCATCGCTTTCTAAATTGCAGTGCTGATAATGGGAGCGGATACAGTCATTTTCAAATGGACTTGCACTTATCGTTGATAGTTTCTTCTTGCATTGTCATTCACCTCGCGCATCAGTCTGGTGGGCTTTTGATCGCTGGGCTGTGGGCCAGGTCAGAGTGTGATTTAAGGTTTCTTTCATAGTTTAAGAACTCCCGGTACATTGGATTTTAGTGTGCCGAGAACTACTGGAGGTCGTCTGTGTGAAGAACGTGCTGTGTGCTGATGTATTTATGCCAAGTAACACATCATTAGAAATGCACTCCACATGGATGAACTTTGATAGATGGTTTTAATAAGCAATAAGCCAATTGAAGCCATGCATTACAATGAATTTTACCATAGTTTAGGGCTATTAAAACCCCCCTTAATCATGGTTAAAATCAATGTAACAAACGGGTTCAAGTGCCTTATGGCTTTCATTAAACAGAAGCAATGGCAGTATGACAAAAGACACTGATGTTCAATAAACCATTAAAAGAACTAATAAGAACTAATTGTTGGTGTAACTGGGCTGTTTTCAGTTGCTAAGTAATGTAGTAACTTGGTACATTAATATAGACATCTACTGTTATGCTCACAGTTGTGTGTGCATATGTACTAATGTTGAATGTAATAAAGATATTATATTTAACAAAAATACAACTTTTTTTAAATATTAACATTTTCTTTCAGTGTGTCATTTTCATGACAATTAAGCACATTTTTCATTCAAATTTCCATATCCTTTTCCAGATACAATTTTATCTTTTATTTAAAACAATAAAATAACATTTAAAAGCATAATACAATGACAGTGCTGGGTAGATTACTTACAATTTGTAGTCCATTATTGCATTACTGAATAAAAATTAAATAATAAAAATTGTATTTAGTAACGTAATCTATTACATTACACCTTTTAGGTACTTAAGTTTAGGTAGCCTACTTTACATAGCTTGTTTACAACATTGATTTGAAAAGTGTAATCTTGTACCATATTGATATGAAAATACAGAAAAAAAAGAAGAAAAAAAACTATAGGGGTACAACAGCTTGTCACTGGGGCAGTACCCTTAAAAGGACATCTTTGTACCTTTTTTACCACTAAAAGATTCATAGTAGTTCCTTAATGTACATATTGCTAATCTAAGGTAATAATATGCGTCTTTTAAGGGTAAAAAAGTACAAAGATGTCCTTTTAAGGGTACTGCCGCAGTGACAAGCTGTTATACCCCTAAAGGTATAATTTTTACACATTTTTTCTGAGAGTGCACCTAGCACTGCACATTGAGTACAAGAAATACCATGATGTACTCTACATCACAAAAATAATTTGTAAATATAAAATCACCATTTCATTATTGTTCATATTACTTAATTTTGTATCACAATTTAATTTTAATTAACAGTATTTGTATCAGTAATGAGAATGAGCTTTTTCACATTATTGACAATTGGGGAAGCTTTATTAAAAAAATTTACCAATGCAAAAAATATGCCTCATTTTATCTTTTATGCAGCCAGAATGATAGGAAATGTAGTTTAACTAGTCAGCTAAATTAGTATTTTTCCTCAACAGTACTAAAACTGCATGCAAAATAATATTAATGCAAAACATTAACATTAATTAAGATTCACTATTGCAACTTCACAATTGGCCTCTGTGCTCAATAAAAAAAAAAAAAAACATTTTTTCATTCACACAAGGCAGCATACTTGGACAGTTTTAGAGAGATTCACACAATCAGATCAGGTAGAGCTGTTAAATGCGGGCAGACCTCCAAATAGCAAGTCCATGAGGAGAGGGTCCCTTTAAAGACAGCGATAAACAAAATGTGAAGCAGTCGCTGACAGCTTTAAGTAGGTACATCTCAAGATGAAGTTTTTGTCATGCTACAGACCATAAAGCTCCAGGGATGGGAAGCCCAATGAACTGCTCAGTAGGCCAGCATCACGTTCAAAGAGCAGTTATCTCACTTATGCTCTGTAAAATGCTGTAAGCAGACACATAGCTGTCATCTGGTCTGACAGTAATCCCTTATAAGAGCCACTACGTGCGTGTGTATCAGGAGCTACATATGTCAAATGGTAGAAACTCCCACTGTGTGTGTTTATGTTGCTGCAGCTCATGGACTCCATCCATGTTGGGAATTAAACCAAAAAATGTGCAGTGTAAGGATAATAAAATGATTCAAAATTTAAACATAATGTTGACGATGAAAATATGACAAGAAAAAATATATTAACAATGCACTAATACAAAGTTCTGTCATGAAACTCTAGATGGCACAGATCGATAGGTCCTTTACTCAATCTGCTTGCAATCACATTATTCTCTATAGGGCACAGCTGATTGGTTCCTGCTGTATTAGTAGCCAATGAGCTCGCTGCTCAACCTTCAAATACTTGGTTAACATTTGCAGTAGCAGTTGCAGCATGATTTCAGAAACCCTTCACCTTCCCCAGCTCCACCTGTAAAGATTTGCTACAGGTAATTCATGTATGCTATATTGTCCAGCAACATGTCTTTCTTGCTCACAGCAGCGTATTGTGTATGTATTGACAGTAGCAAGTTCCGTACTTGTTCAGAAGCAGCAATAACCAAGATCATAACAGCAGCAGAAATAACAACAGCAGCAATGACAGCAGCAGCAATAACCAACAGCAGCAGCAGCAGAAATAACCAACAGCAGCATCAATAACCAACAGCATCAGCAATATCCAACAGCAGCAGCAATAACAGCAGCAGCAAAAGCAATAACCAACATCAGCAGCAATAACCAACAGCAGCACCAATAACCACCAGCAACAGCAATAACCACCAGCAACAGCAATGACCACCAGCAGCAGCAATAAAAGCAACAGCAATAACCAACAGCAATAATCAACAACAGCATCACCAACAACAGTAGCAGCAAAAACCAACAGCAGCAGCAGAAATAACAATATCAGCAGCAATAACAAACAGCAGCAGCAATAACAGCAGCATAGCAGATCTATTCCGCCAAGACCAAACATATCAACATTGTCATATCCATTACCATGCCAAACACTCTGAGATTTGTCATAACAGAAATTATGTACATTTTGAAGAATCATAGTCATTATCATTAATACAATCATAATCAATGTAATGTTGGGTATTGCCTTGATTGAGCTGCGTCAGCTGAAGCTGAACAATGAATGAGTATTGGTAAATGGAAATTTTGTTTAATTTACTTAACCAAACATGTCCTATACATAGGCTATTGACCAAAAAAAAAAAAAAAACACAAATTCAAATGAACTTCAAAGTTATTTCACTCGGCGGCCATCTTTGAAACGCCTCTCGGGCAGCTATTTCAGTCATGCAAATAAAACTCTTGCGGAAACATCAAATTATCCAAAGCTGATCACCAATCTTACGATTCAATTTTATATGTGAAATCACCATTGGAATCTGACAACAACTGTCTCATAGATTTGGTTTCTAAACGCTCAAATCATGATGATGTGAGTAGGACACATTAGAAATACGCTCTTTCCTAAAACATTTTTCCTGTACCTAGAATCAAAGGCTAAAACCATCCACAGAGGTCAATTCAACACAGCAGGATGCAACAAGGGGATGGATAGCATCTTTTTCAGACTCCAGGTCTGTGGCATGTCAGATAGCCGTCTGTGAAATCTGATTGAAAGAGGCTGCTGGGATAGTGTACAATGGTGTAATCGTTTTATAATGTTTTTTCAGGAGCTCATGTTTTCATATGGTTTTGTTAATGGTTTACACACAAATTATTTAAAAACGAATATTTGGTTTAATTTTTCTGCATGGAGAACTGCACCCCCCGACTGAGCCTCATTTCTCCCAAGGTTTTTTTCTCCATTCTGTGTGTGTTTTGGGGCGTAATGTGCAATAAATCAATCAGAGTCTCATCTCCCATTCCCTTTAAAAGCCAGTTGCGCTCGCTGCATGACGGATTCGCTATTTACGTGGCAGAATATAGACACCCTCAACCTGGTGAGTCCCTCAACCTGACAAGTGTGTATTGCCACGATTGGTCAAAATAATCAGCCAATTTCATTCGTCATTACAGCAAATAGGTAGGTTAATTCTGATACATGCAATGACTATCCATTATGACATGTAGGCCTTTTTGTATATTTATGTAGGCTACAAAATAATAATCTTTTACATTTTAATACTTTAATTTTTCATATTTAAAAATGCTTGTGTGCTGCTGCGTGTCCCTGTGTGTGTAATAAGCAGAGTGTACGTGTGTTGTGGACCTGCCTATAGGCGCATATTACTAACGCGCTCTTTAAATAACAAAAAAAATACTGCACCATTGACTTTAGACCAGGTCTATTTCATAGACTGTTCTATTTAAGTCTATTTAATTTGCCTCAAAATAGCAACGCACCAACAATGCGCCTGAACACACCTCGTTTTCAGACCAGCACGCCCATGGGCGAACCAATGGGTACAAATGCATTTGCTATTTAAACAACGTGACGCTGGACGTGAAAATGATAACTGCGTCGGGCTGAAACTAGCAAAAAACACTTGCGTCGCGCCTGCCGCCGCATTGCGCCAAGTGTATGATAGGGCCCTTAATATTCAGCTATTTTTTTTATTGCATCATTGATCATTGACTTGACTTGACACTTCCATATGAATCACATTGTTCGAATTCATACAAAATCGCATCCTCCTAAAATAGTTGGGTTGTCTTGGCAGCCAAAAAAAGCAACGTTTCACTCAAAAGTACTCAAAGTCTTCCAAGTACCAACAGATCTCTGTGCATTGTAGCATTTTTCACACTCACTGCTTTTCCCCTGTTACTGGTGTAAAGTCCGCCATGTTTAGCTGTAACTGGCGTGTCATTTTTCCTGCACCTAGAATCAAAGGCTAAAACCATCCACAGAGGCCAATTCAACACAGCAGGATGCTACAAGAGGACGGATAGCGTCTTTTTCAGACTCCAGGTTTGTCAGATGGCCGTCTGTGAAATCTGCTTGAATGAGGCTGCTGGGAACAGTGCTGGTAATAGTTTTAGCATTAACAAATGTGCATACATTTCTCTGCTTAAATTTTCTGCTGATCTTATGTTCCTGAATGTCATTGCAACATTTCCAGGTTTGCAATGGTTTAGATTAAGCCAAATACACATTTAATGCCCTCTCGCTAATTAAACAGCCAAACAAACTATATCAAACTGGGTCATTTTCACAATATTTCTCTTTCGTTTTACCAGTCAATCACTTTTACCCCAGTGGCGAGAAGTGTGGGATGAAAATAGACTGAATGGGACAGATTGAATTTTAAACTAAACTGCTGTTTTAATGGATGGTTAGAGAAACTCTTTTTGGTTGTGGCTAAAAAAAAAGGCAGTGGCTATTTGCACTAAGTGAAAATAGTGATATATTCTATTTACACCATGTAAAAGTAGTTCTTTGCAATAGGTCTATGTGTAAATAATAATTAGATGCTATTTAAACCTTATTTTGGAAGATACAAACTATTTGCACCTCAGTATTTTTGTACATTAACAGGATGCAATAATAACATTGAGTGTAAATGGTTATATTTACTAAAATTATTAAATGGATGCCGCCTTAATGGGATAATAAAAGCCCTCCCTACACCTAACCATACCCAATAAATACTTGTATTATTATTAAGCATTTCATTAGGCACTTTATTTCCATTTTTAGAACATTTTCTTAATTTTTACTGAACTGGAATGTCTTTCCAATGTGATAGGTGATGGAGAGAAGAGCGAGCTCGGCAAAAGGCGGATTCGAATCCAGGTCGATCATGTCAAAACTAAGTTCCATGAGCCTTATGCTCTACTGAATACCCCACTGAAGACATTGAAATATGCGCAACCAGTCATTGTTGGGCGGAGCTAGTGTAAATAGCACTTCACAACAAGGCGAGCTATTTGCACTTGGTGTAAATAGGCACTCCGCTAAAAAAAATGTGTTAGATCTGTTTAGATCTGCACCGCGGAGGGTTAGGGTCACTGTTTATTGCTCCACATCCCTGAGAACAGTAGGTGAGAACTGTGAGGAATTTTTAGTAAGCCCAAATGGATAAAATTTCAATTAAATGTGACCTAATAATTGAGTTTAATAGCACAGACAGAAAAAGCATATGAGATACTGTGAGAAAAAAAGAAAGGAAAAAACGTATTTTATTATTACCTTATGCATCAGCAATCAAATGTGAATTTGAAAGAAGCCACACTTGCAAGTTTGAAGCAATCTTTCATTTTGAATCCACTCTATTTTCAAGACATTTGTTGCATATTTAATGCATGTCCTCATTCTGAATGAGGGGAATAGCTAATCAGGATATGAATATTTAATTCCTTCCGTTTATTCACCTTGAATCCCAATTTACAGGGCATGGAAAGACACTGACATGTGTAATAAAAAGGGGCTTTGTTGCACATTTAGGTTGGTTAGGTAGATTATAACAGAAAGCTATTAGGATATGTTGTTGGTTTCTGCAAAACAGTCAGGTTATGAGCAGCTTTCCTTGTGCACCTGCTGTTTCCATGGTGATTGTGATTGGATAGGTAGTGGGTAGTTAGCGCTAGGCCCAATCAGGGTCTATTGGCGGGGAGGGGTGCTGTAAGACAGTTAGCCAACACGCGGATGACACTTCGATAAATCAAACGCCGGGCAATCAGAAAACGATCTGGAACTAATTGCTCTTGGTGAGGAAGAGACATGGAGAATGATTTCTAGCAATGGATGCAAAAAAAGCCTTGTTAGTTCTAAGTGAGGTTAGCTTAGCGTGATTCATATGACTTCATAATGAATTTTAGGTTAAGTTTATAATGAAGAGCATGGAAACCATCATATTTTAAAGCAAATGATTAGAAACAAAAACAGATTTTCATTTTTACACTGCTGTTTCAAGGAAAATGAGGGAAATTATCAAACCTACGTCTTTGCCATTTAGATGACGTGTTGAAATATCATGGCTGTGACAAAAGAAAAGCAGTTACTTAAAAGTCACTATGAAATCAAAATTGATTTTTTTTGTAGTATTTGTTTTTTTTGGCAGTATTTGTTATAAATTATTTGTCCATGCACATCATTATTTTTTTAAAACTCATATGCCTTCATAATCTTTAATCAAAATAACTTCCCATCCCCCTTGCATGCAGCATAATCTCTTCTCTGATTATGCGTTTACTGGCATGAGGGCGGGGCAACCTGTCACTCACATGAGGTCCACCAATAGCAAACCACAACCATCCAATCAAATCCTGATGGACAAAATCAAGTCCCGCCCTACGTATCCGCTTCACTCGGATATACATCACAATAGGGAAGAAAAGACTATCGCAACTTCCATTTCATGCCGACTTTATACACACAGTATATATAAAAATTCACCAGAGCCTGTGTGGTGTTGATGAGCTCATGGCAGAAGAAATATCCGGAAAAAGGACCTATAAGGAAGAGGACTGATTTTAATGTAGCCTGATTTTGTTTGTAATATGTGACCCTGGACCACAAAACCAGTCATAAGTCGTGGGTATATTTGTGGCAATAGCCAACAATACATTGTATGGGTCAAAATTATAAATTTTTCTTTTATGCCAAAAATCATTAGGATATTAAGCAAAGATCATGTTCCATGAAGATATTTTGTACATTTCTGACCGTAAATATATTAAAAACGTATTATTAGTAGTAATATGCATTGCCGAGGACTTCATTTGAACAACTTTAAAGGCGATTTTCTCAATATTTAGATTTTTTTGCACCCTCAAATTCCAGATCTTCAAATATTGTCCCATCCTAACATACCATACATCAATGGAAAGCTTATTTATTTGATGTATAAATCTTAATTTAAAAACCATATTTTTTAGTTCATATTTTTTAAATATACCTCTTTCTTCTGATAGCACATATGTGGTTAATGAATTAAATATTTTTAATAATAATAATTATTATTATTATTATTATTATTTATTTTTTATAAAAAAAAATTAACTAATAAACTTTTTTTATATATATATTAAAATAATTATTTTATTTAAATTTTATTTTTTTCCAGTTGATTATGTGTTTTAATCTATATCAGCTGGTTTTAGATGCATTGCTAATTTAGAGAATAAATAAAATGCATGTGTCTGATTTTATAGCTGAAATGTTACTATTTTCACAACATAAAGGGTGTTCACCCAAAAAATGAAAATTCTGTCATCATTTACTCACCCTCGAGTTGTTCCAAACCTGTATGAATTTCTTTCTTCTGCTGAACACAAAAGAAGATATTTTGAAGAATGCTGGCAATCAAACAGTTGATGGGCCCCATTGACTTCCATATAGGGAAAAATACTATGGAAGTCAATGGGTGCCATCAACTGTTTGGTTACCATCATTCATCAAAATATCTGCTTTTGTGTTCAGCAGAACAAAGAAATTCATACAGGTTTGAAAGACTTGAGAATATGATGACAGAATTTTCATTTTTGGATGAACTATCCCCTTAAACTTGTTTTCCCCATCTATCTTTTTTCCCCCATCTAGCTTTATGTGTGTGTGTGTGTGTGTGTTTTATTTGTTGTCTGTTTGTTTTTTTACATTTGGACCTTAAGTCTGCAATAAAGATATGATGAAATCTCAAGAAGACTTTAGACAGGCCTGTCTAAAGAGCACTCTTGTCCTGACCATAATTTCATAAATCCAATGGTAATTTTAGCCGTTTTGCTGTAGTGTTCACCCTTTTTAGTAGATATATTGATTAGCAGCCCCAGATGATCTGTTTTTCTCCATTCTTACTAAAAACCAAACATTCTATTCAAAGTCTAAAAATACAATAATCATAAAAAGTAAAAACAACTGCTAAAAATGTGCAAAATCAGATGGTAGAGAGGGGCCTCTCAGCACAGAAAGACCACTGACCCATAGTGGGCTCTGATATCACTTTAATGACAAGCTTCCATGTCAATAGCGCTGGAGAGCACTTGACTGTGAGGGTGACTAAGAGATGGCCTCGGGGCCTGCGCCAGCACTGTGTTTTTCATTTATCTAAATGAACTGAGGATGCACCGCACTCTCAGAATTTGCATTCCTGCCCCTCTCTGCTGTTCATTAATGGCTGATGAATGCAGCTGTGTACAAAAAGGTGTGTTAAAGTCCTTTAGCGCGGCTCATGAATACTTTCTCGCTTTCATTTTCTCTCTCCTCCTCCTCTCGTGGCGACGTCTAATGTAGGTCATCTGTCAACCACCCACCCATTATTCTCTGTTACCTTTATGGCAGAGAGTAAAACAGGAGTTTTCTCTTTGCCTCCAGCCAAAGGAAACCTTTAGACCGGGCTTGACACCGAGGACCACTGTAGCCCAAACAGTGTGCAAATACCTTCCACGTCTACAGCTGTCTGGACATTGATGGAGCCATTAATCTTGCCATGCATTTAGCATTTGGCCTTACTGTGCATTATTTAGGCAATTGTTTTTAAGTGCATAAATGTAAAGTCATACAGACAAATAAAATAAAAAAACTATTTGTGACTCTGAGTAGTATTCCATGAGGAAAAAATGTCAGGCAGAACTTGATTTTTATCCATTGAGAATTTGTAAAGTTTGAAAATAACAGATTTTTTCTTCCATAGGCTTTCGAATGTAAATATAGTCTGACAAGATTAAATTAGTGCCTAAAAGAGATTTTTTTTTAAAGATAATTTTCACATCTACACAATAAGAGGACATATATATTCACAACATATTTGTATAAACTATGAAACATTTTAAGACATGCTACTTTCTGTGGCTCAGATACTGCAGTTCTTGTGGCATCTGGTCAATTCCTGAGGAGCCGATTCCAATTAAGGGTCATTTCTGCCTTCTAGTGGCGAATCTAAAGTACTACAACCGCAGAGATGTGAGAAGACAATGTATCATTCCTCATATTTAATCAACAACTGATTAGCATTATATTTGGGGGGTTTTAAGTGCAACATGGAAAATAATAAAAAAAATAATAACTGTAGGAATATGTACATTTTCATGTTACTATGATAATAATGTGTTTGTATGTGCATGTTTATATGATTTATGAGGACACAAATTTGTATAATGACATGGGTATAACACTGGTATAACAACATAAACATGGTTTTTGAGGACAGTTTGTACAGTATAAAAACCATTACATCTATGGAATGTCCTCATAATGACAGGTGCACCAACATGTGTGTGTGTGTGTTTGTGTGTGTGTATATATTGCACAACATAAATGTGTATACTCCTTCTGAACAAATCCAAAAGATGTATTTTCTTAATGATCTCTAATACAATTAATGGAAAGATGGCAAATTGAAATGTATTAAACATATATTTAATAAAAACAGAGAAATATACACTATATTGCCAAAAGTATTGGGACACCCCTCCAAATCATTGAATTCAGGTGTTCCAATCACTTCCATGGCCACAGTTGTATAAAATCAAGCACCTAGGCATGTAGACGCTTCTACAAACATTTGTGAAAGAATGGGTCGCTCTCAGGAGCTCAGTGAATTCAAGCGTGGTACTGTGATAGGTTGCCACCTGTGCAATAAGACCATTCATGAAATTTCCTCACTACTAAATATTCCACGTTCAACTGTTATTATAACAAAGTGGAAGCAACTGGGAACAACAGCAACTCATGAAATCACAGAGCGTCAGGGGTCAGCGCACTGCGCAGAAGTTGCCAACTTTCTGCAGAGTCAATAGCTACAGACCTTCAAACTTTGTTTGGCCTTCAGATTAGCTCAAGATAAGTGCGTAGAGAGCTTCATGGAATGGGTTTCCATGGCCGAGCAGCTGCATCCAAGCCTTACATCACCAAGTGCAATGCAAAGCGTCGGATGCAGTGGTGTAAAGCACGCCGCCACTGGACTCTAGAGCAGTGGAGACATGTTCTCTGGAGTGACGAATCACGCTTCTCTGTCTGGCAATCCGATGGATGAGTCTGATTTGCCAGGAGAATGGTACTTGTCTGACTGCATTGTGCCAAGTGTAAAGTTTGGTGGAGGGGGGATTATAGTGTGGGGTTGTTTTTCACAGGTTGGGCTTCGCCCCTTAGTTCCAGTCAAAGGAATTCTTAATGCTTCAGCATACCAAGACATTTTGGACAATTTCATGCTCCCAAATTTGTGGGAACAGTTTGGGGATGGCCCCTTCCTGTTCCAACATGACTGTGCACCAGTGCATAAAGCAAGGTCCATGAAGACATGGATGAGGGAGTTTGGTGTGGAGGAATTTGACTGGCCTGCACAGAGTCCTGACCTCAACCTGATAGAACACCTTTAGGATGAATTAAAGTGGAGACTGCGAACCAGACCTTTTCATCCAACATCAGTGGCTGACCTCACAAATGCGCTTCTAGAAGAATGGTCAAAAATTCCCATAAACACACTCCTAAACCTTGTGGAAAGCCTCCCTAGAAGAGTTGAAGCTGTTATAGCTGCAAAGGGTGGGCCAACTCCATATTAAACCCTACGGATTAAGAATGGGATGTCATTAAAATTAATGTGCATGTAAAGGCAGGTGTCCCAAAACTTTTGTTAATAGAGTATATGTCATTAATATGAAGGATGAAAGATTGCAGAAATGAGTAGACCCTAGATTTAATTCAACAAATGCATATTATTCTAGTACTTAGTATGTACCCTTTTTGGCACGGAGTGTACAAGCTCATGACAAATTGTCACATATGTCCTGTTTAACTCCTGGATGATCGCTTCCTTAAATGCCCTGATCTTTAATGGGGAGTGTTGATCAACTCGTCTTTACAGAATCCCCCACAGGTGCTCAAGAGTGTTAAGATGATTGATTGGTCTAATGAGACCAGAGTATGGATTCCCAGAAGTTTGTATTTTGTAAATATGGGAAAATAAAATAAAGAAAATGCTTAAAATGAAGGCCTTGAATTTCTGTTACTTTTACTATAGTTTCCCACATAAATAAATAATTTGGTAGTCCTTGTACTACTGTCCTCTTTTGTGCTAAGACTGAACTGACAGTTCGCTTCCAAGTGGTTCCATTGTTGTCAGCCCCTTACAGAAAAACCACATAAATTTCATATGTTCCACATGTGAACACATTTGTTTTTGCACCTGTGAAATTCATTTGGTTTTTCTGTAAGGGGTGTTAAGTCTGAGAATGATTCAGTGGGCTATATAACCCTTTTAATTGTCAGGAAATTACTTCTCTTTTAATTTTTTGGATCAACATACTTCGCAAATTGCCTTTAACTCACACCAGAAAAAAAGTTTTATTTAGTACCTTTCAGGAGGGTGTACTCATTTTTGTAACACAACAAAGGTTGCATTTACAAAAACATTCATTTTAGCATTAGACATTCAAGTTTGACGTTAAATCCACTATTGTTTTATATCCTTAATAGTCTTTAATGGAATTACACCAGAAGTAACTAATTAAATTACAGGAAAAATTAATCCCTTACTTTACTTTTCCAAGGGAAAAGTAACTAAATTACAGTAATTAATTACTTAGTAATGCATCACACCCAACACTGGTCATGTGACACTAAAGACTGTATGCTGTAATGATGCTAAATACAATTTTAGAATATATTAAAATAGACACACTATCATTAATGCTCCCTGCTACAAAGCAAAAATGGTTCATGAATGGTTTGAGGAGCACAACAACGATTTTGAGGTGTTCACTTGGCCTCCAAGTTCCCCAGATCTCAATCCAATCGAGCATCTGTGGGATGTGCTGAACAAACAAGTCTGATCCTTGGAGGCCCACCTCGCAACTTACAGGACTTAAAGGATCTGCTGCTAACATCTTGGTGCCAGATACCACAGCACACCTTCAGGGGTCTAGTGGAGTCCATGCCTCGACGGGTAAGGGCTGTTTTGGCAGCAAAAGGGGGACCTCAATATTAGGAAGGTGGTCATAATGTTATGCCTGATTGGCGTATATAGCCTCATGACTAGTTGACACTAGATATCTCATTCAAGTGATAGTGTAGGATTGAAAATAATCAAAGATATTTGATATTTGCAATTGAACAAAGACATACTGCTTTACTGTTTTCAACCCCCATCTTTCTTATCAGAAGGGCCATTTGGAATTCCTAAAGACAAAGAGATTCTGAAGGCCTGTAGGCCAAAGGTGTGTCACCCCTGTAGTACAGTGGGGGAAGTTTGGTCTGATTGGTCAGTTTGAATGACTCACAATAGGGTTTGAGTTACATGGTCAAGGAAGTATAAAAGAAGATTGTAACTGTTGCTTTTTGCTTCTTCTATTCTCTGGCTCTCTTGATTCTCTGGCTCTCTTGATTCTCTGGCTCTCTCTCTTCTTGGGGGCCTTCTCTTTGGCTCTTCTCTTCTTTGCTCTCTCCCTCTCTCTCTTTCTATCCCTCAGGTAACATTCTATTCATGCTGGGTACGATTAATGGTATAAGTTTTTATCACCTTATACATCTATTTTGTAACTATTTTAAGTGTAACCATAACCAGATTTTGTTATTAAATTCTTTCAATTATAAATGATTGCTAACTATCTGGTTTTGATTTGGTATTGACTTTGAAGTGCTACCTCTATTGCAATACAATATAGTCACACTCTAGCAACGCTCTCCCACATATTTAGCTATTGTAACTGCGCTTATTTCCGTAGTTGGTATAAGTACAGTGGGTGGTAATAGACGAGAAATGTACAGTGTTCTACCATCTTGCTCATAACGTTTCTTTAGTCTTTCAGCAACCCTGCAGCCTGAACCACTGTAGGCGACCCACCCTTACAATAGTGTTCATAGGGCACGAGACATCATCCGACTCTGCCAACGTCGATTAGGAGATGCACTAGAGGATATATTTAAAAGCATCGGTCAGGAGATGTTTAGGGACATTGATTATGTAACGTCCCAGGTAAACTTAAGTCAGGTGTATAGGGGAATTTCTACCACAAAAGCCAGCAAAACACAATTAAAAACGGACTGCATCTTTAAGCGAGTGCCATTTTTAAAGTCCATCGGACCAACAGTGCCAATAGTTGAAATACCTTTATAAATATGTACCAGCAGGTAATGCAACAAGTTTAATTTTTATTTGGTGAGATAAGGAGGATGATCTCTAGGGCATTTGTCAACACAGTATAATGGGAGAATTTAAGCCCCCTTACAATACTTTTTATTGCCTTTAGTGTCAAAATCAGTGAGAAAGTGAAAGAAAACAGAAATAATAGAAGACCGCAATTACTTTGTAACTTGCCCTTTTTTTTCTCTTCTGTTATTGTGTGATATGAAAATGTGAATCAAGAAGCTTTATTTCTCTTTAAGAGTCTTTTGGTTTGTCCAGCTGTCAAATGTAAACATCAGAAAAAACTTTTAATCGAAATATTGCTTGCACATGGCCACTGAGTGGTCTGGTATAAAAGAGTCCTTCTTTTGACTTTGGCAAATGATTAACTTTTTGATTTCTCCATCATACAAACAGAGAACAAAACCAGAAAACAATAGCTAGTCATTTGTGAGATGAAAATGAGAGTTCCTGTACAAATCATCTGCTTTTCCTGTTTCCTATTTTCTGTTACCTTTGTGCAAGGTCAAGGTGAGTTTATTATTTTACTATGTAGAATGTTATGCATATTATGTGCACTTCCAACACTTTTAAGTGACCTTAAGTGGTTTCAAAGTGTGTTGACTAGTACATCTTTGTGTGCGTTTGTTTGTGCTTCGAGAGGACATTACATATGAAAATATAGAATCAGTTGCGAAAGCTTCATATGATGATGATGAAACAGTGAAATTGAACTGCAAGACAGGTTACATTGGCTTTTATAGTGTAAAAATGGACAATGGCTGACATTCATTGCACGAAGCTGCTCAAGTAAGAAAATTGTCAATTTTCAGAGTAAAACTTGTTTGATTTCTGCAGAGAAAAAATGTGGTCACCCAGGAGAAACACCAAATGGTGATTTTAAACTTATAGAGGGGAGAGATTACACTTATGGAGCAACAGTAGAGTATACTTGCAAGACAGGGTAAATGTGAAAAAGCATTTTCTTTGTTCCCTTCTATTCTCTTTACTAATTTATAAAGTTCAAATCTGTCCTGTTTGACTTGACACTGCTTACGCTTTGTGTTCATAATGTAGATACGAAATGGCAACCAGAATCAATCTGCGTCACTGTAGAATGAAAGGGTGGGATAATTCTATCCCTGTCTGTAAGGGTAGGCTATCTTGAAAATCTGTTTACATTATTGTCATTTGATTCATAAAGGTGCTGGAAGTGATTGTTATGGTAAGATACGTAGAGAACGATTCTACTCTCTGAAAGATATCACTGAAATAACTGTCCTGAGAATTCAATGATGACGTTACTGTTTACATAGACTAGGCCTGTCACCCTAGTCTATGTAAACATTAACTTAAAAGAGTCTGCAGGCCTCCAGAATTATTGTTTAGCCAATCAGAAGGCTTTTGAGGTGCTTTCTGCCAGTCACGCTTGGCAGTCTGCCAATCATTTTGCACGTTCACAACAGGCACTCCATACACGGGGAATCGGACAGAGAGCGAGATAGATAAAGTTAAATTGGTTTTCACAATGCAAAATGTTCAAGATCACGGACATTGTACATCGAAACAGCTCATATGCCGAGCTTGATTTGCTCTTACCTAACTTGACAGTTAAATATACCTTGGTAAACAGCAGGGGTGTAGAAATAGGGGCGTGTCTATGTCGATGATGAAAGATCTCAAACTGCTAACATTGCTTACAGCACCGCAAAGGTTGCCAGGTTTCCCAAAGCACAATGTAGAACATTAGTAACATGCTGGTTGCATTTAATCTCCATGACAGTTATCTCAGAATCAACGCTATCGGAGTTGCACGTAAAAATGTTTGTTCATAATAAACTCAAAAGTAGATTAGGCTACAACTTCAGCTGAACTTTCAACTTCAAATTTAAAAGGACACAAAATAAATTAAATAGATTTATTACATTAGACATAGACAATAGACATTATTACAGTCAATGTACACTATATTCAAGAAAATGTTTTTTTTTTATCTACAATGTCTATTTAAAGCTACATGATACATGATAGACACTACTGCCCTGTCCAAATACCCAAACTTGCGGTCTTAGCCACTTGAGAATGCGTACACGCAACAGGAAGTCTTAAATGCCAAAGTGCAGTGCCTTTAAAAGGGATAGTTCAAAACATTTTGTGTAAGAAAAATACCTATCTTTAAAACTTTATAAAGTAAAATATCTAGCTTCCGCCAAACCGCCATGTCATATACACCTAGGATGGCTTGAGGGTGAGTAAATCATGTGGTAATTTTCATTTTTGGGTGAACTAACCCTTTAATGCACACTAAACCCACACTTCGAGGCTAAGTG
Organism: Rhinogobio ventralis; assembly: GCA_039654625.1. Classification (NCBI taxonomy): domain Eukaryota; kingdom Metazoa; phylum Chordata; class Actinopteri; order Cypriniformes; family Gobionidae; genus Rhinogobio; species Rhinogobio ventralis. Next base: position 16,449,311 of record CM077217.1, on the reverse strand, counting down.
TATCCCATCATGCACTGTGTTTGGGAACTCATGTGCCCCGGAATCGCAAGATGTCAAAGAAAACATTCCATTTCAAGTTAAAATAATTAGATATTACATATAATTTGGTAGTAAAACAAAGTGTTGCACATTTTATTGGTGCAAAGATGAGTGGGCTATTTTGTACATTTGCAACTGCTTTTCATCACTTAATTAAAAGCACCACAATTTTTAAATTGTGTCTTCTGTTAGTTACAAAGCGACTACAGAAAAGACATTTAGAAGTTTATTTTAAAATGCAAAGTAATGAAAATAAAAGCTCTGTAAACAGTTGCACTTTGGTTCCATTGGGTAATCAAAAGTTACACACTTGCGGTCTTCATGGCAGTGCAAAGACCGCAAGTGTGGGTTTATTCCAGTTTTCTATAAGTATACTTTTAAACTAAAAATAAAAAAAGTATATTTTCAGTCTACTTTTTATATGCTTCTCAGAAATACACTATGTACTTCTCAGAAATATACTTAAAATTGCACTTAAGTATACTTGACTTATACTGACAGAAACGTCAAAGTATAATTTTGGCCTATACTTGTACTCTTTTGATTGAATACATAATTATACTTTTAATTATATCTCGAAGTATACTTGGCTTGTAATTGTGTTTAATCTTTTGATTGAGTAGCCTATTAAATATATACATTTAAACATATACAATATATTTTTACATAGTCTTATTAAACTTACATTGTTTGAAAATATTGATTAGAATATTGATATAAAACAGATATGTTCTTAATTCTGCATATCTGAATTTTTTTGTAGGCTAGTCTACTGGTAGTGTACATAGGAATTTACTTAATTTAACTTACTTAAATTTACTTTACTCTTTCCCCACCATTGACTGAATTTTCCAGCTATCCATGTTTTCACTGTGACTGTTATACGGTAGGGGGCGCTATGACACATCTTTTAGTACAGAATCTCCAGATCAAAATATAGGAGAAGCTGAAACAAGTTATAGAAAATTGCTCATGCAAATGTAAAATAAAGCAATCAAACAAACAGCATGTAAATCAAAACTCACTAATGTTACCAAATGAAATGTCGAACCAACGAAGAGGAAACGACTGAAGATTTGGGGGTGTTGATGGACTAAATCTACTACATCTGTGTTTTGATCATCATTCTGAATCTGATCAAGGCTTTGACAAAAATGCGTTTCTCAACTTTGTTTAAAATGTTCTTTATGAAACTTACCCACATTCAAGTGTAGATAAAGAATGCATAAAGCTATTTTATCATTAAAGTACAGTTAAAGGTATATTTCAAGTATAAAATAATAATATCTACATTTGAACATAGTAGTTGTCAGGGTTCAACCCTGGTAGGAAGACAAAGGAGGACAGATTCAAATCACAAAAGGAATTTAATATATAATGATCTCTTAGGCGAGTACAACAGTAAAACAACCAAACATGAACACAACATAAGACTTAAAAAACCAGACAAAGAGTGACAGAAATGGTAGAACTTAAATAGGACACACAAACGAGGATGATAACACACAGCTGGTACATGATAAACTAATGAAGACGGTGACCATGACAACAGACAAGTGGCGGGAAAACTAGAACAAAGGAACATGTGACAAAGGAGGAAAACACTGAAAGTCCATGACACAGAACATGGTGACAGTAGTATACTGAAAATGCTAAAATATATAAATAGTAAACTATAAGTATAATGTTGTGTTCACTTAAAGAAAACTTACAAGTATACTTGCAGTATAAACTACTAAACTAATATTTTACTGAGAGTACACTTCAAAGTGTAAAAAAAAATCATTTTATTAAAATAATAAACTTCTAGTTTACTTATAAGTTCACTTGTAGTACAGATGCAGTACAAATGAGAAATCTAGTTGTGCATTTAAAGTTTACTACTGTTAGACTTATAGTACACTTAAACATACTTTTATATACTAAAAGTGGGCCAATTTAGTCCCAAGCAGTATTGAAATAGTACACTTACAAGTTTACTACTAATACACAATGATATTAGTATACTTACTACATAAAGTATACCTACAAATATACTTGAACATTACTTAAGTATACTTCACAAAATGAACTTGAAGTATACTTTTTCGTAAGGGACCTGTTTACACCTGGTATTAAGATGCATTTTGGTCGATCGGATCACAAGTAGACGAGGGAGACACATTCCCATTTACACCTGGTGTTTTAATCTGTCTCTTCTGTCCACTTTCAACCACTTTAGTCCAGTCTTTTTTTTTTTTTCCTCGAGGGGAGGGATCTTATAATCTAATTTATGAAAATAAGCTTGTGCAATTTACATATGAACGTGCCTGGAGATGACAGAAAAACATATGGAGAGCAGCAGTTTTCGTTTCGAGCGTTTACACTCACAGATTTTACCCCCCAAAACACAATTTTTACCAGGAGACCCCCGCCCTTTAATTAGGATTAATCTATATTTAATTTATTATTTATTCAGTGCATACTGTTTGATAACTTTATTCAATTTCTGTATGTCTAACCGGTTGGAAGGCCACAGGTAAATATGACATTTTTTATAATGGGTTTATGTGAAGTTTGTTTTAAGTTCAAAAGTTTTTTGTTTTTTTTAAACCTAATAAATGTAGAAATTTATATAGTTTTCAATTATACTGTAATGTTGAATGTTTATCATTAATGTTTAAAAAAAAAATCTATTTCATAGAGACATCAGTAGCAGTAGGCCTATTAGTATTAGTAATACTGGCCTTCATAAAAAGACACCTGTAACGGTTCGGTGTGCACAGGAACAGACTGAAGACTCAGAAGATCCAAATATAAACTTAAATAATGCTCAGGAACAAACAGAAACACAAGGAAACACACTCCAACATAGAAGGGTAACATAACACTGACTAGACAAAGACTGAGTGAACAAGAGGAACTAAAATAGGAGACAGAAATGAGATAATTAACTAAACACAGCTGAACAGAACTTTACTAACGAGGGTAACCAAGGAAACAGACAAGTGGAAGTAAAATAAGACAAAGAAACATGTGACAGGATGAAAACAACTGAAAGATCAACTAAACAGACAGACATGTGACAACTCCCAACGTAGAAAGACCAACCGGGGAGGGGGGACGGGCACCCTGGAGTCCTTGAGGACCGAGGCAGGTGATCCGGGTCCTGACTGGCTGGGAAGCCTCCAGGATGGTGCCAGTGCTCAGGAGACCACGGAGGAGCCGGAAGCTCAAGGGACCACGGCGGCTCAGGGAGTTCAGGGAGCCATGTTTGTTCAGACCCTTCAGGGCCAGCCTCTGTGGATGGGACTGGATGAGGGATGTTATGTTCTTTAATTTCTTCAACAATGAAATCAAAACCATTAAGCCAGAGGATGAAATTAATGGACTCGACCAAGGACAAACAAGGCTCAGGAGACAGAAAACAAATGACTTCCTAATCCAGTCCCATCTGAAAGTAAGCGGTGAGCGTAGAATCACTCAAACTTTACAAACTCCTATACATACTGTTCCAGAGGACAACCACCCTGCTGGAGGGAGAGTATAAATTCTAAGTTTTGGTGTGGGTCTAGTCATCTGTAATGGTTGGGTGTGCACAGGAACAGGCTGAAGACTCAGAAGTTTGAAATATAAACTTAAACTTTAATAATGGTCAGGAACAATCACGGAAACAGCAGGGTAACATAACAGTGACTAAAAAAAGACTAGACTAGAGTGAACAAGAGGAACTTAAATAGCAGACAGAAACAAGATAATTAACTAATCCGAGAGCTTTCTGACCCCTCCATAGACAGCAATTTAATTAACAAGGCCCAGAAAGGTAGTAAAGACATTATTAAAATCGTCCATGTGACAACAGTGGTTCAGCCTTAATTTTATGAAGCGATGAGAATACATTTTGTGCGCAAAAACCTAACAAAACAACGACTTTATTCAACAATTTCGTTCTAGCCTGTGTCAGTCTCCTACGCAGTTTCCGTTGCAAACAGTGCAGTGCTTTCGAGATCTACGGCAGCCGATGCTGTTCACGTGAGCACCACGACACATGCGTGTGATGATGACACAGGAGATGCACTGTATTTACAATGGAAACTATGTAGGAGAATGACACAGGCTAGAACGCAATTGTTGAATAAAGTCGTTATTTTTGTTTGTTCTCGTCGCTTCGTTAAATTAAGATTGAACCTCTAGAGTCATATGGACTGTTTTAACAACCTTTCTGGACCTTGAAAGTGGTAATTAAATTGCTGTCTATGGAGGGGTCAGAGAGCTCTCGGATTTTATCAACAATATCTTCATTTGTGTTCCGAAGATGAACGAAGGTCTTACGGGTTTGGAACGACATGAGGTAATTTTTGGGTGAACTATCCCTTTAATTTCATATGATTAAAAGATAAATTAGATGAATGTTTTCTGTCTTCATTTGATTACCAGAAAATAGGCAACACAGAATTTGTGGGAAACGTAAAAAAATTCCAAAAGCCCAAAAAATTTAAATGGAAAAAAACTGAATCCAGAAAAATTTTAACAGAATTAAAAATAAAACGAGAGAAAAGAAGAGCAGTCAGAAGGAAAGTGATGACGACAGCTTGTAGGATAAGTGTGTCACAGAGTCACAGCCAACACCCAACACCCACCAACGTCCATGCATCGTCACCAGATCTCCACGCTCCGCCCACTCGTTCGCAATCCCCTGAATACTTATCACCGGCACCTGCAACTCATCATCACAGACACTATATAGACTCACACTCCCTTCACTACAGTGTCTGGTTTCGTCATATGTACCTGGACTCCTTACCCACTACTCACCTGAGAATCCACCGTCTTCTTCCTTGTCTCCAGTTCCTTGGTCCTCGTGTTCTCTATTCCCTGCAAACGACAAACTTCATTATCTACAACTAAGTGACTGTCCTTGTTTCTAATACTCACCTGAATACCTATTGCAACCTGTGTTCGTGTCTCTGTCAATAAAATTCACTTGAGTTCACCTCATCCTCTGCCTCCGTCTGTGTCGTGACAGAAGACCAGATCTCATGCAGAGCGCCATGGACACAGGCGGAGATCGCTGCCAGATCCATTCGCCACTCTGGTCGAAGCTGTGCGATCTTCATTACAACCGTCATCCACCAGCACTTCTCCCACAGTCCCTACGGATCTCGTGCACGCCGCCCACCATGCACTCCTGTACCCAGCACTCGCTGCCTCTGTCAGTCCCATGGCCCGACCAGCAACATTCTCCAGTGCGGGTGGAGGATTGCAGTGGGTTCCTTCTGCAGTGCTCGCTACCTGGAAGCCCAGTCTCAACTCTTCCCCACTGAACGCGCCCGTGTGGCGTTTGTGATTTCCTTGCTCTCGGGATGAGCATTACAATGGGCTCAACCTCTCTGGGAATCTAATGCTCCCGTAACCGCTACTATCGCTTCAATCACTTCCGGGAAGTGTTCGGTCAAAGCACCGCCGATCTTGCTGTATACAACCAAATCTACCATATTCGCCAAGGTGAAGAGATTCGATTTCATAACCTAGTGGCTGGAATGAATCTGCGCTTATCACAGCCTTTCGACAGGGTCTAAATCTTCATGTGAAACAGTTAATGGTCATGTATGATGATACTACGGGGCTTGAAAACTTGATCCAAAAAACCATCCGTGTGGCTCAATGCTATTCTGCATGCACTCTTCACATGCCCACTGCCAATCCTCTGCCTGCCACACCATCTGTCGCCCTTCCAGCACCAGAACCCATGCAAGTGGATTTTAATCGCCAGACTCGTGCAGAGCAACAGAAGAATCTTACACCATCTCTGTCTGTACTGTGGGGGAGAGGATCATGTCATCGCCGCCTGTCCCATCAGGCCACTACGCCCAGCAGTAAGTACCATCCAACTACCTGCCCGTATTGCATCTCTCACCAGAACTACGGTGTATTTCCTTAATTCTCATGTCTGTATTTCAGCACAAGCCCTCATCAATTCCGGCTCTGCAGCGAACTTCATCAGCCCCCAAATTCTCCAAAAGATGAACGTCCATCGTAAACGCTGCCAACAGGATCTCTGTGTCCATACGTTCCAAGGAAAAAACGCTGGGCTGTAGCCACATCCGGCATTACTCCCCCACACTGACGTTCCGCATAGGCTGTCTGCATACAGAGGAAATCACGTTCATGGTGCTGGAAGGCTCCACCGTGGACATCATCCTGGGATGCCCTTGGCTCACGCAACACCAGCCTGGCATCCAATGGAGCACGGGTGAGATCCTCAAGTGGAGTGAAGAATGCTTCCAAAACTGTTTCTCCAATCAAGAAATCTTCTGTGACTCTCCGGCCCTCTTCTCCCGACTCCGAAGTCCTTCCTCTCCTCTCCACTTCCATCGAAAGTCCTGAAACCAGCCACCACGTGGAAATTCCTCCTGAATACCAGGCGTTTCAGGATGTGTTCAAGCGGTTGGCAATGCAGCTACCACCTCACCGGCCATGGGACTGCGCCATTGACCTGCTGCCTAGGGCTACTCTACCCAAGGGGTAGAGTAGCTTCTTCGTGGCCAAGAAGGACAGAGGCTTGAGGCCGTGCATTGACTACCGCCATCAGAACTCCCAGATGGTGAAATTCAGCTATCCCCTTCCTCTGGTCCCGGCAGCTCTGGAACAGCTGCGAGGAGCTTGTATCTTCTCCAAGCTGGACCTGCGGAGCGCGTACAACCTCATTCATATTCGCCTGGGGGATGAGTGAAAGACTGCCTTCATCACACGTCAGGTCATTACGAATACCAGGTCATGCCATATGGCCTGTCCAACTCTCCCTCAGTGTTCCAGAACGATATGAATGAGGTGTTCCGGGAGTTCCTCCACTGCTTTGCAATAGTTTACATAGATGACATCCTCATTTTCTCCCGGAACCTGACCAAACATCACCAACACGTCTCCCAGGTCCTCGAGAAGCTACGCCAACACCACCTGTACCTCAAGTTGGAGAAGTGCGAGTTCCATATCCCCTCTGTGCAGTTCCTGGGTTATGTCATTGACCAACACGGCATCCAGATGGACCAGAGGAAGCTGGCCCTTACCCACTACCGTGAAGGAGCTCCAACATTTCCTGGGGTTTGCGAACTTCTATCGTTGCTTCATCCACAACTATAGTCTGCTCAGTGCACCCCTCACCTCGCTCCTCAAAGGCCGGTCAAGTCTCTGTCTTGGACTCCATCTGCCCGAGAAGCTTTCCACCAACTCCAAGAAGCCTTCCAGACCGCCCCGATCCTCGTTCATCCAAACCCTGACCTCCCTTTCATTGTCAAAGTCAACGCCTCATCTGCCGGGGTCGGGGCGGTGTTATCCCAGTGGCAGGGTGATCCTTCACAACTCCATCCATGTGCCTTCTTCTCCAAGAAGCTATCCCTGGCAGAGCAGAACTACAACATTGGGAACTGGAAACTGCTTGCCATCAAGCTAGCCTTGGAGGAGTGGAGACACTGGCTGGAGGGGGCTAACCACAAGTTTGAAGTGATCACCGATCATCGTAATCTAGAATACCTTCATGACGCCGAGAGACTGAACCCTCGCCAAGCCCCCTGGGCCCTCTTCTTCACTCGATTCAATTTCACTGTTTCCTACCAGCCCGGAACCAAGAATTGCAAGGCAGATGCCTTATCTCATTTGTATCAACCCGATCCTGAGACCTCCAATCTTGAACCTGTCCTCCCTCCAGCCATGATCGTTAGCCCTATCTAATGGTCCATCAACCAACGTATCGCCAAAGCCAACCGCTCCGAACCTCCACCGGGAGGTCCTGGTGATGATGCGGTACCTCCTCCTCCTGAAGTCGTTGAGGAAAAAGCCATCTACCAGTGCGGGCGATCCTTGACTCCCGACGACGGGGAGTATTGAGTACCTCGTGGACTGGGAGGACTACTAAGAGGGGGTACTGTCACTAAGTCACAGCCAACACCCACCAACGTCCATGCATCGTCACCAGATCTCTACGCTCCGCCCACTCGTTCGCAATCCCCTGAATACTGATCACCGGCACCTGCGCCTCATCACAGACACTATATAGACTCACACTCCCTTCACTACAGTGTCTGGTCTCGTCATATGTACCTGAACTCCTTACCCACTACTCACCTGAGAATCCACTGTCTTCTTCCAAGTCTTTCTCGTCTCCATTTCCTCTGTCCTTGTGTTCTCCATTCCCTGCAAACGACAAACTTTATTATCTACAGCTAAGTGACTGTCCAGAAGTGCTTGTTTCTAATACTCACCTGAATACCTATTGCAACCTGTGTTCGTGTCTCGGTCAATAAATTTCACTTGAGTTCACCTCATCCTCTTCCTCCGTCTGTGTCGTGGCAAAGAGTGCCACGATAAAATGTGAGTACCAAGCAGCATCTCCAGGTGCTCCCTTGAGAACCAAACCAAAAAGGTTATGTGCACCCCTGCTTATAACACCTAATAGACACTTTTTGCTATACAAAACTGGTAGTATGTAGTATTCTGTAAACAAAATAAAAAATGCACATGCTTTTTTCCTAATTTCTTTTTTCGGAAGCCAAATAAGCATTTGATGACAAACATACTTTTTGATCATTAATAAAGTACGATCTAGTATGCATGTATGCGGTATAAATACAATCCAAACATACACTAAGCAGTATGTTGGATGGTAGTATGTCTGTATGCAGTATACATAAAACAGTAGGCAAAATCAAATTAGAGTTTGGGTCCAGATTACTAACAGCTTGCACCTCTTTTGGTGTTAAACTACTGTCAGGATTTACTAAAGACATGCAGTGAAAAATTTGTGCTGAAAAGGCGTGGACAGGGTTATTTTTGCAGCTTGCATATGCATTTGAGTTTCCCTTTCAGAGGCAAAATTAATGAGAGGATAGTATTTAAATGAATCATGCAAGGTGATTTACTAAGGTTTGCACTCGTCAATGTATTGTGTGGCGAGCAGTGAGGCGAGGGACCGTGGACTGCGCGCCACACCGGTCTCGTCTCACGGAGGAGTGACGGGAGCATAAAAGGAGGAGCGACGACAGTGCAAGACGAGAGAGGACCAGGCCTGGATTTATGTTGTGTTTTTGTTTACGTTTGGTTTTGTGTGTGTGCGCGGCAGTCGTCCGTGAGGGGCTGCCGCGGTGACTTTCATTTTTGTTTATTTATTTGATTAAAGTTTTAAAAGTTTGCCGGTTTCCCGCCTCCTTCTTCCCGGAACATACAAACAGTGTTACATTGGTGCCGAAGCCCGGGAGGAAGGAGGGACATGCTGTCGAAGAGCCCTCGCTGCTGAGGGGGATCGCGGTGCTGAGGAGGTCGGGCAGCGCGGATGAGTAAAGACCGCGAGGGGCTGCCCGAGGCGGTGGTGCTGGAGCGAGTGAAGATCCGGTGGGACAGAGAGCTCGCTGCCGCGCCCCTGGGTCGAGGTGGGGTGGCTGCCGTCTGAGAGGGAGCGGAGGAGTCATCAGCGTTCGCCGTGGGCCGAAGCCTGCTGCCATCCGCCATGATGGGGAGGAGCAGGGAGCGCGGGACTCGCTGCCCTTAATAGGAGGAGCCACCGCCGGCCGCCAGGGGGGGAGGAGGATCGAGCCGTCCACCGAGCGTCCAGTGCCATCGCATGGCACCGCGAGGAAGAGCCTCTCGGCTGGCTGAGGACCGAGCGGCAGTGTGTCGGGGAACCGGACCACAATTTTTTTTTCCTTTTCTTTTCATTTCTCCTCTCTCCCCTCTCTCGTTTTGTCACTCCTCATGCTCCTGGCTCCGTTTCTCTCGCCTCTCTGTCCTTAACCCCAGGTACCCCGGAGGGGGAGTAGAGCGCAGTCTCGGGAGTGCCCCCCGGCCTGCGAAAGGTGTTGGGGGTATGTGGCGAGCAGTGAGGCGAGGGACCGTGAAAGCAGGCCGGTGACGAGCGATAATGAGCTCCAGCTGCGCGCCACACCGATCTTGTCTCACGGAGGAGTGACGGGAGCATAAAAGGAGGAGCGACGACAGTGCAAGACGAGAGAGGACCAGGCCTGGATTTATGTTGTGTTTTTGTTTATGTTTGGTTTTGTGTGTGTGCGCGGCAGTCGTCCGTGAGGGGCTGCCGCGGTGACTTTCATTTTTGTTTATTTATTTTATTTATTTTGTTTCCCGCCTCCTTCTTCCCGGAACATACAAACAGTGTTACATATTGGTATTTGCGACATTATTTACCACCCCAATTGCGTTCTCATGCTAATTTGTCCTGTTTAGTAAATCTGGCCCTTGACCTTTTTCTTAACCTAGTTTTGCATTATTGTGTCTTACAGTAACTTGTCAGCTTGACATGACCAAATCTGGAGTAGAAAAAACCATACCAGAGGGTAAAACTATTTTCAAAGCTGGAGAAACAGTGCAAATGATCTGCCCTGTCAAAAACCGTGACATTTACAACCATAAAACATTTACATGCGCAAATAATGGGAAGTGGGATTACAAGCCAACTTGTGAGGGTAAGAATGTAGAGAAACACTCCTGGATTTGATGCTGAATTCATTGTATATAATCAAAAGCATGTGAATCTGTTTTCAGAGTTTAGATGTGAAGTTCCACGCAACCAGCATGTGTATCTACCAGAATATTACTTCAGTGGAGATCTGAATTTGAATGTAAAAAAATCTTACAGCTGTGAGACTGGATATCATAAAATGGCAGCAGAGGCCACATGCACACAAGATGGATGGACACCAAAACTACTGTGTGTTGGTATGTTCTGCTGTAGAGTATTAAAATCTTCACTACTCACAAAATCACTTAATATAAATCCTATGATTATGTGGATGTTTGTTTTCTAGAAATTATGTGTGACCCACCAAAAATCCCAAATGCAGAGATTGTGGGAGTTCAGGAAAAAAAGTACAAAATCTCTTCAACAATAGAATATAAATGTCATCCTGGATTTGAACCAGAGAAGCTTGTACGAATCACTTGTGATTCCAAGGGTCAATGGACAGACATACAGACCTGCACTGGAAAGTTTCAACTTGATGTTTTGTTGTTTTGATCATAAACGTATGAATACATACTTTGAATGAAAAACTGATAAGATGATATCTTAGTTCAATAGTTAAATAACTGATATACACCAGACAAGCATAACATTATGACCTAATATTGTGTTGGTCCCCCTTTTGCTGCCAAAACAGCCCTGACTAGACCGCTGAAGGTGTGCTGTGGTATCTGGCGCCAAGATGTTAGCAGCAGATCCTTTAAGTCCTGTAAGTTGTGAGGTGGGGCCTCCATGGATCAGACTTGTTTGTTTAGCACATCCCACAGATGCTCGATTGGATTGAGATCTGGGGAATTTGGAGGCCAAGTTAACACCTAAAACTCATCGTTGTGCTCCTCAAACCATTCCTGAACCATTTTTGCTTTGTGGCAGGGCGCATTATCCTGCTGAAAGAAGCCACAGCCACCAGGGAATACCATTTCCATGAAAGGGTGTACATGGTTTGCAACAATGCTTAGGTAGGTTTGATCAGACCACACGGGCCAGCCTTCACTCCCCACGTGCATCAATGAGCCATGACCCTGTTGCCGGTTCACCACTGTTACTTCCTTGGACCACTTTTGATAGATACTGACCACTGCAGCCCGGGAACACCCCACAAGAGCTGCAGTTTTGGAGATGCTCTGACCCAGTCATCTAGCCATCACAATTTGGCCCTTGTCAAACTCGCTTATATCCTTACACTTGCCCATTTTTCCTGCTTCTAACACATCAACTTTGAGGACAAAATGTTCACTTGCTGCCTAATATATCCCACCCACTAACAGGTGCCGTGATGAAGAGATAATCAGTGTTATTCACTTCACCTGTCAGTGGTCATAATGTTATGCCTGATCTGTGTATGTGTCCTATATTAAAAATAATATTCTTATTAAAAGTAAGACAGACACTACATACACTAATGTTAATATTGTTGAGTATTCAAAAATAAATTCTCTTCTTATATACAGATGGTACCTGTCAGGAGAAAGAACTGAGAAATGTACAAATTCTGTTTGGACATCCAGGCATCACTTCACCTTATAAACCTGGGCATATCTTAGTTTTTCAATGCACTAATGTCAACATGAGGTTTTACGGCCAACGTGCAATAGAATGCCAGCCAGATGGGAGGTGGAATTACCCATATCCACAGTGTGGAGGTACAGACATATTCCATCAACTACAGGATTGTGTTTATATTTGGAAACGTTTCTATAAATCAGAATCAAAGTATTAATTAAATGTATTAATTTACTACCATCTGAACACGACCATCAACATTCAAAATTTTATAATTAACTAACAGTATTTTTCATATATTCCTCTAGGAACAATTGAGTGTTCCCAACCAACAGGGAACTTGCGATTTGTGACACTGTCACATGAGAAAACTTTCTACAGCAACTTTGAGATACTGACATACACGTGCAAAGAACCATACAATAACATTTCAGAAGGAGTTTTGATGTGTCAAAATGGAAAATGGAACGGAACGTTTGTCTGCAAAAGTGAGTCCCCCTCAAAATCTTGCATTCATATTTAATTACCCAGCAGCAGATCCAACTAGATCTATGATCAATCAATCCCAAATGTGGACTATGGGTGCATCAAAAAATATTATAAATGATACAATATATATTAGGGGTGTAATGGTTCAAATTGCTCACGGTTTGTAACACGGTTTTAGGTACGGTTCAGTATTTGCTATGTTCAGGGAAAAAAGGACTACTGTCGGTTCCACTTTATATTAGGTCGCCTTAACTACTATGTACTTACATCAAAATATAAGTAAAATGTACTTATTGTGTTTATATTGTATTGCAAAACACTGATATTGAGGTGGGATACGGGTAAAGTTAGGGACAGGTGTGGTGGTGTGGTATGGGATAATGCACCCTGCCACAAAGCAAAAATGGTTCAGGAATGGTTTGAGGAGCACAACAATGAGTTTGAGGTGTTGACTTGGCCTCCAAATGTGCTGAACAAACAAGTCCGATGCATGGAGGCCCCACTTTGCAACTTACAGGACTTAAAGGATCTACTGCTAACATCTTTGTGCCAGATACCACAGCACATCTTCAGGGGTCTAGTGGAGTTCATGCCTCGTCGGATCAGGGCTGTTTCGGCAGCAAAAGGTGGACCAACACAATATTGGAATATAAGCACGAGGCGCAGGAACGTAAAGCACGACAGGGAACAGATGACATCAAACAACGATCCAGCACAGGACTGAAGACACAAGGAGATTAAATAGGGGACAAACAAGGCAGGTAATGGGGAAGAACAGGTGGGGCAAATTAACCAATAATCAGATAACAAGAGGGGTGGGGTCAAGACAATAGACAGGAGAGCACATGACACAAACACGTGACGAGCCATGTGCTCACATCAAAATGACAAAAAACACCTAAGGAGGAAGATGGGGAATGGAAAGAGCAGGTGGGACAGGCCAAAAAGTCCTAGAAGGGACCAGGGAGGGACGGGAGGGACAGACCAGGGCGGGACACACAGTTCAGGAGGCCAGGAAGGCAACCTCAGTTCAAGGGCCCAGGATGGCGCACACAGTTCAGGGGGCCAGGACGGCGCACACAGTTCAGAGGGCCACCTCTCTGGACTCAAAACAGGAAGCAGAGTCCTCTCTGGACTCTGGTCGCGGGCTGGAGCCCTCTCTGGACGCTGGTCAGGGGCTGGAGCCATCTCTGGACGCTGGCCAGTGGCTGAAGCCATCTCTGGATGCTGGTCAGTGGCTGGAGCCATCTCTGGACGCTGGTCAGGGGCTAGCCATGGCAGGGTAATGCCTCTCAGCAGCTCTGGAAGAGCAAGACATCTGGGCAGCGCAGGCAGGGCAAGAGGCCTGGGCAGCGCATTTGGGACCACCAGACTTGGGACCACCGGACATGGGACCAACAGAATTGAGGACCCCAACATCAAATCCTCCCTGACCACTGAGCTCTCAGAGACAGAAGAAGCCTTTCCTCTCCTCCCTCGCTTGCGTCAAAGGCATAACAATAGTTGCCTCAAAGGAAGCGCCAGCCTCTTTGACAGAACTCCCCACCTGCCAAGCGATCAAGTCCACAAATCCCCCAAAATCCAGGTGATCCAGCGCTTCCATGACCATCCCGTCAACGGACTCATCAAGTGCATAATTGAACAGATAAGAGCCGCGTCGTTGAGTTCCAGCCCCTCAGCCGCGCTGCTGAACTCCAAGGCAAACTGTTTAAGATCCTCCCCCTGTTGGTGGAGTAAACTCAATGCCTTGAACTGGAGTATGCGCTCGAAGCGGGGGCAGGTGTCCGTTGGTGTTGGTGGCCGAAATGAGCCCTTCCTCTGCCGAGTCCTCATAATGGCTGGATCGTTATGTCAGGAAAAGGTAAAGGGAGCAAGGACTCAAGTGCAAGAAGAGGGTGATTTTATTAAATAATAGAATAAAACAAACAAACAAAATACCCACAAGGGGGAAAACCAACTTAACATAAACTAAACACGAGGAGCAGGAACGTAAAGCACAACAGGGAACAGATGACATCAAACAACACAGGACTTAAGACATAAGGACATAAAGAGATTAAATAGGGGACAAACAAGGCAGGTAATGGGGAAGAACAGGTGGGGCAAATTAACCAATAATCAGATAACAAGACACAAGGAACATGTGATGAGCCATGTGCTCACACCAAAATGACAAAACACAAGCACATGCACAGAAAATAACAAAAACCCAACATGTGCTAAACAAGACAAAACAGACATGTGGCACAGTTACTAAGTACAAGGTTTTGAAAACAGTACCGTTATTGTCTAAACTACCAAATCACAAATTTGTTAAAAGGGTGACTTCATGTGAATGTGTATTACGGGTTCAGTCTATAGTAGGGATGCGCGGTATACTGGTACTGGGGAATTACCGGTATATATTTTATTTCAAACGATACGATATCATGACTTTGCTCATTTCGGTATATGCTGCTGTTCTGCAGTTCACCGCTAGATGGTAGTGTACTACCCAAACTTCGCGAAACCGGCAAATGTGACAACATAGAGGAACAAGAAATGTACAAACAGGGATTCAAGCCGGCTCTTTTGTATCCGGCTAGACTTTGTATAATGACCAGGGAAGGGAGCAACAAGTGGTTCATTGTGCCCTTGGACTGCAATACAAGTTGAATAGTTGTTGTATACCAAATTTGAGGCTGAATAAATTTCATTTGAAACGCTGTTAAAATACATTTTAATTTATTGGCCTTGCAGTAATAATTCTAATTCTGATATTCTCGTGGTTGGGGGTTATAAAGTGTTGTTGGGGAAATACAAGGATATAATAAATAAATAATAAATAAAATAAACTATTTAATAAGAGTAAGAAGGAAGACAAGGTATCCGTAGAGATACGCAAGTTCTACCAGAAAGACTCGGGCGGCCAGATGAAGTACGATGAAGTAACAAATTTATTAACAGACCAGCAAGTATTATATATAGAGGTTCTTTGGCGTAGGCCCCGTCCGTAGCTCATCCGAGTGTGATAAGTGACGTAACATTGAATCTACCTGGCAGAACTTTCCGCTAGAGCTTCCATTTCTTGGTTGTTAGTTTAAAGGGAGAGCTGGGTTGGGTATAAGGGACAGACTGTTGTTGGTCTTTTATGGATCTTGTTTTTTTTCCAGTTGGTTTTTTTTTTCTATTCCTCTTCTATGTGTATATCTTTTTTTGTATATTTATTCAGGACATTTCATGGATCAGGGTACTGCAATAATTATACATGATTCAAATGGCTGGTAGCACAACAAATATTTTGTTTTATCTATTGGAATGTAAAGGTTTTGAATAATATTGTTAAAACTAAAAAAGTTATTTCACATTTACAGTTTCTGACCTGGAGGAAATTAAGTTGTTTCAAAATATTATTTAGATCTTTATTCCTCAGAATGTAACTCAAAAATGTGGAATGGCCCAACCCCCTTTGATCAACTAATATTCCCATGCGTTAAGAATGACTCCGCAAACGATTTGGACAAGCCTGTGTCTATCACAGAAGTACAAGAGGCAATTAATTCACTTCAGAATGGCAAATCTCCTGGCCCCGATGGTTTTACCATTGAATTTTATAAGACCTTCTCCTCTGTTCTAGCTCCAATTCTACAAAGAGTATATAATAAGGCTTTTCTTTCAGGCCGGCTCTTAACAACCATGTCTGAGGCATTCATTGCTGCTTAAGAAAGATAAAGATCCACTGCTTTGCAGCAGTTACTGGACAATTTCATTGTTAAATGTGGACTTTAAAATTCTATCTAATGTTCTTGCCCTTCTACTGTTCTTTCCCCTGACCAGACAGGTTTCATGATTGGGAGACACTCTTTTTAGAAGACTTTTTAATACAATCCTCTCTCCAAGCTCCAACACTGCCGAAGTTGTGCTGTCTCTCGATGCTGAGAAGGCATTCGACAGGGTTGAGTGGGAGTATTTGTTTTTTATTCTAGATAAATTTGGATTTAGCTCCAATTTTATATCATGGATTTGTTTATTATACTCCTCCCCTGTAGCATCAGTGCACACCAATGCAACACACTCTAAAGTCTTTCCTCTTCACAGAGACACATGCCAGGGTTGCCCTCTTTCGCCTCTTTTAATTTCCTTGGCTTGTGAGAAAAAGTTTAAGAGCATTACTCAGTTTGGAACCTAACTGTCCCTTTATGCAGACGACCTTCTTTTATATATAGTTAACCCCATTACCACCAATTCTCAAAATTTTTGAATCATTTGGCAAATTCTTTGGTTACAAATTGAATCTTAAAAAGAGTGAATTGTTTCCTATCAACTCAGCAGCTGAGACACTTTCCCTTTAAGTGGACTCAGGAAGGATTCAGATATCTAGCTGTATTTATCACTAAATCTGTCAGCGCTATCTTTAGAAAACATTTTCATTCTTTAATTGATGTTTATAAGGCAAATATAACATTTTTATATCTTGTCGTGGCAAAAATGAACTCTCAGTTGCATCACTGAATAAGAGACAAACCTTAGCCAATTGTCTTTATAAAGTTTTATTTTCTTGCAAGAAAAGAGTCACAGTCATACAGCCGCCCTGAATGTCTGCAGAGTGCTAACTGAAGACATAACAGAAGCCACAATCTCTTATACCCCCAATGTGTAAACAATCCTTCTCAGTAGTTTTCCACACATGGTAAAAGAAAGAAAACACAGCACACAGAATTAGAATTAGTTCTGCCCGACACCTTTGGTATAGGAGAGCCCTCAAATAAGGTGTCCCGCGACCCCTAAGGTCACAAACCAGTCTCTGTGTCTGTTAAGTTTAGTGGTGTCCTGCATGGCAGAAACACATGTTAGCTCCTGTGTGATCTCAAACATATGTCTAAATAATTAATCTTCCTCTGTGATTAAAAATTTCCTACCACAATCTCTTCAGCATATACCCATTTTCATTAATAAATAATTTTTTGTCAGTCTAAATCCGACAACTAACTCTTTTTGTCGGTAAGTATGCAGAGACAAGGCGAAAGGTTCTTGAACTCCCAAAGTCCAAGGGGGGGCTCTCTTTACCAAATTTTCAACAGTATTACTGGGCTTGCAATATCAATATGCTTTTGTATTGGACCAACTTCTCCAGAGTTCCTGAGCACCCTGCTTGGGTCCAAATGGAATTGTCATTCTCAAAATTCCCTTCATTCTGTGATTTGTTCTCAGCTTCCTATAAATAGTAAAAATGTCTCAGACAGTTTTGGCCAATACTCTTAAAATATAGGTTAAATTTAGGAAGCAATTTGGCTTAATCAAACCATCAGCTCTGGCTCCTATATTGAACCATTTATCTTTTCTACCATCAAGGACCTTTATGACAATGGAATATTTTTATCTTTTTCAAAACTGTCAGAAAAGTTTGAGCTTCCTAAAACGCATCCTAGTTTCCTAATCGTCCTCCTGATTAAAAAAAAAACACCCTGCTCTCTTTTAACTCAGACAGAAAAGGGCGAATCTCTGTTATTTATGAGTTAATAGATTAATTAAATCCTGAAATCCCAAAAATACATGGGAATAAGAGCTGGGGGTCACTATACTTGAAACAGAGTGGGATTATGTAATTGATTTAGTACATTCTTCCTCTACAGGTGCTGGTCATATAATTAGAATATCATCAAAAATTTGATTTATTTCACTAATTCCATTCAAAAAGTTAAACTTGTATATTATATTCATTCATTACACACATACTGATATATTTCAAATGTTTATTTCTTTTAATTTTGATGATTATAACAGACAACTAAGGAAAATCCCAAATTCAGTATCTCAGTAAATAAAAAAAAGACACCTGGTGCCACACTCTAATCAGCTAATTAACTCAAACCACCTGCAAAGGCCTTTAAATGGTCTCTCAGTCTAGTTCTGTAGGCTACACAATCACGTGGAAGACTGCTGACTTGACAGTTGTCCAAAAGACGACCATTGACACCTTGCAAAAGGAGGGCAAGACACAAAAGGTCATTGCAAAAGAGGCTGGCTGTTCACAGAGCTCTGTGTCCAAGCACATTAATAGAGAGGCGAAAGGAAGGAAAAGATGTGGTAGAAAAAAGTGTACAAACAATAGGGATAACCGCACCCTGGAGAGGATTGTGAAACAAAACCCATCCAAAAATGTGGGGGAGATTCACAAAGAGTGGACTGCAGCTGGAGTCAGTTCTTCAAGAACCACTACGCACAGACGTATGCAAGACATGGGTTTCAGCTGTCGCATTCCTTGTGTCAAGCCACTCTTGAACAACAGACAGTGTCAGAAGTGTCTCGCCTGGGCTAAAAAAAGGACTGAACTGCTGCTGAGTGGTCCAAAATTTTGTTCTCTGATGAAAGTAAATGTAGCATTTCCTTAGGAAATCAGGGCCCCATACTCTGGAGGAAGAGAGGAGAGGCACACAATCCACGTTGCTTGAGGTCCAGTGTAAAGTTTCCACAGTCAGTGATGGTTTGGGGTGCCATGTCATCTGCTGGTGTTGGTCCACTGTGTTTTCTGAGGTCCAAGGTCAACACAGCTGTATACCAGGAAGTTTTAGAGCACTTCATGCTTCCTGCAGCTGACCAACTTTATGGAGATGCAGATTTCATTTTCAAACAGGACTTGGCACCTGCACACAGTGCCAAAGCAACCAGTACCTGGTTTAAGGACCATGGTATCCCTGTTCTTAATTAGCCAGCAAACTCGCCTGACCTTAACCCCATAGAAAATCTATGGGGTATTGTGAAGAGGAAGATGCGATATGCCAGACCCAACAATGCAGAAGAGCTGAAGGCCACTATAAGAGCAACCTGGGCTCGCATAACACCCGAGCAGTGCCACAGACTGATCGACTCCATGCCACGCCGCATTGTTGCAGTAATTCAGGCAAAAGGAGCCCCAACTAAGTATTGAGTGCTGTACATGCTCATACTTTTCATGTTCATACTTTTCAGTTGGCCAAGATTTCTAAAAAATCCTTTCTTTGTATTGGTCTTAATTAATATTCTAATTTTCTGAGATACGGAATTGGGGATTTTCCTTAGTTGTCCGTTATAATCATCAAAATTAAAAGAAATAAACATTTGAAATATATCAGTCTGTGTGTAATGAATGAATATAATATACAAGTTTCACTTTTTGAATGGAAGTAGTGAAATAAATCCAATGTTTGATGATATTCTAATTATATGACCAGCACCTGTATATGCGCCAGGCACAGATTGATGCAATGTAAGATTCTTCATAGAGTACACTACACCAATGCCAGACTATACTAAAATATACCCGGACAGAAGCGACACTTGCTATAGGTGCATCTAAAATATTTGAGACTTTTGAAAAAATATAATATAATAAAATATAATAATATTAACCACCCTTTTAAACCTGATCTGCCTTCAGCAGTACAGCGTTGTTGCTTTCCCCACACTATTGGCCAGGAGGCTCATTCTCCTTAAGTGGAAACATGCATCCCCTCCTTCATATGATAGATGGCTGTGGTTTATTTATTTATTTTTAAATATACAAGATGTTGTATCTGCACAAAATGCCAATAAAAATATTTTTTTAAAAACATAGAGGAACAAAATGGATAAAGTAATCTCACTCAACACGCCCATATAAAGAGATGAGTAGAAGTGAAATTTGGAATTACTTTGCTTATAAAACTGATGAAGAACCATCAATCCTTGCCAAGCATTTGTCACTTGCCCATCCTGACTTGTACAAGACATTAAGAGATCGACAGGCGAGTGCATCGTTCAAACGATCTAATTTAGACATTTATTTTCTTTTAACACTGATCAACGCACAAACATAAGATCGTATTGTTTAAATACCACGTTCGTTTCAACCAATGACGTTTAGATCTCATAATATTTGCACTTAAAGGGATATTTCACCCAAAAATGAAAATTAGCCCATGATTTACTTACTCTCAAGTCTAGGTTTATATGACATTCTTCTTTCAGACGAATACAATCGGAGTTATATTAAAAATGTAAAACTGCTAACTGTCGTACGCACGCGCGTTCATGAGAGACTGGCTACTATTATTACACATGCCATGACCCATGCTATTGCACTATTGAAATTCACGTAAGACATAACCGACTGTGTTTATGTGAATATTTACTAAAAATGGACATTTTGACATAATTGTGTGTATTTTACTGTTTAAGGAAAAACAACTTAATTTGGAATGCGTGAGCTCTTTACAGGTTGTGTGTGCATTGTTGGTATGAGCGCAAATTACCAACATGTATTATGAAATGCTATAAAATCGCTTGTTCCAGTTGGCAAGGTTTAAAAAGACGTGGGCAAGTGAATTCTGTCCACTGTCCCAAAACGAAAGTGTTGAATCGGAGCGCAGAGATTGCTTTTATAGTACAGGTGTGATGCCTTTTTAAGCCAGAAGCAGTTTGCTCATTTTGGGAGATTTAGAGAAGGGAGACGCGCAGTAATGCTGAAATTACTTCTCACAAGAAAGTTTTCAAATTACTGATTTGATGTGATAATCAGTGTTGATTAATTTACTAATAAAAATTTGTGGTAATTTCCTGCTTTATAAACGCAAAACCTGCGAGAAGGAGGAAAATTAAAACCTGCGTGAAAATTCAGACCCAGATTTAATATCAGTACTTCAGTATTAGATTGTGGTACCATACCGAAGCCAAAATTGTGGTATCGAGCCATCCCTAGTCTATTAGGCATGTAGAGTTTCTTTACAAAGTGACATCGCCAACTAATGGCCTGGCAGCAGAATACCGTTTGACACCGTTTTCACAAATTAGTATTTTTGCAGTTCACACCGAGATGATAATGTTATTGTTTTCAAAAACTTACACTTTGAATCCTGTTTTTCAAAAGTTTCTCTCAGCATAGTTTTTTTCTCAGCATAGTTCAACGAGTTTGTGTTTCCTGAAACCATAGTTCTAACGAACATTCACAAACAGCATGGAACGACAGCTCTCGACCTGTGGTTAGTCATAGCACCTGCCCTGTACAGCTATCTAAGTAGCATAGTTTCTTGTTTCCATGACATGTGGACTTAATAAATCTTGAGTAAAATAACAAAGCTGACATTCAGCACAATCTATGTATTATATTTCCAATACATACAAATTTCACTTACATATCTTAGTACGTCAAGAGATTTAAAGCACCATTTTTGAAGAGTGCATGTGTGTATGTGCTCTAGTACGCAAGAATGAGCCTTTTGAATCTGAAATGAGAATTTACAGATGTCATGTCTGTAATTTATAGCAAAACATCTAGCATTAATTTGATCTCAAACAGATTCATTAAAATAAGTTATTACTCCACCACCTGCATGACATCATTAACCAACATCGTTGAAATTTGCGACAATAAAGTTTTGGGAAAGCTAGATGATTTCTTTAACAATCGTATGGCAGTTAACCAGCAAGTCGTTTGTATAGGAAACACTCCCCTGTTTAGTTTCTTTGTTATGGTTTTCCCTGTCACTGTTTTGCCTGATTTTTAGGGGGCTGTTTACACAACACCGTTTCAACTAAAAACGTAAAACTTTTTTGGCCGTTCATTTACATGACAATGGCATTTTGGTGTCCTGAAAACGTGGATCCGTGTGAATGGGGATCGTTTTGACACTGATGTCGTCTGTACGTGGAAAACTCTAAGAAAAAACGTTCTCCGTTTTAAGCATATCGTTGTGTAAACATACTCTGGTTCTGTGTATTGGGTTGTGGTGTATATTCCGTGTGTTAATTAAAGTCTATGTATATCAGTCATTCTGTGTCACGCATTTCTGTTTTGATTCTGTCTACACGCACACGTGACAACAATCTTAATTTCAGCATGATTCACTAGTGCATTATCAGAGGTAGTCATCATTTTATACCATGATGACGTGGTCTGTCTGAATACTTAATTCTTTTAATCGGTTTAATCACCGTTCTATATTAATGTGCTGCCTTAATGAAGCGCAATCAAAAACACACACATACATAAAGTCACTTGCACTAAGACAACAGAGATCGTGCTTCGCACACAGAAACATTCAGAAGCATAGAGACTTGTTGTCAAGGCTGCACACACAGACTTATTTTTATTTGTTTAGGTGGGATCTGTCCACCACCTCCGTATCTTCAACATGGAGACTGCAGCATCATCAAGAAGACGGAAAAAAATGTGATTACAGAGGTATCTTACACTTGCCAGTCTTACTATGTGCTGGACAAGCAACAGGAAACGTATAAGTGTGTGGATGGAAAATGGGAGACTCCTCCGAAATGTCTGAGTGAGTCATTCTATTACAAATGAATTTTCTCTGTTTTTCTAGTTGTTTTGTAGTGTTTTTCACTGGATGCTGTCTCTATCATAGGGCCTTGTGAAGTTAATGACATAGTTGAGAAATACAATTTAAAGCTCCCTACAGAAAAGGTCTATATGCCACATGGTAACAAGTATAAACTTAACTGTAAAGATGGGTGGAGTACTGGAAGTGAGATGAGAGCATATGTGGATGTGTCGTGTTCTAATGGGAATCTACAGATTGACAAAAGTTGTGAGTATAGTTTGTCTCGTTTTCAGAACCTGAATTAGTCATGTTGGTGTTCTGTACATTTATTTATTTATTTGGTTGTTTCTTTAGGTGATACACAAAACAACTGAGGTAATTGAGGTAATGTAACCTAGTTACATTGACTTCTGTTATTTGATTTCAGATGTTTTGTAGCACTAAATGTTGATGTAAAAAATGACTGTCAAACCCAAACTGATGAATATTAAATATTTTCAGTGGCCTAATGTAAAAATGCAGCATGTAATGCATGTGTTTGTGAAGACGGACAGACACACACACTCAAGTGTGTGCATATATCCCATTTCCATATCCCTTCCCAATTATCTCAGAAATTATTTGTATATTTTATCTGTGTCAACATTCCTTTAACAACCCTTGTAATTAAAAACATGTTAATTATAATTACTTTGATGTGGATTTTATTTCAACATATATACATTTATGCATTTTATATATGCAAAAATTGAACTCTGCAAAAAAACTTTCAGGATACTCTATTTTAAAGATCTTAAATCCAAATATGCTGTACATATCTTTATTGGAAATTGTTTAAACTATGTTCTTCATGCTTGTTCACTAAACCTTAACAATTATTGCACATGCACCTGTTGAAAAATCCTTAAAGTGCCCCTATTATGCTATTTTAAAGGTTCCTAATTTTGTTTTGAAGGTCTCCTACAACATGTTTACATGCATCCAAGGTCAAAAATATAATTTACATAATATACATTACGCACCTCCACATTTTTTAATGATTCTCAAACGACTCATCCAAAGATTCAGTCTCTGAAAACCCCTCCTTTCCGTGAGACTGCTCTGATTCGCCAAATGGCCCAGTCTGTTGTGATTGGTCTATTGCATACAGCGCATGTTGGAAGCTAAACGCACATTACAATAAACTGAATTTCAGCTCCGGAGGCTTTCTAAAGATTGCACAACACTGTAAATACAGTAACAATGGTGTCAATTTTACCATATCAATCCGAGCACGAGTCCGATGATGAAACATTGGAAGAACTAGTTATTCAACCCGAAACTCCATCGCAAGGACAACTTGAGCAGGATATTTCTCAGTGATATGCTACTCATTTTGTGGTACATTATGAGATGTTGCAGCTGTATTTCCTCACCATCAGCATTAACAAGTGTATGTCCATCAACAA
The DNA here is from genome assembly GCA_039654625.1 of Rhinogobio ventralis. Taxonomy (NCBI): domain Eukaryota; kingdom Metazoa; phylum Chordata; class Actinopteri; order Cypriniformes; family Gobionidae; genus Rhinogobio; species Rhinogobio ventralis. Next base: position 16,425,054 of record CM077217.1, on the reverse strand, counting down.
ACCGATGTGTATATTTCTAATTTATTGCGGTGCACCTGTAGGAACTGTATTATTAATTGTATCAATAACATCACATAGTGCCGAGCACTAACATGAAGACTGATGTAACATTCAAGTTTGTAAAACAAATCTTGCTCAATCCGTTATCATTACTCAAAGTAGTAAGAACGATAGACAATATGCATTAATGCACAATATAAAACACAAAACGACGTATTTTGAAAACCCAGTAGAAAATATATATACATCACTAATTAATCATACTTATAGGTTGTGATTCTGAGGAGCAATCTGGTCCAAATTAGAAAAAGGGCCCTATTTTAACGATCTGAGCGCATGGTCTGAAGTGCATGACGTAGGTGCTCTTAAGGCGTTTCCGAGTCCACTTTTGCTAGTTTAACGGCGGAAAAAATGTTTGGCGCCAGGAACATGGTCCAAAAGGGTTGTACTTAGTCTCTTAATGAGTCATGGGTGTGTTTTGGGTGTAACGTACAATAAACCAATCAGAGTCTCATCTCCCATTCCCTTTAAACACCATGGCGGATTGCTATTTACATGGCGGAATATAGACACCCTCAACCTGAAGAGTCATTTTAAATACATGTGTGTATTGCCATGATTGGTCAAATAATAAGCCAATATCATGCGTCATTACTGCAAATAGGTAATTCTGATACATGCAGTGACTATCCATTATGACATTTTAATCTTTATGTACACAATAATAATCTTTTACATTGTAATCCTTTTATTTGTAATATTTGGCATGTTTGTGTGCTGCTGCACGTCCCTGTGTGTGTAACAAGCAGAGTGGTTGGTATTAAAAAGTCTTAAATGCCATTACATTTTGTATCATCTTTTCATTATGTATATTTGAGGTTGTATGCTAAAGTTTGCCTGAATTTAATCATTGCATAGGCGAATAGTGGGATCCTGTGTAGTTTCTTTATGGAATCCCACTAGATTTGACATCATCTGTTACCTTGCTCACTGACTGACTGCACTGCTGCGTGATAGCCAGTGCTGCGTTCCAGTTTGTTTTTATTATGCCCTTCACTCGCTTACTTCCCTCCGTCTCATTCACTCGGATGTGCATCATTGCTTACGTTGCATGAGTGCCCACTACTGGCGGAACCTTTGCAATGGGCTGAACTGGAACGTCCAAGCCCTTGATCACTTGGAATCCACTATGGAGTTGATTTATTTTATTTTTTTTCCCTTACAAAATTGTTTAATGCAGCATTCTATATGTATATAGGTGTGTTTGGGTTGTTTTAAATGTTTTTAAAAAAAATAATTAAAATATCATAGTTGTTTGTGGTGGGGTAAATCAAATGCGGTGACGTCACAATCGTGTTGCATTGTGGTATATGAAGCTGCCTGAAGTGTACATATGAAGTAGACTCGCTCCCTCTGTCAAAATTGAAGGAGTGAGGGTCTGTCCATATAAACTTCCCTTGTCCACTTCATGAAGTGGAACGCACTTCAAAAATGGCCACGGGGATTCCCCCAAGGGGAAGTGCTTAGGGAAGTTAGCAAGTGCGTGTCTAAAAGTGGAGTGGAACGCAGCACAAGGCTCCAGACTGCGACCATTTTTCCCGCCTGTGCGAGCGCAATTTTGTTAGCGGTCGTGCTGGCGTGACCACCACAACATTGTCCAACATGGAAATTGTAAACTTAATTAAAGCAGAATGAAGCAGATCTTTAAAGCGAGCATGAGCAGATCTTGATCACGTGACACTGCTACTACACAGCGCTGGGAAAACCAGGAAAGAAAGCATTTGAATTTGTCACAGAATTAAGAGCATCGCTTTGAGATCTAGTGAGAAGCATTCAAATTCAGTGCAGAGTTCTCCGTTATTAACTGTAGATCTCTATCAGATCAAACAGCGCTGACGTGGAAACCAGGAGAAACATTGTGCCACGAATGAGGGCTTTCACTTCACAAATTAACAACACTCGCCATGGATTTAATGTAGTAATAATAACTGTAACCGTGGAAGTTTGGCAGTTAGTACTATGGTTTATGGTTAAGCCTATGGTTTATGACATGGTCTATGATAGTAGCTCTTATTTCATCAGTTACCTTAATTCTGGCCCTTCTTTGAGCGCCACCATGCATTCTAACTCCTCAATCTCTACCTTGTCCTTGTCCAGGCATTCCCCTCCCTTGCCCTTGTCCCAATCCTCTACCTTGTCCTGGTACTCATCTTCCTCTCCCTCGCGCAGGCATTTTTCTTACTTTCTTTGTGTTGCTCTATATTGTTCCTTTTTCACACAAGATCTGCCCAAAGAGGCCCTCTATTACTGTATACCATATGATCATGTGATTGAAACAATTCCTAGATGGGAATCAGTTGTGATTTATATATTTGCATAACTTCAATCAGCTGTTTCTCAGTAACAATGGAATAAAATACAGGGAATATATTTGTGTTTCAATTCACAATATGAACAGCTGTTCACTTTGACTTTAGCCTATAAGTTAGGTTTAGAATGTGATGTTATCTGTTCTGACATACAGTGTTAAAGCACTGGTAAATTTGGCGGTAAAAATCCATTGTTTTGGTCTTGGTTGAGCTTGTGTGTAAAATAAGTTCAAGCATTTAAAATGTGTGTTAACTGTATGCATTTAGTGCAAAAGCTACAAGAAAGGTGTTCAATGTGTAGCCTACACAGACAGATGTTGTGCTAACTGCGTGAAGAATTTTAGGTAAATTGTTAAATGTATTGAAAAAATTGTCATAGCGATTGTAAAAAACTGTAAGGCAAGACCATTTTCAATTAGTTTTTCTCAGTTTTTGCAAATATTGTAGCACTGATTATATTCTTTAAGTTTAATAACCTCATTGAAAATAAACAAAATTAAATGGATCATATAATATTTAGTTTGACATTTAAGTTAAATGTAAATAATAAAAAATAAAAAATAAAAAAATGTTTACCCTATTCATTGAATATGTCAACTCAGCTACCACATGACAGCTGTTTACTTTAAAGTTAAAGACCTTTGAGTTTAACATTTCAATGTTTACCAAAAGTCCACACCGTAAGATCCTGTAAATGACATCCAGCTTTTACGGTTTATAAAAGACAAACATTATTTTTTCAGTGTGAGATAAGGAATATCAGTCAGTGTTTCCCAACCATGATCCTGGAGGCCCCCCAACACTGCACATTTTGCATGTCTCCCTAATCAAACACACCTGATTCAAACGATCATCTTATTAGTGGAGACTCCAAGACCTGAAATGGGCTTGTCAGATAAAGGAGACATGCAAAATATGCAGTGTTGGGGGGCCTTTGGGGAAACACTGAAGGTCATCTAGAGACAACAGCAGTTTTAGTTTTTTTAGTTTTAAGCACATTCAGATACTTTAAGTGCCAAACTCTTTTTCTGCCTTAATGTATGTTTAAATATTATGAAACTTAGATTAATGAATCGAATAGTGTTCTTCTTTAAACATAAAGAGCAGTCAGTCAAAAAACATAACCAGGTTTAACCTGTAAAGCACAGCCTTGAACACATCAAATATTTTTGGATTTGAATATACTTTCCTTTTGCTTCCTGTTTATATGTTACATAAATGTGACTTAAGAAGTTTGGTAACTTGTCCTTTGGTTTGTCCAAATGTGTCACGATCCCGGTTCTGTGTCTTTTGTTTTGTAAGGACTTTTATGTCGAAGTGCATTCTCTGTTCTCATTGTTCTCTTCCTGTTTGGTTTCTGTCTATCCTTGTTGTTGTATTAGTTGTTATAGTTATAGTTGTTATATGTTATAGTTACACCTGTCTTTAATTATAATTGGTTTCTCTGTGTATTTAAGCTTGTGCCTTTTAGGCCACACAAAACCAAAGCTTTCCCTATACAATTTTTTTTCCCCCTCGTCTCAAGAAATATCTGCATACACACGAAACCACTGAAACCGACTCAAAACGATGTAGTAAACATGCCAGGCCAGTATGTGGTGCTGTAATTCTGCCACAGAAATACACAAAAAATGGAGAAGAAGAGTTGTGGCTAGAAGGGGTAAAGCAATGATAGGAAGTGAGGCAAAATCTCACGATAAAATAACAATAAAGAAATTTTCTAATTAAATAATTAGTAATTAAATTACGCAATATTGATGTATGCATGCCCAGTGCCGTATTTGTATTCCTTCTAGTCTTTACTGTGCGGGACGTGGTGTGATGACATCAACGCTTCACAAAATATATGGATTGGCTATACACAACGCAAGGGTGTCAGTTTCAGATTTATCCACTCTGGGACCTGGTTTAAAAAAAAATCAGTTCCCTTTCAGTCGGTCATGTTCGACGTACGTCGGACGTCACCGACGAATTGGGATCACTTCTGGGAGCCCCTATCAGCTTCGAGATATAGAGAACGGGCCAATGGCCATTGGCGTGCGAGATTTGCATCTCGCGCTACGCCCCGTGCTGCGGGTATAAACAGGAGGCGAATGCAGCGCACTATTGTCATTCACTTCGGAGCCGAACACGGTTTTGACGAAGGAGACTATTCCTGCTTCAGCAGAGAGAGAAAGAGAGAGAACGAGAGAAGACACTTCTTTGAGTGCTGGGAGAGAAGGCACGATCAGCGGCGGCCGCGAGCTCACTGATACAGTGATAAACTGCTGTTTTTACAGCACTGTTGGTTTGGTGAGTGCGTTCCCAACGGTGAGTGCATACACAGGCTGCACTACTCTCCTGTGTTTTGCCGCGGTCGTTCCTGGGTGCTTCAGCACATTTAAAAGAGATTTCTTCTAAAAGAGCAGCGCAGGTGTGACACTGCGTCTTTTTCAAGACGTCATTCCACCAGTGCACTCGGCGCTTTAGATGCGCAGTCGAGACTTAACCTCAAACGGGGTTGAGTCCCTTCGCCTATTCCCCCGATCTAGTTTCTTTTCTGGTGCACCAGAAAGGGGCTACTTCGGCTAATAAGCCTTGGTGACCTGAGGATTACAGTGGGGCTTCCCTGCCGAGTACATCTCCGTGGGCCCTCACTCCTCTATCGCATCGCAAGCATGCTGAGACTGTGTTCGTGGGTGGTTCATGTTCTCTCATGAGAGCATGACCACGTCAGCGCGTTGTTCGTCTTGCCTTCTTCATAGAGGCTTGAGTGTTCAGCGCGCTGTGTGCCGTCTCGACGGCCACACTCACGGTCTTACATGCCTGCTGGTAGCTTACAGGTGGGATTGCTGGTTCCAAAAAAAAATAAATAAATAAAAATAAAGGGGACCTAGCGTTTCATCTGGGGCTCTAGCAGAGGACAGATGTCAATCGCTGCATCGGAGAGAGGGCTGTTATAAGCTGGAAATGAAGATGATGCTGAGTTTCCCACTATAATGGTGTGTGCTCATGCTGAATCAGATTCAGACTTGACAGCCATGCTTTCCTGGGTGGCTGAGGCGTAGTGCAACGCGTAAATCGCCTTGCCCGCCCCCTTGCCTTTTTCCCGGATGTGCATTGGAAAGCTTTGGCAGTGTGGAACTATTTGGTGCCAAAATATGGGGTGCCAATGGGGCCATAATCTGGATAAAGTTTTCCTCTCTCTCACTACCCTCATCGGTGAGGTGGCAGTGCCACTGGCAGGCCACCTCCGCCCTGCACAACGGTAGTTCTGAGCCGAGGTTGAGCTGCGCACAGTGACTGATTTACATTTAAAGTCACAGCGCTGGCCCTTGGCCAGACGATGTCCACCCTGGTCCAGAAACACCCTTGGGTGACCTTGCAGGGGTGTGAGACGTCGCCAGAGTACGCTTTCTCGATGCTCACATCTCACAAGGTGACCCTTTTCGGCGACACTGCCGGTGACTGTGCAGCAGTCCTCCACAGTGCAAAGCAGATGGAACCCCTCAGTCTGCTCGCCATGGGCATCCCACGATGTCACCCGTCTTGGCTGCCAGTCAGCTGAGACAGGTGACCTGGACTTGGTTGAAGCTGCTCTTCCCTGGAGGAGGGCCGGGTGGAGAATCATTGCTAAATTTTGTTCCGCCACTGGTGTTACAGCCAGTGGTACCCAAATTCTTAAGAGCAGTTCGAATACCTCTGGGTCTCGGGAGTTCAGGAATGGCAGCGTGTGGCGCTATTAAGCCGCGCCGCTCTCATTCCCCTCCCCACAAGAGGGCGAGAATGGCAGTGTGCGATGCCGGGGAGCCTCGCCACTCTCATTCCCCTCTTCTCAGCGGTGTGAGGACGGCAGTGCGCGACGCTATGCCTCGCCACTCTTGTTCCCCGCTGAGGAAGGAGGTGAGGTAGGCAGTGTGTGACGCCACAAAGCCTTGCCACTCTCTGCCCCTCCTTCAGTCGCCAGCGGACTGCAGCGTATGGCTTGAGAACGCTACCATGCCTTCTCTCATACCCTCTGTCCAACCGTGGGGGCAGGTAGGTGCTGCGTGCGCACTCAGACCCCACTTCAGGACGCTGTGCCTCTTGGGTCGGGTCCCTGCCCTCCACTTCGCTGCCCTACTGCGGGTACGTCTGTGGGGCGGGTGTGTTCATGGTACGGTTTCCGGAAGCCTAGCTAGCACTTCCGGGACGGTCCCGCTGACTCACCTGCACCACCAGGATCGGCTATGCGATTCAGTTCGCACGGCATCCTCCCAAGTTCTGGGCGTCCACTTCACTGTTGTGTGGAGCTGCGACGCCCATCTTGTGGAAAGAGATCGAGGTCCTACTGGCGAAGGACGCGATTGGAGCCGGTCCCTCCAGCCGACATGAAGTTGGGGTTCTATAACTCCTACTTCATTGTGCCCAAGAAAAGCAGTGGGTTATGACCAATCTTGGACCTGTGAGTCCTGAACCGGGCCCTTCACAAACCGCCCGTTCAGATGTTGACGCAGAAGCGCACTTTCGAGTACATCCATCCCCAAGATTGGTTTGCAGTGATCGACCTGAAGGTCGTTCCCTTCAGGACTGTCCCTTGTTTTGTGAATACAGAGACACGGTGATCAGTCACCTCAGCCTGTTGGGACTTCGGGTCAACTGGGGAAAGAGCAAACTCTGCCCCGTGCAGAGGATCTCTTTTCTCGGTATGGAGCTGGACTTGGTCAATCTGACAGCGCGTCTCACAGAGGAGCGTGTCCAGTCGGTGTTGAACTGCTTGAATTCGTTCAAGTGCAGGACAGCGGTACCACTGAAACATTTTCAGAGGCTCCTGGGGCATATGGCATCCGCAGCCGCTGTAACGCCGCTCGGATTGCTTCATATGAGACCGCTTCAACGCTGGCTACACGACCGAGTCCTGAGATGGGCGTGGCACAGCGGATCCCTCCGTGTCCCCGTGACTCCGAGGTGCCGCCAAACCTTCAGCCTGTGGTCGGACCCTTCGTTTCTACGGGCAGGAGTTTCCCTAGAACAAGTGTCCAGGCATGTTGTTGTCTCCACGGATGGCACACAGCTGGCCCCGGGGCCTACGCAAGTATACGTTTCCCCCAGTGAGCCTTCTTGCACAGTCAGGGAGGACGAGGAGCAAGTCCTGTTGGTTGCTCTGTATTGGCCCAACTGGACTTGGTTCCCGGAACTAGTGCTTCTCGCGACAGCACCTCCCTGGCCCATTCCTCTGAGGAAGGACCTCCTGACTCAGAGACGGGGCACCCTATGGCACCCGCGTCCGGACCTCTGGAAACTCCATGTCTGGACCCTGGACGGGACGCAGAGGTTCTAGGTGGCCTACCACAGGCTGTGGTAGACACCATCACTTCCGCTAGAGCTCCCTCTACGAGGCGCCTCTATGCGTTGAAGTGGAACCTGTTCGTCGACTGGTGTTCTTCTCGCTGAGAAGACCCCCGGAGATGTTCGGTCGGTTCTGTGCTTTCCTTCCTACAGGACGGGTTGGAGTGAAGGCTGTCTCCCTCCACCCTCAAAGTCTATGTTGCCTCTATCGCCGCTAATCATGACATGGTAGGTGGTAAGTCTCTAGGGAAGCACGATCTGATCGTCAGGTTCCTGAGGGGGGCGAGGAGACTAAATCCGCCTCGCCCTCCCTCTATACCCTCTTGGGACTTAACTCTGGTGCTAACCGCACTGCAGAGGGCGCCCTTTGAGCCTTTGCAGTCAGCTGAGTTAAAAATCCTGTCTCTGAAGACAGTACTCCTGACTGTATTGGCCTCTATCAAGAGGGTAGGGGACCTGCAGGCATTTTCGGTCGACGAATCGTGCCTGGAATTCGGGTCCGGTAACTCTCATGTAATCCTGAGACCCCGGCCCGGATATATGCCCAAGGTTCCCACCACTCCCTTCCGGGACCAGGTGGTGAGCCTGCAAGTGCTGCCTTCGGAGGAGGCAGACCCAGCCCTAGCTTTTCTCTGTCTAGTCCGCGCTCTGCGGACTTACGTGGACAGAACGCAAAGCTTCAGGACCTCAGAACAGCTCTTCGTCTGTTATGGAGGCCAGCAGAACGGAAAGGCTGTCTCCAAGCAGAGGATGGCCCACTGGATAGTGGATGCCATCGTCTTGGTGTATCAAACCCAAGACGTGCCCTGCCCGCTCCACTAGGGGTGTAGCTTCTTCCTGGGCGTTGGCTCGTGGCGCCTCGCTGACAGATATTGTAGAGCTGCGGGCTGGGCGACACCTAACACGTTCGCTAGATTTTATAGCCTCCGTGTAGAGCCGGTATCTTCCTGTGTGCTCGCTTCCCATAGTCAGTAACACCAAAGTGCCTGTTCTAAGTGCCGGCTTGCTGCGCCACTCCCTTCCCTATGGAACGGATACGTGCGCTTATATGCTCCAGTCGAGTTCCCCAGAAAGGCGAACCCTGTGGAGTGGTAGTAACTGCCGTTTTCCAATGGGATCCCAATTCGTCGGTGACGTCTGACGTTCGTCGAACGTGACCGACTGAAAGGGAACGTCTCAGTTACGTACGGTAACCCTCGTTCCCTGAAGGAGGGAACGGAGACGTACGTCCCGTCGCCACAGTTGCTGTACCATCACTGCATGGCCGAGTCACTAGTTCGGCTCCTCAGTGAAAAACAATAGTGCGCTGCATTCGCCTCCTGTTTATACCCGCAGCGCGGGGCGGAGCGCGAGATGCAAATCTCGCACGCCAATGGCCATTGGCCCGTTCTCTATATCTCGAAGCTGATAGGGGCTCCCAGAAGTGATCCCAATTCGTCGGTGACGTCCGACGTACGTCTCCGTTCCCTCCTTCAGGGAACGAGGGTTACCATACGTTACCGAGACGTTTCAGGCTCCTAAAACGGTGGATCTGTGTGGACGAAACGCTGATATGATGCAAAAATTTTACGTATACAGCTAAACGCATCTCCGTGTGGACGGGGCCTCAGTTGGCCTTTGCTAGTCGTTGTTTGTGGTGGATTGTGCTCTTGTCTTGGATCATGACTTCCTGGATGTTCCTGTTTTTTCCACATGGAATCTTTTTGTTAAAGTGTGCGTACAAGTGAATTCTCTCTCTATGGTTTCTCAGCAACCGTTACAAAATGACTTAAAAAGCTACTTGTGATGTGAACTCAAAATGAGAATTTCTGTAAACATTATTGGCTTTGTCTTTTGGTTGTTTTCTTTTAGTTGTGCGCAAAGTAAAGGCAAGTTATTATTTTAAGTTATTGTTATTCATCATAATGTTCATAATGTTCTTTTCAATTGGATCTTATTTACTTGAATTTAAATGTTATACATATTATCATGCATGTCCCAAACTTAAATTTGCGAAATACACTGAACAAAATTATAAACGCAAGACTTTAGTTTTTGCCCCCAATTTTTCCTGAGCTGAACTCATAGATCTGTCAGGACACGCGTTAATGCTAAAAACTTGTGTGAATTAGTAGCATTTACAGATGGGGATATAACTACTGTTCTCTATATAGATCAGTGGATATAACCTGTAAAATGAACGTATTGCGCTGAGGACGGAGACGCACACACCCACACATCTGTCAAAGTTCATGACAGGGTATGTTAAATGCCACTGCATTCACTTGAAGCTTAAAATAAACAATTCTCACGTTTTGGGCGCTTGGATCATGTACCTTTTCCGTATCAGCTCACTCTGTTTCCACTCCAATATTACTAGATGCACATTTTGTCCATAAAAATGCATTATTTAGTGCTGTAATTTGGTACGACTGGTGGAAGCTTATCGTGCACAGAGGGCAGACCCAACTAATCGCTAATGAGAATCGTTATCGATGATTTTCATTACCGATTATTATCGATTTTATCGACTAGTTGTTGCAGTTTTGAATTTTTACCTCAGTATGTTTGTTCTATGAGTTTCTTGTGTGTGCTGTTATGCTCATTTGTTTCAATTTCTCCACGAAAGTCTCTCACAAAGAGACAGGCAGTGCGAGCCACAACAGCGCAAACTTGTTACCAGAAATAGACATTATCAATCGCTGTTTACACTGAACGGCTCTGTGGAAAACTGGTTTATAAATGCTTTGCATTACAAGTTTAGTTTGAAGTGTGTTGTTTTTTCAAATGCATGTTATAAGTGACTCAAACTTAAACGTGTTGCTTTCAGAGATGGAGCAGCTTTTTCTACCGATCACTGCCGCTCTTCACTAACATGCTGTGCATATAGGCTATATGTATTTAATCGAAAGTATGTAAAAATCTAAAAATTATAATTGGCTAATTGGCCCCAGGGCCTTTGCAAGTCATAATCCGCCCCTGTATTGAGGGTCCCGTACACAAGTTAATATTTTCATGCAATAGACAGGGGCTGAAATTAAAAGGACAGAGTGAAATCATCTGTCAATCAAATGGAGAATGGAGCAGCCCTTTTCCTAAATGTGAAGGTAAGGCCACAGACGGTAAAGCCTCAGATTGGACAAAGATAGATCTGATGTTCACATGGAGGATGATTGATTGATCAGATCTTTCTGTTCTTTAGAAGTAATGTGTGTCGCAAACCTGCCAGCAAACATGATATCAGACGCCACTGAGGATGGACACCCGGAGCCTGAGGTTTCAATCAGACCTGGACACACGATAACTCTTGCATGTGTTGGGATGGGATCGAAATTAGAGCTAAATCAGCTGCTTGGCAATAAAAATGACCACAAAATCTCATATTACAGTTTTTCGGAATTTTCCAGTTTTGCTAAAAACACATTTCTTGAAACCATCACTCATTTTCACACAACATTAAACACAAATCCAAATCCTCAAACTACATTCACAAAACCCCTGACTCTTCTTTTTCATTCAAAAACATTTGCCTCAAAACTTTCACCTGTTCTCAAAATCAAACAAAGCTTTCAGATCATACAAACATGAGTCAATAATATAAGCACTACAGTTCATTCATTAGACACTACATCAAAAACATCCAGAACATGAGGTTACAGGAAAAAAATGTATATTGCATGCAGTAAAAAATGTTGCAATTATGTAAAAAAGTATAGTAATCAATAGTAATCGATATGGTGAATATATTGCACACTGTGTACTGCAAGTAGTGTATTGTATGTAACACTTCAACACTTTTACTGTAAAAATACAGCAGTCTAAATGCAAAAGGTAAAAGAAAACAGTATGTTACAGTACTCTACACTCAAAAAAGTTGTGCAACTGCAAAATCAAGGTCAGTGAGAGATTGATTCTGCCTCAGCATCACCTCTTTGTGCTAGGTCCGGCCTGAGTCAAGTCAAGCCTCTTTATTTTTTTATAGTGCTTTATACAATACAGATTGTTTCAAAAGAGCTTTAAAGTGATAACAGTAAAATGATGGTCAGTGATGCATAGAAAGTTCATTTCGGCTGTCACTGTAAGTGTCATTGTTTAGCTGTCATTGTTTGTTGAGTGTGGATTCAGTTCCGTTGTAAAGAACATTACAGTTTTTTACAATTGCTTAAGCACAATTTTAAAAACAAGGCTCATTTTGTCAAAACACTACACACAATTCACACATCCACACACAAGTAGCAGAACACCTCAGTTTTTTTGCAAAAAAAATGAAACACTTCTTTCAAAATTGTACAATTTAACAAAATGTTGACACCGTATGGCACACTGTACACACATGGTTTATACAATCTGATTCTGTTTGATTCATTTACACACTGCTGTTCTCAATCTTAAACACTTGTACAATTTCTACTTTTCTAATGATATAGTCTGGGTTTGATTTTTTTCAGAGATATTGTTAGAGTAAAGTACATGAATATATTGACCAGACAGTAAACACAGGACCAGTACTGCATATTGATGAAAATATTTATTTCTCTCCACATTGTAAAATCATTCAATTCATTCATGCATTTTCAAAGGTTTGTTTTTTATATCTGCTGAGGTTGGGCTGAACTTTCTGTCCAGCCTCTCTCAACGTCAACCCATGGGTTGCGCGACTCGCATCTGATAAATTTGGTCCCCGTCTTCTTTGTCCACGTCCTACTCTAGGTCTACCCCCCCCCCCCCCCCCCCTCTACCCCTCTAGGAGGTTTTGCTCCTTGAGTGTCAGTTTACAGTTTTTTTCAATTGCTTAAGCACAATTTTGAAAACAGGGCCCGGTTTGTCAAAACACTACACACAATTAACACAACCCTACACCAAAGTAGCACAACACTTCAGATAATTTGCAAAATGGAACACTTTTGTCAAAACTATACACAAAAACTTTATAAAAACAATATTTTGTTACCATACGAAACACACACATTTCATATGGCTTCAATCTTTTTGAAGCAGTTACACACTGAACACTTTTAAAGCACTTTTAGCAAGTCTAATTCTCAGTGATTAGAGTACTGTAAATGAAGTACACAGAGAAAGTGCAACTATACAATAGTTCACCAAACACTACACAAGACCAATGCTGCAGACTCTCTCCATATACCCAAATCAGTCAACATAGAGAATCACAACAAAACATGTCCCAGTTGTCATGCTACTACAGTAGTGTGCATACACTGTTAGCTCAGCAAACAACAGACAAACGTAAAATACTGTACAGGTTACAATTACAGTAAATAACAACAACAAAAAAATATCTGAAAAAACTAACAATATTGTACAGAAAATACTACAGTAAACATACTATACATTATCTCTTTACCTAGCTGGATCTGGCCAGAGAATTTCATCAACATCACAAGCAATATCCTCATTAGCAAGACAACGCGGGAAGAACCGTCTTGAATGTTGCACAGCTGCGGCGTCGACTTGGTCACAGGTGTCCTCCATGGCCTGAATGAGGGGTACCTGAGCCTGGGGCTGGAGATCGTAAACCTTCCACCGCCATGCAGAGAAAAACTCTTCGATAGGGTTTAGAAACGGAGAGTATGGTGGAAGGTATAGTACTGTCAACTGTGGATGGTGTTGAAACCAGTTCTGGACCAAAACAGAGCGGGGGAATGACAAATTGTCCCAGATGACAGTGTATTGTATCTGGTGCATTTCATTACCTGCTGTGACGATGTGGTGCAATCGGTCCAAAAATGGGAGAATGTGAGGTGTGTTGTAAGGGCCCATTTTGGCATGACGGAGGAGAACCCCATGCTGTCAAATGGCAGGGCAAAGGGTGATGTTACCCCCACGTTGCCCTGGGACATTGATTATAGCCCTGATATTTCATCAATATATATGAATTCATGCAGGATTTCCTCAGCATCCATCTGCAAAACTCTCTGAAATACAGTGAAAGACAAGATTGTGTAGCTCAGGATAGGTCTAGTATATTACAGTCAATGTAAAAAAGTAATGTGAGGAGTATGCAACATCACAGTGCTTAAGTGAACAATACAAACCTCCACATACTCATGCCGCAGCTGTTTGACCCTCTCTGAATTCCGCTCAAAAGGCACTCAATAAAGTTGTTTCATTTGAAACTTATGTCTTAAGTGCTTAAACCTGATTGGTGTGTCTACAATTTAGCAATCATGTGTTTGTGCAAGTGATGGCTGTGTTTAACAGATTGACTCATAGGTGTGGTAATTTGACAGTCAGTGCTTTGGAATTGCAAGGAAGTGACATCATGATATACTTCTGTGTCTGATGTATACAAGTGTGTTTAGTGTTTTGCAAATCACTGTGTTTAATGTTTTGCAAATAGTGTGAAGCTGACAATGTGCTTACAGTTGTGCAAATCTAGCCTTGTGTTTTGCTCCTTGAGTGTAAGGTTTTGCTAATTGTGGGAAAAGTTTAATTTTAGTGTGTAAGCAATCGTAAAAAACTGTAAATAATTGTGCTGTGCATGTCATTTTAGTGTGTTAGCAATTGGAAAAAACTGTAACACACAATTTTCTAATCCTCAGCCTCTTCCTCCTCGTCCACCATCTCTTATACGTACTCTTCCTCCTCTCCCTCTCAGACTGTTTCCCTCTATTGCTGGTATCAACATTATGTCTACCTATGTCACCCATGCACCTGAACCGGCCTATATTTTGTACAGTTGGCTTAATCACATCATTAAAAATAAGTGTGAACAATTTTGAGTTGTTGTGTATAAACGATGACAACTGTGTTTTAGTTGTGTTTAACTTTTGCCTCTTGTGTTGTGTTTTGTGACTCAAATGTATCAGTGTGAAATGTGTTTTAGTGAGTGAGAATGTGTTTAGAGTTTAGCAGAAAGAGTGATTTATTTGACAAATTGGTTTAAGGTATTGAGAATTTGGTTCAGAGAATGTGGTTTAGTGTTTTAGCAATTCAGAAAAATGTTAATAATGTTCATTACATTAAAAACATGTTCTATGTTTTAAGGCCATAAAAAGGTATGTGGCTGATGTTGAGATTTATTAATGTCACATTCTCTTAGTGATCTAAAAATAGTCTAAAAATAAAAAAATAACTTTGCTTTGCCCTCAGAAAAATGTGGCCGACCACCAAACGTGAACTTTGCAGATACAACAGAAATGACAAAACCTGAATACAATTCAAGGCAGAGAGTTGATGGGCTGGGGAGTGATCCTAGAGGGACGCTCGACTCAGGGTCTGTGGAGGGACCATCATCTCTGTTGGCCGTATTTCTTGCTCTGAAGAATTTCCTCACAGACCTCAGGGCCATCATGTGCTCGTCCGCACAGACAACACATCGGTGGTCCCCTATATAAATCACCAAGGTGGTCTGCCCTCGCATCCAGGGTGTCCGGCCAGGCCCATGTGGATTTGTTTGCGTCTTGAGAGACGTCTCACTGTCCACTCTGGTTCTCCCTCATGCATCCAGCTCCCCTGGGGTTGGATACTATGGTACAGACTTGGCCGAGGCAGGAGTTCTGGAGATCGTAGGGCTCATAGGGGCAGGTCTCTCAACTGAGGTTGTGGAGACCATTCTACACTCCAGAGCTTCCTCCACGAGGAAACTTTATGCTTTAAAGTGGAAAGTCTTCACTTCATGGTGTATTGACTGTCAGTGGAATCCAGTTAACTGCCCGGTCGGAACAGTGCTGGAGTTCCTGCAGGAGCGGTTCACTGCAGGTCTATCCCCGTCCACCTTAAAAGTTTATGTAGCATCTATAGGTGCTTCCCATATTCCTTTGGGTGGTATGTCTTTGGGTAAAGATCCGTTGGTATCTCGTTTCCTCCGTGGTACTCTAAGGCTGAGATTTGGTCATATCTGCTAATTGGGGCGACTTTCCCACTCAGTTTCTCTGGTGGTTACAGCCATGTATCTGGGCTACTTAAAACCATGTGTCTTATATCATGCAAATGTAACTATGCAACATATGACATCAGATGAATTCAATATTAATATTACTGTCCTCATGTCGTGGTGTTCATCGTGTTGCAAGGTTGGTTGTTTTGTACATTGTAATGGACTAGTATATTCTTAGCAGAAGCTTTAGAGTAATATACAGGTAAGTTAATAAAATAACTTAAACTCAAACCAATATTTTTTATATATCATTATTATATTAAGTGGTTAAGTGCTGGAACACTTGACTACAAAATCCTATAATACGGGTATCATGTAAATGAATCTCATTTATAAATACTTGGTTAATATATGTGACATTACAAAGTGCATGTGACATACAGAGGATTCATGACTAGTGCTCACTTCTATCATTTTTTTGGCATATTAACCAAGGGTTCAGGGTTTGGTTGGTTAATAACTGGGTATAATAAATTCAACCATACATATATAAACTTCACACAGGGACCACTTGGTGGTGCAATTGATCAACAGATTCTGAAAGTAGACATTTGGCAGCTACCTTGTTTTTAGGGGAGAAAGTAGTTAAAATTATGATCTTTTTATGCTTTCTACAGCACAAAAAAAAATCTTATTTTATTTTCTCAATTTCTTTTACAAAAATCACAGTGTTGACTGCATTCAGTAGCTCAACTTTCAACTCTGTTTTTTACTCAAACATAACATAATATTCCCTACAAAAAATAAAAATAGGTTTATCAGTCACTACAAACCAAGCTTTTTTATCTTATGAATTTTGTTGATTAAATTTAGACATTTATGTAATGCTTATTGCTATAATATAATCTGTTCAATTCAGGGTTTTTAGTATTTCTCAAATTCTGGGAACAGGGTTGCAAAAATCACAAACATCAGTAAAAAAACATATTATAATATTTAAACATTTATGTTCACAGTCAGCATTTTCTAAAGGTAAAGCACTTTTTTCTGGTCCTATTTTGAACATATTTATTGTATGCCAAGAATCTGTTATCACGACAAACATTTGCAAATCAAGACCTTCGAGTTCAACAATTCAGTGTTTATCAAACGTCCATTATGTAAGATCCAGTAAATGACATCCAGCTTTTACATTTCCAAATATTTTTTGCAGTGTGAGATAAGGAGGATCTCATAAGAGGTAATAAGAGACAACAAAATTTAAGCACAGTCACTCTCCTTCTGTAACAATTCACCAGTGTGAGTGCCCCTGATCACCACCACATCAGGGGCACTCTGTCCCCTGCTTTGTTTGGCCTACCTGTGTTTTGACCTTGCCTATACTGTTGACTACGAAGGTTGAGGTAGGGATGGCTGACGCGAAACTGACGTTTCGAAGCTTTGTCGAGATCCCGAAGCGCAGATGTTTCGAAACACTGCTCCGAACTGTGATTCAAAACACCCATGTCACGTGACTACAGCTAAATGAAGCTTCGAAGTGTTTCATCAGGTGGCGCCTGTCAAAACTGCGTTTGACTGAAAAGGCCGGGAAGAAACCACACAGTCACACATCTGTATGAACCTAATTCCCCACAGTTTAAAAGTGAAGTTAATCCATCTTCACATCGTGGGTTTTTGTGAGAGATTCTGTGATAGCAGTGATTTTGTGATATAAGTGAGATTTATAGTGCGCTTTGGTTAGATATATTTAGGCTAGATTTAAATTAGATATATTGACTGATAGGTATAGACAATGACAGATAGTTAGGATAGATATAGTGACACATTCATATAGGCTAAGTTAGATAGTGACATAAATTAGAGATATAGAATTATATCGATATAGATTCATAGGTGATATATAGATAGATATATTAATAGAATAGATACAAATGGAGGCTCCACGTAAGAGATGCCGTACATCTGTGGTGTGGGAGCATTTCCATTTGGAAACACCAAATAAAGTGAGATGTAGCAGAAGCGCTTAGCTAGCCTTCTGCAACAATACATCATCCATGATGCGTCATTTGAGGAGCACTCATCCTGCCATTTTGGAGGGTGCAGAGGATGGTAACATTCCCCCTGTACCTAGGCCTGCTACTGACACTGCTCATTTGTATGTACTTGCTAAAAAATATGTGTGCATGCCAGCAAAAAGTGTCCCTTGTGAGAGGATTTTTTCAAAGGCTGGAGAAATTATATGTAAAAAAAGAAGTCGGCTAAGTCCTTCAACAGCAGAGCAATTGATATTTTTGAATAAAAATGTTATGTAAGAAATGTGACACATTGTGGCTTTATCTATTTTATTAATCTTCATTTTTCATGTCAAGTCAAGTCAACTTTATTTATATAGCGCTTTTTACAATGCAGATTGTTTCAAAGCAGCTTCACAGTGTTAAACAGGAAAATAATGAACAGAATTTGATTCGGCTGTACAGCCGCTCTGGAGAAAACGGTGATGTCATCAGCTCATTTCAATTATCATATATATTCAAGTAATGTAGTTGATATAATTTAGTTTAGTAATTAAATTTATTTGGATATTTATTTGAAAATTTTGTGTCCCCAACTGAGCAAGCCAGAGGCGACAGTGGCAAGGAACCAAAACTCCATCAGGTGTCCTAATGGAGAAAAATAAACCTTGGGAGAAACCAGGCTCAGTCGGGGTGCCAGTTCTCCTCTGGCCAGTTAACAAACAGTGTATGTTTATTATTTTGGCAGCCTTATAGGTCAGAAGTAATATTAGATCGGATTATTCGAAAGATCGGAGGCATCACGCCGGGTTTATTGAGGATGGCGTGTCGATTAAACAATTATTAAATAGGGATATTCAAAATCATCAAGTCATCACGCCGGAGATGGATCCATTGAGGACGCCATGTCGATGAGCAATTTCAAAGGGTAGACTAATTGACACGGTCTCTGCAGACACTTCAGGGATGCGCTGATAATGTCTGGGCGCTGGTCCACCATCTGATCTGGATACGGCCCGGATCCGGCTGACTGCAGTAAACCTTGGGATAAACAGAGAGACTAACATTAAGGTAGATGCCATTCCTCTTATGATGTAACGAGTACATCAGGTGTTATGGGAAGTGTTCCCGGTTCCGGCTGACCTAGTTAATGCAGCCTAACAATTTGAATAAAATATAAATTAAAAATGTTTTATGTGTATGCCATAGTAAAGAGATGCGTTTTTAGTCTAGATTTAAACTGACAGAGTGTGTCTGCTTCCCGAACAATGCTAGGAAGGCTGTTCCAGAGTTTGGGTGCTAAATAGGAAAAGGATCTACCACCTGCAGTTGATTTTGATATTCTAGGTATTATCAACTGGCCAGAGTTTTGAGACCGCAATAGACATGATGGAGTATAATGCGTTAAGAGCTCGCTCAAGTACTGGGGAGCTAAACCATTTAGTGATTTGTAAGTAATTAGCAAGTACTCCATATTTAACTTGTGATCGGTGTGACATCTCTTCATTTACTGCTACAAACTGAAAACGGTCAGATAAGTATGATTTAAACCATGCCAATACAATTCCACTAATGCCAACATAATTTTCGAGTCTATTCAAAAGAATGTTGTGGTCAATGGTATCGAATGCAGCGCTAAGATCGAGTAACACTAACAGAGAGATACAACCACGATCGGATGATAAGAGTAAATCATTTGTAACTCTAATGAGAGCAGTCTCAGTACTATGATGCAGTCTAAATCCTGACTGGAAAACCTCACAGATACCATTTCTTTCTAAAAAGGAGCATAATTGTGAGGACACTGCCTTTTCTAGTATTTTTGACAGAAAGGGTTGATTTGAGATTGGCCTGTAATTGACTAATTCTGTAGGGTCACACAGCACATCTAGATTATTATCTGTAATCATATCATTAACAATAAGCGTTTTTGAGGAAAGGGATCGAATATTCAGCAGCCCGAGCTTTATCATTTGTTCATCTGTATTATATCTGTTGTTTATTTTTACCGTTGAATAGTTTTGGTGGTTTTTTGTATTTACTAATTCGTGGACCAGACACAGTCTCTATGTGATAATAGCTAGGTGAAAGAGTCTCTATGTGCTGGGATTTATCTGACTTCTTTGACGCGAGACAGCTAGCAGACGGTCGGGTAAGCCAGTCCGTCTGCTTCCTGACCTGGGCCCTAGTTAGTCAAGGTTTAGCTTTAAGACTATGTGCCAAATTACTAGAGAGAAGAGCGGCACCACCCCAGGAGGGATGGATACCATCTCTTTTCAACAGGTCAGGTCTGCCCCAAAAGCTTTTCCAATTGTCTATGAACCCTATGTTATTTTGCGGACACCACTTAGACAACC
The DNA here is from genome assembly GCA_039654625.1 of Rhinogobio ventralis. Classification (NCBI taxonomy): domain Eukaryota; kingdom Metazoa; phylum Chordata; class Actinopteri; order Cypriniformes; family Gobionidae; genus Rhinogobio; species Rhinogobio ventralis. The sequence continues at coordinate 16,405,190 of CM077217.1, read as the reverse complement.
AGCCATTGAGTGATGATAGTCTGCTAAGTATCTCATCACTCCTTTTAATGGGGAGGGGACCAGAGCAAAAAATCCAATTTGCCATCGTACTTGCGAGTTCACACACCTCTTTAATGTTAATTTTGGTGATCTCCGACTGGCGAAGTCGAACATCATTTGTGCCGACATGAATAATAATCTTAGAGAATTTACGATTAGCATTAGCCAGCACTTTTAAATTTGCTTTGATGTCAGGCGCTGTTTGATGTTCTAATCGGAACGGAAAAGTGTTTTTTTGATCCGTGACTATGCCGTCTCACCGTCACCCAGTTGCCCTGCTGCACGGGCTCTACAGCCAGAACCGAACAATGTACAGATTTCACTGAGCTAGTCGCATCCAAAGCAGTGTCTAAAGCTGTTTTGTTCTCACTACTCTCAAATAAAGTCTGGATGCGTGTCTCTAATTCTGAAATCTTCTCCGTCAGTCTGACTATCTCCTTACATTTATCACATGTGAAGCCCTGTTCACCAACGGAGACAGATATACTAAACATGAAACATGTAGTGCAGGTGACAATAAAAGGAGAAGACATGGCTTACCGTATTTGTTGATTAATCCAACTTACCACAGTTGTTTGATGGACTAGTAAAGGCACGAGAGACAAAAATAGGAAACCTGGATGCACAAATGGCAGGCTAACAGGCTAGTGAACGTTGTGATAGTGATTTAAATTAAAAGCTAACAATGTCAATTTTAACGTGATAGGCAATATTAAACAATATATGGTGATGAGTAAGTTATATTTAGCAGTATAAACAACAAGAAAAGATATCAAATAGAGATTCAAAAGCAAAGCTGTACAGAGCTGCAAACACTGACAGGAGGCAGACAGGAGCAATCGATCAGGAGGAGCAATCACAAAAAAAACATATACCAAAAAAAACATATAGTTATTCACAATGAGGAGGCTACAGGTTACAAATCCAAGATCATGTAGCTGTCAGACAGATGTTAAAAACTATTTTTTTACATGGATCATTGTCAAGGTTATTTCAGATCAACACATGCAAGTGACCACTAGGTGTCGCCGTAGAGACGGGTGTCGGATTGTTTCGAAGCATCAAAACAATATGGTACATTTACACTCACCTAAAGGATTATTAGGAACACCTGTTCAATTTCTCATTAATGCAATTATCTAATCAACCAATCACATGGCAGTTGCTTCAATGCATTTAGGGGTGTGGTCCTGGTCAAGACAATCTCCTGAACTCCAAACTGAATGTCAGAATGGGAAAGAAAGGTGATTTAAGCAATTTTGAGCGTGGCATGGTTGTTGGTGCCAGACGGGCCGGTCTGAGTATTTCACAATCTGCTCAGTTACTGGGATTTTCACGCACAACCATTTCTAGAGTTTACAAAGAATGGTGTGAAAAGGGAAAAACATCCAGTATGCGGCAGTCCTGTGGGTGAAAATGCCTTGTTGATGCTAGAGGTCAGAGGAGAATGGGCCGACTGATTCAAGCTGATAGAAGAGCAACTTTGACTGAAATAACCACTCATTACAACCGAGGTATGCAGCAAAGCATTTGTGAAGCCACAACACGCACAACCTTGAGGCGGATGGGCTACAACAGCAGAAGACCCCACCGGTTACCACTCATCTCCACTACAAATAGGAAAAAGAGGCTACAATTTGCACAAGCTCACCAAAATTGGACAGTTGAAGACTGGAAAAATGTTGCCTGGTCTGATGAGTCTCGATTTCTGTTGAGACAGTATTTGGAAGTTTGAATCTGTGAATATATTGCCAATTTTACCGAACTCATTGAACTAAGCACTGACTGTATTACTTTATACTTAAGCCCAAGATCAAAATAAAACTCTAACCTCTCAATTGTTAACGTACTGAGCTGTTTGAAACACTGCCAGCTGGACATTATTTGCAAATATCTTTGCGAGGCAACGCAAAAGTTTTGCGTGGGAACGCAAAGTTTCTTGGGGGAACACAAAAGTTTTGCGAGGGAACGCAAAAGAATTGAAACAAAAAATTAATCCCACCCTAAAAAACGATACTTGTCTGACTGCATTGTGCCAAGTGTAAAGTTTGGTGTAAGGGGGATTATGGTGTGGGGTTGTTTTTCAGGGGTTGGGCTTGGCCCCTTAGTTCCAGTGAAAGGAACTCTTAATGCTTCAGCATACCAAGACATTTTGGACAATTTCATGCTCCCAACTTTGTGGGAACAGTTTGGGGATGGCCCCTTCCTGTTCCAACACAACTGTGCGCCAGTGCACAAAGCAAGGGATGAGCGAGTTTGGTGTGGAGGAACTTGACTGGCATTCAGAGTCCTGACCTCAACCCGATAGAACTGCGAGCCAGGCCTTCTCATCCAACATCCAACACAAATGTGCTTCTAGAAGAATGGCAAAACATTCCCATAAACACATTCCTAAACCTTGTGGAAAGCCTTCCCAGAAGAGTTGAAGCTGTTATAGCTGCAAAGGGTAGGCAAACTCCATATTAAACCCTACGGATTAAGAATGCGATGTGAATGTAAAGGCAGGCGTCCCAAAACATTTGGTAATATAGTGTATGTTCCCGGGATGACCCAAGGATCGTATTAAGATCAGTTTCATTACAAAACACATGCTGCACCAAATTTCATGATTTTTGGTCAAACTGTTCAGAAGTCATAAGCAAAAATAGTTATTTTTCATATCTTGTGACCACTAGGTGATAACTGCACTGAAACTGTGTAGGTATCCTCAGGTCATGGTTGTTATAACACACACCAAGCGGCCATTTACACAACACTGTTTTCAACTAAAAACTTTAAAATATGTATGCATTTTGGCCGTACATTTACATGACAAAGGCATTTTGGCGGCCTGATAACACAAACTTTAGAAACTGGGTGTCAAAGTGCAAGTTTTTGAAAACAATACCGCTATCGTCTTTGAAAACGTTTGTGAAAACAGTGACATCGTGCACATGTTCAGTCTATAAAGGGGAAGCACATGACGTCGGATGGAGTGACTGCGGTTATGCCCACTGAGTGGCAAAAAGACTGAGAGGCAGCATTGGTTTTCAGCATGAATGCCACAACAAACACACACTATGAAATATTTTATTATATTATTATTGTTGTATAAAATGTTATGTGCTGTATTTTGGCACTCCTGTAATCCAGTGTTAGCACTGGTACATTTTTATTCAGCAGTATTTACACTTTACAGAAAATTATTTTTATATCAGATTGCAGAGGCTTAGTTTAATTTTACTGCACAGCTATATTTTCTGGAGGTGTACAGGAATTTTTTTTTTCTATGACATTGAAGAGGTTTATTTTTCATTTTATATCAAGTTACCAGTTGTTCAGTTTAATTTTTTGCATCTTGAAATAAATATTTCTATGTCCTGTATCACTCTGTGTTGTGTGCTTCCTTTTTCTGTTTAGAAGATAACATAGATTTAGTTAGTTTAGAAGATTAGAGCCTTTAAATCTCCTTTGTAAAAGCTTTGCGAGGCATAAATAGTCCTCACTTTAGATGAGCTCACAAAAATAGTTAACTGACAACTACTAAATGTTTTATAACTACCTGAATATAAATATAAATGTACATTTAAATAGTTTATTAATCATTTACTTACACTTTCTAAATGACCTTATTGACAACTGACACTGACAACTCCTAAATAGCTGGTTTGTAAATAATGTAATACTTAATTTAGAAATGATAAATTGAGCATTAATAAAGTGAAAATACAATTATTAAACACATTATAGATATCCTTATAAATCAAGACTATTTACTAATGCTTAACTAATGATTCATAGCATGCATAAAAGAGTCCTCCTTTTGACTTAGTTGGTAAATTATTCACTTTTTGATCCCCCATCATACAAACAGAGACAGAAAACCAAAGTTCCAGTCATTTGTGACGTGAGAGTTCAAAATGAGAGTTCCTGTACTATTCATCAGCTTTTCCTGTTTTCTGTTTTCTGTTACTGTTGTGCAAGGTCAAGGTGAGTTTATTCATTTTTAGTAGAATGTAGAATATATTCATAAGGGAAATAATATTAAAATTTTACTATCTGTATACCATTCATAATGCCAAAACATCAGTGGTGTCATACATGAACTGAAATATTGTAAGAATACATAAAAAGTGCATATTAATGTTTCAGTTTGAGCAAATGATAAATGATCATATGATTTTACTGAATTACAAGTATTGTAATACAAGTATTTTTGAACACTGATAGCATGTGAAGGCAGCATTCCTGTGCGTTCACACCGCCGCCGGTGAGAGTGTGCTAACGACGCTGTAGAAAGATTTGTGTACACAATGACGCTTTGACATACACTCACCTAAAGGATTATTAGGAACACCTGTTCAATTTCTCATTAATGCAATTATCTAATCAACCAATCACATGGCAGTTGCTTCAATGCATTTAGGGGTGTGGTCCTGGTCAAGACAATCTCCTGAACTCCAAACTGAATGTCAGAATGGGAAAGAAAGGTGATTTAAGCAATTTTGAGCGTGGCATGGTTGTTGGTGCCAGACGGGCCGGTCTGAGTATTTCACAATCTGCTCAGTTACTGGGATTTTCACGCACAACCATGTCTAGAGTTTACAAAGAATGGTGTGAAAAGGGAAAAACATCCAGTATGCGGCAGTCCTGTGGGCGAAAATGCCTTGTTGATGCTAGAGGTCAGAGGAGAATGTGCCGACTGATTCAAGCTGATAGAAGAGCAACTTTGACTGAAATAACCACTCGTTACAACCGAGGTATGCAGCAAAGCATTTGTGAAGCCACAACACGCACAACCTTGATGCGGATGGGCTACAACAGCAGAAGACCCCACCGGGTACCACTCATCTCCACTACAAATAGGAAAAAGAGGCTACAATTTGCACAAGCTCACCAAAATTGGACAGTTGAAGACTGGAAAAATGTTGCCTGGTCTGATGAGTCTTGATTTCTGTTGAGACATTCAGATGGTAGAGTCAGAATTTGGCGTAAACAGAATGAGAACATGGATCCATCATGCCTTGTTACCACTGTGCAGGCTGGTGGTGGTGGTGTAATGGTGTGGGGGATGTTTTCTTGGCACACTTTAGGCCCCTTAGTGCCAATTGGGCATCGTTTAAATGCCACGGCCTACCTGAGCATTGTTTCTGACCATGTCCATCCCTTTATGACCACCATGTACCCATCCTCTGATGGCTACTTCCAGCAGGATAATGCACCATGTCACAAAGCTCCAATCATTTCAAATTGGTTTCTTGAACATGACAATGAGTTCACTGTACTAAAATGGCCCCCACAGTCACCAGATCTCAACCCAATAGAGCATCTTTGGGATGTGGTGGAACGGGAGCTTCGTGCCCTGGATGTGCATCCCACAAATCTCCATCAACTGCAAGATGCTATCCTATCAATATGGGCCAACATTTCTAAAGAATGCTTTCAGCACCTTGTTGAATCAATGCCACGTAGAATTATGGCAGTTCTGAAGGCGAAAGGGGGTCAAACACAGTATTAGTATGGTGTTTCAAATAATCCTTTAGGTGAGTGTAGATCGAATGCTTGGCCTTTTTTTTAAACTTTATTTAAAGGGGCTGCAAAGCAAACAATCATGTTGACCACAGATAGGGTATAACCGTATAAGTTAACCTCATGAAATCATTTAAATGTGAAAGTAAAAAAAAAAAAAAAAACAGATCGATGGAAAGAACTTAACAATTATAGTTACATGTTTGCTAACAAAATAAACCAATTAAAAGCCATTTGTGTGGTGTGGCTTTTGTGTTCATGGTTAAGTGCTATTCTAATTTCTACATGCAGTTTATAGGAGACGTTTGCTTGTCTTGGTCTTTAATTAACATTAACATTAATTTGTGTGCAGCCTACATTACGATATGTCCTGGTTGAAGTGCAGCATTAATGCAATTGGTCAAATCGGTGTTGTTTTGAGCAAATGAATTGCATTCCCGCTGAAAAACAAGCATTCTAGAGCAAAAATGTTGCCTATAAACAATGTTGCGTGCCTTCTTATCAAACCCACCACAGCAATGATCAACCTCTCCTCCATTTTGCCTGAGAACTAATGTGGTCAGAACCAAAGTTTCCAGGACAGCGTTCTCTGGAATCATCTCAAGTGGAGCACTTCTACATTCCGATTGGTTGCTGCTCGGTTGCCGCCGAAACGCGTCATAGCTCATTACCATAAAGTTGACCTGATTTCAAATCTCCTTGACGCCTAAATTCGCGCCGTTTTCGCCGGTGGAGGTGTGAACGCACAGTTAATTTGGCATTTTCTTCCAATGACAGCCAAACGACAGTAGCAGTTTATTCTAATTGAATTCATAAGTTTGATAATGGAATCAATAAAACAGAACAAAAAATTGCACAAAATAAACTCATATCAGACAGGCTCTATGTCAACCAGCTATTTTTCTCTTAAGACAAACAATCATTTCTTCATTGATGCTTTTTGAGAATTATTTACTCTCACTTAGAATGAAATTGCCTTGAATGCTCTGATGTGCAAAATGAAAATAAAACAAGTAAAATGAGCTTTTCTCAATTTTTACAAAATATTGTAGCGCTGGCCGCATTCTTTATGTTCGGCCTTCAGCCCTGTTATCCAAGTTAGGCTATTATAAGAAAAACCTTTTTTTCAGATCATACGAAGTTTTTCATTTCATTACAAATCAACCTTTTGTAGAAAGCTATGTAGCACCTACTGAGGCGTAATTGTATGCTAAATAGAATCCCCTGCTGATTAATTTTGATTAATAAATAATGAAACCACACAAATCAAGGTTTTTATTTGGAAACAATTTGGAAACAGCACCGCAAATATTGTAAACCTCATTGAAAATCAACAGAAAATGAAATGGCTCATATAATACTTAGTTTGCCATTTAGGTTAAATGTAAATAAAAAAATAATAAATAAAAAAAAACATTTTTAAAAATGTTGACCCTATTCATTGAATGTGTCGAAACTCAGCTACCACATGACAGCTGTTTACTTTGACCTTTGAGTTTAACATTTCAATGTTTACCAAAAGTCCACACTGTAAGATCCTGTAAATGACATCCAGCTTTTACAGTTTATAAAAAGAAAACGGCGCGAGTCAGCGAGTGGCCGCTGCAACATACACTTGTTTCTGTGTTGGTTGGCTGGGCGTTACCATTCTTTGAGTGCTCACACGCAGGCTTGCAATCGGACTGCTGTGAGCCGCGGCCATCTCCCTGAGTGCTTCAGCACTTCTAAAAGAGCATTTCCTTCTAAAAGAGCAGCACGGTTTGACCCTGTGTCTTTTTCAAGATGTCATTCAAACCGTGTGTTTCTGGATGCGGTTGTTTCCTGTCCTCATTTGATGGCCACGATCTCTCTCGCATATAAACGTGAGATTGCGTTCGTGGGTGATTCATGTTCTCTCAGGAGAACGTGATCAAGTCGCCGCGTTGTTCATCTCACCTTTCTCATAAAGGGCTTGAGCGTTCAGCGCGCCGTGTGCCGTCAAGCGCCTGCTGACAGCGGGGGTTGTCACGGCAACCCAGCGCGTCACTCGGCGCTCTAGATGCGCGGTCAAGACTATGAAACCTCAAACGGGATTGAGTCCCTTCGCCTATTTCCCGATCTAGTTTATTTTCTGGTGCACCAGAAAAGGGCTACTTCGGCTAATAAGCCTTGGTGACCTGAGGATTACAGTGGGGCTTCCCCGCCGGGTACATCTCCTCGGGCCCCCACTCCTCTATCGCATCACGAGTGTGCTGAGACTTTGTTCGTGGGTGGTTCATGTTCTCTCATGAGAACATGGCCACGTCGGCACGTTGTTCATCTTGCCTTTTTTCATAGGGGCTTGAGTGTTCAGCGCGCCGTCGGGTCTGACATGCCTGCTGGTAGCTTACAGATGTGATTGCTGGTCCTAAAAAAAAAAAAAAAAAAAAACCCGTACAGGGTCCCGTGAATTCCGCTGGCAAGCGCAAGGGCAAGCGGCCCTGAAACGGGCAGCCCAGTGAAAAGGGGATCTGCTCTCTGGGAGACGTGTCCGCACCCCTCCCTCCCCCGGAGGAGGACCGGGGGGAGAATATTTTTCGGTTTCGGTCCTGCCACTGGCTCTCCGGTGTCCAGCGGTACCCACATTCTCAGAGCAGTTTCTTCCCTTCCTGGGCCTTGAGAGGGCCAGGTTGGCAGTGTGCGATGCCCCCGGGCCTTGCCGCTCCTTTCCTCTCCTCTCCCCCTTGCCAGGGGGCAGCAGTGTGGGCACCGAGGACGCCCCCAGGCCTTCTCACCCACACTCTGCCCCACCCTGGAGTACTCAGGCAACACTCCGGGCCGCCTCCGGGCCGCCTCCGGGCCGCCTCCGGGCCGCCTCCGGGCCTCCCGAGTCGGGTCTGCGTACTCCACCTCCCTGCCCCACCCCGGGTACGTCTGTGGTGCCGTTGGTCCCGCTTGTTCGGTCTCTGGGGGCCTGGCTAGGTCTCCCCAGACCGTTTTGCTGGCTCATCCATACCATCAGACTCGGCTACGCGATTCAGTTCGCTCACCGACCTCCCAAGTACAGGGGCATCCTCTTCACCACTGTGCAGAGCAGCGATGCCCATGTCTTGCGGTCAGAGATCGATGTCCTGCTGGCGAAGGACGCGGTCGAGCCGGTTCCTCCAGCTGATGTGAAGTCGGGGTTCTACAGGCCCTACTTCATTGTACCCAAGAAAGGTGGTGGGTTAAGGCCAATCTTGGACCTGCGCATTCTGAATCGGGCCCTGCACAAGCTCCCGTTCAGAATGGTAACGCAGAAACGCATTTTCAAATGCATCCGTCCCCGAGATTGGTTCGCAGCGATCGACCTGAAACCCTCCAGGCTGTCCCTGTCGCCTCACGGTTTCCCGAAAGTCGCAGAGGCAGCCATTGTTCCGCTTAGAGAACGTGGCGTTCGCATCCTCAACTATCTCGACGACTGGCTCATACTGGCTCAGTCCCGGGATCAGTTGTGCGAACACAGGGACATGGTGCTCCGTCACCTCAGCCTGTTGGGCCTTCGGATCAACCGAGAGAAGAGCAAACTCTGTTCCGCACAGATGATCTCTTATCTCGGTATGGAGTCGGATTCGGTCAACCGGACTGCGTGCCTCACAGAGGAGCGAGTCCGGTCAGTGTTGAACTGCTTGAATACGTTCAAAGGCAGGACGGCGGTCCCACTGAAATTTTTTCAGAGGCTCCTGGGGCATATGGCATCTGCAGCCGCGGTAATGGCGCTCGGATTGCTTCATATGAGACTGCTTTAACGCTGGCTTCACGACCGAGTCCCGAGATGGGTGTGGCATTGCGGCAAGTACCGGGTCTCAGTTACTCCTTACTGTCGCCAAACCTTCAACCCGTGGGCAGACCCTGCCTTTCTACGGGCCGGAGTGTCCCTAGAACAGGTGTCCAGGCATGCTGTGGTCTTCACGGATTCCTCTTCCACAGGCTGGGGGGCCACGTACAACAGGCACACAGTTGCGGGTCTGTGGACGGGGCCCCACCTGCGTTGGCATATCAATTGCCTAGAGTTACAGGCGGTACGTCTCGCCCTGGGCCGTTTCAAAAAGCCGCTACAGGGCAAACATGTACTGGTTTGTACGGATAGCACTGTGGCCGTTGCGTACATCAACCATCAGGGTGGTCTACGCTCCCTTTGCATGCTCCGGCTCTCACCCGCCATCTCCTCCTGTGGAGTCAAAAGCGTCTGAGGTTGCTTCGGGCCATTCACATCCCAGGTGCGCTGAACCAGACAGCTGACGAGCTCTCTCGTCAGTCGACACCTCCGGGAGAGTCCAGCTGATATGGGACCTCTTCGGAGCCGCGCAGGTAGACCTGTTCGCCTCTCCGGACTCGACCCATTGCCAGTTGTATTACTCCCTGTCCGGGGGCACCCTCGGCACAGATGCACTAGCGCACAAATATGCGTTTCCCCCAGTGAGCCTTCTCGCACAGACACTGTGCAAGGTCAGGGAGGATGAGGAGCAGGTCTTGCTAGTTGCGCTCTACTGGCCCAACCGGACCTGGTTCTCCGAACTCACACTCCTCGCAACAGCCCCTCCCTGGCCGATCCCCCTGAGGAAGGACCTGCTTTCTCAGGGGCAGGGCACTCTATGGCACCCGCGTCCGGACCTCTGGAAACTCCATGTCTGGTCCCTGGACGGGACGCGGAGGTTCTAGGTGGCCTGTCGTGGGCAGTGGTAGACGAGGCGCCTCTATGCACTGAAGTGGAACCTGTTCGTTGAGTGGTGTTCTTCCCGCCGGGAAGACCCCCAAAGGTGTTCGATTAATGTCGTGCTTTCTTTTCTGCAAGATGGGTTGGAGCGAAGGCTGTCTCCCTCCACCCTCAAAGTGTACGTCGCCACAATAGCGGCGTATCACGATGCAGTAGAAGGTAAGTCCTTAGGTAAGCACGACTTAATCGTCAGGTTCCTCAGAGGTGCGAGGAGACTGAATCCTCCTCGTCCAACCTCGGTACCCTCTTGGGACTTAGCCCTGGTGCTCAGAGCACTCCAGGGTCCTCCCTTTGAGCCTTTGCAGTCTGTAGAGCTAAACATCCTGTCCATGAAGACAGTGCTCCTGACTGCATTGGCCTCAATCAAGAGGGTAGGGGACCTGCACGCATTTTCGGTCAAAGAATCGTGCCTAGAATTCGGGCCGGCCAACTCTCATGTTGTCCTGAGACCCCAGCCTGGATACGTGCCCAAGGTTCCCACCACTCCCTTCCGGGACCAGGTGGTGAACCTGCAAGCGCTGCCTTCGGAGGAGGCAGACCCAGCCCTAGCTTTGCTCTGTCCCGTCCGCACTCTCCGCGCCTACATGGACCGAACTCAAGGCTTTAGAACCTCAGAGCAGCTCTTCGTCTGTTACGGAGGCCAGCAGAAGGGAAAGGCTGTCTCCAAGCAGAGGTTAGCCCACTGGATAGTGGATGCTATTGTCTTGGCTTACCAGTCCCAAGACGTGCCTTGCCCGTTCAGGGTGCGAGCTCACTTCACTAGGAGTGTAGCCTCCTCCTGGGCGCCGGCTCAAGGCGCCTCGCTGACGGATATATGTAGAGCTGCAGGGTGGGCGACACCTAACACGTTCGCTAGATTCTATAGCCTCCGTGTAGAGCCGGTATCTTCCTGCATCCTCGCCCCCAGTGGCCAGTAGCGCTAAGTGCCTGTTCTAGTGTCGGCTTGCAACGCCACTCCCGCCCCCTGGGCCGGATACGTGCGTCTATCGTCTCCAGTTGTGTTCCCCGGAAACGGCTAACCCTGTCGAGCTCCTCCGTCACCCCTTCGGTGTCAGACGTTGCGGCCGCCTGACGCTATGCCTGCACCCGTATGCTTGTGGAACGTGTGTGTAGGTTGGGGTCCATATGTAGCGGTTCCCTAACGGCAACCCCATATGTGTATTCTCCACGGTACCAGCTACCCTACTCGGCTAGCCCCGTGTCTTTCCCTTGACAGAGCCCGCTCTGTCATCTCTGGTGGTGTTCTTTCCCCCCTGGGATCAGGTTGGATCCACCCCAGAGACTGCCATATGTAGCACTACCCTGATAGGTTAGTCCTTATGTGTATTTCGCCACCTATCCTTCCATTGAAGGACATGGCTCCGCAGCGTACCATCCCCCCGATACGGGCACGCTTTCCCAGCGTTATCCAATAGTCAGTGACTGACCTTCCCTGCCGGGAGCCCTGACTCCCACTCCAACATAGGATTGGTCCAGCAAGCTCAGGCAGGGCACTGGAAGGGCCAGCATCCCTGGCGTGTTGGTAGGGATCCCAATTCGTCGGTCAGTTCTGACGTACGTCGAACGTGACCGACTGAAAGGGAACTTCTCGGTTACGTATGTAACCCTCGTTCCCCGAAGGAGGGAACGGAGACGTACGTCCCGTCGCCAGGTGCTGTGCTTCAGCTGAAGGCCCGAGTCACTTGTCTCGGCTCCTCAGTTGAAAAGCAATGATGCGGTATTCCACTTCCGTATTTATACCCGCGCTGCTGGCCGGTGCATGGAATGCGTGAACCGCATGCCAATGTCCATTGGCTCGTTTTTAATCACTCGAAGTAGATTGGTCTCTGAAAACAGATCCCAATTCGTCGGTCAGTTCCGATGTACGTCTCCGTTCCCTCCTTCAGGGAACGAGGGTTACATACGTAACCGAGACGTTTTAGTTTTAAGCACATTCAGATATGTTACTTTTTCTACCTCAATGTATGTTTGAATATTATAAAAACTCAGATTAATTAATCTAATAATGTTCTTCTTTAAATGTAAAGAACACTAGTCAGTGGGAAAAAAAAATATCCAACAGGTTTAACCTGTAAAGCACAGCCTTGAACACATCAGATATTTTGGAACTGTCCTTTGGTTTGTCCAAATGTGTCACAATCCCGGTTCTGTGTCTTTTGTTTTGTATGGACTGTTATATTGAAGTGCATTCTCTATTCTCATTTTTTCCATGTTCTCTTCCTGTTTGGTTTCTGTCTCTCCTTGTTGTCATATTAGTTTTTATAGTTACCGTCATTAGTACCTGTCTTTAATTATCATTGGTTTCTCTGTATTTAAGCTTGTGCCTTTTAGTTGGCCTTTGCTAGTCTTTGGCTGAATCCGAAATCGCCCCCTAAACCCTCATTCACTATTACCTAATATAGTTCACTTGAAGGAGTGAATGAAAACGAGTACGTGAAGTCGGACAGCTGTTGTGTGTACATTGGCTGTACACTCGTTATTGCAGTGCAATGTGGGATAGAATGAGTGCACTCAATAACGTCCACTATGGTTTCGGACACCACTACAAATGGTTGTCCTCTCAAATAATGCCCTATTTGAGGGTAGAGAGGGGGATTTCGGATTCAGCTTTTGTTTGTGGTAGATCGTACTCTTGAATCATGACTTCCTGGATGTCCCTAGTTTTTCCATGTGGAATCTTTTTATTCAAGTGTGTGTGTAAGTGAATTCTCTCTCTGTGGTTTCTCAGCAACTGTTATAAAATGACAAAAAAGCTATTTGTGATGTGAAGTCAAAATCAGAATTTCTGTAAACATTCTTGGCTTTGTCTTTTGGTTTGTCTCAATTTATTATTTTTGATGTCAATTAGATTTTATTGACTTGAATTTAAATGTTATACATATTATAATGCATGTCCCAAACATAAGTCCATTTGCTAAATATACTCATGAGACAGTGAAAGTGAACTGCATGATACAGTAGGTTATATCACTGTATAATGACAACACATCAGTGGTGTAATACATGAACTGAAATATTGTAAGAATACATTAAAAGTGCATTCTAACCAACATAATATACACTCACCTAAAGGATTATTAGGAACACCTGTTCAATTTCTCATTAATGCAATTATCTAATCAACCAATCACATGGCAGTTGCTTCAATGCATTTAGGGGTGTGGTCCTGGTCAAGACAATCTCCTGAACTCCAAACTGAATGTCAGAATGGGAAAGAAAGGTGATTTAAGCAATTTTGAGCGTGGCATGGTTGTTGGTGCCAGACGGGCCGGTCTGAGTATTTCACAATCTGCTCAGTTACTGGGATTTTCACGCACAACTATTTCTAGAGTTTACAAAGAATGGTGTGAAAAGGGAAAAACATCCAGTATGCGGCAGTCCTGTGGGCGAAAATGCCTTGTTGATGCTAGAGGTCAGAGGAGAATGGGCCGACTGATTCAAGCTGATAGAAGAGCAACTTTGACTGAAATAACCACTCGTTACAATCGAGGTATGCAGCAAAGCATTTGTGAAGCCACAACACGCACAACCTTGAGGTGGATGGGCTACAACAGCAGAAGACCCCACCGGGTACCACTCATCTCCACTACAAATAGGAAAAAGAGGCTACAGTTTGCACGAGCTCACCAAAATTGGACAGTTGAAGACTGGAAAAATGTTGCCTGGTCTGATGAGTCTCGATTTCTGTTGAGACATTCAGATGGTAGAGTCAGAATGTGGCGTAAACAGAATGAGAACATGGATCCATCATGCCTTGTTACCACTGTGCAGGCTGGTGGTGGTGGTGTAATGGTGTGGGGGATGTTTTCTTGGCACACTTTAGGCCCCTTAGTGCCAATTGGGCATCGTTTAAATGCCACGGCCTACCTGAGCATTGTTTCTGACCATGTCCATCCCTTTATGACCACCATGTACCCATCCTCTGATGGCTACTTCCAGCAGGATAATGCACCATGTCACAAAGCTCGAATCATATTAAATTGGTTTCTTGAACATGACAATGAGTTCACTGTACTAAAATGGCCCCCACAGTCACCAGATCTCAACCCAATAGAGCATCTTTGGGATGTGGTGGAACGGGAGCTTCGTGCCCTGGATGTGCATCCCACAAATCTCCATCAACTGCAAGATGCTATCCTATCAATATGGGCCAACATTTCTAAAGAATGCTTTCAGCACCTTGTTGAATCAATGCCACGTAGAATTAAGGCAGTTCTGAAGGCGAAAGGGGGTCAAACACAGTATTAGTATGGTGTTCCTAATAATCCTTTAGGTGAGTGTATGTAGCCTGCATATGAAACTTTATCTATTCACTTTAGGAAAAAACACAGCATTCAAATTTTGTTTTGCTTCGCAGTGGTAACTTGTGTGCTTAAGTCAACCACTTTCGGAGTAAAAAAGATCAACCCAGTGGGTAAAACTATTTTCAGAGCTGGAGAAAGAGTGGAGATCACCTGCACTGAAACACACTGGATCTTACGTTTTAAAGAATTCGTCAAATCATTTACATGTCAAGATGATGGCCATTGGGATCATGAGCCTGTTTGTGAGGGTAAGATTATAGAGAAACACTACTGCATTAGGAGCTTAACTTACTGCATGTTATTAAAATAATGTGAATCTTGTTTCAGATATTAGATGTGAAATTCTACATGACCAGCATTTGTCTAGCCCTTACACCTTCTTATGGGGAGATAGGAAATTGGGAGCAAAAATATCTTACTCTTGCAAGTCTGGATATGATCAAGTGGCAGCAGTGGCCACATGCACACGAGACGGATGGACACCAAATCCACTGTGTGCTGGTATGTGCTGATATTAATGTTACAGTTTGTGCAAATGATTTAACATATAATATGAATTCTAATTAATGATGGACATTTGTTTACAGAAAAAATGTGTGCAGCACCAAACATCCCAAATGCAGAGATTGTGGGAGATCAGAGACCAAACTATAGAATCTCTTCAGAAATACAATATCAATGTAATACTGGGTTTGTACCACAGGAGCCAGTACAAATCACCTGTAATTCCCGGAGTAAATGGACAGGCATACAGCAATGCACTGGTATGATTTTATTATTGTTGTTATTATTATTATTTTTAAAAAATCATAATTTAGATTTATAACTGAATTCCAAGTATATTTTGCAGTGTTTGAAAGATTAAAGTATGTTTGAATATTATTCAGTTTTTTTTTTTTTTTTTTTTTAACAATGTCCTAACGGACAGATTAATTAATCTAATAATGTTCTTATTTAAATGTAAAGAACACTAGACAGTTAAAAAAAATATAACAAGTTTAACCTGTAAAGCACATCTGTGGACACAAAACATTTTGGAACTGTCCTTTTGCTTCCTGTTTATGTTACATAAATGTGACTTAAGAAGCTTTACTAGCCTAAGGTAACTTGTCCTTTCGTTTGTCCAAGTGACAAAAAAACTTGTGATATGAATTTAAAAAGAGAATTTCTGTAAACATTCTTGGCTTTATTTTTTGGTAGTTTTCCTTTAGTTGTGCACAAAGTGAAGGCAAGTTATTATTTATCTTAATGTCCTTTTCAATTAGATTTTATTGACTTGAATTTAAATGTTATACATATTATAATGCATGTCCCAAACATAAGTCCATTTGCTAAATATATTCATGAGACGGTGAAAGTGAACTGCATGATACAGTAGGTTATATCACTGTATAATGACAACACATCAGTGGTGTAATACATGAACTGAAATATTGTAAGAATACATTAAAAGTGCATTCTAACCAACATAATATATGTAGCCTGCATATGAAACTTTATCTATTCACTTTAGGAAAAAACACAGCATTCAAATTTTGTTTTGCTTCGCAGCGGTAACTTGTGTGCTTAAGTCAACCACTTTCGGAATAAAAAAGATCAACCCAGTGGATAAAACTATTTTCAGAGCTGGAGAAAGAGTGGAGATCACCTGCACTGAAACACACTGGATCTTACGTTTTAAAGAATTTGTCAAATCATTTACATGTCAAGATGATGGCCATTGGGATCATGAGCCTGTTTGTGAGGGTAAGATTATAGAGAAACACTACTGCATTAGGAGCTTAACTTACTGCATGTTATTAAAATAATGTGAATCTTGTTTCAGATATTAGATGTGAAATTCTACATGACCAGCATTTGTCTAGCCCTTACACCTTCTTATGGGGAGATAGGAAATTGGGAGCAAAAATATCTTACTCTTGCAAGTCTGGATATGATCAAGTGGCAGCAGTGGCCACATGCACACAAGACGGATGGACACCAAATCCACTGTGTGCTGGTATGTGCTGATATTAATGTTACAGTTTGTGCAAATGATTTAACATATAATATGAATTCTAATTAATGATGGACATTTGTTTACAGAAAAAATGTGTGCAGCACCAAACATCCCAAATGCAGAGATTGTGGGAGATCAGAGACCAAACTATAGAATCTCTTCAGAAATACAATATCAATGTAATACTGGGTTTGTACCACAGAAGCCTGTACAAATCACCTGTAATTCCCGGAGTAAATGGACAGGCATACAGCAATGCACTGGTATGATTTTATTATTGTTGTTATTATTATTATTTTTAAAAAATCATAATTTAGATTTATAACTGAATTCCAAGTATATTTTGCAGTGTTTGAAAGATTAAAGTATGTTTGAATATTATTCAGTTTTTTTTTTTTGTTTGTTTTTTTTTTAACAATGTCCTAACGGACAGATTAATTAATCTAATAATGTTCTTATTTAAATGTAAAGAACACTAGACAGTTAAAAAAAATATAACAAGTTTAACCTGTAAAGCACATCTGCGGACACAAAACATTTTGGAACTGTCCTTTTGCTTCCTGTTTATGTTACATAAATGTGACTTAAGAAGCTTTACTAGCCTAAGGTAACTTGTCCTTTCGTTTGTCCAAGTGACAAAAAAACTTGTGATATGAATTTAAAAAGAGAATTTCTGTAAACATTCTTGGCTTTATTTTTTGGTAGTTTTCCTTTAGTTGTGCACAAAGTGAAGTTATTATTTATCTTAATGTCCTTTTCAATTAGATTTTATTGACTTGAATTTACATGTTACATATACATATAATATATACACATTATAATGCATGTCCCAAACTTAAATCCATTTGCGAAATATACTCATGAGACAGTGAAAGTGAACTGCATGATACAGTAGGTTATATCGCTGTATTTTGATGTGTTCAGTTGACAATAAAACCTTAATAACATGTTCTATGGTTTAAGAAAAAGGATATGTGGCTGATACAGATATTTATTAATGCCATATTTTTTGGTGATCTAAAAATAGTCTAAAAATAAAAAATAACTTTGCTTTGCCTTCAGAAAAATGTGGGCCACCACCAAATGTGAACTTTGCAGATACAACAGAATTGACAAAAAATGAATACAATTCAGGGGAGAGAGTTGAATACAGCTGCTTTAATAAATACACACTGGTTGAACGTCACCCCTACTCCAAATACTTGACCTGTGATCAAGGCGAATGGAGAGGGAATATTAAGTGTTTAAGTAAGTATGAACATCTACACCATATACATCAATTACATGTGAGGCTTTTCTTACAGTATCTTGTAGTTGAAGTTATAT
Organism: Rhinogobio ventralis; assembly: GCA_039654625.1. NCBI lineage: Eukaryota > Metazoa > Chordata > Actinopteri > Cypriniformes > Gobionidae > Rhinogobio > Rhinogobio ventralis. Next base: position 16,387,300 of record CM077217.1, on the reverse strand, counting down.
TTCTGGTTATGATTAATCAATGAATGTATATTGTAACACTGACAGTGAGATGTGTTTGTTTCAGAGCCCTGTACAGTGACGGTGGAGGAAATGGATAAAAGAGGTATACAGCTGCGGTGGGCTGGACGGCAAAAGATATTCTCACCACATGAGGATAGAATCAGCTTTGTATGTCAGAGGGGAAAACATTTAATAGTCAATGACCTAATACAAACATGTAATGATGGAGAGATGATTTTCCCTGAGTGTGTGTGACAAGGAAAATAAAACATCAATGACGCACCAGCTCTAATAATGAGCCAAAACAAATGAAGCAAATAAAAAAAAACTTTTTTCCAAATCAAATTTTTTAGGAACAAACTGAAGAATCAGAAGATTAATCCAGGTAACGCTTTAGATTACAGCCCGGAAAGTAATTTCTACTGCTTCTGTTACACTTTTGCGGGAACCAATCACAGACTGGCTTATCCACCTGGCACGCTATTGGCGGGTTTAACATGATGACGGATAGAGAAGCGATGGGTCGTTGCCCGTTGATCACGCCTCTTGTGGTCTGATTGGTTGAAGGACTATCCAATTGCATACAGAGTCATTTTAATTATGCTCGATTATCACGCCTCTTGTGGTCTGATTGGTTGAAGGACTATCCAATTGCGTACAGAGTCATTTGAATTATGCTTGTTTATCACGCCTCTTGTGCAGTAGAAAATACATAGCAGACTCCCCAGACCAATGTTCAATCTTAAATTGAGCTTGGTCTGGTGATAGCCAGGCAACTAACTACCAGGGAAATTATTTATATTGTAAGGATTTTTTAGTTAAGGGGTAATTATCCATGTAGTTACAGGGTAAGTGTGAATCTGCAGGCTGTAAGTTAAAGTGGTGTTTGTTACTCTCTTGTTTCATGTAGTTACAGGGTAAGTATGAATCTATGGGCTGTAAATTAAAGTGGTGTTTGTTACCCTCTTGTTTCATGTAGTTACAGGGTAAGTATGAATCTATGGGCTGTAAATTAAAGTGGTGTTTGTTACCCTCTTGTTTCATGTAGTTACAGGGTAAGTATGAATCTACGGGCTGTAAATTAAAGTGGTCTTTGTTCCCCTCTTGTTTCATGTAGTTACATGGTAAATACAATAAAAACACGTACACAATCTGATATCACTTGAAAAGAAAAATTACACCCAGAAATGCTCTCATAATTGACTAATCTTTTCGCTTCAGACCAGCTGTTACCAACGCATGCATGAGTAAAGAGCAACGTGAAGCTTCAAGCTTTCATGACAGTCTTGCGCGAGTTTCGTCTGAAACTCACGCGAGAACTGCCGTCTCTGTCTTCTAGTCTTGTTTGTTTCTCATTACTATTATTATATATTATGTTATTGTTTGTAATCTGTTGTGAGCATTAATTAAAAAATAAAATAATATAAAAACTGATGGTATCCGATATCCACGTGACCAGAGTTTCTCGGCGCGCTTACGTCACGCTTCAACTTACGCCAAACGTGAACTCAACCCTCTTATGTGCGCATTTTTAGGCATAGGCAAACTAGACGGTCACCTAGGGCACCATCAGTGGGGGGGTGGTGGGCGCCAATAACCGCATATCTGGCACTAGATTTTTGTGTGTAAATGGTGTCACGGCCACCCTAAAATGTTATTGCCGCCCCCACTAATTCCCCCACACTATTGGATCAGAGTACTGTCAATTACTGTCAAAAAAGTTTGCGTTTAGAGCACTCAACAACACCATTAGATCAAAGAGCTCGGGCAATGCTTTGGCAAGGTAACGCTTTTTTTAACCACACAATAAAGCTAAATTCAAACTAAAGGCCAATTAATAAACAGGTACAGTAAAAAGTGCACAAATCTGTATTTTGTTAGGGCAGTATTTGTGGCAGTCGAGAAATCACGCTGTGAAATGGGCAGATAGCATTTGTGTATGTTAGAGGCAAAATATAACAGCACACTCACTTCAGCATTTCATGGTTTCAATGCATTGTTAAAAGAATCAGTGTGTTTTGTAATTGTCCCATATAAAACTTCAATGGACAATTTAAAAATGGTGTAATAAAATGTGCTAATTCACAACATTAATACATCCTATATAATCACTTTGTCGAATTTCACGCATCTTTTTTTCCATGGTGTTGAATGCTGAATCTATTCATTCCGTTCTAATAGTGCTTAATGCAAGCAGTGTTGTACACAGAGAGCATAGCGTCATGTTATTTAAAGGGGAAGTTTAAGCATCAATAAGTAACAAAAACCGCACTGAATCAGTATTTATTCTTATTACTTTCATGTGAAATGTAATAATAACACGTAATAATTATGTAGTTACAGGTGCTGGTCAAATAATTAGAATATCATCAAAAAGTTGATTTATTTCACTAATTCCATTCAAAAAGTGAAACTTGTATATTATATTCATTCATTACACACAGACTGATATATTTCAAATGTTTATTTCTTTTTATTTTGATATAACTGACAACTAAGGAAAATCCCAAATCAGTATCTCAGAAAATTAGAATATTACTTAAGACCAATACAAAGAAAGGATTTCTAGAAATCTTGGCCAACTGAAAAGTATGAGCATGTACAGTTGGGGCTCCTTTTGCCTGAATTACTGCAGCAATGCGGCGTGGCATGGAGTCGGTCAGTCTGTGGCACTGCTCAGGTGTTATGAGAGCCCAGGTTGCTCTGATAGTGGCCTTCAGCTCTTCTGCATTGTTGGGTCTGGCATATCGCATCTTCCTCTTCAAAATACCCCATAGATTTTAAGGTCAGGCGAGTTTGCTGGCCAATTAAGAACAGGGATACCATGGTCCTTAAACCAGGTACTGGTTGCTTTGGCACTGTGTGCAGGTGCCAAGTCCTGTTGGAAAATGAAATCTGCATCTCCATAAAGTTGGTCAGCAGCAGGGAGCATGAAGTGCTCTAAAACTTCCTGGTATACGGCTGCCTTGACCTTGGACCTCAGAAAACACAGTGGACCAACACCAGCAGATGACATGGCACCCCAAACCATCACTGACTGTGGAAACTTTACACTGGACCTCAAGCAACGTGGATTGTGTGCCTCTGCTCTCTTCCTCCAGACTCTGGGACCCTGATTTCCAAAGGAAATGCAAAATTTACTTTCATCAGAGAACATAACTTTGGACCACTCAGCAGCAGTCCAGTCCTTTTTGTCTTTATCCCAGGCAAGACGCTTCTGACGCTATCTGTTGTTCAAGAGTGGCTTGACACAAGGAATGCGACAGCTGAAACCCATGTCTTGCATACGTCTGTGCGTAGTGGTTCTTGAAGCACTGACTCCAGCTGCAGTCCACTCTTTGTGAATCTCCCCCACATTTTTGAATGGGTTTTGTTTGTGCAAGGTGTCAATGGTCGTCTTTTGGACAACTGTCAAGTCAGCAGTCTTCCCCATGATTGTGTAGCCTACAGAACTAGACTGAGAGACCATTTAAAGGCCTTTGCAGGTGTTTTGAGTTAATTAGCTGATTAGAGTGTGGCACCAGGTGTCTTCAATATTGAACCTTTTCACAATATTCTAATTTTCTGAGATACTGAATTTGGGATATTCCTTAGTTGTCAGTTATAATCATCAAAATTAAAAGAAATAAACATTTGAAATATATCAGTCTGTGTGTAATGAATGAATATAATATATAAAAAATATAAAAAAATTTCACTTTTTGAATGAAATTAGTGAAATAAATCAACGTTTTGATGATATTCTAATTATATGACCAGCACCTGTATATCTGAGAACAATTTCTTAGAAACTAGGGGTTACACAAATATATATATATATATATATATATATATATATATATATATATATTATATAGGCATCTGGCTACACAATGGTATTACTGGTATTAATTTTAATCCTTATTAACAAATATAATTTTGAAATGTATGTATGTATTTGTTCATTAATACCAGTAATACCAATGTTGCGTTTTAAAATTTGACTGGGGGCACCAATTAGGATTTCGCCTAGGGCATCTGAATGGCTAGAAACGGCCCTGCATGCACGCACAGATGACTGTTGGTTGGAAGCGATAGGCTACAGTTTAAAAAGTTTAAAATATTGGTATTTTTCTTAAAAACACTTATCGTGATTCATCCATTGGGATCATATGGATTACTGTAGTTATTGCTGTATGTGCTGTTTGAAGCTTTAACTTTTAGGAACCCAAATGACGTTCATTAATACAGAATAGCTAGAGACATGGGGTTCCTTCTTAAGATTCATCTATGGCAAGAACGAAAAAGAAGAGGTACAAGAGGAGGATGAAGCTAAGCAACAGAAATGAATAAGAAGTATTGTCAATCTGTTTTGAAAGTTGTTTTTCAAATAAAGGTTTGCGAGTGATATCAGAATATTTTTATTGTAGTTACCCTGTGTAACTACATGAAACAAGAAGGGAACAAACACCACTTTAAATAACAAGCACCACTTACCCTGTAACTACACGGATAATTACCCCTTAATTAAAAAATACTTACAGTGTAAATAATTAGTTAATTTTCCTGGTAATTACCCCTTTATTCCCCAAACATTACATATTGTTCCCTTATACCTACACATACTTACTTTATAGTTACACTATAATTACTGAAAGGTACGCTGTAAATTCGTTTTACTTACGCAGTACTTTCTGAGCTGTAATCTAAAGCATTACCTTAAATCCAAATTAAAACTTTAATTATAACACTTTAGGAACAGGCAGACGGGCAAGGAAATACACACTAACACAACGGATACATAATGGGTACATAACAGTGACTGGATAAAACAAAAAGATTCAGAATATATTTCAATATGGTATTATTTGAAATGTAGCAAACTGTATTAATTTTTGTATTATGTTTTTACATAGTTTAACCCACACACTGCTGTTGTGCTCACTAGCGGAGCTAGGAGGTGGCCAGGGGTGGCCAGGGGTGGCCACGGGCACCCTTGGCCTAAGCTTGGCCACCCTTTTGGCCACCCCGCTCACAACTGTTGTCTGTATCTTTTTTTTTTTTTTACAAGAATTGCGTTTATTTAAACGCAGAACTGTCTCTTTGAGACCACAAAAAACGGGAGACTTTTCAGACGCGCACTCAGACTTCGCCTCAGAACCAGGCACAGGTCAAACGAGTTCGGAAAAGGTACAGATTCCGAATGAGCGAACAGCAGAACAACAGTGAACGGCGAACAGTAGATATAGCCTACGTCAATGTTTCTCAACTGGTGGGTTCAAGACCATTTGAGTGAGTCGCATTGTGTGCAGTCAAAGAAACAATAACAAACATAATTCTCTGTTTTTTCGATGCCACTTTTATTTTGAGAGACGTTCTGTTAAAACTGGTGACCCTTCTGTCAGATGCTGAGAGAAACACGTTGTCCTGATTCAGTATCTGCGGTCAGATGAGATGTTATCAGTCTAAAATTTCCTGTCCTCAGTGTCTGCTGTTATGCTGTGCTCGCGGCGCTCACTCTTTAAAATCACGTGCAAATGTGGCGCGCTGTATATTACTTCAAATAAAGCACAAAAGAAACTTAGTAAACTTAGGAAATAGTTCTGTCATCTATTAAGTCATGTAATAACTAAAAATGTGATTAAAGTTGCGTCAAAACCGACTGTACAAATCGATGGACGTAGTGTCCGTGACGTCACCCATAGGATTCTGAAGAGCAGATTTGAAGCCACACGTCACTCCCGGATAACTGAAAATGGGCAAAGAGGCGGGACGTGGCTGGAGCTGAGGTGACGTGATGACTAACAGACAGCAGACAAACGACAATCCACCAGTCACTCAAAGGCCACGCCCTTAATTATGCAGAACTTTAAGGCTTTATATAAAGTAAACGAATGAGTTATAAAAAAAATTCACACCCCTCACAGTTGTCATGAGGGCAAAATTAGCCGTATAGACCAAAACCACAATTTGTACCAGGCTTTTCCTGCTGTAAAGTTGGGAATTTTAACATGGAGCTCAATGAGATTCTGCTCCCTTTTGGAGCCTGTCTCTAGTGGCCAGTCGATGAATTGCAGTTTAATTCACTTCCGTATTGACTTCAAGAGAAACTGGGGGAGGTTGCCGCTTGGTCAAAACTGTGCATGCATGTATGTATTTGTTAAATATGAGTCACATGTCTCTGGAAAAAAAAATATTCTGCCATGTGAGATCACAATATAAGGCACAAGCTGATATGTAATTTTTTAATGCACAAATAAATGTGTGCACTGTGCATTTGTACTAGAAGATAGGCACTAATTTTGCTTTAACGTGTAAAGTAGCCTATACAAACAACAATGGATCATATTTAAATGCATAATATAAAATGTTGACTTCCGTCCTTATTCACATTCTTGCATATGAGAAAAATCTATGAAAAAATCCTGGCTCCGCCACTGTGTGTGAAGAGTTTTAAAAAGTATTGAGAAATATGTCCTAGCAATTGAAAAAAAACTATAAAGGATAAATAATTAAAAGATTTAAGGGAATAAAGAAAAAGAAAGATGAATTGTAGAAGAACAAATTCACTTTTAATCTAATGCTGCATTCCATTAACCTCGGATGTAGCTGGGAATGACGTCACACCCGAGTTAACCTTGTTCCAGTATACATGTCAGAAAACCAAGATGGAAACATCCAGGAAAACCTTTGTTGTGTTTGCTCTCTCGGAATACAAATGTTTTTTGCACAGACAATGCCGAAGTATCATGTGTAAAGATAGCGTTTGGATACTGTGTGTTTATTGAGACACAGACAGATATTTTACTACTGTTTTACTTCTGTTGGTGCACTGAGTAGCCATTTTAGATTCTGAAGTTGGTTGTTGCAGTATCTCCGAGTTTCCAAGTGGAAACACCGACTTGAGGGGGCATACCAGTAAAAAAAATCCTACTGGGAAATTGGAATTTCCAACTTTCCAGTACAAATGGAACTCAGCATTATTCATAAATGCCGAAAACTTCTCTTTCACTTTTAAAACTGAAGCGTTGCGCTGGAATTCATGTTTTTCTTCTGTGAACATTAAAATCCACCTTCTTTGATTGGATTGGATTCATTTTGACATTCACGAGCACTGTTAGACTGAGGCAGACCAGTCTATAAACGTAACTTTTAAAACTCTTTGTCATTCTAACAACAAATAGAGCCGTATGTAATAGAGAGCATCAGAGCAGCGTCAAGAATATCTCAAATATTGGGGGGACAATTTGGTCATATCTGCTAATTCGGGCGACTTTCCTGCTCAGTCTATGGTTGTTATAGCCATTTATCTGGGTTACTTAAACCAGCGATACTTATGTCTCTCATAACATGCAAACGTGACTGGTCAGATGACATCAGATGAATTTAATATTAATATTACTGTACTCATGTTGTGGTGTTCATCGTGTTGCAAGGTTGGTTGTTTTGTACATTGTAATGGACTAGTATATTCTTAGCAGATGCTTTAGAGTAATATACAGGTAAGTTTATAAAATAACTTAAACTCAAACCAATATTTGATGTCTACATATTTATTTATCTGGTGAGAAGCCTTGCAATTAGCGGGATAATGTACAGTCAGCCATTTATTATATTAAGTGGTTAAGTGCTGGGACATTTGACTCCACTAACTGTGAATTTCTGACACTGTCAGAAAGTTAACGCAGGCTATCTTTGGCCGCAAGACCGTGACAACTCTCATTGTATGACATAGGACCACCGTTGAGGAGCCACAGACCACATAAATCTCTATGATTGGTCATATTTCATCTGGGACAGCCCAAAATAATAAACCGGGCATTAGAGTGCAACGGCGACTGACAACAGGTCAGGTGAGTTCAAGTAGTCATTTGGAGAGTGTGAGAGGGTGTGTGAGACAGTGAGGGAGGACCGGTGCACTCATGACAGTGACATCGTTTGGACACTTTCTACAGCACAAGACAAATAATCGCATTCTATTTTAACTCTGTTTTTACTCAAGTTATTTTAAGAAATAAATAAACAATATTCCTTACAATAATAAAAATAGGTTTATCAGTCACTACAAACCAAGCTTTTTTATCTGATGAATTTAGTCCATTTATTTTTGACATTTATATTGTCAGCGTTTTTGCATGAAGGCACCTCACGAAACTAATTTCGGACAGACTTCTTAGGCAGTGTAACCATTTAATGTTCTACAGCCAAATAGGGAGAGCTTTGGTGAGAACTAAACAAATATTTAATTACTACATTAGTAATTTCTCGCTAGAAATTACATTAGAAGTGGAAAATGTTGGTAAAAAAAAACGTACATTTACACACAAACTGACCAGCTAACGCAACTTTCGGACGCCATCTTTTTTCCCCAGCTCAACTGTCCCAGAATGGAAAGCACAGGATTGTGGGATATCAAAGTCAGCGAAGGATACATAAATGCTGCCTTCGAAAATCGATCAGATGAAGGTATCTCAGGAGACAGGAAGTGAAGCTAACATTAGATTCGGACGTGCCTTGATGCCTTCCTACCTTGAAATGTGTCCTCCGAAGGCAGCATTTTGCAGGTTTCGGACGCAGCCTAACAGACAACAACAATTTAAGCACAGTCAGTCGCATACTTAAGTGTAAATCTTTTCTTCTGCATCTTTTTTTTTATCAGTTCAGTAGATTGTTAAATTTAAATAAATAGATTGACACTTTTTTTTAATGGCAGTTACAAATCTTTTTGCAGTGACTACTATTGCACCTGTACTGTACTATTGGTTAAAAGTTTGAAAGTGTTGTGAATCTTCTTCAATCTCACTCATTTCTAATGCTCTATGGGACAGATTAATTCATATACATAACCATACTTTATAATTTTATTCAAAAAGAACATGAGTCAGTGAAAAACATTAACAGGATTAAGCTACAGAGTTCAGAGGTGAACATTGTTTTGAAACCTGCCCTTTGCTTCCTGTTTATATGTTGCAGAAATAGGACTCAAGAAGTTTAACTTCTCTAAAGTAACTTCCTCTGGTGTGTCCAAATTACAAACATGAATTGCTTCATTAGATAAGTTTTTGTTTTTTTTCATTTACAGGAAAAATTGCTTGTGCACAGAGACCTCTTTTTGACTTGTTGAACCCCAGCAGGTAAGAGACAGAGACAGACCAAAAAAGGCACTTGTGAATTGAGCTCAAAATGAGAGCTAAATTTTGTCCAATGTCAAGGCAAGTAATTTTCATTGTTATTATTTATCTGAATGTGTTTCCATTTAGATTTAATTGACTTGAATATATATTATATGCACTTCCAAAACATTTGACTGTAGTTTTAGAGACAATTTTTTTGTTGACTAGTTGTGCATGTATTTCAGCATTTAATGAACATGACTGTTACATCTTCGTTTGTCTGTGCTTCTCAGAATGTCTTAGAGAGGAAATTACACATGAAAACACAGAACCAGTTGTGAAAGCAAGAAAAAATTGAAAGTGACCTACATGACGGGTTTTAGTGGCATTTATAGATTAAAGTGAGAAAGCTGTCAATATGATGACCACATAATTTTTTATTATTAAATCAATGTCATTATGCAGTGTAAAACAGAGTAAAAAAAAAGAAAAAAATGCAGTCACCCAGGGGACACCCCAAATAGCATGGTAACATTGATACAATTTTGAGTTTTGATCTCAAGTGACCTCAAGTTTTGATTTCCACAAACGAGACACGCAGATGGAAATGTTCTTCTTTGTGTCGTTTACTGTAACGCTTGTCTATACACAGGTTTTGTTACCGCTGGCGCTCACTGGAAGACTACATTATCCAGCATTGCTTGAGATCTACAGCAAACTATGGCAACTCAAATGGTTCAAAATACACAGCACTTTTCCCCCCTTGTATCCACTTCAACGCATAGAGGTGCCTCGTAGAGGGAGCTCTAGCGGAAGTGATGGTGTCTACCACAGCCTGTGGTAGGCCACCTAGAACCTCCGCGTCCCGTCCAGGGACCAGACATGGAGTTTCCAGAGGTCCGGACGCGGGTGCCATAGGGGGCCCCGTCTCTGAGTCAGGAGGTCCTTCCTCAGAGGAATGGGCCAGGGAGGTGCTGTCGCGAGAAGCACTAGTTCCGGGAACCAAGTCCAGTTGGGCCAATATAGAGCAACCAACAGGACTTGCTCTTCGTCCTCCCTGACCTTGCACAGAGTCTGTGCAAGAAGGCTCACTGGGGGAAACGTATACTTGCGTAGGCCCTGGGGCCAGCTGTGTGCCAGCGCATCCGAGCCGAGGGTCCCCTCGGTCAGGGAATAAAACAACTGGCAGTGGGTCGTGTCCGGGGCAGCAAACAGGTCTACCTGTGCGGTCCCGAAGCGACTCCAGATCAGCTGGACCACCTGGGGATGGAGTCTCCACTCTCCGGGGAGCACTAGCTGTCGTGAGAGCTCGTCGGCCTGCACAATTGAGCAGGCCCGGAATGTGAATGGCACGAAGCGACCTCAGATGCTTCTGACTCCATAGGTTTGGCGGCACCTCGGAGTCACAGGGACATGGAGGGATCCGCTGTGCCACGCCCATCTCAGGACTCGGTCGTGTAGCAAACTCTTTGAGTCCTACATCACCCTCTGTGCCAGACGCGGCGGAGCATCAGGCCCCTTGCCGCTGAATCCTTGAGAACCGGTTCTGGGCTGGGGTTATATGAGTGACCCTCCGGGGATCCCATATATTTCTCCACGGTCGCTCCTACGGGAAGCCCGTGTATTTCCCTTGGGAGAGCCTTCCCGTCAGTGGGACTGAGCCCCCTCTCTCCGTTGCGGGCTACGGCTCAGCATTGTACTCCACATAACTCCTTCGGGGTACGATGTCGGCTCCGCAGCGTTCCCTTCACTAGGGCACGCTTTCCCAGTGTTATCCAATAGTCACTGAACGGGTCATGCGGAACAGCAGTGATGGACTTCTCTATGTGAGCCCCGTCTCATCAGGTAAGAGAGCAGGAGGCTCACACAGGGCACTGGATGGGGGCAGAGGCCACAGCACTTTGGTAGGGATTCCTATTCGTCGGTACTCCGACGTGGCGTAGAGAGTGACCGACTGAATGGGAACATCTCGGTTACGTATGTAACCCTCGTTCCCTGAAGGAGGGAACGTATACGCCACGTCCCGTCGCCATGTCCTCTGTACCCTGCTGGGGTGCCAGTCTACCTACTCGGCTCCTCAGCAAAAGCTAATTTCATGCAAACACCTGTGTCTCATTTATACCCGCGCTGCGTGGCATGAGCCCCTGGTGCAATCATTGCATGCCAATGTGCATTGGCTCGTTTAGTTTCACTCGAAGTAGATTGGCTCTCGCGAGCGAGATTCCTATTCGTCGGTACTCCGACGTGGTGTCTCCGTTCCCTCCTTCAGGGAACGAGGGTTACATACGTAACCGAGACGTTCCCATGTGTCCTGCAACCAGAGGCCTCTTCTTGCTCATAGTGGTCTTTTGGGGGATGGGTCCATAGACCCCAGAGTGAGTTTTAAAGATTATTTGTTAAATTGAACAAATAATTGTGTGTGATTTGTCTCAGTCACTACAACCTTATTATTTCTTTGTTCCTTTGTTTTGCGTGCTTGTTATTTGCGTTTGATTTGTATTGTTACTGACTGTAATTATATACATAAAAAAGTTATTAAAGTGTTAAAGCAACCATTTTTCTACATTCTTAACGGCATCTTGCTTTAGTAATGTTTATTGGGAAATTCCTGAATAAAGTTCTAACATAATTTAACAGATTTCTTGAAGTGCAAGAGACATGAACATGAGCAAGAATGTCACACTTCACACATAGCCCATGTCTCATGCAACTTTTTAAAAAAGTGAATATTTTGTGTTTAGTATGTTAACATTCTTGGATGTGACTGTATGTATGACAATTTAATTGACTTGTTCTTAAGTAATATCATGCTTTCTTTTTCAGATTTCAGAGAACCCAAAGGAAAAGAGGCAATCGTCTGATGAAAGACAGATTTTTTAAATCTGAACCATTGGACCACCTGTAGTTATTATGACATCAGACTTCTGAAGCTAATTTATTTGTAAAGGTTGTAATGTTTTTGTCCTATTTCTCCCTGTTTCTTTTTTTTAAAGAATGATCTTTTATATCTTTTTTGTCATTGATTCTGTTAAACTTTTAAATAAAATAAATTGACTCTGCTGGGAAGGTGTCATTTATATTTTAAAAGGTTTTTCCCCAAACTTTGAAATAATCAGGAATTTGTTGACACACCATTTGAAGTGTAGTTGAAATATTATAGTTATAGTGTATATCTCAACATTAACATGGTATAGTGTATATCTCAACATTAACATGGTACATCAGATGGTAACATTGTTTTATGTTGTCATTACATTTCAGTTGTATTTTCAGTTTCAACAAAAGTGACTTGGAATCAACATCACATTGAAAATCTCAACTTTGTTTCAACAGTAACTGAGGGTGCAAAAGTGAAGTGAATAACACTGATTATCTCTTCATCATGGTACCTGTTAGTGGGTGGGATATATTAGGCAGCAAGTGAACATTTTGTCCTCAAAGTTGATGTGTTAGAAGCATGAAAAATTGGCAAGCGTAAGGATTTGAGCGAGTTTGACAAGGGCCAAATTGTGATGGCTAATCGACTGGGTCAGAGCATCTCCAAAACTGCAGCTCTTGTGGGGTGTTCCCGGTCTGCAGTGGTCAGTATCTATCAAAAGTGGTCCAAGGAAGGAACAGTGGTGAACCGGCGACAGGGTCATGGGCGGCCAAGGCTCGTTGATGCACGTGGGGAGCGAAGGATGGCCTGTGTGGTCCGATCAAACAGACGAGCTACTGTAGCTCAAATTGCTCAAGAAGTTAATGTTGGTTCTGATAGAAAGGAGTCAGAATACACAGTGCATCGCAGACAAGTCAGGGTACCCATGTTGACCCCTGTCCAATGTTCCCTCTAAGCTGCGTGCGTGCAGAAAGAATAAATGCTGTGCAGACGACAGACGCAGACGCGAAAAGTAGGGAGAAATCCATTTGATTGTAGTTTAACCCCTTAAGCCGAAGTGTACCAAAAAAATGAAAAAAAAAAAAAATCATAATTTATGGAGGGGGGATTATTATGTACTGCAATGTGTCAAACACATCATACAGCTCAGATAGTCATGTGTCATATGTCATTTGAAAGGTCTCATGGAGTAGAACACAACAAGCATAATTGTTTTGGGCTTTGACTAAACTTGAGCAAGTTTTTGTAAATTAAGCCCTGCAAGACCCATATGTAAATAATATACTGATGCGGCATTCACGTGGCGTTTTTCACTGGTACCTTCATGAAACGTGGAAAATGGCACATCGTTATTTACAGCAGATTCTCACGATTAAAAAAGTCACCACAATCTGTCTTTTAGATCTTAAAATATTCCTTGTTAAATCATAACACACAAAAAACAACACAGACGCACATGAGCAGAGTATAAAAATAACAGTTGCTTAGACTTGGCGTTTTCGCTGGTAACTTCATGAAACATACTCCGATAGTTAAAAATGCACATCCTTATTTTCAGCAGACTCTCACGATTAAAAAGAGACCAATGACAGCATAATCTGTCACTCAGATCGTAAAATATTCCCACATAGATTTATAACACATTATAACCTGACAGGAGCACATAACCTAAATAAACAATCTCTAAAGTCGCGTTTACAATTGTAAAATATCTCATGATCGACGCAATGGATTATGTTGATTTTGGACTCATTTCATTCGGGAGCATCAACTGTAAGTACTGATGTGCCATTTTCAACGATCGGAGCATGTTTCATGAAGTTACAAGTATAAACGCCACTTTAAAGCTACTTATAACAAAAATTCAATTGAGGGGGGGAGGGGTATTACAGTTCAGACAACATATACTTACATGTTTATCACTTCTAGCAGTGGTTTATATAACTTCAAAGGGTTTCCTTTAAAACAACACCAAAATTGTGTATTTAGACCACTGTATGTGGGTATGGGAAGCTTTTTAATTTGGGTAGGCTAAATCCAGGCGGAAATCCCCAAAAATGGTCCCAGATATTAAGAGGTAATCCTTGTGCATCAATTAAAAAAAGTTACACATAGGTCCATAGATGACAAAAATGGCCATGTCATTAAATGATCATTAAAATTGTTATGTTGGGAGTTCAGACTTAAGTTTGGTCTCATTTTAAAGAAGACCCTTGGCAGATTATGGCTGAAGTAAAAAAGTAAAAAAAAATTCAACCAAAAAAAAAGTTATAGAAGTTTAAGTTTATGAAAATTATTTTTATATAAAATATTTATTTTATGAAACATGTTGAACTCTAAATCTGCTAGAAAATCAAAGCCATAAATCTAAACAAGTTGTTCCAAATTTGAGGTTGATGTATCAAAAAATTAGCTTTCAGTAAGATTTTGTTTGCCAGCAAAACTCCACTGGTGCACACAGCGGTTGGATTTGTGATTTGCAGTAGAGGTTTTCTCTCTCAAATATTACAAGCACACACAGACACACACAATTTTTTTTATTACATGCATACAAACCACACTCTGACATCCACACCAACACACCCATTATAGCTGCATAATTTATCTAATTGGCTTTAAAATATGCAGAAGCAGAAAACAGGAATAAAGTGAGTATTTGCTTTATAGATCAACCCTGAAAAAAAAATAGCACCATCTGGTAAAAAAAAAAAAAAAATTAAAAATGTAAATTTTTAAGCCTTGCCAACAGAATGAAGGCCTATTAACAAAGATTGTATCATTTTATAGTTAAATGGCCCTGGGTTTAAAAATTGCAGTTTCAATGGGGACATTTTTGTCCAAAAGGTGAGGAACTATTTTGTGTAGCTAGTGTTTTTAAAGGAAATGGGGGTGAAATAGTAAAATTCCAATAAAAATACACACGTGCCAAAATGTATGCAGTTGGCATTAACACAGGCAAAATTATATATATTTTTTTTTAAAACACTGAAAAAGACAAAAATGTCCATAAGGCTACACAAGGGTTAAGTATGACATGTATGCTGTACGATAATGGAAGGGAAAGAAGAGAGTATGGACAGGCTAGAGAAAAGAGACCGTAAATGGAGCTTGAGGTAAGTATTAGCGCCATGTCTCGTTAATCAAAACGCCATTTCATGTTGCATTTTTATTGGCTAGTCAGTAGACGTAGGTCATAGCAGCAAGCACACTGTGAGATGATCATGCTAAATTTATAACGCTGGCCGAAAGTATCACAGGCTATCTTTGGCCACAAGACCGTGATAACGGCCGTCTTTGAACCTCTCTTACTGTACGACTGCACTGAATCTGGATATTTTTAAAGATGCATCACTCAGGAAAAGTCTGTAGGCTGCAAAAATTATTAAAATTTGACACTTAATACCTGATGGTGAATGGATGTCAGCTGAGATTTTTGCTGGAAAACTGGGCATAAGATCAATTCAAGTGGCACAGAAAATTTTGCCACAGAGTTATAGACTTTCCCTAGAAATGTATAATGGAGAGAGTGACATACTTGACTTCCCAGAATTGGAAATTGCAGACTATTATCTTTTAAGACACCTCAGTTGGGCAGTGTCAAAAAAAAATACTGTACACACTGTGTGCAAAGAGACTATATCTTCGTGATCTTGCAAAGGTAAAGGAGTCTAAATGGCAAGTCTAAATGTCTTGATCCGCAGGAGAGGGAGGGATGCCCTTTCTGTGATATACAAGAAACTGTATTTCATTTATTTTTAAATTGTGCTAGATTACAACTGTTGTTTCCAACAATAGATGGATGGTGTCTGACCTTGGAAAAAATATTTTTTATATATGGACCTAAATATAAAAAAGAATTTTTAAAAAGTCTCATGTTTTATCAAACTTTTTATTTGGTCAAGTTAAAATGGCCATTTGGTTGTCACACAAAGAAAAACGTCTCGGGTTACGCATGTAAACCTTGTTACCTGAGAAGGCAACGAGACACTGCGTCAGAACGACACTTTGGGGACATTCCCTTAGCGTAGCGTGTCTGAAGTATAAATAAAACTATTCCAATCATGATTGGTGTAGTGTCATGACATAACAAGTGACGGCATAACCGGAAGCTACAAAGGGATGCCAGCACACAACAGAGTTAGCTTTCGCAATGAAGCAATTCGCTCTCAGGCATGGAGAGGCGTGGCAAAACATGCCGAAAACATGCCTGCCCTAGTGTGAAGCTGGAACCCAGGCACACTTAAGATGAGAGCACCCTGGCGCCTGGCTTTGCAGGTAGGTGCAGACTATAAAATCTTATAAAGGTATGTGGGGTAGCCCAGCCGGCTGCCTCACAGATATCCTGAATGGGAATTCCAGAATAAAGGGCTCTAGAAGAAGCCATACTCCTAGTGAAATGCACCTTCAAGGCCACAGGTGAAGGCAAACCGCACACCTGATAGGCCAAGGCAATAGCCTGCCAGTTACTCAATGTCTGCTTAGAGGCTGGGAGCCCCTTCTTAGGTGACCCAAAACACACCAGTAATTGATCTGTCTTCCTCCGCTGCAAAAACCTTATATACTCTTAACACTCTGACCGGGCAGAGCAAATGAAGCCTTTCCTCTTCCGCCGACACATGAGGTGGAGGATGGAATGCCTGCAAGACCGTAGACCGTGCCATGTTGGAGGGCACCATAGGCACATAGCCAGGTCTAGGATGTAGAATGGCTTTAACTCCCCCCGGGATAAACTCCATGCAAGTTGGCATTATAGCCAAGGCCTGGAGATCCCCCACCCTTTTAAGAGAGGTGATAGCCAGGAGAAAAGCCACCTTAAGCAACAGATTCTTATCTGTCGCTGACTCTAGTGGTTCAAAGGCGGCCAGGGATAACCCTTCCAGAACCACCGCCAGATCCCAGGTTGGAACTCTGACGCGAGCCACAGGCCTCATCCTTCATGCACCAAGGAGGAAACATACGACCAGCTGGTGCCTCCCCAGAGGCTCATCACTTATAGGAGCGTGGAAAGCCATAATGGAGTAAGACCAGCAGAGAAGCGATCTTGGAGGAACTCCAGCACTGAAGCCACTGGGCAGTTAACTGGGTACAACTCACGCTCTCTACACCAATTGGAAAACACATTCCGTACAATCTCCTAGTGCAAGGAGCTCTGGAAGTGAGTATGGTCTCCACCACTCTAGCTGACAGGCCAGCCTCTAGGTACTGAGCCCCCTCAGGGGCCAGACCCACAGCTTCCACAACTCTGGCCAAAGGTGATATATTGTGCCCCCGCCTGAGACAGCAGATCCCTCCTCAGAGGAATCTGCCATGGAGAACCTGCCAGGAGTGCTATGATGTCTGAGACTCATACTTGGGCCGGCCAGTACGGGGCTACTAGCAGTAAACTAACTCCGTCTCGACAGACCCTTGATGGAAATGCATACAGACACAGCCTCGGCTACGTCTGCACCATGCTATTCAACCCCAGTGGGGCTGGATGCATGAGAGAAAACCACAGTGGACAATGGGTCATCTTTTGAGACGCAAACAAATCCATTTCCACTGGGCCGAACTTCTCGCATATCGACTTTACTACCTCTGGGTGAAGTCTCCATTCCCCAGGCCTCAACCCCTGCCTTGAAAGGATGTCTGCTCCCTGATTCTGGTCCCCGCGGATATAAATTGCTCTGAGAGATGACCCTGGGACCAGAGGGGGATCTGATGTACCAATTTGCATAGAGGGCGCAATCTCAGACCCCCTGATGATTAAGATAAGCAACTACCGACATATTGTCTGAACGTATCAGAACGTGGTAGCCCCTGATGTCTGTGAGGAAGCTCTTCAGAGCCCTGAACTCAGCCAACATCTCCAGGCAATTTATATGCCATGAATGATGATGGTGCTGCCACAGACCCCTGGCAAAGCGGCCGTCCATGACCGCACCCCAGCCCGTGAGGGAGGCGTCTGTCGAAACGGTTTTCCAGCGACATGACACTCCCAACACTGGGCCTTGGGACAGAAACGTTTCTTCCATATGGACAGGGAACGAAGGCATCTGTGCATAACCCTGATCACACCCCTCAGGGAAAACCCCTTGGCTTTCAGCCAGCACTGTAATGGTCTCATGTGCAGTAGGCCAAAAGTTATTATGTTGGACGCAGCAACTGCTTTACAGTGATGTTGTGGCCTAGCTTTATTCTGGAGTCCATTGTCCGTATGGATTCGATACGCACGGGAGACATTTGAGCCCACATTGTCGTTGAGTCCCATACTACTCCCAGGAATGTGGTTCTCTGGGAAGGCGTCAACACACTCTTTTTTTGTGTTGAGTCTCAACCCCAAGCTCTGAATGTGGGCAAGGATGACATCTCAATGCCGAAATGCCATATCTTGTGACTGGGTCAATATGAGCCAGTCGTCAATGTAATTTAGCACCTGGATGCCCTGGAGTCTTAATGGTGCCAGAGCTGCATCCATTCACTTGGTGAACGTGTGAGGAGAGAGAGCTAGGCCGAACGGAAGAACACAATATTGAAACACTTTGCCCCTGAAAGCGAACCTCAGGAACTTCCTGTGACATGGAAGGATGGACACGTGGAAGTATGCATCCTTTAAATCTATCGTGACAAACCAGTCCTCTGACCTGATTAGAGGCGACATTCTCCTTTTGTACCTGCCGGTACGAGGAGCTTGTTGACGGCTAGGGCCGAACAGGCCAGAAGGCGAGAACGGGGCATCCAGGAGGAACGATTTATCTCTCTCCACAAATGCCTCTCCGTGGCCACCATAGCTGCCTTGGTGACCCGGAGAGACAAATCTGCCACTTTGTGTAACTTGGCAATGTCTTCAGGTGTTGGTTCCTTGCCTAAATCTTTTAGAAGGTTGGCCTGGTATGCCTGCAAAACTGCCATCGTATGCAGGCATGCACCAGCCCGTCCCACTGCCATATAAGCCCTGCTCAATATAGCAGACGTGTCGCTGCAGGGTTTGGTGGGCAGCACCAGGGTTTTTAGGGATGATGCCGCATCCAGGGAGAGGTAACTCGCCTTTCCCATAACCGTTCTCTCCCACCCCTACTATATTGCTGTAATCCAGCACACAGGGGTTAAAGCAAAAAAAATGAGAAAAAACATTTTTGCTCCTGAAATTTTTTTTCTGGGGGTGGGGGGGTGGACAAATACGGTTATTTTGCAAACAAAAGAAAAAACAACAGTATTTGAAAATGATTTTCCTTTAAACTAACTAATGTATCTGCCAGGGGCGGAGCCAGACATTGTAAATATTTAGGGCTTAGCCCAAATCTAGTTTGTCCAATGACATTTTAATTAGCCTTTAACAGCTTTACTGACTTAAAAGGAATTTTTTTTTACTAGGCTGGAGTAAAGTTCATAAAATTATTAGTTTTACCCACAGGATTTTGTAAAGCTATGTCGGGTGGTCATCTGTCCCTCTAGGGGGGTTCGGGGAATTTTGTACAGTTTAAGGTTAAATGCATCAATCTGGGTAATGCACACACCACTGCCAAAATGCGTAATTCATTGATACTGTACGACAATCCGCCAACAAATAAATAACAACAACAATGTGCTTACCTTTGTGTTGAGCTTTGATGGAACTATAGTAACATTACGTCGTGAAGTACATAGAACATAACGCACTTAGCACAGTCAAAACTGATTAATCGCTGATTCAAACCTCTTTCAGCCGCTGTCAATAACGAGTATAGTGCAGTCTAGATGGTTTAAAACTTGCAGATATCCTGATCAGGGTTCACATGATGATGGACAGGAGTCATTGTCATATTCGATTTCAATTCAAGCCATTCAACTGTGCTCTCAGAGTTGGTTATATTTATATTTCATGAGTTCACACTTACATATAATTTATGGAGAGTAGATTTAAATGCATATTTGGCGTGCTGTCTGGGGGGAGGGCTTAAAACTCGGAATTTGGCCCGAACCCAGAATACCCCCGTGTATGTAAGTGGTTAGAACTAAAAGGGAAAAGTGGAGAAGGGGTGGTGGAGGGATGCTGATAAACTGTCAACAAATTGGAGGTAAGACTGCTGCGTATACACTCACCTAAAGGATTATTAGGAACACCATACTAATACTGTGTTTGACCCCCTTTCGCCTTCAGAACTGCCTTAATTCTACGTGGCATTGATTCAACAAGGTGCTGAAAGCATTCTTTAGAAATGTTGGCCCATATTGATAGGATAGCATCTTGCAGTTGATGGAGATTTGTGGGAAGCACATCCAGGGCACGAAGCTCCCGTTCCACCACATCCCAAAGATGCTCTATTGGGTTGAGATCTGGTGACTGTGGGGGCCATTTTAGTACAGTGAACTCATTGTCATGTTCAAGAAACCAATTTGAAATGATTCGAGCTTTGTGACATGGTGCACTATCCTGCTGGAAGTAGCCATCAGAGGATGGGTACATGGTGGTCATAAAGGGATGGACATGGTCAGAAACAATGCTCAGGTAGGCCGTGGCATTTAAACGATGCCCAATTGGCACTAAGGGGCCTAAAGTGTGCCAAGAAAACATCCCCCACACCATTACACCACCACCACCAGCCTGCACAGTGGTAACAAGGCATTGTGGATCCATGTTCTCATTCTGTTTACGCCAAATTCTGACTCTACCATCTGAATGTCTCAACAGAAATCGAGACTCATCAGACCAGGCAACATTTTTCCAGTCTTCAACTGTCCAATTTTGGTGAGCTTGTGCAAATTGTAGCCTCTTTTTCCTATTTGTAGTGGAGATGAGTGGTACCCGGTGGGGTCTTCTGCTGTTGTAGCCCATCCGCCTCAAGATTGTGCGCGTTGTGGCTTCACAAATGCTTTGCTGCATACCTCGGTTGTAACGAGTGGTTATTTCAGTCAAAGTTGCTCTTTTATCAGCTTGAATCAGTCGGCCCATTCTCCTCTGACCTCTAGCATCAACAAGGCATTTTCGCCCACAGGACTGCCGCATACTGGATGTTTTTCCCTTTTCACACCATTCTTTGTAAACTCTAGAAATGGTTGTGCGTGAAAATCCCAGTAACTGAGCAGATTGTGAAATACTCAGACCGGCCCGTCTGGCACCAGCAACCATGCCACGCTCAAAATTGCTTAAATCACCTTTCTTTCCCATTCTGACATTCAGTTTGGAGTTCAGGAGATTGTCTTGACCAGGACCACACCCCTAAATGCATTGAAGCAACTGCCATGTGATTGGTTGATTAGATAATTGCATTCATGAGAAATTGAACAGGTGTTCCTAATAATCCTTTAGGTGAGTGTATATACACCTTGTTGTTGATTAGCTGAGTGCTCTCCACCTGTGTCAATTATCTGAACGTGCTCCTCCCAAACCTTGTTAATAAAACATAATTTATTTATCTCCGAGTCAACATCTCCCACCACAGGTGTAATCCACGTTGGATCACTCTCCCACTCTTTAGTGTAGACTTACTGCATTTATGCCACTTAAGCATAGCGATCACTTGAATAAACAGCTACAAGTTATAGCATTAAAAACCTGTCAGTCATGAATGAGCTTGTCTGCCTGCTGATCGCTGATTGGCTGGAAGTGTGTGCTCATCGGCGATGTCGGCGAATGCCAGCTGACTCTGCGTGTTCCTCTCAAACCATTGGTAGGCGAACTCATGAACTCGAACGTGTTGATATCGACACGTTTTTTTTTTCCCGTGGTCTGTTGGCCGGCCAGATAGACAGCCAAGATGACGCGTCGTCTTGGTCCAGAGGGAGAAGAGAAGAGAGGGAGGAGAGAGAGCGTCTCTCTCTTAAGAGTCTTAGAGAAATCCCACCCTCGATGGTCGAGTTGCCCAATGGGATTGTTGGGATTTCCCAGCGGGAAATTCCTATGTGGGAGATTTATGGATCTTTGTTTCAAGCAAGATTCAATGGGCCTGTGCCCATATATACTCCAATTAATGCAACAAACACGCATTACTTCCTACGAGGAAGTGACATACATGAAAGTGAAGAGAGCATTAATTTGATAGGAGACACGACATATATGAACTTACATGGACTAGTAAGTTGTTTATAAGACATGCATAAACGAAATAACATACAAGGGACACTTTACAAGACAGTTATATGCGTACATACAATGTCCTGGGGTGCATATTCATTTATAGACGGTTGGTCTATAACTTGAGGCAAAAGCGTGTGTTTTACAGGCTTTGTGTCTTAACTATGGCCTTTTCCATTTGGCTACATTTTTTAGAGCCATAAAACGTCTTATCAGTTGGTATCCAGGGTAACTGAGGACCTTTCTCTGTTGTGTTGGGGGAAGGTCTGTTACTGAGAACAGAGCATTTAAAACATATTTGTTAAATGTAACAGGCGATTATGTGTCTGATTTTCCTCAGTCGCTACACTGTGCTCCCAAGCAGTTCACACATAATTGATGCGGGTCCCCACCTGTAAGGAATCTAGGGTAGGGGTGCACACAATGCTTGAACTGCTCACTCGCCATTAAATACAGATTTTGATAAACAACACCAAATATGACTGACAACAACACAGAGAGCTTGCTGAAGATCGAAAGCTCACTCTGTTGTGTGCTGGCGTCCCCAAAGTGTCATTCCGTCACAGTGTGAGTTCCCTCGGAAGGGAACTGGGCGGTAATGAGTCTTGTGAAGTTGAATCAGTACTCAGGGGGTTAATAAGATCACAAATAAAAATGTTATACACTTATTATGAATTGGTTAATGACCTTTTAAATATAAATGGGGTGTAAATCAATGTATTTGTGATGTTGACTATGATAGAAATTTGAAAAATGTATTTTAAGGATTTTTTCCCTCTCATTTATTTATTTATTTGGGATGAAGTGACGTCCTGAAAATGTGAAATGTATTTCTCTTCATGATTTCTTTGTGAGTGGTAAGACTTTAATTTTTGGTATTAAAGACTCTCTCTCTCTCTCTCGGCCTTGGAGAAAGAAGGAACTGCTTCTAGTGTGGGGAGTGTGGGGCATGTAACACCTTTGTTGTAAAGATACTTTCAGCTAGCATCAGCTTTTAAAGCATTTAAAATAGCACACAGTAATTCCACTAAGCTCAGTTGTTTATTGTCACGCAAGCACATACATTGCACAAAGTAAAATTATTTTCCACTACATAAATGAAAAGAAATATGACTACTTTGCCATTAAAAACAAAACTGGGTTGTGCATATGGACAAACTGTTGGTTTAAATGTTTAATTACATTTTAAGTAAGATTATAAAGACTCTTCTACATTTGTTGCTGAACTTACTGCATGTTGTTAAAATAATGAATCTTATTTCAGATAATAGATGTAAAGTTTCATGTGACCAGCATTCGTAAAGCCCAGAATATTACTTATATGCATAGAGATATGAAATTGGGAGAGAAAAAAGTACTATTGCATGCATGGGTATAATCTTTTCTTTTCAGTGTGAACTCGCCTGATGCACGTCAAGGATCTGGCATATGTTTGATCTCTTTGTATTGATTTAAGAGTTAACTCATTTAAGACTGTGCTTATGAGGATACTCACCAAGAAACAGGCATTTTGACAAAATTTTGTGAGTTTTTGTCAGTTCAAACATGATAAGATGCAAAAGAGAACTCTGTTCAGCACTGTCTTTCCATCCATTCATCCATCCATCCATTTTAGGAAGAAACAGCATTATAAATAAAATCACTGGATATTTTGCATAAAATAATCAAATTATTTACAGGTCAAGATGATGGGCAGTGGGATCAAAACCTTGTTTGTGAGGGTAAGATTATAGAGAAACACTTCTGCATTAGGAGCTTAATTTACTGCATGTTATTAAAGGGTATATGACACATTCTGCCAATCTCATGTTTGTCAGGAAAGATTCAGTTGCAAGTGCAAATATCCTTTATTGAGGATAAACAAAGAATAAAGCTGGTCCTTGGCAGCACAAGGACTACAATGGGCAGATGATCCAGACAGAATCCAACGAGGACCACTATGGCAGACGATTATCCAAAACCAGATAGGAAACTGGACTCAGGACACGGAGGACAGAAGACACTGCAAGGGAGACAGCGTGGGCAAACACAACGATCTGACAAAGAACAAACAAACACAGACTGCTAATATAACAGGCTGAACGAGCCGCAGCTGATCAGTAATCAGCCAAAAACAGACAACAGGAAAATCCACAGACCTGCGAACCGTGACAGTACCCCTCCCCCTAGGAGCGCCCCCTGGCACTCCCGTGAACTGCTACCTGTCGATTGTAATCATCGATCAGGGAGTGATCCAATATGTCTCTCACAGGAACCCAACTTCTCTCCTCAGGACCGTAACCTTCCCAGTCCACCAAGTATTGGAATCCACGTCCCCTCCGTCTCGAGTAGACAGGTTCATGAATAGACAGGTTCCCCATCTACGAGACACGGCGGAGGGGGGAACCGGGGCCAGCGGGTTAATAGGTAAACGAAAAACGGGTTGAATTCTCCTGTACATCGGAGGAAGTTTGAGGCGGACTGCCACTGGACTAAGGATCTTAGTGACAGTAAAGTCAAGTCAAGTCAACTTTATTTATATAGTGCTTTTAACAATGCAGATTGTTTCAAAGCAGCTTCACAATGTTAAACAGGAAAATAATGCAACCGAATTTGATTCGGCTGTACAGCCGCTCTGGAGAAAACAGTGATGTTATCCAGCTCATTTCAATTATCATATATATATTCAAGTAATGTAGTTGATATAGTTAATTTAGTTTAGTAATTAAATTTATTTGGATATTTATTTGAAAATTTAGTGTCCCCAACTGAGCAAGCCAAGCCAAAGGCGACAGTGGCAAGAAACCAAAACTCCATCAGGTGGCATAATGGAGAAAAATAAACCTTTGGAGAAACCAGGCTCAGTCGGGGTGCCAGTTCTCCTCTGGCCAATTAACAAACAGTGTATGATTATTATTTTGGCAGCCTTACAGGTCAGAAGTAATATTCGACCAGAATATTCGAAAGATCGGAGGCATCACGCCGGAGACAGGTTTATTGAGGATGCCATGTCGATGAGTAATTTCAGAGGGTAGACTAATTGACACGGTCTCTGCAGACACTTCAGGGATGTGTTGGTAATGTCTAGACGCTGGTCCACCATCTGATCTGGATACGGCCCGGATCCGGCTGACTGCAGTAAACCTCGGGATAAACAGAGAGACTAACATTAGCGTAGATGCCATTCTTCTTATGATGTAACGAGTACATCAGGTGTTATGGGAAGTGTTCCCGGTTCTGGCTGACCTAGTTAATGCAGCCTAACATTCATTTAATTGATTTGCATAAAATATAAATTAAAAATGTTTTATGTGTATGCCATATTAAAGAGATGTGTTTTTAGTCTAGATTTAAACTGACAGAGTGTGTCTGCTTCCCGAACAATGCTAGGAAGGCTGTTCCAGAGTTTAGGTGCTAAATAGGAAAAGGATCGACCGCCTGCAGTTGATTTTGATATTCTAGGTATAATTAACTGGCCAGAGTTGAGACCGCAATAGACGTGATGGAGTATAATGCGTTAAGAGCTCGCTCAAGTACTGGGGAGCTAAACCAGTTAGTGCTTTGTAAGTAATTAGCAAGATTTTAAAATGTATGCAATGTTTAATAGGGAGCCAGTGCAGTGTTGACAGAACCGGGCTAATATGGTCATACTTCCTGGTTCTAGTAAGAACTCGAGTTGCTGCATTTTGGACCAGCTGCAGTTTACTTATCAAGCAAGCAGGGCAACCACTCAGTAGAGCATTACAATAATCTAGCCTTGAGGTCATGAACATATGAACTAACTGTTCAGCGTTTTGCATTGAAAGCATATGCCGTAATTTAGATATATTTTTAAGATGGTAGAATGCAGGGCCTATAAATTTAGGAGCAAGCTTATTACCAACGGTGCGGAGAGAAATGTTCTGGGTAGAAAGCCACACTTTTTGACCAACGACATAATCGGGAGGCTTTGACTGGTGGCGATCGGCCTAGGCTTTAGTGCATTACCGCACCTGGAGGAGAGCCGTTGGGACAACACTTCTGGACAAAAGCGTGGGTGGAGGGAACCACTCAGATTCCAAGTTCTGAAAAATAGGTGGCTGGTAACCTAAACTACCTTCAAACACAGTTAATTCCCATGGACGATACTGGTAACGAGTTATGCGCGTACTCAACCCATGAGAGCTGCTGGCTCCAGGAGGAAGGATTCTGAGACACCAAACATCGCAACACCCGTTCCAAATCTTGGTTGGCCCTCTTAGATTGACCGTTGCTCTGATGATGATAACCAGAAGAAAGACTAACATTTTCCCCCAGTAATCAACAAAACTCCACTGTCAGAGACCACATCCTTCGGGAACCCATGAATGCGATTGACATGATCAAGGACAGTAACCGCTGTCTCCCTGGCAGATGGTAATTTGGGCAGGGGAATAAAATTAGCCGCCTTCGAAAACCGGTCCACCACGGTTAAAACCACCACGTTGCCCTGGGAGGGTGGGAGAGCAGTAACGAAATCTAGTGCAGTGTGGGACCAAGGTCTCGAAGGGACAGACAACAGCTGCAGGAAGCCCGCTGGGGGTCGATTGGAAGTCTTTCCAACCGCACAAACTGAGGCCAAAATAAAACCACGAATGTCTCGAGCCATAGATGCCCACCAGAATCGTTGTTTAACCAAATAACTGGTATGATTGACTCCTGGGTGACAAGCGATTTTGGAGCAATGACCCCAACGGATAACATTGGACCGTAAGTTCTCGGGCACAAATAAACAACTTGGTGGACAACCGGATGGAGGCGTTACCCCTTGTAAGGCATTACGAACCTTCGATTCAATCTCCCAAACGACTGCAGAAATGATCAGTCTCTCCGGTATGATGGAATCGGGAGAAGATGGACGCTCGGAACGATCAAAAATGCGACAAAAGGCATCGGGCTTTATGTTTTTAGAGCCCGGACAGTACGAGATGGAAAAATCTAAATCATACTGATTAAGTCCACAGATGTAATATTTTACAGATGTTATTTTGTTTCCATACATTGTCACAATACAAAAAGTATATGTACTTCTATTTCTTTTTATTACAAAAACTGTGTTGTTAGTGATTGATTATGATAATAATATAGTTTCTTTGTGTTATCATCATCACTTACTCAACTTACTCTTTATATTTATTCATTTTTTTCTGTACAGATGTGACAATGAAAATTTCCAAACACCTGTTCCGAAGAGAGCCAAAGCAAACATTTATGTTTTTGAACGAAGTCGCTTATGCTCATCAAGTCTGCATTTATTTGATAAAAATACAGAAAAAACAGTAATATTGTAACATGACCATAAACACACTCACCAACAGTAGGTTACAACATCAAAGCTAGATAAAAGACAATGGTAACATGAGGGCTATTTATACACAGGGACTAATCGCTAAACAAGACACACCTGTGAATAATTGAACAATGAACCAATAACAAGCAGAGCAAAATCTGCTTTTTTATAACAGTAAAACCTCTTTTCATGTAGTTGCGATATTGTGTCATGTTTATCAAAGTAAAACTGATAAACTTATTTGATAGTGTAGACTTATGATGAACTTTATTATTGTACAAACAGATGCTGTATTAAGCAGTACATAAAGTATTGAATAAAAATGTCTCTGAAACATCTGTGTATTTGAAAAATATTGCATTTATTTCAATTCAGCTGTTATAAAGTATGCAAACATCACGTGAGCATCAGATGTGAGCAGAAGATGTCCGTTTCCATTTCAGCTCCTCCCCGGCATCAACCCTCGCCATTGCAACAAAACCCAAAACCAACCGTGATAGTTTGACATGTATGTTCTTAGTCAGCATTTTCTGAAGGTTAAGTACTCTTTTTTTTCAGTAGTTTCCATATATTTTTTTAAGAGTTTCGGGCCCTGTTTTGAACATATTTAATTGTGTGCCAGGAATCTGTTATCACATGACAAACACTTGCAAATAAAGAACTTTGAGTTTAACAATTCAGTATTTACCAAAAGTCCAGTAAGTAAGATCCACTAAATGACATCCAGCTTTTACTTTTCCAACATTTTTTTTCAGTGCGAGATAAGAAGGATCATCTTGGTCAGTGGTTTTCAAACCTGTCCTGGAGGCACCCCAGCCCTGCACATTTTGTATGTCACACCGGCTGCGTCTGAAAACCTAGGCAGCTGACTCGTTGCCTCGCTGCCTTATCAGACAATGGCTTGTAAAGCAGCGTTTGTGCATGAAGGCACCTCACAAAACAAATTTCAGACAGACTTCTTAGGCAGTGTAACCATTTAATATTCTACAGCCAAATAGAGAGAGCTTTGGTGAGAACTAAATAAATATTTAATTACTACATTAGTAATTTCTCGCTAGAAATTACATCAGAAGTGGAAAATGTTGGTAAAAAAAAAACGTACATTTATACACAAACTAACCAGCAAACGCAACTTTCAGACGCCATCTTTTTTTTCCCAGCTCAACTGTCACAGAATGGAAAGCACAGGATTGTGGGTTATCAAAGGCAGCGAAGGATACATAAATGCTGCCTTCGAAAATCAATCAGATGAAGGTATCTCAGGAGACAGGAAGTGAAGCTAACATTAGATTCGGACGTGCCTTGATGCCTTCCTGCCTTGAAATGTGTCTTCCAAAGGCAGCATTTTGCAAGTTTCTGATGCAGCCACCCAATTTAGTTCTTGCAGTCTCTACTAACGAGCTGATGAGCTGAATCAGGTGTGATAAATGAGGGAGACACACAAAATGTGCAAGGCTGGGGTGCCTCCAAGACAGGTTTGAAAACCACTGATCTAGGTCATAAGAGACGACAACACTTTAAGCACAGTCAGTCGAACACTTTAAGGGTCAAACTTTTCTTCTGCATCTGTTTTTTTATCAGTTCAATATATAACTTTAATGGACACATTTTGCAATGGCAGTTACAGATACAAGTTCAAAAGTGTTGTGAATATGCTTCAATCTCACTCCTTTCTAATGCTCTATAGGACAGATTCATTCACCACATAATTTACTTTTTTATTTGATTCAAACATGAATCAGTGATAAACATTAACAGGATTAAGCTACCAAGTTCAGAGGTGAACATGGCAATTATTTTGGAACCTTCCCTTTGCTTCCTATTCATATGTTGCATAAATAGAACTCAAGAAGTTCCACTTATCTAATGCAGTGGTTCTCAAACCTGTGCTAGGGACCCCCCACCATACCCCACAGCATATCTCCCTCATCTAACACACCTGATTCAACTCATCATCTCATTAGTAGAGACTGCAAGACTTGAATTGGGTGTGTCTGATGAGGGAGACATACAAAATGTGCAGTGGTGAGGGGTCCCCAGGACAGGTTTGAGAACCACTGCTCTAAAGCACATATAATCAGTCCATACATACACTCCACGACAGGCAGACAGAAACCGGGAATCCAAGACTCAGGAAGAGATCAAACAAAGAAAACAAGAACTGTTTTCCTTAAATTGTCAAGGCAAGTGTTTTGTTGTTATTTATTTGAATGTCTTTTTCATTAGGATTTTATTGACTTGAATATAAATGTTATATTATAAGCACTTACCAAACTAAAGCTTTAGAGAGTGTTGAATAGTTGTGCATGTACTTCAGCATTTATTATACATGACAGTTACGTGTAGCAAAGCTCAAAAGGGAAATATGTATAATTACAACAAATCATAATTATAAATATACAGGGAGTGCAGAATTATTAGGCAAGTTGTATTTGAGGATTAATTTTATTATTGAACAACAACCATGTTCTCAATGAACACAAAAAACTCATTAATATCAAAGCTGAATATTTTTGTATCAATATTTTAAGTAGTTTTTAGTTTTAGCTATTTTATGGGGATATCTGTGTGTGCAGGTGACTATTACGGTGCATAATTATTAGGCAACTTAACAAAAAACAAATTTATACCCATTTCAATTATTTATTTTTACCAGTGAAACCAATATAACATCTCAACATTCACAAATATACATTTCTGACATTCAAAAACCAAACAAAAACAAATCAGTGACCAATATAGCCACCTTTCTTTGCAAGGACACTCAAAAGCCTGCCATCCATGGATTCTGTCAGTGTTTTGATCTGTTCACCATCAACATTGCGTGCAGCAGCAACCACAGCCTCCCAGACACTGTTCAGAGAGGTGTACTGTTTTCCCTCCTTGTAAATCGCACATTTGATGATGGACCACAGGTTCTCAATGGGGTTCAGATCAGGTGAACAAGGAGGCCATATCATTAGATTTTCTTCTTTTATACCCTTTCTTGCCAGCCACGCTGTGGAGTACTTGGACGCGTGTGATGGAGCATTGTCCTGCATGAAAATCATGTTTTTCTTGAAGGATGCAGACTTCTTCCTGTACCACTGCCTGAAGAAGGTGTCTTCCAGAAACTGGCAGTAGGACTGGGAGTTGAGCTTGACTCCATCCTCAACCCGAAAAGGCCCCACAAGCTCATCTTTGATGATACCAGCCCAAACCAGTACTCCACCTCCACCTTGCTGGCGTCTGAGTCGGACTGGAGCTCTCTGCCCTTTACCAATCCAGCCACGGGCCCATCCATCTGGCCCATCAAGACTCACTCTCATTTCATCAGTCCATAAAACCTTAGAAAAATCAGTCTTGAGATATTTCTTGGCCCAGTCTTGACGTTTCAGCTTGTGTGTCTTGTTCAGTGGTGGTCGACTTTCTGCCTTTCTTACCTTGGCCATGTCTCTGAGTATTGCACACCTTGTGCTTTTGGGCACTCCAGTGATGTTGCAGCTCTGAAATATGGCCAAACTGGTGGCAAGTGGCATCTTGGCAGCTGCACGCTTGACTTTTCTCAGTTCACGGGCAGTTATTTTGCGCCTTGGTTTTTCCACACGCTTCTTGCGACCCTGTTGACTATTTTGAATGAAACGCTTGATTGTTCGATGATCACGCTTCAGAAGCTTGGCTATTTTAAGACTGCTGCATCCCTCTGCAATATATCTCACTATTTTTGACTTTTCTGAGCCTGTCAAGTCCTTCTTTTGACCCATTTTGCCAAAGGAAAGGAAGTTGCCTAATAATTATGCACACCTGATATAGGGTGTTGATGTCATTAGACCACACCCCTTCTCATTACAGAGATGCACATCACCTAATATGCTTAATTGGTAGTAGGCTTTCCAGCCTATACAGCTTGGAGTAAGACAACATGCATAACGAGGATGATGTGGTCAAAATACTCATTTGCCTAATAATTCTGCACTCCCTGTATATATATATATATATATATATATATATATATATATATATATGCAGAAATACAGCGAGCACAATAAACTTTTTGGAATACACGCGTCTCCCATTCACTCTGCCCATACAGCACGGAGAAGTCTCGGTAAAACATTCAAAATGCAATTCGCTGCATTTAATTTCATGACATCACAGCCTTACATTACATTTAAACATTCTTTATCTCATGAAATAAATTGATGACATCATTTATTACACTTCAAAAATATCCTTACCAGCAAGTTTGTTATAAGAGCAAGATACAGCACATCTGACCCAGTCAGCAGCAGTTATATTAAAATAAATTATCAGTTACTACAAACCAGGCTGTCACGACTGCCAGCTGGAGTGCCCTTGGGAGCCTCCAGGGGGCACTCCATCACAGACTGTTGTCACTCCATCAAGGACTTCATCTCCCATAATCCTTTGCCCGGACTCATCATCCATGATTGTTTACAGCTGTGTCTCATTAGCTCATTACCTCACCCTATATAACCCTGTATAACCCTGTATCATTTATTGCAAAGTCTTGTTTAGTGTAACACTGCAATTCTGAGTGTTCGCCCTTATTTCATGTTTCTTGGTTCTTTTGGATTTCTTTCCTGTTTATGGATTACGCTTTTGTATGTTCCCTGTCTTATTGTGTTTGTTTGTTTGGACTGCCTGTTGAACCGGTTCAAAAAGCTGATTCATAGGTTCCTAGGTGTCAATGCATATTGAAACAATCAAATAAAGTTAGTTGCATTAGTGCATTTTGCTGATTATTGCCTTTCATTCATTTAGGTTAATGGTGTTTGTGTGGTCACCGTTTCATTCACGGATCTTTTATGTCGGATATGATAGTTTGACCAATATTGAGTAGACTAGATCTTGGATAAGATTCCTGAAAGTTTTACACATTGCAGGCATGTATAAATGCGGAAATGTTATATGTCTGAAGTAGCCTTTATAGAAAAATAAACCAGTCTTATAAACTTTTATAAATTTCACTTAACTTAAAATGTAATCTGCATGCACAATAAACTACAGTAAAATGTATTTACATCTCTCAACAGAAAGGTTTTTGCAGGTTTTAATAAAATGTTATTTAATAACAGTAGTCATAATAAGCATATTTCCAGTATGTGCCTGTGGTTTGCAACGCTCACTCAGAATCCTTGGTAATCCTCGGCAAACTTCGACAGCTAGCTGAACCGGCTCATTCGGTTCTTTTTCTGAGTTGGACTTACCACTTCAGCTTTTGCGTCTTGCGTCATCAACCCAGAAATAACGTTCGATTCAGTTCAATTAATGAACCGGCTCAAAAGAACGATTTGTTCAAGAACCAAACATCACTACTGCCTGCCGGTGTTTGACCTTGCCTGTACATTGAATTACGTATCTGGATTGTCCCTTTAATAAAAAATGCTTTTGGATCTTCAGCCTTTGTGTCTTGAAGTAGTTTGTTACACAAGCTTTGATCCAAAACAGTTTTTATGTAATCATTAATTTTGTCAATTTAATTATGTTTATGTTAGGCTTACTGTTATAAAATAGTCTAATCAAATTAGGGGTTTTAATATTTAGACATGTTTCAAGTATGGTATAGGGTTGCAAAAATTGCAAACCTCAAAGAAAAGAAAATAACTCCATACAGTATTTTGTTTGATATCTTCACAGTCAGCATTTTCTGAAGGTTAAGCACCTTTTCACTTTAAAAAACATTTTAAAAAATGTTTCAGGTCCCATTTTGAACATATTCCTTGAATGTGCCAAGAATCTGTTATCACGACAACCATTTGCAAATAAAGTCAAAGACCTTTGAGTTTAACTATTTAGTGTTTACCAAAAGTCCACAATGAAAGATCCAGTAAATAACGTCCAGCTTTTACATTTCCAACTATTTTTTTCAGTGTGAGATAAGAGACAACAACAATTTAAGCACAGTCAAGGGTCAAACTCTTCTTTTTCATCAGTTCAATAGATTGCTCAATTCTAATGGCCACATTTTGCAATGGCAGTTACAAATACATTTTACAATGAATGTTTAAAAGTTGAAAAGTTAAAAGCTGTGAATCTTTATCAATCTCACTCATTTCTAATGCTCTATGGGACAGATTCAGAGGTGAACATTATTTTGGTACCTGCCCTTTGCTTCCTGCTCATGTGTTGCATAAATATGACTCAAGAAGTGTCTCTTCTCTAAAGTAACTTTTCTTTTCGTGTTTCTTAATGAAAAATACAAATTGCTACATGAGATAGGGGTAAATTCAGGCTGACTGGGACACTTTTTCCAAGTCATCTCAATGGCAAAAAGTGTCCCAATCACCCTGAATTCACCCTAAGTTTTTCTCTTTTCATTTACAGGAAATATTGCTTGTGCACAGAGTTGAACGTTGGAACGTTTATTTATATAGCACATTTCATACACAATGGTAATTCAAAGTGCTTAACACAGAAAAGGAATTAAAATGTTCATAAGAAATTATAAATAGCCTATAACCTGGTTCGCTAAGTTCAGGGTACCCCTATCTAGAGTGGAAGAAAATGGAGAGTCAGGTTCACAATTTTACTACTTGTTATCCGTCAGAGCGGGTCTAAACGGATCTTCCTCTTACTGGACAGAAATGTAGGTAGATTTAGCCCATTTTTATTCATTGTCAAACGTAACACAAACGGAAGAGAAAAACCTCTTTTTGACTTTGCAAATGATTAACTTGTTGATCCCCAAGCAAGCAAGAGTATCAGAGACAGACCAAAAAAGGCACTTGTGAATTGAGCTCAAAATGAGAGTTTCTGTAAAACTCCTCGGCTTCGTCTTTTGGTTGTTTTTCTTTAATTGTGGCCAATGTCAAGGCAAGTGCTTTTTGTTGTTGTTGTTTATTTGAATGTCTTTATCATTTTGATTTAACTGACTTGAACATAAATGTTATTTATGCATTTAACTGTAGCTCTAGAGTATTGACTAGTTGTGCATTTACTTTAGCATTTAATATACACAGTTATGTCTTTCTGTAACAGCTGTGCTCTCAGAATGTCTTTGAGAAAACATTAAATATGAAAATTTTTAAACTGATTCTAAGTTTTCATACACTGATTGTGAAACAGTGAAAGTGATCTGCATGACAAGTTCTATCAGGTTATATTGCACTAGTAAAATGTGTAAAAACATTTGTTCTCAGTTTTGAAATCACAGATGGGATAATAATGTTCCTGTCTGTGAGGGTACGCTTTGTCAATATCCAATTAAATCATTATACATCTGCATAATGATGACTCAAAAATATATG
This sequence comes from Rhinogobio ventralis, assembly GCA_039654625.1. Classification (NCBI taxonomy): domain Eukaryota; kingdom Metazoa; phylum Chordata; class Actinopteri; order Cypriniformes; family Gobionidae; genus Rhinogobio; species Rhinogobio ventralis. Next base: position 16,352,760 of record CM077217.1, on the reverse strand, counting down.
AGATCAGAATTTTTTTTAAAGTTTTGAAATTGTTTCCTCATAGCAAAGCAGAAATTGTGCCATGATCTATCTGTGGAAAATGGGTTTGCATACAGGTCCCCCTCCAATCAAGAAATAATATTTTACTCTTGCACCAAGGGTTATAAACCATTCAATGGGAACTGGTGGGATTCAGTGACATGCATCAAAGGCTCTTGGTCTGAAGAACCTCAGTGCATCCGTGAGTTTTATTATTGTCAGTCTAAGGTGTTAAGACGAATGATAGTGTACTGAAATGTGCTCCCTGTTTTCTGTCATTACAGCGGTGAAAGACTGTGGTGCTTTTCCCAGTGTTCACCATGGAAAACTAAATCAACTGGAAAAGACCTTTCATGATGGAGAAAAAACAACATTTCAATGTGATCCAGGGTTCATATCAGCTCCACGCTTGATAAAATGTGACATGGGTACATGGGAGACACCAGTTTGTGAGGGTGAGCTTCTCAATTCTCATTGCATGTTTGTGAGGAGCAGTGACAACATATAGTGGACAATAGTGTCTATCGATAATCTAATCTCAGTCTTATTGGAGTTCATGAATTTATATACATTTTTTTTCTTTTTTTCAGTGGCTGTGAGGTGTAACATTCCTCCACAGGTGGAATATGCATTCATAACATCTAAACCTGAAGAATTTTATGTAGATAAATCTAGTGTAACATACGTATGTCAAAGATCATTCTTAATGACTGGGAAAAGCAAAGTTTTCTGCCTCAGTGGAATTTGGGAAGAAGCACCAACATGTAAAGGTGAGGTTTTTGGTGATGATAACTTTTTTTTATTCACTGTTCAAAAATGAAGTATACTTCATGTTCATTTTATGAAGTATATTTAAGTAGTGTTCAAGTATATTTTTAAAGGGGGGGTATCACATACAGTTTCTGTCAATCTCATGTAAATCTTGAGTACCTACAGAGTAGGTCCTTCATATCTCTCCGAAAAGTCTTTAGTTTTATTAAAAACTTATTGAATTTAAAGATCAAGGTAAATTGTCTTCCGGGAAACATGCAAGTATCTTCTGTAGCTTCTGAAGGGCAGTACTAAATGAAAAAAAATTATAGTATTTCACGCTCAAGCGCTGAGCATTTAGCGTTTTTTACTGGTCGCCAAGAGTTGAAGAATGTTCAACTTTGAGTAAAACTCAGCGCTCATCACTGTCACTTTTCACCCAGCCATCCAATCACAGTGGAGGAGGGGCGGGACAAATACAACCCTGACATTTACATTTCACATTTATGCATTTAGCAGACGCTTTTATCCAAAGCGACTTACAACTGAGGAGTACAGGAAGCGATCCATTATGAAGAGGCGAAGAAACGCATTGCTCAGAGTAGCCTAAGCTAGAATAGGGAGGGTGTAGAGAAGGATAGATTTTTTTTTGATAAGATTAAGTGCTCACGGAAGAGATGGGTTTGTGTGGGTGAGGGAAGGGAGGATGACACAGCAGAGGAGAGATGAGAGGGAGAAAGAGAGCGCAGGTTTCGTCTGAAAGTAACTGGTAGAGGGCTGAGGTGCACGAGTAGTAAGTTGTAGATTAAATGTGATGAAGTAATGATCTGAGGTGTGTAAAGGTTTCATCAAAATGTTATCTGTAGTGCAGTTGCGTGTGTAGATGAGATCAAGTTGGTTGCCAGATTTGTGGGTGTGTGAAGTGATGAGACAATTGAGATCAAATGAGGCTAGGAGGGAGTGGAAATCTGTAGCATAAGGTTTGTCCAAGTGAATGTAGCAATCGCCAAGGATTAAAAGTGGGCTGCCATCCGCTGGGAAAGAGGACAGCAGCACATCCAGTTCCTCAACAAAGGTCAATTGACCAGGGGGGCGGTAAATGACTACAAGATGGATTTTAACGGGAGTTGTAACTGTAATAGCATGGTATTGTTGAGGTTTGCAAATGCGTTGTTATTGCATAGAGAGGTGTGGGTTGCGTATTTCCAATTGTTAGTAATGAGAAGACCTGTGCCTCCACCCCTCCCAGTGTGGCAAGGGGTGTGAGAGAAGGAGAAGTTGTTAGAGAGAGCAGCAGGGGTTGCTGAGTCTTCTGGACGGATCCAGGTCTCAGCCAAGATATTGAGAGTGGAATGAGTGGCAAACTATGACTCACTACCAGTGCTAAAAGCCAGCAATAATAATTGAGTGCAGCACAACGCGGCCATTCTTTAAACAGCCGTGGTTATAATTCAAATACAATTTGCTAACACAGTAAAATTATGAGTAGATAAATAAGTACCAAATCGAAATGTATCCTCCTTCTAGCACGTAATATGCTAAGCAATACAGCAAAACTGAGTAGTCACAAAAACATTTATTTACGGCTCGCGCTTCTTCACTGTCCAGTACGCTTCTCCTGACCGACCACCACATACAGATTCTGCTTGTACAACGTCAACAGATGAAAACAAGCAGCATAATAACAGAACACAATAATTTAAAACAAGAGCCTTGTTACAGGTTCTTCTTCTCCTGTGTTTTGAACCAGAGATTCTGTTCTAGACGATAAGTAATAGCACCCCCTAGCATATAATAGTGAAAACATGGCTAGCTGGAAAATTGAGAAGGTGCAGTCTGGAGCTGTAGCCTGGAGATCTCCAAATGGGGGTGGGAACTCCAAAACGGGATGGGAGCTCCAAAATAGGGTGTGGTTTCCTCCCATTAACAAGTACATGATATGCATGCGTGATTTCCCCCCAATCCAGTTCAACGCAAACACCCTGCATCCAATTCTAAAGATTTAATTGGTCAAGAGATTTAATTGTGAATATCTTTTTGCCATTCTCATAATTTAGCAGCAAAAACATGGCGAACTCAGCTTCCTCTGCCCCCACATACTTACTGTTTTTCTCAACATAACGTTTACTTTTCCCAGCTTCCATTTTTCCACTGCAACCTCTTTTGATGTGGCCAGTTTTCCCAAAATTATGGCATTTACTACTCCCGAGCGCGAGTCATGCCCTCTCAGCTGCTGAGTGTCTTTCTCTGCCGTCTCCATACTCAATGCGATCTCAAATGCAGGTGCAAACGTCTGACAACAGTCATCTTAGATTCCACTCACGAAACAGTCGCACAATGCCTCGTCCAGCATTGCCCCAAATTCAGCTCCGTTGCCTATTCAGTCTCATCAGCTCATTGATTAAAACGGAATCTTTCCACAATCAGCAAAGGCTTTGGCTCAATATGATTCTTTAAAGTGTTCTACAATATCTTTGTAAGATCTTTTGGCTTCTCTGGTTGCAAGTTCCTCAGTAAACAATGGCTGGTTACTCCCATCACACTCACAATCACTAGCAACCTGTTTTTCCTGGCTTATGTCATTCGCTTTGAAGAACTGCTCCAGACGTTCAATATAAGCCGTCCAAGACTCTGCTTTCGGAACAAACTCGCTTATACTTCCAATAAGTGCCATAACTTAAACAAAACGTTATTCTCTAAATGCTCAATTTTGGAATTCATTAGCACTCAAGTCTTTAATGACTTGGGCCAAGAGGCAATGTCCTAGTAACCACCTAGAATAACCTAGTAACAGCGTAGCTACGCACTAGCACCATGGTGGTGAGTTTTACACGGATAAACACATTTTTAGCCGCAAATTTAGAATTTGATTGGTACTTTTAGTCCATCTGTGCTAGATTGATATGTTCTTGTAATTTTTAAACATTATCAGTTTTCACTGGATGACTCATCCTGCGCTACACAGTTTTTATTTGTCCAATCAAATGCTGTCTAGAATCAAAATCAAATTAATGTTTTAGTGCCATTGTGCTATACAAAAAAAATTCTAACCTGAGAAGAGTGAGTGATTTAAATCCTCAGTGAAAACACAAAATAAATGATGATAGCAACTTTTTAAATAAAGTAGTAGAGACACTAAGTATAATATGCTAACCTAAATCTATCCAAAGCTATTAATGAAAATATGACTCCACAGTCTCTCTCCACATATATTTTTTCTCAAGACATTTTGGGCACATGAGAAAGATGTGTACAAAAATAAAGAAATTCTGAGATACAAGTGCATTAAAGGGATAGTTCACCCAAAAAATAAAATTGCCCTATGATTTACTCACCCTAAATGGCAGCCCAAACAAGGGTGTATCCATCCATTATAAAAGTAATCCACATGGCTCCGGGGGGTTAATAAAGGTTCGGTGTCTTTATTAATACAGGTCTTTATTAACCCCCTGGAGCCGTGAAGATTACTTTTATAATGGATGGATGCGCTTTTTTGGTCTTCAAATTTTGGGCTGCCATTCATTGCCATTATAATGCTTGGAAGAGCCAAGACATTTTTTTATATAACTCAGATTGTATTCATCTGAAATAAGAATGTCATATACACCTAGGATGGCTTAAGAGTAAGTAAAATATGGGATATTTTTCATTTTTGGGTGAACTATCCCTTTAAGCCATACAATGAAATTCCAGAAGGACGATGGATCTGTGAAAATGGAAAATGGAGTGAAACGTTTGTCTGCACAGAAGAGTCACTTAAAATGTAATGAATCTAAAATCACATTTACTTACCTAGTGGGTAAAACATTGACTAGATAAATGATGAACACCAGCTGGGACTGATTGTGAATTAAGTGGAAAAATTGTATTTGTTTTATTTATTTATATGACAAATCTCACACAAGCTAACAGACCTTAGTCAGGATATGCATCATATTGAATTTTTCATGAGGTTGTTAGGGATCGATGTAAACTCTTTCTTTAACTCGGTTTTCTTGGCTGTAAAGCTGGTTGTGCAATAGCATATGACAAAAATGTGATTGTTATGCTAAACCATTTTTAATTGCAAATTAGTAGCATAGTTGCTCTTAAATACTGGGCCACTTAAAGTTTAAAAGCTTCTGTGTGGATAAATATGTGATCAAATGTCTGCTTTCTCTAGAGGCAACATGTCCTCTAAACACAACAGTGGAAGACTTAACATTTGAGCGATTCCCTGATATTAAGGGTCCTGTCAAACCTGAACACAAGTTAATATTTTCATGCAATGGACAAGGACTGAAAATAAAAGGACAGAGTGAAATCATCTGTCAATCAAATGGAGAATGGAGCAGCCCTTTTCCTAAATGTGAAGGTAAGGCCACAGATTGGACAAAGACCTCACTCGTACGATTTGTCTAAACCCGCACTGACGGATAGGTTTAGGGGTGGGGTTAGGAGTAGGTAATTCGTACGAAATCATACAAATTGGGCAACTTGTCAAATACGTACGATTAGGGGTGTGCCAAATCATACCATCCACGATAACACCGGTATACATTTTTACATGATAAAAAAGTGTCATCTCGCAATAGCAGCGATATAGCAACGCAATGACGTATGACACATTTACATTCCCTAGCATGCAACAACACCTGTCTGAGAGTAAGAACAGCATGTCAGCCTCCGATGACGATTTAGTACCTAAAAAGGGAGCTACTTCAATAGTATGGAAGTGGTTTGGTTACAAGAGGTCAGACCTCCAACAAAGGAGGCAAAGAACCGGCCGACGTGAAGCGCTCATGCCATGGTCATTTGCCAACATTGACAACTTAAAACGGTTATTGATGTTTGCAGCGCAATGTTTGACCGGAAGGGTTAAATCGACGGTTATTTTCATCAGTTAATGCTAGATCAGTTAGATCTTAGAGCCTTTGAATCAGACACGCATACCTGCGTCTGTTCAGCGTCTCTCTTAACAACGAAGATGTGCGTTTATAACTTAAAAATAGCAATGTAACCCCATTGTTGCTAGGAAATATAATGTAGTGATCCAGTAGCAAAGCTATTTTATGACTAAAAGTCACGTGGCAGCGTTGATAAGTTTCTGTGCTCATGAATGTTTGTGTGTGTGCGCAACGCAATCTCTGCGCTCTGTATGCGTGTGATGTAGGCCTATGTGTGTGTATGCTTCAATGAAAACAGCGCATTTATATAGAGAGGTGATTCAACTGACTTGGAACTACCTGTGCATTAAACGATTTTATTGCACACCTTCCAGCCAATCAGACTCGAGTATTCAGACAGACCATGGCATAAATTACTTTAGTTATTGTTACACTAAAATGTTAAGGAGTTATGTTATACTTTTACTTAAGATTACCAGGGAAAACACTACCAACTTGTACCAAGGCTAATTTTCTCTTTGCTTACATTTGACTCATGCTGTGTGACTGTGTCCCTACTATTGCACTATAATGCTGCTGCTGCCACCTTATGACAATAGATTTACACTTCGAATTAGGTATTCTGTCATCAATGACAGTAGCTCATTTAAAAAGGATGGAAAATGCCCTTCATTTTGTTTGCATTAATAAATGCTGCTGCCTGCCAGCTGCAATCACCAATAAAATGTTGTTCCATGTATTTTTTTCTATATAGTCACATAAATATCAATATTGCAAAAATATCTTGAAATATCGTGATATAATTTTGAGGCTATATCGCCCACCCCTACGTACGATTTGGCAAAAATCCTTCGAGTGAGGTCGTACAAATTAGCCACCTCATAAAATACATACAAATTGCCATGAAATTGGGTTGTAAAGATGTTGTTCAAATGGAGGATGCTTGATTGATCAGATATTTCTGTTCTTTAGAGATAATGTGTGTCGCAAACCTGACATTATACATGAGATCAGACAGACACCCGGGGCCTGAGGTTTCAGTCAGACCTGGAGACACAATAACTCTTTCATGTGTTGGGGAGGGACTGGAATTACGAGGACTGAGCAATATCAGCTGCTTGACAAGTGGAAAATGGAACGTCTCATTCCCTAAATGTGTAGGAGGTAAGGTTCACAGGTTTACTAGTCGAGTTTTATTAGCAGTGTTTGCAAGCATCACTATTGATCATATTAAAGTAAATGCTCAACTTTGGTACCTTATTGATCGGCACACAAGTCTTGACACAGGCCAAGAAGCAATATCCTAGTAACCACCCAGAATAGCCTATCAACAGCATAGGTATGCACTAGCACCATGGCAGTGAGTTTTACATGGATAAACGCAACTTTAGATGCAAATTTAGATCTAGTTATAATACATTATATAGAAAATCCAACCCATATCTCTTCAATACAGAAAGGCATTTTTAAAGCATTTTAGAAAACGTCTCGGTTACATATGGTAACCCTCGTTCCCTGAAGGAGGGAACGGAGACGTACGTCGGACGCCACCGACGAATTGGGGATCACTTCTGGGAGCCCCTATCAACTTCGAGATATAGAGAACGGGCCAATGGTCATTGGCGTGCGAGATTTGCATCTCGCGCTCCGCCCCGCGCTGCGGGTATAAACAGGAGGCGAATGCAGCGCACTATTGTTTTTCACTGAGGAGCCAAACTAGTGACTCGGCCATGCAGTGATGGTACAGCAACTGTGGCGACGGGACGTACGTCTCCGTTCCCTCCTTCAGGGAACGAGGGTTACCATATGTAACCGAGACGTTCCCTTTCAGTCGGTCACGTTCGACGTACGTCGGACGTCACCGACAAATTGGGATCCCTTTGGAAAACGCCACAGTTACTACCACTTCCAGCGCCCAGCGAGAGCCCCTCAGACCCCGTCTGTTCCGGGCGGGGAATTCACGCAGGGAAGTCACACTGCTGTTCCGCAAGACCCACTTCAGCAGACTATTGGATAACGCTGGGAAAGCGTGCCCAGTGGGACGCTGCGGAAGCCACATCATGCCCGAAGGGAGTTAACATGTGGAAAATACACATATGGACTGGCCGTGGGCAGTGCAACATACGGAAGTCTCAGGGGTGGCCCCGGCCAAACAGGCGGGGGAACAACACCTAACTGAGACGGCAGAGAGCTCTGCCGAGGGAAAGACACGGGCTCGCCGTAGGGAGCCGTACCGTGGAAGAATACACATATGGGACCGCCGTGGGGGTCACGACATATGGAACCCAGCCTAACACAAGTTCCACCAATGCATACGAGTGTTAGACCTGGCGTCGGACGCTCCGCCACATCCGACTGCCGCGGGTTGCGGAGGACTCAACAGGGTTCGCCGTTCTGGGGAACTCGACTGGAGCATATAAGCGCACGTATCCGTTCCAAAAGGGAAGGGAGTGGCGCAGCAAGTAGACACTTAGAACGGGCACTTCGGTGTTACTGACTATGGGAAGCGAGCACACAGGAAGATACCGGCTCTACACGGAGGCTATAAAATCTAGCGAACGTGTTAGGTGTCGCCCAGCCCGCAGCTCTACAATATCTGTCAGCGAGGCGCCACGAGCCAACGCCCAGGAAGAAGCTACACCCCTAGTGGAGTGGGCTCTTAACCCGAGCGGGCAGGGCACGTCTTGGGTTTGGTACGCCAAGACGATGGCATCCACTATCCAGTGGGCCATCCTCTGCTTGGAGACAGCCTTTCCCTTCTGCTGGCCTCCATAACAGACGAAGAGCTGTTCTGAGGTCCTGAAGCTTTGCGTTCTGTCCACGTAAGTCCGCAGAGCGTGGACTAGACAGAGAAAAGCTAGGGCTGGGTCTGCCTCCTCCGAAGGCAGCGCTTGCAGGCTCACCACCTGGTCCCGGAAGGGAGTGGTGGGAACCTTGGGCATATATCCGGGCCGGGGTCTCAGGATTACATGAGAGTTACCGGGCCCGAATTCCAGGCACGATTCGTCGACCGAAAATGCCTGCAGGTCCCCTACCCTCTTGATAGAGGCCAATGCAGTCAGGAGTACTGTCTTCAGAGACAGGATTTTTAACTCAACTGACTGCAAAGGCTCAAAGGGCGCCCTCTGCAGTGCGGTTAGCACCAGAGTTAAGTCCCAAGAGGGTATAGAGGGAGAGCAAGGCGGTTTTAGTCTCCTCGCCCCCCTCAGGAACCTGACGATCAGATCGTGCTTCCCTAGAGACTTACCACCTACCATGTCATGATTAGCGGCGATAGCGGCAACATAGACTTTCAGGGTGGAGGGAGACAGCCTTCGCTCCAACCCGTCCTGTAGGAAGGAAAGCACAGAACCGACCGAACATCTCCGGGGGTCTTCTCAGCGAGAAGAACACCAGTCGACGAACAGGTTCCGCTTCAACGCATAGAGGCGCCTCGTAGAGGGAGCTCTAGCGGAAGTGATGGTGTCTACCACAGCCTGTGGTAGGCCACCTAGAACCTCCGCGTCCCGTCCAGGGACCAGACACCGGACGCGGGTGCCATAGGGTGCCCCGTCTCTGAGTCAGGAGGTCCTTCCTCAGAGGAATGGGCCAGGGAGGTGCTGTCGCGAGAACCAAGTCCAGTTGGGCCAATACAGAGCAACCAACAGGACTTGCTCCTCGTCCTCCCTGACCTTGCACAGAGTCTGTGCAAGAAGGCTCACTGGGGGAAATGTATACTTGCGTAGGCCCCGGGGCCAGCTGTGTGCCAGCGCATCCGAGCCGAGGGTCCCCTCGGTCAGGGAATAAAACAACTGGCAGTGGGTCGTGTCCCGGGCGGCAAACAGGTCTACCTGTGCGGTCCCGAAGCGACTCCAGATCAGCTGGGCCACCTGGGGATGGAGTCTCCACTCTCCGGGGAGCACTGGCTGTCGTTAGAGCTCGTCGGCCGCACGATTGAGCAGGCCCGGAATGTGAATGGCACGAAGCGACCTCAGATGCTTCTGACTCCATAGGAGGAGATGGCGGGCGAGTTGAAACATGCGACGGGAGCGTAGACCACCCTGTTTGTTGACGTACGCAACGGCCGCAGTGTTGTCCGTACGGACCAGAACGTGCTTGCCTAGTAGCGGCGTTTTGAAGCGGCCCAGCGCAAGACGAACTGCTAACAACTCGAGGCAATTGATATGCCATTGCAGTTGAGGCCCCGTCCACAGACCCGAAACTGCAAGCCCGTTGTACGTGACACCCCAGCCGGTGGATGAGGCATCCGTGGAGACAACAACATGCCTGGACACTTGTTCTAGGGAAACTCCTGCCCGTAGAAACGAAGGGTCCGACCACAGGCTGAAGGTTTGGCGGCACCTCTGAGTCACGGGGACACGGAGGGATCCGCTGTGCCACGCCCATCTCAGGACTCGGTCGTGTAGCCAGCGTTGAAGCGGTCTCATATGAAGCAATCCGAGCGGCGTTACAGCGGCTGCGGATGCCATATGCCCCAGGAGCCTCTGAAAATGTTTCAGTGGTACCGCTGTCCTGCATTTGAACGAATTCAAGCAGTTCAACACCGACTGGACACGCTCCTCTGTGAGACGCGCTGTCAAATTGACCAAGTCCAGCTCCATACCGAGAAAAGAGATCCTCTGCACGGGGCAGAGTTTGCTCTTTCCCCAGTTGACCCGAAGTCCCAACAGGCTGAGGTGACTGATCACCGTGTCTCTGTATTCACACAACAGGGACAGTCCTGAAGGGAACGACCTTCAGGTCGATCGCTGCAAACCAATCTTGGGGACGGATGTACTCGAAAGTGCACTTCTGCGTCAACATCTGAACGGGCGGTTTGTGAAGGGCCCGGTTCAGGACTCACAGGTCCAAGATTGGTCATAACCCACTGCTTTTCTTGGGCACAATGAAGTAGGAGTTATAGAACCCCAACTTCATGTCGGCTGGAGGGACCGGCTCCAATCGCGTCCTTCGCCAGTAGGACTTCGATCTCTTTCCACAAGATGGGTGTCGCAGCTCCACACAACAGTGAAGTGGACGCCCAGAACTTGGGAGGATGCCGTGCGAACTGAATTGCATAGCCGAGCCTGGTGGTGCAGGTGAGTCAGCGGGACCGTCCCGGAAGTGCTAGCTAGGCTTCCGGAAACCGTACCATGAACACACCCGCCCCACAGACGTACCCGCAGTAGGGCAGCGAAGTGGAGGGCAGGGACCCGACCCAAGAGGCACAGCGTCCTGAAGTGGGGTCTGAGTGCGCACACAGCACCTACCTGCCCCCACGGTTGGACGAAGGGTATGAGAGAAGGCATGGTAGCGTTCTCAAGCCATACGCTGCGGTCCGCTGGCGACTGAAGGAGGGGCAGAGAGTGGCAAGGCTTTGTGGCGTCACACACTGCCTACCTCACCTCCTTCCTCAGCGGGGAACAAGAGTGGCGAGGCATAGCGTCGCGCACTGCCGTCCTCACACCGCTGAGAAGAGGGGAATGAGAGTGGCGAGGCTCCCCGGCGTCGCACACTGCCATTCTCGCCCTCTTGTGGGGAGGGGAATGAGAGCGGCGCGGCTTCATAGCGTCACACGCTGCCATTCCTGAACTCCCGAGACCCAGAGGTATTGAAACTGCTCTTAAGAATTTGGGTACCACTGGCTGTAACACCGGTGGCGGAACAAAATTTAGCAATGATTCTCCACCCAGCCCTCCTCCGGGGAAGAGCAGCTTCAACCAAGTCCAGGTCACCCGTCTCAGCTGACTGGCAGCCAAGACGGGTGGCATCGTGGGATGCCCATGGCGAGCAGACTGAGGGGTTCCATCTGCTTTGCACTGTGGAGGACTGCTGCACAGTCACCGACAGTGTCGCCGAAAAGTGTCACCTTGTGAGATGTGAGCATCGAAAGAGCGTACTCTGGCGACGTCTCACACCCCTGCAAGGTAGCCCAAGGGTGTTTCTGGACCAGGGTGGACATCGTCTGGCCAAGGGCCAGCGCTGTGACTTTAAATGTAAATCAGTCACTGTGCGCAGCTCAACCTCAGCTCAGAACTACCCTTGTGCACTAAGAGCGCAGGGCGGAGGTGGCCTGCCAGTGGCACTGCCACCTCACCGATGAGGGTAGTGAGAGAGAGGAAAACTTTATCCAGATTATGGCACCATTGGCACCAAATAGTTCCACACTGCCAAAGCTTTCCAATGCACATCCGGGAAAAAGGCAAGGGGGCGGGCAAGGCGATTTACGCATTGCACTACGCCTCAGCCACCCAGGAAAGCATGGCTGTCAAGTCTGAATCTGATTCAGCATGAGCACACCCCATTATAGTGGGAAACTCAGCATCATCTTCATTTCCAGCTTATAACAGCCCTCTCTCCGATGCAGCGATTGACATCTGTCCTCTGCTAGAGCCCCAGATGAAACGCTAGGTCCCCTTTATTTTTTTTTTATTTTTTTTATTTTTTTTGGAACCAGCAATCCCACCTGTAAGCTACCAGCAGGCATGCAAGACTGTGAGCGTGGCCGTCGAGACGGCACACGGCGCGCTGAACACTCAAGCCCCTATGAAGAAGGCAAGACGTACAACGCGCCGACGTGGTCATGCTCTCATGAGAGAACATGAACCACCCACGAACACAGTCTCAGCATGCTTGCGGTGCGATAGAGGAGTGAGGGCCCACGGAGATGTACTTGGCAGGGAAGCCCCACTGTAATCCTCAGGTCACCAAGGCTTATTAGCCGAAGTAGCCCCTTTCTGGTGCACCAGAAAAGAAACTAGATCGGGGAATAGGCGAAGGGACTCAACCCCGTTTGAGGTTAAGTCTCGACCGCGCATCTAAAGCGCCGAGTGACGCGCTGGGTTGCCGTGACAACCCGCGCTGTCAGCCGGGAGCTAGACGGCACACGGCGCGCTGAAAACTCAAACCCTCACGAGGAAGGCGAGACGAACAACGCGCCGACGTGATCCCGTTCTCCTGAGAGAACATGGATCACCCACGAACGCAATCTCAACATGCTTATGCGAGAGGGATCGTGGCCGTCAAAGGACAGGAAACAACCGCATCCAGAAACGCACGGGTGGAATGACGTCTTGAAAAAGACGCAGTGTCACACCCGCGCTGCTCTTTTAGAAGAAAGCTCTTTTAAATGTGCTGAAGCACCCAGGAACGACCGCGGCAAAACACAGGAGAGTAGTGCAGCATGTGTATGCACTCACCGTTGGGAACGCCCTCACCAAACCAACAGTGCTGTAAAAACAGCAGTTTATCACTGTATCAGTGAGCTCGCGGCCGCCGCTGATCGTGCCTTCTCTCCCAGCACTCAAAGAAGCATCTTCTCTCGTTCTCTCTCTTTCTGCTGAAGCAGGAACAGTCTCCTTCGTCAACACCGTGTTCGGCTCCGAAGTGAATGACAATAGTGCGCTGCATTCGCCTCCTGTTTATACCCGCAGCGCGGGGCGGAGCGCGAGATGCAAATCTCGCACGCCAATGACCATTGGCCCGTTCTCTATATCTCGAAGTTGATAGGGGCTCCCAGAAGTGATCCCCAATTCGTCGGTGACGTCCGACGTACGTCGAACGTGACCGACTGAAAGGGAACCACAAATTCTCATATTATATTGTTTTTTATAATTGCTAACAAGCATTTACCAAAACTTAAAATACTTTTTCTGAACTCTTAACACAGCAAAACACTTGCATCACACAATTAGCCAAATAGTAAATTTTCTGCCCCAAACAATTTTTTGTTAAATAAATACAAATTCTACATTTCACAATGCTAAAAACTAGGGATGTGTACCGAAACCCGGTATTGAATGAGCCCCGGTGCTAAATCATGAAAGACTGCAGTACTGATAAACTCTGAAGCTATCGGTTCTGCTGTTGGTACTGGGGAAATTAAGAAAATGCACTTAATACTTATTATTGCTATATAGACGTTATCTTGCAACTTCTATCTTTGCCAGCCGTTTCTATATGAGATAATATTAAACCATTTGTCTGTGATGCATTTTTGCTATTTGCAATCCGAGAGAGAGAGAGAGAGAGAGAGAGAGAGAGAGAGAGAGAGAGAGAGAGAGATATCTGTCACAGGTGTATGCAGTCAGGAAGACGAAGACAGGTGATAGCACAACACAACTTAGCATAACGGTGACGGACAAGGAGTGCAGGGGAAGGAACAACTTAAGTAGCAACACAAACGAGGATGATAATTAACACACAGTTGACACATATGAACTAATAATGACGGTAACTATGGTGACAGACGAGTGGTGGGAGTCAGAACAATGGTGACAAACTAAAAGTCCATGAACAAAACTAAAGAGAATGGTGACATAACGCCCCCTCAGACAAGGCGCAGCCTCGTGCCGTAACATGGTGGCACATAGGGAGGGACGGAGGGGGTTCTGGAGGTGAGATGGCAAAACGATGCAGGGAGGCAGAAGAGAAGGGATGGTGACATGAATATGGCGAAGAGATGGTGATGGCAGTATAGTGAAACCAAGGGATGGTGGTAAGACGATCCCCTGGTGGTGATGATGGCTGGTACAGACCTAGAGCTTCCCAGTGCCGGCAGACCGAGCCGGTGGTTCCGTGGGTGCAGATCGAGGGTCGAGGGAGCTGAGCGACATCGCTGGTGCTGGAGACCCAGGCGATGTCGCGGCGATGAGCACTATAGGTGGAGCCAGAGTATCCGAGGACTGGGGTGATGACGGTGCGACCGAGGACATAGGCGATGCCGATGGGAAGGAGGAACCTGCTGCAGCCGAAGGGGTGGAGGGATGGAGCGCAGCGGATGGCCCATAAGTCCATGGTGGAAGTGGTGTGGTGACTGACCAAGGGGGAGCCGGTGGGACAAGGGAACCAGGAAGAGCAACTAGGCTGAGAGTATCTGGTGGAGCTTAAGGTGGGAGGAGCCAAGACAGAGCCGACAGGCCGAGATGGACCAAAGTGATCCGAGGCTGGAGGCGGAGCCGCCGGATCCTCCTGGACAGGTGCTGCTGGTGATTGCATGACCTGCAGCTCGACGTCCTGGCAGGGCATCCCCAGAGACGGCGCAGGGCTGCATTCATCCAGTAGCGATAGGGCTGGAGGACTGGCTGGGCTCTGTGGTGGTGGTGGTGGTGGTGAAGCAATCAAACACAGTGGTAATACTAACAAACTGATAAGTCACAGTTCTCTTTGGACAATAAAGATGATGATTCAGATACCGGGTGGAATAGGGTGGGAGTTGACAAGTCCTCATCGAAATCTATCGTTGTGTCACGGGCTGACACCCCTGGTCAGATCCATGCTGTGGCTCCACTTCCAGGGCTCTGTCCTCTGATTTATGAGCTCTGGCTCACTTGTTGCAGTGGGCGGTGCCGCTCGTTCTGCGAGGGGCTCACGTGACTTCTCCTTGGTCGCTGGTGGTGAAGCAGGCTCTGGGTCTGGTGTCTGGGATGGTAATTTTACACATATGAGCTAATAATGACGGTAACTATGGTGACAGATTTGTGGCGGGAGTCAGAACAACAGTGAAAAATAAAATCAAACTAAAAGTCCATGAACAAAACTAAACTGAATGGTGACAATATCACGCAGAGCTACAGCGTGCACAACATGACAGTCCCTGCTTAATGACTGACAATGGCCAAGAGAACTAATCAAAAGCTTTGTTTGGTTACACTTTATTGGCTGTGATATTAATCCGTGTTCTGTCGAGCACAACTTCCTTTCCTTCCAGTAGTTATGGTATATATTCCCCTACTTATGAATCATTATAATATATTAATTTGTATGCCTGAGAGTTAATAGATGAAAACCACAAAAACATGCAATTTAGGCTAGTTAAAAAAGTTTTTCACATTTCCTCTCTCCCCCCTCCCTAAAAATGGTTTAGTCTGATGGTTAATTAGTGAACAGAACCAATCAGAGTTGAGGCTGCTCCGAGAACATTTGAAGTTAAAAGTAACAGTGGAAGTGAAACTAGAAAAAATCTGGAAAAAATCAGAGAGTCCCTTTTTTACTGTGTATGTCCAAGTAATGGAAAGAAGAACACCAAAACCTAACGCTTTAGATTACAGCACAGAAAGTACTGCGTAAGTAGAACGAATTTACAATGTAACTTTCAGTAATTATAGTATAACTATAAAGCACGTACGTGTAGGTATAAGGGAACAATATGTAATGTTTGGGGTAACAACCAGGAAAATTAACAAATTACTTACAGTATAAGTATTTTAGAACTAAGGGGTAATTACTATTATGATAGGCAACAATCTTACGTTTGGGAGCAATTTAGTGAGAACCTACACTGCATACCTTTTTGTAATAATACTGTACCGATACATAAAGTTTTTTTTTTATTACAGGGCACATAGTGCATTTATACAGTAATTTTTGATAGCAAAAGTGCACTAATTAAGTTTGGGCTTCGAGGCAAGTAAAACTAAAACTATTGCAACTTTTGAATACTGGGTAAATATACTTTTGTTCCATGTAGTTAGTGTGAATCTGCGGGCTGTAAATTAAAGTGGTGTTTGTTACCCTCTTGTTTCATGAAGTTACAGGGTAAGTACAATAAAAATACACACACAATCTGATATAACTGACTCTGAAACCTTTATTTGAAAAACAACTTCAAAACAATCAAAACAGATTTACAACACTTCTTATTAATTTGCTCTTTTTTTTTTTTTTTTTTAAATCAACTTTTCATTTCAATTACTAAAGTCCTGACAGAAAGATGCACAATTTTTCCCTTTTTTGTCTCTCTTGCTTATAGGGGCGGACTGGGGCAAAAAAGTGGCCATGGACTTTCTGGCACAAAGCGGCCCATCTCACTTCACCATAAACCCACCAGCTTATTATGCACAATTTGAAACACCACTTACTAACATATAGATGCTATTTATACTATAATATGAATTATTATTATTTATTTTTATTGAAATGCTTATCATAATGAATGACTGGCATACTTCATTAGGTTATACACTCACCTAAAGGATTATTAGGAACACCTGTTCAATTTCTCATTAATGCAATTATCTAATCAACCAATCACATGGCAGTTGCTTCAATGCATTTAGGGGTGTGGTCCTGGTCAAGACAATCTCCTGAACTCCAAACTGAATGTCAGAATGGGAAAGAAAGGTGATTTAAGCAATTTTGAGCGTGGCATGGTTGTTGGTGCCAGACGGGCCGGTCTGAGTATTTCACGATCTGCTCAGTTACTGGGATTTTCACGCACAACCATTTCTAGAGTTTACATAGAATGGTGTGAAAAGGGAAAAACATCCAGTATGCGGCAGTCCTGTGGGCGAAAATGCCTTGTTGATGTTAGAGGTCAGAGGAGAATGGGCCGACTGATTCAAGCTGATAGAAGAGCAACTTTGCCTGAAATAACCACTCGTTACAACCGAGGTATGCAGCAAAGCATTTGTGAAGCCACAACACGCACAACCTTGAGGCGGATGGGCTACAACAGCAGAAGACCCCACCGGGTACCACTCATCTCCACTACAAATAGGAAAAAGAGGCTACAATTTGCACGAGCTCACCAAAATTGGACAGTTGAAGACTGGAAAAATGTTGCCTGGTCTGATGAGTCTCGATTTCTGTTGAGACATTCAGATGGTAGAGTCAGAATTTGGCGTAAACAGAATGAGAACATGGATCCATCATGCCTTGTTACCACTGTGCAGGCTGGTGGTGGTGGTGTAATGGTGTGGGGGATGTTTCCTTGGCACACTTTAGGCCCCTTAGTGCCAATTGGGCATCGTTTAAATGCCACGGCCTACCTGAGCATTGTTTCTGACCATGTCCATCCCTTTATGACCACCATGTACCCATCCTCTGATGGCTACTTCCAGCAGGATAATGCACCATGTCACAAAGCTCGAATCATTTCAAATTGGTTTCTTGAACATGACAATGAGTTCACTGTACTAAAATGGCCCCCACAGTCACCAGATCTCAACCCAATAGAGCATCTTTGGGATGTGGTGGAATGGGAGCTTCATGCCCTGGATGTGCATCCCACAAATCTCCATCAACTGCAAGATGCTACCTTATCAATATGGGCCAACATTTCTAAAGAATGCTTTCAGCACCTTGTTGAATCAATGCCACGTAGAATTAAGGCAGTTCTGAAGGCGAAAGGGGGTCAAACACAGTATTAGTATGGTGTTCCTAATAATCCTTTAGGTGAGTGTGTATATATATATATATATATATATATATATATATATATATATATATATATATATATATATAAAATAGAAACTGATAGCATCCGACATCCGAGTGACTTTTTGTGTGAGTTTCTATGCACGCTTACGTCACGCTTCAAGTTACTTCAAGTGTGAACTCAACCCTCTCATGCACGCGCTCTTAACAGTTAGTCAGAAGCGATAGTCTACAGTTTAAGAAGTTTAAAATATTGGTATTTTTCTTACTAACACTTATCGTTTCACTTCAGAAGACATTGATTCATCGTTGGGGTCATATGGATTACCGTCGTTATTGCTGTATGTGCTGTTTGATGCTTCAACTTTTAGGAATCCAAATGAGCTTTCATTGGCAGAGATTATTTATTTTTCTGTGTTCATCTGAAGAAAGAAAGTCCAAACTAAAACAGATGCACTTTTGCTATCAAAACAATTTACTGTATAAATGCACTGATATGTACCCCATAATTAAAAAACAAAGCTGGTAACACTTTTACAGTGTCCTTGTTACATATGTTACGTGTAATATTAATAACAGTAAATGATGCATAAATACATGCAACTAACCCTCAACCAAACCCTAATCCTACAGTTGTGGTCTAATAATAAAAAATAACTATGCTTTGTTCTCAGGGAAATGTGGGCCACCACCAAGCATTGAATCTGCAGATACAATAAAAATGACAAAATATGAATATGATTCAGAGGAGAGAGTTGAATACAGCTGCTTTAATAAATACACACTGGTTGAACGTCACCCCTACTCCAAATACTTGACCTGTGAACACGGTCAATGGAAAGGGAATATTAAGTGTTTAAGTAAGTATGAACATCTACACCATATACATCAAATACATGTGAGGCTTTTCTCACGTTTTCTTGTCTTTCTTTTCTTTTCTTTTTTTTTTTTTTTGGATGTAATCTTGTAGTTGAAGTTGTAGTTCTGGTTCTGATGAATCAATGAATGTATATTGTAACACTGACAGTGAGATGTGTTTGTTTCAGAGCCCTGTACAGTGACGGTGGAGGAAATGGATAAAAGAGGTATACAGCTGAAGTGGGGCGGACGGCAAAAGATATTCTCATCACATGAGGATAGAATCAGCTTTGCATGTCATTGGGGAAAACGTTTAATAGTCAATGACCTAATACAAACATGTAATGATGGAGTGATGATTTTGCCTGAGTGTGAGTGACAAGGAGAATAAAACATCACTGATGCACCAGCAGTACGAATAAGCCAAAACAAATGGAAACAAAAAGAAACCCTTTTTCCCAAATCAGTTTCTCTGTTTTGAATTCTTGGCATTAAAACTAAATACCATCAAAATAAAGTTTACAGTACATTACACCACAAAATTATTTCTGAGTATAGATGGTAATGAAATAGAAAGACTAACACCTGTGTAGGTGTTCAGCTACATCTAAGTATTTTATTTTTTAGATTCAGAATATATTTCAATATGGTATTACTGTAGAAATGTAGCAAATTGTTCTCTTATTCATTTTTGTATTATGTTAAATTTAGTAAATATGCAAATTGGTCTGTAGGTACACAGAGTTTTGATGGTGAAAAGAATTAATGTAATTTGAAAGTAGTCACTGAATGAATTATGTGTCAAAGCAATGATAAATGATCCACAGATTAGCCCACATACTGCTGTTGTGCTCACTGTGTAAAGAGTTTTTTTTTTAATTACCTAAGTAGACTGAGAAATATGTCCTAGCGAATGTAAAAAAAAACTGTAAAATAAATAAATAATTAATTAAATTGATAAATAATTAAGAGAGTTATAGAGAAATATGAAGAATTGTAAAAGAACACATTCACTCTTAATCTAATGCTGCATTCCATTAACCTCAGATGGCGGGTGTAGTATAGCAGTGACATCACACCCGAGTTGACCACGTTCCAGTATACATGCTGGAAAACCAAGATGGACACATCCAGGCAAACCTTTGTTTGCCTAACATGAGGGCTGACCAACCGGGCATGCACTCTGGTGTCGACGTCAAAAGTGCTGGAGGGCTTCAGGGCTTCACTGAGAAACTCACCTGAGCAAAATAGCGGAATGGTGCAGCAAACGATGTCACCGATCAGGTCCTACTTACTGGCAGCGAGTACATGAGAGGACACTGGCTCCACACAGAGATTATAGAATCTCGCAAATGTGTTAGGTGTCACCCAGCCTGCAGCTCTGCAAATGTCTGTTAGAGAGGCACCAAGCGCTAGAGCCCAAGAGGAAGCTACACTCCTGGTGGAATGTGCCTTCACCCCTGGGGTATGGCAGGCCTTGAACTTGGTATGCCAGGACAATGGCGTCCACTATCCAGTGAGACAACCTCTGCTTGGAGAGAGCCTTTCCCTTCTGCTGCCCTCCATAAAAGACAAAGAGCTAGTCTGATCTCCTGAAAATCAGTGCGGAGAGCACGTACTGGAAAGAGCAGTGCCAAGGCTGGGTCTGCCTCCTCCAGGGAGCTAATATCAGACAGTCGTCGAGATAGTTAAGGATGCGAACCCCTTGTGGCCTGAGTGGCACAAGGGCTGCCTCTGCGACTTTCGTGAAGACGCGAGGAGATAGGGCTAGCCCGAATGGGAGTACCATGTACTGGTATGCCTGCCCCTCGAAAGCAAACCGTAGAAACGTTCTATGTCGAGGAAAAATGGAGACATGAAAGTACGTGTCCTTTAGGTTGATCACTGCAAACCAATCCGACAAACGAACAAATTCGAAAATGCGTTTGACTGTCAACATCTTGAATGGAAGCCTGTGAAGGGTTCGGTTCAAGACCCGCAGGTCTTCAAGGCAGGCTTCGGTTCGTAACCCACTGCTCTTCTTTCGTACAATGAAGTAGGGGCTGTAGAAGCCAGACTTCATCTCTGCTGGATGGACGGCCTCGATCGCACCCTTCGCCAGTAGGGTGTCGACCTCCGCAAATATGACAGGGGCATTGCCACCCATCATGGTATAGTGGATGAGAAAGCGGGGAGGAGACCGTGCAAATTAAATCCCATAGCCGAGCCTGATCGTTCAAGCGAGCCAGCGGGACAGATTGGGAAGCTCTAGCCAGGCTCCCAAAAACTGAACCAGCGGGGTCATGCGAACCACAGGCGTACCCACGACGGGGCAGAGAAGCGGAATGACTTGCCCAGACGCAGGAGGCGGAGCATTCCGAAGTTGGGATGCAGTCATGTTCCGCGTCCTGACAGAGGAGGCCAGGGAAGGACAAGTGTTCCACACCGACCTCCTCTGAGATGGCTCTGGTGTTGCGTCGCACACTGTCATCCACACCCTCTTGGAGCTCGGAGGTAGGGAAGTCAGTTCTAAAATATTGGTTAACAAAACAAGTCAAGTCAAGTCAACTTTATTTATATAGCGCTTTTTACAATGCAGATTGTTTCAAAGCAGCTTCACAGTGTTAAACAGGAAAATAATGAACAGAATTTGATTCGGCTGTACAGCCGCTCTGGAGAAAACGGTGATGTCATCAGCTCATTTCAATTATCATATATATTGAAGTAATGTAGTTGATATAATTTAGTTTAGTAATTACATTTATTTAGATATTTATTTGAAAATGTAGTGTCCCCAAGCAAAACAACAAGCAAAAGATTCTACACCCGGCCCTCCACCGGGGGAAGGAGTGGTCCTGCTACCATCTCCTGAAAAGAACTGACGCCTATCTCCGAGCTGCCCGTCTCAGGAGTGCTGCTTATCCTGGCACCTGGACCACCAAAGTGGACATCACCTGACCCAGGGACTGCACAATGACCTTCGTCGCTCAGAGAGCGAAGTCGGTGGCAGTGCACACTTCCTGCATAAGACCTGGTTCAGCACTGAATGCTCTGCATGCAAAGAAGACGCGGCCTGACCCGCAGCTCTGTAGGCCTCTGCCGCTAAAGGTGGACGAGAACCTACAGGCTTTGGATGGGTACTTGGGATCATCACGGCAGGTGGAGGCACTCTGAAGATGCAGATGCATTGCAACAGAGCACTCCACTGGGGGAATCCCTGCATACCCTTTAGCCGTGCCTCCATCGAGGGTAGTGAAGGCTGAGGTCACACCAGAATGATTACAGGCAGTAAAAGGTGCCCTCCACGAACTGGTAACTTCCTCATGCATCTCCGGGAAGAATGGCCCTGGGGGCGGTAACAGGCGATCAGCGTGCCCCGTGCCCAGGAACCAATCATCCAGCCTTGAACACTTGGGCTGAGGTGGAGGATTCCAGTCCAGCCCAATGTTCACAGCTGCCTGGGAAAGCATAGTCGTCAGCTCTGGATCAGACTCGGGCAACGCTGGCACTCCAAAAGGAGGCAACGCAGCCGACCCCTCATCTTCAGAGGTGATACAGCGATCGACATCATATCATCTGTTGGAGCACCATATGAAATGCTGGGTCCCTGGCGTGAGGGACCAGCAATCTCAATCGGAAGCTCCACAGCTTGCGATGTGGAGGGGGGTGTGGCCCAAGAAATATATGTTGGGGGTGTCCACTTCAGATTCGCTTCAGAAGGCCTTTATTAACCCCCTGGAGCAGTGTGGTGTACGTCTATTATGATGGATGGATGGACTTTTTTGAGCTTCAAATTTAATTGATCCCGTCACTGCCATTATAAAGCTTGGAAGCATCAGGATATTTATTAATATAACTCTGATTGTGTTCATCAAAAATAAGAATGATGGTTGGCTTGAGGGTGAGAAAATCATGGGGTAATTTTAATTTTAAAGTGAACTAATCTTTTAAGATTCATCAGTGGCAAGAAAAAAAAAGTGGAACAAGAGGAGGAAGAAGCCAAGCAAGAGAAATGAATACAAAGCGTTGTAAATCTGTTTTGAAATAGTTTTTTTTTTTTTTTTAAATGAAGGTTTCCAAGTGATATCAGATTCTACGTGTTTTATTATTGCACTTACCCTGTAAGTTAATGAAACAAGAGGGTAACAAGCACCACTTTATTTTACAGCCCACTGAATTCACACTTACCCTGTAAATACATGAAACAAGTATATTTCCCCAGTACTTAGAAATAATGGACTTGAAACACGAAAGCCCAAACTAAAACAGATGCATTTTTGCTATCCAAACAAATTACTGTATAAATGATATGTATGTAACCCGTAATTTTAAAAAAGCCTTTATGTATTGGTACACTATTATTACAAATGGTACACAGTGTATGTTCTCGCTAAATTGCACTCTTTTTATTCCCCAAACATTATATATTGTTCCTTTTACCTACACGTACGTACTTCATAGTACTTTGGACAAGGCCACCTTGCCCGAAGACACAGGCGTAGAGGCCATCTTGGCTGAGGGTTCAGGTATGGCAGCCATCTTGGCTGGAGACTCAGACGTGGTGGCTATCTTGGCTGGAGACTCAGGACTGGCGGCCATCTTGGCTGGAGACTCAGGACTGGCGGCCACCTTGGCTGAAGACTTAGGACTGGCGGGTTCTGTGGGAGTGCAGTGTTCCGCTTCTGTGACTCCCACAGTAAATGCAGAGCCGCTCAGTTGCAAAATAAAGTCAAAATAAAATTCTAAAGTCCAAGAAGGATTGTGCAGTGGCATAACTGAACTGAATAACTCAGATAACTAAAAAAATCATTAGACATACCGTGTCTAATGTGGAGAGATGTGCTAGTTTAAAGTCTTGAACATAGTCCTTGATCGGGCGATCTCCCTGATGGAGAAGCATTATTTGTGCTGCTGGATTCACAAGCAGAAGGTTGGTCGTTCTGTTACTTGTTAGCAGGGACGAGGCAGAGAATTGAAATGCAAGCACACAAGTTTAATAACAAAAAAAAATAAAAAATCCAAAAACAAGAGTAATCTACAAAGAACAGACAGGAGAGCAACAACAGGAACACACATACAGGAGCAATGAACCCTAACCCTTGATGTCATGGGAACTAATGAGGATAACTATGGCGACACAC
Organism: Rhinogobio ventralis; assembly: GCA_039654625.1. Taxonomy (NCBI): domain Eukaryota; kingdom Metazoa; phylum Chordata; class Actinopteri; order Cypriniformes; family Gobionidae; genus Rhinogobio; species Rhinogobio ventralis. The sequence continues at coordinate 16,328,993 of CM077217.1, read as the reverse complement.
AAGGTACAAGGTCCCTACAAAACACAAGACACAGAACAAGGATCGTGATAATTGAGTATCCAGATGGTATAAACAAACATAACTTGTGGAGCACTCTTGGAGAATGCGTTTATTTGTCATTTTAATTGATGGAAACAGGGCATAAAAGTGGACTTCAAATGTATTATCCATATTCTCTGTAGGACAGCATTAGCATTAAAAACTATGGGATTTTTGGGGAGTTTTATAAGAGCTTATAAGAAAACTTCTAGTCTGAACAGTTAGAAAATATATATATGTCGTTAGTGTCAAAATCTCATGATCAGTGACTAGTCGACGTCAAGTGTAAAATGTAATGGCAGAGCATTAATGTTACAATCCACGCCTGTCCTGGACTCCATTTCCCATGATCCTCCCTGTCTCACACCTGAAATCACTCACTCCTCATCTCTCCCACTCTCCCTGGATTCCCTGCACCTGGTCATCGTCATTAGCACTCCCTTTATATTGATCTCCCTTCCCTGCACTCCTTGTCCGTTCTTATGTGTTATGCCTATGTGTGTCGTGTTCTGTATCCCTTTGTAAATAAAAACCCATCTTTGTGGAAGCCCTGGATCTTCTCTTCCCTGCTGCACTACACACCGTAACAGAAGAACGGACCAAAAACTGCCAGGACTGCCCTGAAGATGGGAATCTTCCTGACCCCGATCTCTCCCGTGTCCCCCCTTAAAGACACGACAGCGGTGGATCGCCTGTGGGGTCTCAGGCAGGGCGGTCGCCCGCTGGAGAGGTACGTGGAGGAATTCGCTGAGCTGTCTTCTTTGGTGAACTGGCCAGATGCACCACTTAACGCGTGTTTTCTGATGGGCCTGGACGAGGACACTATTCGATATATTGAACCTGCCTGTTCCTTTTCCCTAGTCGAGTCGATGAATCTGATTCTCTATTTAAATTGTTCCAATTTCGAAATTGAAGCGGTTCAAGAGAATGAGTGTCTTCCTCGTCCGGTCCCCTCAGAGAAGCACGCGGCCTGGTCAGTTCACCCACAGCCAGTTCCCTCCACATATCCCTCCAGTGGGCCTTCCCGTGTTGTCCTGCCTGTCCACAAACCCAAATGGCAGAGAAGGAGGGCCAATGCCAAGCCCTCGTCTCCGGCCAAGATGGCCGCAGCCACGCCAGAGCCCTCGTCTCCGGCTAAGATGGCCGCCGCCACGCCGCCGCCACAGGACCTCTGGTTGATAGACTTTTGGAGCGATCCTGCCGCCTCCGTTCCGACTCCGAGGCTCCTGGATTCCGCTCCAGGCTTTCCCGTTCCCACTCCGGGTCTCCTGGATTCCGCTCCAGGCTTTCCCGTTCCCGCTCCGGGTCTCCTGGATTCCGCTCCAGGCTTCCCAGTTCCCGCTCCGAGTCTCCTGGATTCCGCTCCAGGCTTCCCAGTTCCCGCTCCGAGTCTCCTGGATTCCGTTCCAGGCTTCCCAGTTCCCGCTCCGAGTCTCCTGGATTCCGTTCCAGGCTTCCCAGTTCCCGCTCCGAGTCTCCTGGATTCCGCTCCAGGCTTCCCAGTTCCCGCTCCGAGTCTCCTGGATTCCGTTCCAGGCTTCCCAGTTCCCGCTCCGAGTCTCCTGGATTCCGCTCCAGGCTTCCAAGTTCCCGCTCCGGGTCTCCTGGATTCCGCTCCAGGCTTCCCAGTTCCCGCTCCGAGTCTCCTGGATTCCGCTCCAGGCTTCCCAGTTCCCGCTCCGAGTCTCCTGGATTCCGTTCCAGGCTTCCCAGTTCCCGCTCCGAGTCTCCTGGATTCCGCTCCAGGCTTCCCAGTTCCCGCTCCGAGTCTCCTGGATTCCGCTCCAGGCTTTCCCGTTCCCGCTCCGAGTCTCCCGGATTCCGCTCCAGGCTTCCCAGTTCCCGCTCCGAGTCTCCTGGATTCCGCTCCAGGCTTCCAAGTTCCCGCTCCGAGTCTCCTGGATTCCGCTCCAGGCTTCCAAGTTCCCGCTCCAGGCTTCCAAGTTCCCGCTCCGAGTCTCCTGGATTCCGCTCCAGCTCTCCTCGAGCCCGCTCCAGCTCTCCTCCGCCATGGCATCCCACGGCTCCTGATCCGCCGTGGACTCCAGAGGCTCTTGACCCGCCATGGCATCCCACGGCTCCTGATCCGCCGTGGACTCCCGAGGCTCCTGATCCGCCATGGCATCCCACGGCTCCTGACCCGCCGTGGCCGCCCGAGACTCCTGACCCGCCGTGGCCGCCCGAGACTCCTGACCCGCCATGGCCGCCCGAGACTCCTGACCCGCCATGGCCGCCCGATGTCCTAGTCCCGCCCTGGAGACCTCTGTACCTGTCTGCACCTCCCCCGCACCTGCGTGTAGGTCTCCAGGGTGCCCACCCCCCCTCCCCGGTGTTTCATCTAAGGCGCGAGGACGCACCTACCGGGAGGGGGAAGTAATGTTACAATCCACGCCTGTCCTGGACTCCATTTCCCATGATCCTCCCTGTCTCACACCTGAAATCACTCACTCCTCATCTCTCCCACTCTCCCTGGATTCCCTGCACCTGGTCATCGTCATTAGCACTCCCTTTATATTGATCTCACTTCCCTGCACTCCTTGTCCGTTCTTATGTGTTATGCCTATGTGTGTCGTGTTCTGTATCCCTTTGTAAATAAAAACCCATCTTTGTGGAAGCCCTGGATCTTCTCTTCCCTGCTGCACTACACACCGTAACAATTAAAAGTTGACAAGTCTGTGCAACCCCTACAGCCTACTGTACTCATGTTGTGTTGCAAGGTTGGTTGTTTTGTACATTGTAATGGACAAGTATTTTCTTAGCAAAACTTTTAGAATAATATACAGGTACGTTTATAAAGGAGAAAAAAAACCTCAAACCCATATTTGATGTCTATGTTTTTTTTTTTTTTTTTTTTTTTTTGGTGAGTAGCCGTGCAATCAGTAAGATAATGTACATCAGCCATTTATTATATTAAAAATAGTATAACTTTCCCCAATTTTCAGTTTTTTGTAAGAAAACACTTCCCTACGAAACGTCTCGGGTTATGACTATAACCCATGTTCCCCGAGAAGGGAACGAGACACTGCATCATCGTGTGACGACACTTTGGGGAACGCCCTCAGCTTAGCGCGTCTGAAGCATGAATGAAATCAATTCCAATCCTGATTGGTGCTGCGTCATGACATAGTAGATGACGACATACACGGAAGCTACAAAGGGATGCCGGCACACATACACATTAACTCTTTTGCGATGAAGCAAGCGCTCTGCTCGTGATAGGCGTGGCCACGAGACGCAGTGTCTCGTTCCCTTCTCGGGGAGCATGGGTTATAGTCATAACCCGAGACGTTCCCCTTCGAGGGAACTCGCACTGCGTTGCAGTGTGACGACACTTTGGGGAAATACCCCCTATGCCACACCGCAATCACGCCTGTCCTAGTGTAAAGCTGGAAGCCCAGGCACACTTAGGACGCGAGCACTCTGGCGCCAGGCGTCACAGGGAGTTGCAGACTATAAAATCTTATGAAGGTGTTCGGGGTGGCCCACCCGGCCGCCTCACAAATCTCCTGAAGTGAGACTTCCTCCACTGAGAAGACTTTTCCAAATAAACTTTTAGGGCTCTGACCTGGCAGAGCAGGTGAAGTCTCCCCTCTTCCACCGTCAAGTGAGGTGGAGGATGGAAGACCTGAAGAACCACTGACCGTGCCACATTAAATGGCGGGGCTGGATGCCTGAGGGAGAACCACAGTGGACAGTGGGACGTCTCTCGAGACGTGAACAGATCCACTTCCACTGGGCCAAACCTCACGCACATGGCCTCCACCACCTCGGGGTGGAGTCGCCACTCCCCGAGCCTCAGCCTCTGCCTCGACAAGATGTCTGCTCCCTGGTTTTGGTCCCCTGGGACGTACATCGCTCTGAGAGATGACAGTTTCCCCTTGGACCACAGGAGGATCTGGTGAGCCAACTTGCACAGAGGGCATGACCTCAGACCCCCCCTGGGGATTCAGATACGATACCACGGACATATTGTCGGATTGTATCAGGACATGGTGGCCGCGGAGGTCCGTGAAAAAGCTCCTCAGAGCTTTGTAGACCACCAGTATTTCCAGGCAATTGATATGCCAGGCAGAATGCCAGGTCTCCCACAGACCTCTCGAAAACCGGCCTTCCATGACTGCCTTTCATGACCGAGGGAGGCATCTGTTGAAATAATTTTCCTGCAACATGACGCTCCCAACACTGGGCCTGGGACAGGAACCAAGGATTCTTCCATATAACGAGGGAACGAAAGCACCTGCGCGTTACCCTGATTATACGGAACGGATTTCCTTTCGAGGAAAACCCCTTGGTCCTTAGCCACCACTGGAGGGGCCACCACTCTGATGGGCGCCAGTGCTGCATCCATGCACTTGGTAAAGGTGCGAGGGGAAAGAGCTAGGCCAAAAGGAAGAACCCAATACTGGTACGCTTCGCCGCCGAATGCGAACCTCAGGAACTTCCTGTGGGCAGGAAGGATGGAGATTTGGAAATATGCGTCCTTCAGATCTATCGTTACGAACCAGTCCTTAAGCTGGATCTGACTCACGATGGCTGGGATAGTGAGCATCTTGAACCTGAATCTCCTCAGAGAACGGTTCAAGTGCCTCAGATCTATTATGGGACGCAACCCCCCATCCATACATTCTATGACCTCCTTTACCAGCAGGGAGCGCACTTCCTGTTCCATAACCTGCCGCTGGGCTGGGGACACCACAGTCCAGACCACACCATTGAATCTCGGTGGTGGAACACTGAACTGCAGTCTGTACCTTTTGCCCACGGTACGCAGGGCCCAAGCAGATATATTCGGGAGGCATGACCATGCACCGAGATATTCTCCTAGGGGAACCAGCCTCTCGAGTCTCTGGTACCCACCGAGCCTTCTTCCCGACCCCCTGAAGAGGTGGACTGGCAGGGATTAGTCGAGAATGATTTTCAGTGTGCGTACGCGTTCGCTGCTCTGCCGCAGGTCTTTTTCGAGGTGGCTGGAGTGGCGTACGTACGCGTTGTTAACGGCGGGAGCACAACATAGATTTCCCCAGAGCTGCAGGACGAGGACGACCTTGGTCGTTCGCCCTTGGGGCAGCTCTGAGCGGTCTGGCTGCAGCTAGGACCGCTTGCCAGAAGCCTTCTTCGCCTGAAGGATAGCCCTCTGGCGAGAGCGCCGTCTCCTTTGCCAAGCTCCCTCGGGAGCGGTGCGAGAGGCGATGCTCTCTTTTTGCGCCTGCCGGTAGGAGGCGCTGGTGGACGGCCCACTTGAGGCAGCCTTGCCTGAGGAGCCCGAGCGGTGAGGGAGATACTGCTGGAAGGCCGCCGACTGCTTCTTAACCTCCTGGAATCTCTTGACATCGGTGTTAACCTCGCCACCGAAGAGACCAGCAGGAGCTATCGGGGAATCCAGCAGAAAGGATTTCTCCCTCTCCTTCATCCCCGATAGGTTCAACCAAAGATGTCTCTCCACGCACACCACCGATAGCGCGGGCCGTCTCCTTGGTGACGCGGAGAGACAAGTATGTGGCCTTATGCAGCTCCGTAATATCCACAGGGGACGGTCCCTCGCCCCCATCAAGCTCCTTTAAAAGCTCTGCTTGATAGGCCTGCAGAACCGCCATGGTGTGCAGGCAACTACCAGCGTGACCGGCCGCCACATAAGCCCTGCCCACCAGAGACGAAGTGTCCCTGCATGGCTTGGTGGACCGGGGCTTTGAGCCTTGCTCAGCCGCGCCCAAAACAGCCAAAATCCAGTACTGGTGGATTTGACAGGCGTGCTGAGTATGGTTTTTCCCGCGATTTACACAAATCATTGTGTAAATCAGGGAAAAAAGGCAAGCCCCGGTGTCTTGGCTGAGCACGCTTTTTGAAAAAGCGTCCATCCAGCTTACTTGCTGGCCGGATTTCAACTTTTTCCTGTGGCCATTCGATGTTCAATTTGACCACAGTGCGGGTCAGCACATCTACAAGCTCTTCCTGAGCGCAAGAATGAAAAGGTGAATCCACCTGCATTTCTCCCGCCTCAGCGCTCAACGTCTGACCCCTCAGAATCAGACAGCTGCAGAACTGGTTCATCCACCCCGCAGAAAGAAGCCGCGTCGCGGGCTTCCATACGAGGTGGGAGAGCGTCTGAATCCTCAGGCGAGGTGTGGGAGGATGCCTCAGCATGCCCAGCTCCTGCCGAGAGATCCATTTGGCAGATGCGGGACCAGATCCCTGGGGCTCGCAAGCTTGGCCGGTCTTGTTAAACATGGCCAGCCGCGAGCGCAGCACTCTGAACGGCAGCCTCTCACACTCGCTGCAGGTGGCCCCCTCAAGAGCCGCCTGAGCGTGCTGCGCGCCCAAACACTGCACACACAGGTGGTGTGTGTCTGTGCCCGTAATGAAACGTGGGCACCGGTGTACACACCCTCTAAACTGCTTTATTTGCTTTGAATAAAGGGACAAACAACACCAAACAGGACAAACAATGTTCAGTACACACAGAGCACTTTTAGCTGAAGAGCAAAAAAGCTAATGTGTATGTGTGCCGGCGTCCCTTTGTAGCTTCCGTGTATGCCGTCATCTACTACGTCATGACGCAGCACCAATCAGGACTAGAATTGATTTCATTCATGCTTCAGACGCACTACGCTGAGGGCATTCCCCAAAGTGTCTTCACACGACGACGCAGTGCGAGTTCTCTCGAAGGGGAACTGTGTTTTCACAGTTATACGTTTCTGTGTTTTCACAGTTATACGCTAGGGGGCGCTATTATGCATCTTCTGAATGAGTACAGAATCAAAACACAGGCGAAGACGATGCAAAAAAAAATCATATGTAAGCAGATGCAAAATAACATGATAAAAAAACAGCATATACACTCACCTAAAGGATTATTAGGAACACCATACTAATACTGTGTTTGACCCCTTTTTACCTTCAGAACTGCCTTAATTCTACGTGGCATTGATTCAACAAGGTGCTGAAAGCATTCTTTAGAAATGTTGGCCCATATTGATAGGATAGCATCTTGCAGTTGATGGAGATTTGTGGGATGCACATCCAGGGCACGAAGCTCCCGTTCCACCACATCCCAAAGATGCTCTATTGGGTTGAGATCTGGTGACTGTGGGGGCCATTTTAGTACAGTGAACTCATTGTCATGTTCAAGAAACCAATTTGAAATGATTGGAGCTTTGTGACATGGTGCATTATCCTGCTGGAAGTAGCCATCAGAGGATGGGTACATGGTGGTCATAAAGGGATGGACATGGTCAGAAACAATGCTCAGGTAGGCCGTGGCATTTAAACGATGCCCAATTGGCACTAAGGGGCCTAAAGTGTGCCAAGAAAACATCCCCCACACCATTACACCACCACCACCAGCCTGCACAGTGGTAACAAGGCATGATGGATCCATGTTCTCATTCTGTTTACGCCAAATTCTGACTCTACCATCTGAATGTCTCAACAGAAATCGAGACTCATCAGACCAGGCAACATTTTTCCAGTCTTCAACTGTCCAATTTTGGTGAGCTCGTGCAAATTGTAGCCTCTTTTTCCTATTTGTAGTGGAGAAGAGTGGTACCCGGTGGGGTCTTCTGCTGTTGTAGCCCATCCGCCTCAAGGTTGTGCGTGTTGTGGCTTCACAAATGCTTTGCTGCATACCTCGGTTGTAACGAGTGGTTATTTCAGTCAAAGTTGCTCTTCTATCAGCTTGAATCAGTCGGCCCATTCTCCTCTGACCTCTAGCATCAACAAGGCATTTTCGCCCACAGGACTGCCGCATACTGGATGTTTTTCCCTTTTCACACCATTCTTTGTAAACTCTAGAAATGGTTGTGCGTGAAAATCCCAGTAACTGAGCAGATTGTGAAATACTCAGACCGGCCCGTCTGGCACCAACAACCATGCCACGCTCAAAATTGCTTAAATCACCTTTCTTTCCCATTCTGACATTCAGTTTGGAGTTCAGGAGATTGTCTTGACCAGGACCACACCCCTAAATGCATTGAAGCAACTGCCATGTGATTGGTTGATTAGATAATTGCATTAATGAGAAATTGAACAGGTGTTCCTAATAATCCTTTAGGTGAGTGTAAATCAAAACTACATGTTAGTGAATAAAATATATCGACCCAGAGCGAGCTATAGGACTGTGCAAGCATTAGGGGTGTAGATGGACACGATCTACTCCATCTGTGTTTGATCATCATTCTGAATCCCATCTAGATGTAGTCTTTGACAAAAATGTGATTTTCTCAGCTTTTTGTTCAAAATGTTGCTTTCTTTTTTTTTTAAACTTACCTATATTCAAGTGTTGATAAAAAAAGGAATGCATGAAGCTAGAATAAAACAGGTTTTTTGGTTTAAAAGCGGAGGGTCTGCTCTTGATCTGCATGCTCAACAAAACATTCTATGGGCCATTACATTTTTGTAAAAAAATGATCAAAAATGCTGGTGCTGACTGGCAACTTTTTTTAAAAAACGCTGGCCGGGAAAGAGTTAAGAGCTGGGACACTTCATGGATATGTAAAATATACATTATCTAAATCTAATTTATAGATACCTATATGTGACATTACAAAGTGCATGTGACAGTGTGGAAAAAAATTCATGACTACCGCTCACTTCTATCAAACTTTTTTACATATTAACCAAGGGTTCATGGCTTGGTTGGTTAATAACTGTGTGTTGTGATGAAATTGCTGACAAGCTTGTTGTCTGTCGCGGTCAATACAGCAGAAAAGATTTAAGATATATTTAAGATAATAAATTCAATCATAAATTTAAACTTCACACAGGGACCACTTCACTTGGTGGTGCAATTGATCAACAGATTCTGAAAGAAGATATTTAGCAGCTATCTATTGTTTTGAGGAGAAAAAATTGTGACATTATTTGAGTGCTTTCTACAGCACAAGAACACTACAAACAATCACATTCTATTTCTTTTACAAACATCACAGTGTTGACTGAATTCAGTAAGCTCAACCTTCAACTCTGTTACTCAAGTTATTTTAATAAATAAACATAACATTCCCAACAAAATAAAAACAGGTTTATCAGTCACTACAAATCAAGCTTTTTTTAAAATACATATTTTGTCAATTTAATTTTTACATTTATGTAATGCTTATTGCTGTAAAATAATCTATTAAAATCTGGATTTTTAGTATTTAGACAAATTCAGGGTTGCAAAAAATAACCTCAGAAAAACAAAAAGGAAAAAAAAAAATCATAATATTTAGTTTGGCATTTACTGTATGTTAAGAGTCAGCATTTTCTGAAGGTTTTAATATTTCTTGAAAAAAGACCAAAAAAATTAAATAGTTTTTAAATAGTCCTATTTTGAACATATTCATTGTGTGCCAAGAATCTGTTATCATGACAAACATTTGCAAATCAAGACCTTTGAGTTTGAGTCCAGTATGTAAGATCCAGTAAATGACATCCAGCTTTTACATCCAGCTATTTTTTTCATTGCGAGATAAGAAGGATCATCTAGGTCATAAGAGACAACAACAATTGAAGCACAGTCAGTCGAATACTTTAAGTGTCAAACTCTTCTTCTGCATCTGTTTTTCCCCAGTTCAATAGTCTGCTCCATTTTTTGCCATGGCAGTTACAGATATATGTTGCAATGACTGTACTTTTGCAGTGTTTAAAAGTTCAGTAGTGTTGTGAATATATGCTTCAATCATTTCTAATGCTCTGTGGGATATATTCATGAGCCAGTGAAAAGCATTAACATGATTAAGCTACAAAGGTCAGAGGTGAACATGGCAATTATATTCCTGTTCATTTGTTGCATAAATAGGACTCAAGAAATTTCACTTCTCTAAAGTAACTTTTCTTTTGGTGTGTCTAAGTGGCAAATACGAATTGCTGCATCAGATACGATTTTTTTTAATTTACAGGAAATATTGCTTGTGCACAGAGTGGTTTGGTGAAACCTCTTTTTGACTTTGTAAATGATTAACTTGTTGATCCCCAAGCAGGCAAGAGTATCAGAGACAGACCAAAAAAGGCACTTGTGAATTGACCTCAAAATGAGAGTTCCTGTAAAACTCCTCGGCTTCGTCTTTTGGTTGTTTTTCTTTAATTGTGGCCAATGTCAAGGCAAGTAATTGTCATTGTTGTTACTTATCTGAATGTGTTTTCATTTAGATCTTATTGACTTGAATATAAATGTTATATTATATGCACTCCCTGAACTGTAGTTTTAGTGAGTGTTGACTAGTTGTGCATGTACTTCAGCATTTAATGTACAGTTACGTCTTTGTGTAATGTTTGTTTGTGCGTCTCAGAATGTCTTCGAGAGAACATTACACTTGAAAACACTGAACAAGCTGTGAAAGCTTCATACGAGGATGGTGAAACAGTGAGAGTGAACTGCATGCCAGGTTTTACTGGCATGTATAGATTAAAGTGTGAAAACGGAATCTGGAAAGCAACCAATAGTCGACCATGTACAAGTGAGAATGTTGTCAATTCCACATCAGTTTATTGGTTATTAAATCAATGTCATTATGCAGAGTAAAACTTGTTTGATTTCTGCAGGGAAAAAATGCAGTCACCCAGGGGACATACCAAATGGTGATTTCAAAATTACAAAGGGGTCGGAGTTTGTTTTTGGAGCAACAGTGTTGTATACTTGCAAGAAAGGGTAAATTATGCTTTTTACTCTCTTTTATATTGTATAAAACACATACTATCCTTTTCAGTTTAACACTCCTTGTACTTGTGTTCACAGGTTTGAAATGACAAGCAGAATCAATCAGCGTACCTGCAGAAGTCAAGGATGGGATAATACTCTCCCTGTCTGTGAACGTACGGTTTCTTTAAAGTCACTATGTCTTTTGATCTTTTTGATTTATTTTCCCTCAGTCATAAACTTCAGAAATAAACTAAAATAATTTGTTGAGTGATTGGTTTGTTGGTTATTTTATTTTTAATTTTTTGTTCTATTTTATTCCCTAGCTGTGAAATGTCCAGCCATCCACACAGATAAAGGTGTGACTGCATTAGGTAACACAGAGGAGGGAAGTTATGGAGATGTTATTCAGTTTGAGTGTGAATCTTCTGACAAAAAGTTAGACGGGAGTAGTGACATTCACTGCACAGGGACGGGCGAATGGAGTGACTCTGTTCCAACGTGCAAAGGTTCATTCCATTGTTTAATTTATTGTTTGTCCGTATTGTCACCCAATGATCACAGATTTCTGTGATTTTTTCAAATTTACCAATTCAACTATTCCTATTTCCCTTGCTTCCCACACAGAAATAACCTGCACAGCACCTGACATACCGAATGGTGATGTTGTTGAGCGAGTGCAAGAATATCGAAAAGATGACATATTAAAATACAGATGTTTACAAGGGTTGAAGCCTAGAGAGGGAATCCCCAGATGTGCTAAATTTGGCTGGACTCTGAACCCAGAATGTGATGGTAATGCACCACTGTTACATATTCATAAATAATAATAAAATCATGATATCTATATAGCTTTAATTATGCACACACACAAAAAAAAACCACTGTAGTATTTCCCATAAATTCAAGAAAATATTTGTTTCATCTTAGTTTGATTTGACAATAAAAGGTGGAGCTTGATGTAGTCAACACATAAAACGTGCGAAAACATTTCATTTACTTCCATCTTCCTGTCATGCTGTAGAAAGGGTCCAACCAATGTTGATTCTAGGTTTTAATTGTAAGGGAGATTTGTTTGTTTGTTTGAGGCAGCTAAATATTATTATTATTTGGTAACTACAAAATTAGCTAATAACTTCTTACTACAATGATTATCAGTTCAACTGATTATTTCGAAATACTGAGAATGTTTTATCATTTGGATTGTCGAGAAGGTAAAGAATTTAAGGAGTATACAGACATTTGAAACTAGCTACTTTTCATGGTAGATTAATTTTCAGATAATAGTTTAGCAAATATTTATTAAGGTGCTCAAAATAGAAAATGTGCCTCTAGTACTTACCTGGACACTATGTTAAGCTAGCATTTTATTTTTCCATTATCCACAGATCTGTTTCACAATTTGTTGTTGCTTTATCTTTTAATTATGTCTTGTACAGCAGTAACTTGTGTGCTTAAATCAACAACATTTGGAGTAAAAAAGATCAACCCAGTGGGTAAAACTATTTTCAGAGCTGGAGAAAGAGTTGAGATCACCTGCACTGAAACACACTGGGTCTTACGTACAAAAGAATCCATCAAATCATTTACATGTCGAGGTGATGGCCATTGGGATCATGAGCCTGTTTGTGAGGGTAAGATTATAGAGAAACACTTCTGCATTAGGAGCTTAACTTACTGCATGTTATTAAAATAATGTGAATCTTGTTTCAGATATTAGATGTGAATCTCTACATGACCCGCATTTGTCTAGCACATACACTTTCTTCTGGGAAGATAGGAAATTGGGAGCAAAAAGATCTTACTCTTGCAAGTCTGGATATTATCAAGTGGCAGCAGTGGCCACATGCACACGAGACGGATGGGCACCAAATCCACTGTGTGGTATGTGCTGATATTAATATTACAGTTTGTGCAAATGATTTAACATATAATATGAATTCTAATTAATGATGGACATTTGTTTACAGAAAAAATGTGTGCAGCACCAAAAATCCCAAATGCAGAGATTATGGACTATCCCAGACCAAACTACAGAATCTCTTCAGAAATACAATATCAATGTAATACTGGGTTTGAACCAGAGGAGCCTGTACAAATCACCTGTAATTCCCAGAGTAAATGGACAGGCATACGGCAATGCACTGGTATGTTACAGTTACGTATATTACAGACACTAGAATTGAATTTTCCAATATTCAATATATATATATCTTCACAATGATAACTCAAAAACATGTAATCAGACTTTTGAAAAATTATGAAACTGTTTCATCACAGCAAAGCAAAAATTGTGCCCTGATCGATCTGTGGAAAATGGGTTGATATACAACAACATTAGTAAGGAAGAATTAATTTACTCCTGCAACAAGGGTTATAAAACATTAACTGGGAACTGGTGGGATTCAGTGACATGCATCAAAGGCTCTTGGTCTGAAGAACCTCAGTGCATCCGTGAGTTTTATTATTGTCAGTCTAAGGTGTTAGACGAATGACAGTGTACTGAAAATGTGTTTCGATCCCTGTTTTTTGTCATTACAGCGGTGAAAGACTGTGGTGCTTTTCCCAGTGTTCACCATGGAAAACTAAATCAACTGAAAAAGACCTTTCATGATGGAGAAATAACAACATTTCAATGTGATCCAGGGTTCATATCAGCTCCACGCTTGATAAAATGTGACATGGGTACATGGGAGACACCAGTTTGTGAGGGTGAGCTTCTCAATTCTCATTGCATGTTTGTGAGGAGCAGTGACAGCATATAATGGACAATAGTGTCTATCGACAATCTAATCTCAGTCTTATTGGAGTTCATGAATTTATATACATTTCTTTCTTTCTTTTTTTCAGTGGGTGTGCATTGTAAGATTCCTCCACAGGTGGAAAATGCACTCATAACATCTAAACCTGAAGAACTTTATGTAGATGGATCTAGTGTAACATACGTATGTCAAAGATCATTCTTAATGACTGGGAAAAGCAAAGTTTTCTGCCGCAGTGGAATGTGGGGAAAAACGCCAACATGTAAAGGTGAGGTTTTGATTGGAGATGATAACTGTCTTTTAAAACTTCTTACACAGTAGAAAACAAAAACATTTTTGTAGGTGAAAATCAAGAAAGATACTTGGATATTTAAAAATCATGAGGAATAACAAGTCCATATAAAATGTTGTGGTAGTGATGACTATCCAATTATTATTGAATCAGTTTGCTTTGAAGATCCTGTGAAATCAGAAGTTGAGTTGGCACTTTTGCTCTAGATTAATATGATAATATGATGTTAAACATCATCAGTTTTATATGCTGTTAAATTTGACTTGTGTTTTAGTGCCACTGTGCTAAATGTCCTTCTCATAAAGAGTCTCATCTGCTTGAAGCCAATAGAGAAAGAGGGTTCAGTGGTTTAAAAATGGTCACGTTAATCCTCAGTGATTTCGCTAAATAAAAGAGATTATAGAAACTTTTTTAAACACAGTAGCAGAGACACTAAGTATAATGTACAAACCTGAATTTATCCAAAGCTATTAATGAGGAACATTTAAAAGAATGAATCTGACTCCACTCAGCCTCTCTCCACATATATATCATAAACCTGTTTGTGAGGGTAAGATTAAAAAAAAAAGTAGAAAAATTCCATCAAATTGAGTTGAATAATCCTTGCATATTTTTCATATTATGAATTAAGAATTAATACTAGAGCTTAATAAAACATTTTGTATAAATCTTAATGGAACAAGTGAATGTAAGTGAATAAATTCTGGTCCAACCCACTTTTTAAAACAAAGTTACGCCATGTTATCAGTAGTAGTAGTAGTATTATATTTTAATAATAATTACTATTACTATTATCTATTATTATTATTATTATTATTATTATTATCATCATCATCTTTACAGAAACACTGAATGACCACCACCAGTCCTAAGTTCAGTTAAAATGATAAATATGCATTCATACATGGTTACCAAGTTTTAGTTCTAATTACTAAAGTTCTATCATTAACTAGTTCTTGATTATCATAATATCATAATATAATGCTTGATTGACTGATGTTAAGAGTACACATTATGTATATATAATATATAAGTCTGTTGAGTAAACTAAAATATTTACTGGTGATTCTATTGCCACAGAGGGTTGCCATCATCACCAGATAATAAATATTTTTTAAATTGTGTTGGATTGGTTGATGTTATGGTTCTGTTAAAATCATTTCAGAGTAAGTAATTCATACAAAAAGGATTGTTTGAGTATTGTGCATTATATTTCCTTATTATTTTTATTAAAAATATTATTAGTAATAATAATAATAATAATAATAATGGAATCGGAACCAGAATTGTCTTATGATTCCCTAATCCTAATAATAATTCATCTGATATTATACACCTCTTTTGTTGAGCTTTCAATTCATGTCAGTTACAGGCAGCTAAACTAAATAGAAAGTTCAAAAGAACAGCGTTTATTTAAAATAGAAAATCTTTTGTTCCATTAGAAATGTCTTTACTGTCACTTTTGATCAATTTAATGCATCCGTACGGAATTAAAAAAAGGAAAACATTCGGTTAATATTTATATCCTTGATTGAACTTAACCCTTTTTTATTGATATTATTGAACATTTTATTCATATTATGAATTAAGAATTTCAAATGAGTAAAAAAAAAAACTAGAGCTTAATAAAACATTTTCTATAAATCTTAATGGAACAAGGGAATTGACCATTTAATTTATTTGATTTGTATTCATACATTTAAAAAAAAATAAAGTTTAAGATTTATACAAAATGTTTTATTAAGCTCTAGTTTTTTAAATGATTAATTCATAATATAAATAATATGTAAAGACTATTCAACTCAATTTGATGGAATTTTACTATTAAATGAAATGTGTAAAATTTTGAAAAAAGCCTTAAATCTTTTTTTTCTGAGAGTAAGATTATAGAGAAACACTTTTGCATGTTATTAAAATAATGTGAATCTTGTTTCAGAAATGATGTGTAAAGTTCCAGATGACCAGCATGTGGATAGGCCAGAAGATTACTTAAGTGGAGTTTCGAAATTGGGAGAGAAAAGACAGTACTATTGCATGACTGGATATAATAAAATGGCAGCAATGGCCACATGCACAGGAGACGGATGGACACCAAATCCACTGTGTGCTGGTATGTGCTGCTGATATTAATATTACAGTTTTTGAAAACGATTTACATATAATATGAATTCTGATTATTGAATTCTGAAAGGTTTTAAAACGGTTTCCTCACAGCAAAGCAAAAATCTTGTTGTGATCTATCTGTGAAATTTGGGCACATTTTACACACAGTCGATACATTATAACGTATTGTATATGGCACTATTCCTACATGTTTGTATGTTTGTGTATTTTCATTCCTATGTGAATTAGTTGAGGTCGTCAGGTTTGCCTGCAGCTGATCTAGACTCATCTTTATCATCCTGATTAGGGTTGGGAATCGATAACGGGTTCTCGATAAGAACCAGTTCTGTTTTGTGAAAAATACTTAACCGTGTGAAATTCATAACTTTCGATTCTGAAAATGGTTCCTTTGCACCACGTGGGCGAAGCACTAGGCGCATATCCTAATAGGAAGAGCTGTGTGATTTCCTTGATACAGAAAAAACGGATGGATCGCACAAAAAAACTGCCATTTAAATTTTATAATGTACAAACCTGAATTTATCCAAAGCTATTAATGAGGAACATTTAAAAGAATGAATCTGACTCCACTCAGCCTCTCTCCACATATATATCATAAACCTGTTTGTGAGGGTAAGATTAAAAAAAAAAGTAGAAAAATTCCATCAAATTGAGTTGAATAATCCTTGCATATTTTTCATATTATGAATTAAGAATTAATACTAGAGCTTAATAAAACATTTTGTATAAATCTTAATGGAACAAGTGAATGTAAGTGAATAAATTCTGGTCCAACCCACTTTTTAAAACAAAGTTACGCCATGTTATCAGTGTTACGGTACAGAAGGGACGGAGACAAGAAGTATGGGAAGTGGTGTTTATTTAGAGCAGACCAGTATGATGACGGAAGTGCAGGTGAATGGTGAAGAGGATCGTGAGAGGTGGACGAAGGAATCTTGGTGAAGTGGCTCGGAGTACTTGCAGTTGAGATCGCTGGAGAGAGGTGTGGAATGGAGAAGAGGATGGAGACACACACACACGAGGGTGGAACACAGGAGACTCTTTGGAGGAAACAATGGAAGAAGGTAAGTAGCATATAGGAAGTCCTTGAAGTAAGCGTAGAGGTAAGTACCAATTGCAAACGAGACCGGACAGTGACTGAGCGTGTGAGTGTGTCTCTTGTACTGTGGGTGATTGGAGTGATGATGAGCTGCAGGTGCGCGTGATCAGTACTCAGGGGAAGGCGTGCGCTGTGATTGAGTGACGTGGGAGCCTGGCGGGTTTGTGACATTACCCCCCCCTCCACGGCCCGCTCCAGAGGGCCGCGGACCCCGACGTCGTGGTGGTCGGCCTCTGCCTCTGGGTGCAGGTCTGTTGGGGTGAGAAGCATGGAAGGTTTCGAGCAGGTTCGGGTCAAGGATGTCGTTTCTAGGTACCCATGAGCGTTCTTCGGGACCGTAGCCCTCCCAGTCCACTAGATACTCTAGGAGACCACCACGGCGCCGGGAGTCCAAGATGTCGTTCACCTGGTATGCGGTACCGTCCTCCACGATGAGTGGGAGGGGGGTTTCTTCGGCTACGCCAGGCTCTGTGGGAATAGAAACGGAGGGAAAGTGAGGTTTCAGTAATGAGACATGGAAAGTGGGATGAATTCTGTATTGTGAAGGGAGTTGGAGTTGATACGTGACTGGGTTGATCTGCTTCACAATAGGAAAGGGGCCAATGAACCTGGGACTGAGCTTCCTGCATTGCAGACGCAACCTGATGTCCCTGGTGGACAGCCAGACCTTCTGACCCGGTTGGAAGGAGGGAGTGTTGGAGCGACGAAGGTCGGCTGTCATTTTGCGTCTGCGCAGGGCCCGTTGAAGCTGGTGATGTGCAGAGTCCCAGACCCTCTCGCTCTCCCGGAACCAGTAGTCTATGGCTGGAACATCCGACGGTTCCCCGGACCAAGGGAACAATGGGGGTTGGTAACCGAGCACGCACTGGAATGGAGTTAGACCGGTGGTAGACTGACGTAGGGAGTTTTGTGCGTACTCGGCCCAACCCAGGAACTGGTTCCAGGAGTCCTGGTGGCCGTGACAGAAGGTACGGAGGAAGCGACCGATCTCCTGAATCTTCCTCTCCGTCTGCCCGTTGGTCTGTGGATGATAACCGGAAGAGAGGCTGACAGTCACACCTAGGAGTGAGAAGAACGCTTTCCATACCCGGGAGATGAATTGAGGTCCTCTATCGGAAACAATGTCCTCAGGGATACCATAGTATCTAAAGATCCTATTAAACATGAGTTCTGCCGTCTCCATGGCAGTAGGCAGTCCTTTCAGCGGAATCAGACGACAAGATTTGGAAAATCTATCCACTACCACTAATACACAGGTACAGTCCCCAGACACAGGAAGATCAGTAATAAAGTCTACTCCTAGGTGTGACCATGGACGGTTGGGAACGGGCAGAGGATGGAGTTTGCCGGAGGGAAGATGTCTAGGGCTCTTAGAGATGGCGCATTCCTGGCATCCTCTCACGTACCTTCTGACGTCTGTCGCCATGTTGGGCCACCAGAAGCGCTCCTTCAGCAGCGAGAGGGTTTCATTGACCCCCGGGTGGCCAGTGCCCAACGACGTGTGGGACGTGTGAATGAGGGGAGTGCGTCGTGTCCGTGAGATGTATTGTAACCCTGGTGGACAACCCGGCGGAGCATTGGTGGAGACATTGGAAGAGGGCAAGGTCTCCTCTGACCAGGTGATGGGACTCACGAACAGTTTCTCAGAAATAATGGGTTCAAACTTCTTGGAGTCCTCTTCGGGGTTGAAGAGACGGGAAAGGGCGTCTGCCTTCACATTCTTGGGTCCAGGCCGATAGGAGATAGTGAAATTGAATCTAGTGAAGAACAGTGCCCACCGGGCCTGGCGGGGATTGAGTCTCTTGGCGTCCCTGAGGTACTCTAAGTTTTTATGGTCCGTGAGTACCAGGAAAGGAAGTTGGGAACCCTCCAACCAATGCCTCCACTCTTCCAGGGCCATCTTGATGGCGAGAAGCTCCCGGTTGCCGATGTCATAATTCACCTCCGCCGGGTTGAGCTTGCGGGAGAAGAAGGCACATGGATGGAGTCTACTTGGAGTCCCCTGCTGCTGTGAGAGTACGGCTCCCACTCCTGTGGTAGATGCGTCTACCTCGACTACGAAGGCCTTCGTGGGGTCTGGATGCACTAGGAGGGGAGCCGAAGTGAAGGCCTCTTTAAGGTCTTCGAAGGCTTTCGTGGCCGCGGGGTTCCAGGACAGAGACTTCGGCTTACTACGGAGTAGTTGAGTAAGAGGGCAAGAAATAATACTATAGTTGAAAATGAATCGACGATAGAAGTTGGCAAATCCTAAGAATCTCTGGAGTTCTTTTATGGTTGTGGGAGTGGGCCAGTTCTTGATGGCTTCCACCTTCCCCTCGTCCATCCGGATGCCACTGCTGTCGATGTTGTATCCAAGGAACTGCACTGAGGGTTGATGAAAGGAACATTTCTCGGCCTTGAGATACAACTGGAACTCCCTCAGGCGTTGCAGGACCTCCGCAACGTGGTGGCGATGTTCGGCCAGGCTCCGGGAGTATATTAGGATGTCGTCGATGTAGACCAGTACGAATCTGTGGAGAAACTCCCGGAGCACCTCATGGATGAAGTCCTGGAATACGGAGGGGGCATTGGAAAGTCCATAGGGCATGACGAGATACTCGTAGTGGCCAGTAGGGGTCACAAAGGCTGTCTTCCACTCGTCCCCCTCACGTATTCTGATGAGGTTGTAGGCGCTGCGGAGGTCCAACTTGGTGAAGACAGTGGCACCACGGAGGTGTTCCAGCGCCGTTGGGACGAGAGGAAGGGGATAACGGAATTTGACTGTGATTTTATTGAGTGCTCGATAATCGATGCAGGGCCGCAAGCCTCCGTCCTTTTTGGCCACGAAAAAGAAGCTGGAAGCAGCAGGGGAAGTAGACGGGCGGATGTAACCTTGGTCGAGTGCCTCCTTGATGTATTCCTCCATGGCCTTCTCCTCCGGGAGTGACAGAGGGTAAATTTTCCCACGGGGCACTGACTCACCCGGAAGCAGATCGATGGCACAGTCCCATGGCCGATGTGGAGGCAGCTTTGACGCTCGCTGAGGGCAGAAGACATCACTGAAGGGGGCATAGCATGATGGTATATCAACCGAACGTTGTTCGACCGGGCTCTCGATGGAGGTGGAACACACAGACATTTTCTTGGAGCATGGAGTAGGGGGAACAGGAAGAGCCTCAAAACAACTCGGGAAGCAGTTATCGCCCCACTTCAGGATTTCGCCGGTTTTCCAGGAAATGATGGGATTGTGCTGCACTAACCATGGGCGCCCTAGAATCACGTCAGCGGTGGATTCCTCCAGAACCAGCAACTGTTGTTGTTCCGTGTGCAGGATACCCACTTGGAGCTGGATGGGAATGGTGACGGAACGCACTTGACGTCGGCTGAGGGGTTTCCCTGTTACCGAGTGGATCTGGTAGGTTGTTGGTGTAGCAGTGGTCTTGAGGTGAAGCTGACGGCAGAGGGCACCAGAGATGAAGTTGCCGGCTGACCCAGAGTCGAGGAGGGCACATACTGGAAGGGTAACACCGGCCGCAGTTAGGTTAACAATAGTGGTGAGAGGGTGCATATCATGTGTAAATGGGACTATAGCACTCACCATAGGACGAGGAGGACGAATGGGGCATTGGTTAATGTGGTGCCCCGTAGACCCACAGTATAGACATAGACCCTGGGTCAGCCGTCTCCTACGTTCACCTTGAGTGAGGCGTGCTTGCTGTATCTGCATGGGCTCGGGAGCTGGTTCTGGAGGACTGACGGACTCTGGCTGACGGAGGGAAGAAAGGACGAGTTCCTGGCCCTGGTGCTCTTCGAGACACGACTGCATACGAGTGGCGAAGCGTATGGATAGTTGGATGAAGCGTTCGAGCCCGATGGTATCCTCGTATGCAGCGAGATGCAACCGCACACGGGGATCCAAACCCTGACGATAGGTGGTGAGTAGAGATTGCTCGTTCCATCCACTGGCGGCGGCTAGGGTCCTGAACTGGAGGGCATACTCATTGATCGGCATTTTATTCTGTTTTAAGTGATACAATTGCTCACCTATGGAGGCATCCCAAGCTGGTTTCCCGAAGACGTCCTTGAAATGAGCTATGAAGTTCGTCAGGGTTCGAACGATAGGATTATCCTGAGTCCACAGAGTCTCAGCCCATTGCAGCGCTTTGCCCCTTAGTTGGGAAATGATGAATGCCACCTTGGATCTATCGTCAGGGTATAATTGCGGTTGCATCTCCAGGACCAGCGAACACTGTAGCAAAAATCCATTGCAGTCCTCCGCCAGGCCAGAGTAGGGCGCTGGTCTGGCCATGGGACTGGCGTAGACTGGCGGAGAGGGAGAAGCGGTGGTGTTTGCGGAAGTGATCGCTGGTGGAATGGAAGGAAGTGCTCGTCGGACAGCGTCCACGAGTTCTTGGAACGGATCCGGAGTGCTCATGCTGGTGCTCATCGGTTGTGGTCCGGTCTTCTGTTACGGTACAGAAGGGACGGAGACAAGAAGTATGGGAAGTGGTGTTTATTTAGAGCAGACCAGTATGATGACGGAAGTGCAGGTGAATGGTGAAGAGGATCGTGAGAGGTGGACGAAGGAATCTTGGTGAAGTGGCTCGGAGTACTTGCAGTTGAGATCGCTGGAGAGAGGTGTGGAATGGAGAAGAGGATGGAGACACACACACACGAGGGTGGAACACAGGAGACTCTTTGGAGGAAACAATGGAAGAAGGTAAGTAGCATATAGGAAGTCCTTGAAGTAAGCGTAGAGGTAAGTACCAATTGCAAACGAGACCGGACAGTGACTGAGCGTGTGAGTGTGTCTCTTGTACTGTGGGTGATTGGAGTGATGATGAGCTGCAGGTGCGCGTGATCAGTACTCAGGGGAAGGCGTGCGCTGTGATTGAGTGACGTGGGAGCCTGGCGGGTTTGTGACAATCAGTAGTAGTAGTATTATATTTTAATAATAATTACTATTACTATTATCTATTATTATTATTATTATTATTATTATTATCATCATCATCTTTACAGAAACACTGAATGACCACCACCAGTCCTAAGTTCAGTTAAAATGATAAATATGCATTCATACATGGTTACCAAGTTTTAGTTCTAATTACTAAAGTTCTATCATTAACTAGTTCTTGATTATCATAATATCATAATATAATGCTTGATTGACTGATGTTAAGAGTACACATTATGTATATATAATATATAAGTCTGTTGAGTAAACTAAAATATTTACTGGTGATTCTATTGCCACAGAGGGTTGCCATCATCACCAGATAATAAATATTTTTTAAATTGTGTTGGATTGGTTGATGTTATGGTTCTGTTAAAATCATTTCAGAGTAAGTAATTCATACAAAAAGGATTGTTTGAGTATTGTGCATTATATTTCCTTATTATTTTTATTAAAAATATTATTAGTAATAATAATAATAATAATAATAATAATAATAATGGAATCGGAACCAGAATTGTCTTATGATTCCCTAATCCTAATAATAATTCATCTGATATTATACACCTCTTTTGTTGAGCTTTCAATTCATGTCAGTTACAGGCAGCTAAACTAAATAGAAAGTTCAAAAGAACAGCGTTTATTTAAAATAGAAAATCTTTTGTTCCATTAGAAATGTCTTTACTGTCACTTTTGATCAATTTAATGCATCCGTACGGAATTAAAAAAAGGAAAACATTCGGTTAATATTTATATCCTTGATTGAACTTAACCCTTTTTTATTGATATTATTGAACATTTTATTCATATTATGAATTAAGAATTTCAAATGAGTAAAAAAAAAAACTAGAGCTTAATAAAACATTTTCTATAAATCTTAATGGAACAAGGGAATTGACCATTTAATTTATTTGATTTGTATTCATACATTTAAAAAAAAATAAAGTTTAAGATTTATACAAAATGTTTTATTAAGCTCTAGTTTTTTAAATGATTAATTCATAATATAAATAATATGTAAAGACTATTCAACTCAATTTGATGGAATTTTACTATTAAATGAAATGTGTAAAATTTTGAAAAAAGCCTTAAATCTTTTTTTTCTGAGAGTAAGATTATAGAGAAACACTTTTGCATGTTATTAAAATAATGTGAATCTTGTTTCAGAAATGATGTGTAAAGTTCCAGATGACCAGCATGTGGATAGGCCAGAAGATTACTTAAGTGGAGTTTCGAAATTGGGAGAGAAAAGACAGTACTATTGCATGACTGGATATAATAAAATGGCAGCAATGGCCACATGCACAGGAGACGGATGGACACCAAATCCACTGTGTGCTGGTATGTGCTGCTGATATTAATATTACAGTTTTTGAAAACGATTTACATATAATATGAATTCTGATTATTGAATTCTGAAAGGTTTTAAAACGGTTTCCTCACAGCAAAGCAAAAATCTTGTTGTGATCTATCTGTGAAATTTGGGCACATTTTACACACAGTCGATACATTATAACGTATTGTATATGGCACTATTCCTACATGTTTGTATGTTTGTGTATTTTCATTCCTATGTGAATTAGTTGAGGTCGTCAGGTTTGCCTGCAGCTGATCTAGACTCATCTTTATCATCCTGATTAGGGTTGGGAATCGATAACGGGTTCTCGATAAGAACCAGTTCTGTTTTGTGAAAAATACTTAACCGTGTGAAATTCATAACTTTCGATTCTGAAAATGGTTCCTTTGCACCACGTGGGCGAAGCACTAGGCGCATATCCTAATAGGAAGAGCTGTGTGATTTCCTTGATACAGAAAAAACGGATGGATCGCACAAAAAAACTGCCATTTAAATTTTATAATGTACAAACCTGAATTTATCCAAAGCTATTAATGAGGAACATTTAAAAGAATGAATCTGACTCCACTCAGCCTCTCTCCACATATATATCATAAACCTGTTTGTGAGGGTAAGATTAAAAAAAAAAGTAGAAAAATTCCAT
The DNA here is from genome assembly GCA_039654625.1 of Rhinogobio ventralis. NCBI lineage: Eukaryota > Metazoa > Chordata > Actinopteri > Cypriniformes > Gobionidae > Rhinogobio > Rhinogobio ventralis. The sequence goes on along the minus strand of CM077217.1, from coordinate 16,305,129 downwards.
CAAATTGAGTTGAATAATCCTTGCATATTTTTCATATTATGAATTAAGAATTAATACTAGAGCTTAATAAAACATTTTGTATAAATCTTAATGGAACAAGTGAATGTAAGTGAATAAATTCTGGTCCAACCCACTTTTTAAAACAAAGTTACGCCATGTTATCAGTAGTAGTAGTATTATATTTTAATAATAATTACTATTACTATTATCTATTATTATTATTATTATTATTATTATTATTATCATCATCATCTTTACAGAAACACTGAATGACCACCACCAGTCCTAAGTTCAGTTAAAATGATAAATATGCATTCATACATGGTTACCAAGTTTTAGTTCTAATTACTAAAGTTCTATCATTAACTAGTTCTTGATTATCATAATATCATAATATAATGCTTGATTGACTGATGTTAAGAGTACACATTATGTATATATAATATATAAGTCTGTTGAGTAAACTAAAATATTTACTGGTGATTCTATTGCCACAGAGGGTTGCCATCATCACCAGATAATAAATATTTTTTAAATTGTGTTGGATTGGTTGATGTTATGGTTCTGTTAAAATCATTTCAGAGTAAGTAATTCATACAAAAAGGATTGTTTGAGTATTGTGCATTATATTTCCTTATTATTTTTATTAAAAATATTATTAGTAATAATAATAATAATAATAATAATAATAATAATAATGGAATCGGAACCAGAATTGTCTTATGATTCCCTAATCCTAATAATAATTCATCTGATATTATACACCTCTTTTGTTGAGCTTTCAATTCATGTCAGTTACAGGCAGCTAAACTAAATAGAAAGTTCAAAAGAACAGCGTTTATTTAAAATAGAAAATCTTTTGTTCCATTAGAAATGTCTTTACTGTCACTTTTGATCAATTTAATGCATCCGTACGGAATTAAAAAAAGGAAAACATTCGGTTAATATTTATATCCTTGATTGAACTTAACCCTTTTTTATTGATATTATTGAACATTTTATTCATATTATGAATTAAGAATTTCAAATGAGTAAAAAAAAAAACTAGAGCTTAATAAAACATTTTCTATAAATCTTAATGGAACAAGGGAATTGACCATTTAATTTATTTGATTTGTATTCATACATTTAAAAAAAAATAAAGTTTAAGATTTATACAAAATGTTTTATTAAGCTCTAGTTTTTTAAATGATTAATTCATAATATAAATAATATGTAAAGACTATTCAACTCAATTTGATGGAATTTTACTATTAAATGAAATGTGTAAAATTTTGAAAAAAGCCTTAAATCTTTTTTTTCTGAGAGTAAGATTATAGAGAAACACTTTTGCATGTTATTAAAATAATGTGAATCTTGTTTCAGAAATGATGTGTAAAGTTCCAGATGACCAGCATGTGGATAGGCCAGAAGATTACTTAAGTGGAGTTTCGAAATTGGGAGAGAAAAGACAGTACTATTGCATGACTGGATATAATAAAATGGCAGCAATGGCCACATGCACAGGAGACGGATGGACACCAAATCCACTGTGTGCTGGTATGTGCTGCTGATATTAATATTACAGTTTTTGAAAACGATTTACATATAATATGAATTCTGATTATTGAATTCTGAAAGGTTTTAAAACGGTTTCCTCACAGCAAAGCAAAAATCTTGTTGTGATCTATCTGTGAAATTTGGGCACATTTTACACACAGTCGATACATTATAACGTATTGTATATGGCACTATTCCTACATGTTTGTATGTTTGTGTATTTTCATTCCTATGTGAATTAGTTGAGGTCGTCAGGTTTGCCTGCAGCTGATCTAGACTCATCTTTATCATCCTGATTAGGGTTGGGAATCGATAACGGGTTCTCGATAAGAACCAGTTCTGTTTTGTGAAAAATACTTAACCGTGTGAAATTCATAACTTTCGATTCTGAAAATGGTTCCTTTGCACCACGTGGGCGAAGCACTAGGCGCATATCCTAATAGGAAGAGCTGTGTGATTTCCTTGATACAGAAAAAACGGATGGATCGCACAAAAAAACTGCCATTTAAATTTTATAATGTACAAACCTGAATTTATCCAAAGCTATTAATGAGGAACATTTAAAAGAATGAATCTGACTCCACTCAGCCTCTCTCCACATATATATCATAAACCTGTTTGTGAGGGTAAGATTAAAAAAAAAAGTAGAAAAATTCCATCAAATTGAGTTGAATAATCCTTGCATATTTTTCATATTATGAATTAAGAATTAATACTAGAGCTTAATAAAACATTTTGTATAAATCTTAATGGAACAAGTGAATGTAAGTGAATAAATTCTGGTCCAACCCACTTTTTAAAACAAAGTTACGCCATGTTATCAGTAGTAGTAGTATTATATTTTAATAATAATTACTATTACTATTATCTATTATTATTATTATTATTATTATTATTATTATTATTATCATCATCATCTTTACAGAAACACTGAATGACCACCACCAGTCCTAAGTTCAGTTAAAATGATAAATATGCATTCATACATGGTTACCAAGTTTTAGTTCTAATTACTAAAGTTCTATCATTAACTAGTTCTTGATTATCATAATATCATAATATAATGCTTGATTGACTGATGTTAAGAGTACACATTATGTATATATAATATATAAGTCTGTTGAGTAAACTAAAATATTTACTGGTGATTCTATTGCCACAGAGGGTTGCCATCATCACCAGATAATAAATATTTTTTAAATTGTGTTGGATTGGTTGATGTTATGGTTCTGTTAAAATCATTTCAGAGTAAGTAATTCATACAAAAAGGATTGTTTGAGTATTGTGCATTATATTTCCTTATTATTTTTATTAAAAATATTATTAGTAATAATAATAATAATAATAATAATAATAATAATGGAATCGGAACCAGAATTGTCTTATGATTCCCTAATCCTAATAATAATTCATCTGATATTATACACCTCTTTTGTTGAGCTTTCAATTCATGTCAGTTACAGGCAGCTAAACTAAATAGAAAGTTCAAAAGAACAGCGTTTATTTAAAATAGAAAATCTTTTGTTCCATTAGAAATGTCTTTACTGTCACTTTTGATCAATTTAATGCATCCGTACGGAATTAAAAAAAGGAAAACATTCGGTTAATATTTATATCCTTGATTGAACTTAACCCTTTTTTATTGATATTATTGAACATTTTATTCATATTATGAATTAAGAATTTCAAATGAGTAAAAAAAAAACTAGAGCTTAATAAAACATTTTCTATAAATCTTAATGGAACAAGGGAATTGACCATTTAATTTATTTGATTTGTATTCATACATTTAAAAAAAAATAAAGTTTAAGATTTATACAAAATGTTTTATTAAGCTCTAGTTTTTTAAATGATTAATTCATAATATAAATAATATGTAAAGACTATTCAACTCAATTTGATGGAATTTTACTATTAAATGAAATGTGTAAAATTTTGAAAAAAGCCTTAAATCTTTTTTTTCTGAGAGTAAGATTATAGAGAAACACTTTTGCATGTTATTAAAATAATGTGAATCTTGTTTCAGAAATGATGTGTAAAGTTCCAGATGACCAGCATGTGGATAGGCCAGAAGATTACTTAAGTGGAGTTTCGAAATTGGGAGAGAAAAGACAGTACTATTGCATGACTGGATATAATAAAATGGCAGCAATGGCCACATGCACAGGAGACGGATGGACACCAAATCCACTGTGTGCTGGTATGTGCTGCTGATATTAATATTACAGTTTTTGAAAACGATTTACATATAATATGAATTCTGATTATTGAATTCTGAAAGGTTTTAAAACGGTTTCCTCACAGCAAAGCAAAAATCTTGTTGTGATCTATCTGTGAAATTTGGGCACATTTTACACACAGTCGATACATTATAACGTATTGTATATGGCACTATTCCTACATGTTTGTATGTTTGTGTATTTTCATTCCTATGTGAATTAGTTGAGGTCGTCAGGTTTGCCTGCAGCTGATCTAGACTCATCTTTATCATCCTGATTAGGGTTGGGAATCGATAACGGGTTCTCGATAAGAACCAGTTCTGTTTTGTGAAAAATACTTAACCGTGTGAAATTCATAACTTTCGATTCTGAAAATGGTTCCTTTGCACCACGTGGGCGAAGCACTAGGCGCATATCCTAATAGGAAGAGCTGTGTGATTTCCTTGATACAGAAAAAACGGATGGATCGCACAAAAAAACTGCCATTTAAATTTTATAATGTACAAACCTGAATTTATCCAAAGCTATTAATGAGGAACATTTAAAAGAATGAATCTGACTCCACTCAGCCTCTCTCCACATATATATCATAAACCTGTTTGTGAGGGTAAGATTAAAAAAAAAAGTAGAAAAATTCCATCAAATTGAGTTGAATAATCCTTGCATATTTTTCATATTATGAATTAAGAATTAATACTAGAGCTTAATAAAACATTTTGTATAAATCTTAATGGAACAAGTGAATGTAAGTGAATAAATTCTGGTCCAACCCACTTTTTAAAACAAAGTTACGCCATGTTATCAGTAGTAGTAGTATTATATTTTAATAATAATTACTATTACTATTATCTATTATTATTATTATTATTATTATTATTATTATCATCATCATCTTTACAGAAACACTGAATGACCACCACCAGTCCTAAGTTCAGTTAAAATGATAAATATGCATTCATACATGGTTACCAAGTTTTAGTTCTAATTACTAAAGTTCTATCATTAACTAGTTCTTGATTATCATAATATCATAATATAATGCTTGATTGACTGATGTTAAGAGTACACATTATGTATATATAATATAAGTCTGTTGAGTAAACTAAAATATTTACTGGTGATTCTATTGCCACAGAGGGTTGCCATCATCACCAGATAATAAATATTTTTTAAATTGTGTTGGATTGGTTGATGTTATGGTTCTGTTAAAATCATTTCAGAGTAAGTAATTCATACAAAAAGGATTGTTTGAGTATTGTGCATTATATTTCCTTATTATTTTTATTAAAAATATTATTAGTAATAATAATAATAATAATAATAATAATAATAATGGAATCGGAACCAGAATTGTCTTATGATTCCCTAATCCTAATAATAATTCATCTGATATTATACACCTCTTTTGTTGAGCTTTCAATTCATGTCAGTTACAGGCAGCTAAACTAAATAGAAAGTTCAAAAGAACAGCGTTTATTTAAAATAGAAAATCTTTTGTTCCATTAGAAATGTCTTTACTGTCACTTTTGATCAATTTAATGCATCCGTACGGAATTAAAAAAAGGAAAACATTCGGTTAATATTTATATCCTTGATTGAACTTAACCCTTTTTTATTGATATTATTGAACATTTTATTCATATTATGAATTAAGAATTTCAAATGAGTAAAAAAAAAAACTAGAGCTTAATAAAACATTTTCTATAAATCTTAATGGAACAAGGGAATTGACCATTTAATTTATTTGATTTGTATTCATACATTTAAAAAAAAATAAAGTTTAAGATTTATACAAAATGTTTTATTAAGCTCTAGTTTTTTAAATGATTAATTCATAATATAAATAATATGTAAAGACTATTCAACTCAATTTGATGGAATTTTACTATTAAATGAAATGTGTAAAATTTTGAAAAAAGCCTTAAATCTTTTTTTTCTGAGAGTAAGATTATAGAGAAACACTTTTGCATGTTATTAAAATAATGTGAATCTTGTTTCAGAAATGATGTGTAAAGTTCCAGATGACCAGCATGTGGATAGGCCAGAAGATTACTTAAGTGGAGTTTCGAAATTGGGAGAGAAAAGACAGTACTATTGCATGACTGGATATAATAAAATGGCAGCAATGGCCACATGCACAGGAGACGGATGGACACCAAATCCACTGTGTGCTGGTATGTGCTGCTGATATTAATATTACAGTTTTTGAAAACGATTTACATATAATATGAATTCTGATTATTGAATTCTGAAAGGTTTTAAAACGGTTTCCTCACAGCAAAGCAAAAATCTTGTTGTGATCTATCTGTGAAATTTGGGCACATTTTACACACAGTCGATACATTATAACGTATTGTATATGGCACTATTCCTACATGTTTGTATGTTTGTGTATTTTCATTCCTATGTGAATTAGTTGAGGTCGTCAGGTTTGCCTGCAGCTGATCTAGACTCATCTTTATCATCCTGATTAGGGTTGGGAATCGATAACGGGTTCTCGATAAGAACCAGTTCTGTTTTGTGAAAAATACTTAACCGTGTGAAATTCATAACTTTCGATTCTGAAAATGGTTCCTTTGCACCACGTGGGCGAAGCACTAGGCGCATATCCTAATAGGAAGAGCTGTGTGATTTCCTTGATACAGAAAAAACGGATGGATCGCACAAAAAAACTGCCATTTAAATGTGAAGTCTGCATGTTTCGGGTGCCTGTGAATGAGCAGTGTAGTTTTGTCTGCCTCACAACCCTCTACAATGAAAGTAACGTTAAATCACTCGCATATGCGAGTAAATCTTCACTCCGGGCGACTAAATAATGTCTATCATTAGCCATTTAATAATAATTTTTACTCACCAGTTTGTGTGTTGGAGGCTAAGTATAAGTTTAGAATAGATACTTGCTGAAAACTGACTGAGCGCTGGAGTTTCGCTCTCCGGCTCAAGTGATCTGTGCTATTTTTTAGTTCAGCTCAATGAACTAAAAAAGTAAGTCTCAAGTCTTAAAGGAACACGCTGACTTTTTGGGACTTTAGCTAATTCACTGTATCCCCCAGATTTAGATAAGTTTATACATACCATTTTTATCTCTGTGCGTGCCATAACTCTGTCTGACGCACCCACCGCTAGCCTAGCTTAGCACAAAGACTGGAGGTAACCGGCTCCATCTAGCCTACTGCTCAATAAATGACAAAATAACGCCAACATTTTCCTATTTACATGTTGTGATGTGTATAGTTACATCGTGTACTAAGACTGACGGAAAATGAAAAATTGCAATTTTCTAGACAGATATGGCTAGGGATTATACTCTCATTCCTGCGGAATAATCCAGGAACTTTGCTGCCGTATCATGGGTGCAGCGGCGCAATGATATTACACAACAAGATAAAAATGGTATGTATAAACTAACTCTAGGGGATACGGTGAATAAGCTAAAGTCCCAAAAAGTCGGCGTGTTCCTTTAAGCTTCAAGTCTCAAGCAAGTCCAAGTCTATTTTTGTGAGAATCAAGTAAGTCAAGTCACTGCTTTATGTCTATCAATTGGGTCAAGCAAGTCATACAAATGTTTGATGATTTAACTGAATTTATATATTAAAATAAGTTAAAACTACAGTAGTTATGAACTATGGGAGTTTTATTTGCAGCAAAAAAATTGCAATGTGCATTTCTACTCAAAAGGTGTCCACACACAGCTGAGTTGTTAATACAATAAAAATCTACATTTTACATAAAATGTAAATGTAACTGAAATGAGGCCAATAATTTGGGTGAGATACATTCTCTTTGGGTGCGTCTAAATCAGCTCCCTAGTTCAGTAGTCAGGGCACAGTCTGAACTAGGGAGCTGATTGAGATGCACACTTTGTATTATTTGAATTTTCTCTCTCCTGCTTGTCCTGTACAGCGTGACCAGGTGATTGTTATTATGACTAATTAACTTGAGAACTCAGATTGTGGGTGCGTCTCAATCAGCTCCCTAGTTCAGTAGTCAGGGCACTGATCAGGGAATCAGTGGCTAGGCTGACTCCCTGATCAGTGCCCTGACTACTGAACTAGGGAGCTGATTGAGTCACACCCTGACGAAGGCTCATTAGCCGCAACACGTAGGTGTGCAGTAATTAGCCACGTTTCCATTACAGATTTGCGCAAAACTTTTGCAATATTTTCTAAATGTCCATAAAAAACTATTGCGAAATGACGGCATTTCCATTAACCGATGTTATTCGACTAAAAGCTTATTTTTTTCCTCTCGCGATAAGTCATTCCAAAATTAAGATGGTAGGTTTATGTATATCCCAGTCACCGCACTAGCCATTATTTTTAATTGAAGGAGACGTCGGCGTGTTATCCAAGCATAAATGGCAGGGAAAGCCCCTTACACTTGTGAGCGTCACGTATGAGGTGTTTGTGGGTGCTTCTCCCTAATATCTGCTTCAAGGTCTGGATAAATTATGGCATTTCTTTGTTGTTTAGAATCCAGCATTCCTGTAATTCTATTGTCTTTTATGAGTTTAATACTCTGTCTCGTCTTCTGTCCAAACATACTGCGTTATCTTTAAAGAATGATCGACTTTTACGTACGCCAGGTGACCTGTAAATGCAAAAAAAACATTGCATTACATTGCATTTTTTTTGTGAAAATTTCGAATTGCCTGAAAAACCACCTCATGCAAGCATAAAAACTATTTTGCGATATATAGGAGTTTTTGCCAAATTGACGCGTTTCCATTGGGCTTAATTCGGAATTTCAATTTGCGCAATTTGAAGGGTAATGCGGCTAGAAGAATATATGATACACTAAGTGTCATTATATGATTTATGACCCTTTTATGACATAATTTATTGGTTTATTACTTTATTACTGTCACCTTTTTATGACCTTCCGTTTACGGACTGTTTGTGTTCACGCAGGGTAGGGTACAAATCACAATTCCGAAAACAAAATAACAAATTATAAACGCAACAGCAAGTCCAAAAAAGTTAGGGAACACAATAACAATTCCGGAAACAAAATAACAAATCAGAAAACACAATGACAAATCTAAAAACTAAATAAATCACAAAACTCAATGACAAATCTGAAAACAAAATAGCAAGTCAGAAAACACAACGACAAGTCGGACAAAACGGAAAAGGTAGGTATATGTGGTGAATGGAACTTCTCGGGCGGGGTTGGTGGATTGACCCTGTGAGGGTACCGGGAACAGACGGGCACCGTGTAATGAGGTGAACACTGCGTGCCCCCGGAGGGGGAAACCCTCACTGCCCTGGGCCCACTGGCGTCAGGGCTTCTTAGACGCAGCCTTCCTCGAAATAATGACAGTCCGCAGATCTGTCTTACTATTGGAGGGCTGCGCCTGAAAGCGTCGCCCACCGCCCCACCCTTTCTGAGGGGGAGTACGGGTGGCAACGCTCTGTTTTTGGTGCGCTCGGTGTGAGGAGCTCGTACCCGGGGTCTGCTGCTCTCACACAGCAGCAGACGAGACCTGGGGCTTATGGGGAAGGAGCTGCTTAAGCACCGCAGACCGTTTCTTTGCCTCCTGGAACCTGTCAGTGACAGTAGTGACGGCGTCACCGAACAGGCCCCCAGGAGACAGCGGCGCATCAAGCAGGAAGCTCTTATCTTTCTCCTTAATGTCCGTAAGATTAAGCCACAAATGCCTCTCCGTGGCCACCAGGGCTGCCATAGAACGACCTATGGATTTTGCCGTCTCCTTGGTGGCACGGTGAGCTAAATCTGCTGAGGATCGGAGCTCCCCCCAGGTCTTTTAGCAGGTCAGCCTGGTATGCCTGCACGATAGCCATAGTGTGCAGGCATGCGGCGGCCTGACCCACTGCCGAGTACGCTTTTCCCACCAATGCCGTTGTAGCTCTTAGTGGCTTGGTGGGCAATGTCGGGGCTTTAATGGCCGACGCCGACTCGGGAGAGAGATGGCTCGCAAGCGTCTCTTCCACCCTCGACATCGAACCATACCCATGCCTTTTCAGCCTCATGATGTTACTATATACTGACGTTTGGGGACTGAAAACTCGGGATGACATGGGCCGTTTCCACGTTCTCGACACCTTGGTGTGGAGATCCGCGAAAAACGGTAAGCCCCGAAATGGAGGCTGAACAGAGCGGGCTGGCATGAAGCGTTCATCGAGTCTGCTTTTTACTGAGACGCGCTCCTGATTTTCTTGTGGCCAGTCGATATTAATATTATTCTGGCCACAGCTCTGCTCAGAACCTCCACTAGCTCCTTACTAGCAGGAGATTGAATTGGCGAGTCTTCAATTCCTGCGTCGACACTACAGACATCCACCTCCTCGGAGCTGGACAACTGTAACGCCGAGGCCACTTCCTGGGCGGGAGAAACCGCAGGGCGGGCTCCCGAACCCAGAGAAGCAGCACTGGACCTGCAGAGAAAGGGCTGGGCCCGTCTCTAACCCCTCTGAACCCCACAACATAAGCTGCCGCTGTGCCTCGGCAGCAGCGGGGCCTGTGCCGCGGGGAATGCGAGCCGCGACGCTCTCCTCGAAGACCACCCAGCGGGATCGCAACACTCTCAGAGGCAAAGCCTCACAATGCTCGCAGCCGGCCCCCTCGAGAGCCGACTGAGCGTGCTGCTCTCCCAAACAAACAACGCACATCAAATGTGTATCCCCACTCGTGATGTAACGAGAGCAGGGAGGAACACACTTTCTGAAACGTTGTTTGCTCGCCATAGTGTCTCTCTTTTGTGTGTCAGTATGTGTTGCAAACTTGTTATATGAAAACAAAAAAGTCTGAACTCAGACACAAACACAGAGCTGACAAGGACAATGATACACAGAGCGCTTGCTGAAGACAACAGAAGCTAGCGACGTTTGTTTGCCGGTATGCTTTATACCTTCCGGGTCGATGACGTCACCCGCCTATGACGTTCCGTCTCTCCATTGGACTGATTACGCACGTGCTTCACGATGCAATCACGCAGAGGCGTTCCCAAAGCGGTGACGCGGCACGAGTTCCCTTAAAAGGGAAAAGGTCGTCAACGAACATTTTTCGTCATATTTTCGTTAACGAAATTGACACTAGTCAGAGGAAACTAACAACTTTAAATTAAATTAGTGCAGTATCCTGTTAAAGATAAACATCAACCATGCCTGTTTTATGCCTGTGGGAAGGGTATGAAAAGTGCTCACATCCCCTGCACTATGGAGGACCAAATTACTCTAAATTAAATAATTCAATAAGTAGTCTATATAAGATACATTGTGTCAAAATGATTGATTGCTTTGACCTTTGACCTACCACGCCCCCTTCCCCATCCCCCACCGGACCACCCACGTCATTCCCCTCCCCCACGGTTGACCTTGACCACCCACGTTGCCGTCACCTTTGACCTTGTGTATCCTCCGGGGACCAATATGACCTTTGAGGTTGCATATTTGTAATACCGATGGTGCCCTATGACCTCTGGTTGTTTTTTGTGGCGATCAAATGGAAGAATGATTGTTTTGAACTTTGACACGGCTATTTGAGGTTTGTGATTTCGGGGCTACATCTGTAGGATACGTGTGTGCTTCCGCATTCCATAGCAGGGTTCATTTTACAGAGGAGCAAGTGACAAAAATACGATTTTATTATCGTCATTGGGGCAAATCACTAATGCTCACTCATTGTGTCTTGGTCACACACAGACACACACACACACACACACAATTGGTTTTATAAAAGGAATGCATTTTAAATGTGATGAATATAAACAAAATATATAAATATATTACACTGTATAATAACAATAAATTGTACTGAAATACGGCAAATATTATAGTTTTAGCTAGATGAAAATGTAAAAAACACCTTAAATTTTTCAGAGAGCAGGAAAAAATGGTGCTTATGCAATATACATTGAATGAATGATTTACAAAAGAAAATACAGTTTTAAAAGTTGAAAAATAAAATCTCTCTCTCTCTCAGTCTCTCCAAGAGAGAGCACCTCACACCCAGGGTTGTAAAACACCCTGCTGAAATGTGAGACACTGCGGCAGGGAGTAATCTATTGGGGACACAGCACATGTAAGGCTTTAACTTTTTCCAGAGCCAATGTTTTGTTCATACTAATTTTATTTCAAAGCATTAAAGTTTAAATTAGATCTAAATAAAGTTTTAATAAAACCGTATTTTCTATTTATCTTCCAATAAGACTGGCGTATCCACATCCAACATCTGATGCCATACAGGAATGATTTCTGCTTAAATCTAACCTAAAGTGTTATTAAACAGTGTCTGTTCCAATACTTAAGGAATATTGAATTTGTTTTAAAAAATGATTCCAAAATATGAATGTGTGTTTGACATCAGCTCAAACAATGGTCTTTTTAAACTAGGGATGAACTATTACACTCAATAATAATAACAATTATCTTGCTAAATTTACCGAAACACATTGAATCAAATGTTAGTTTAGTTAAATGAAAATATAAAACAACATTTATTACATTTTTCAGAGAGCAGGAAAAAATGGTGCTTATGCAAACATGTATACATTGAATCAATGATTTACAAAAGAAAATACAGTTTTAAAAGTTGAGAAATAAAATCTCGCTCTCTCTGTCTCACCAAGAGAGCAGCTCACACCCAGGGTGTAAAAACCCTGCTGAAATGTGAAGAAGTCGCAGCACTGGGACAGAGAACAAACTCTGGGACGCTTCCACATGTTTGGTTTCCATATTTTATGGAGGCTTTCCAGAGACATAATGACTTTTGTACTGTAACTGTACATCTCATGCATCTAAACACAGCCCCTCACAGAAAACTGTTTGCATTTTACATTTTCAAAAATAAATTAATACATTTATATCATTTATAAGCTGTTTTGCTCATGATCAAAATTTGTGGTATTACTACGCTTTTGTCCACATTTTGTCCCACACAACATTAGGGAATACCTAAACCACACACACACACACACACACACACACACACACACACACGGTAATTGGTTCTATAAAAGGAACTTATCTCTATTGGAAAATAAATGATTATAAATAAAATATAATGCAACAAATATGTTACTACATTATTTGAACACTTTTAGTTATAGTTTTAGCTAAATATAATAATAAATATATAAATACAAATAATTAAATATAAATATACCTTACATTTTCAGAGAGTTGAAGATGATAAAAAGCAAATAGTTTAAGTCAAAACACCCCCCAGCTCCTCCAGGGATAAACTCCAGTGTGAAACGCTTCAGATCCTCACAGAGACGGGAGGAGTTACAGACCAGATGAGACTCTGTGCACTATGTCACAAGGCTTTAAATTTCCCAGAGAAAATGTTTTGTTCATACTAATTTTATTTCAAAGCATAATCGTAAAAGTTTAAATTAGATCTAAATAAAATCTTTAAAGTTTTACTAAAATCGTATCTTCTTTATCTCCCAGAAGACTGTATCCAGATAGCATCTGATGACCAATTGTAGGAATTATTTACATAAATTCAACCTAAAGTATATTTTTATTAAACAGCGTTTGTTCAAAAACTTTAGCATGTTTAAAATTTAAGATCTTAGATATTATTTCTACAAATATTCAAGCGGGTCTTGATTAATAACCATTAACAATGGATGAACCCATGCAATGAAACATGTTTGTCACAAATCTGTATGTTTTTAAAAGATAAACTAGAAATATTTAATTTGTTTTAAATAGATTCCAGTTATGAAGGAATTCGAACGAGGACTTAACATTGCTCTTATTTAGGTTAAGAAAATCCCCACACAGGTCCTCAGCAATCATTAATGGCAGCTTCAGGCTATAGGGTGATGGGGTGATTTACACACCAGATGTTTCTCTTTGGTCAATGACAACAGAAGTAAAGTTTGTCTCGAGTACATTTTTGACCCTAACGATTTTGCAGGGTGTTAAAGACCCTACAAGGTTTTTTTTTTTTTCAACCGGGATGAATCTACACATGCAAGGTCATGACTTCCGCGGTCAATGGGTCTCCTGGGAATATTTATTTTACCTTAAAACCAAAGATTTACCTGTTGGTTTCTGACACAATGGCATTATTCGGTACTTTTATGTCATTTTAAATGTCATTTTCTTATATAGGTTCATGCTACTTTTATCAGCCTGATAAATATGCAGTTAATACATTATGAAACAAGGCAATTATGCTACCAAAATAGTTTGACAATGATTTTAAGAAAAAGCGGTGTCTTTTTTTTCTTTTGACAAACTATTAGACAAAAAATATTTTCTCTGTGGTGTTGGAATAGGCCTAGGTCTTTTTTTAAGTATCAGGCATGTTACAATCATGCAGTACAAGGATTCAGATGAAGCTTCTTATCAAACAAAGAAAATAATATTTATTTTTCACTTGTGAGTATGTTTCAACATGAGTTATACAATGTGTACGCTAGTATCGCACTTGCCATTTTTAATAGTCTTTACAATTGAATTATGCATCACAATCCAGCTAAGTTATCAGCTAAGCTGTTTATTATTATTTATAGCTGTATATTATTATTTTTGGCTCAATTAAATAGATGTCGATTAAAGTTTATTGTCATTGCTTCTTCCCTACAGATAAAATCCAAACATGTGTGCACAAAACTCTGTGTAAATTGTGTGTAAACTCTGTGTCGGTGACATTGTTTAAGAAAAAGTGTCATATTGCATACAGAAAATCCACTTTATTGTGATTTTTTCCCTTCCATCCCTAGTCTTAGCCATGTTATCAAGATTATCAAGGTCACTGTTCACATTTTATTTGGCGGCCTGTATTTGTTTTTTAGGTGAAGGCTGCTCTCTGGTTGTTGTCAGTGTAAGGTTGTGCAAATCCTCACGTGTGTGATGAATACGGGCCTTTCATTTTAAGCATCTTTTTAAATGTATGACTTAACTTTCCTTTTGACAACCAACATTTCAAACAATTTTCCTTAGGTGTTTAATCTTTAGGGAATCCTGAAGCTTCTTTCAACATCCTGCTTGACATTAAATAATATAGCATGTGTATAAATTATAGTCTGTGCTACACTATTGTAATGCAAGCACATTTAAAAACTATAATGCTGCATGCCCTTGTGAAAGCTATAGACGAATTTCAAACATAATCTTTACACAGGAATTATATGTATACAATTTACTATGTGTGTACGACATATAAGAAAAGAGATATTTAGCTATAATAAAAACATAACAAAGAAATCCTATCTTCTGTTCTGTTGCGAAAGATTGTAAATGCCACTTATTCCACTACCAGAGGACGCTGTTTACAGTTTGTTTGTTTTTGTACAGTTTTTAGATGAAGCCAAAGTGTGGTCAAACATGTAGCTACTCGCAGGAATTCATGAAAACATGAACAAACGTTATTCCTTCTACATGACAGAGTTTAAACTACAACTGCGATGTTCTTTCTGATCTGTCTAGGAAGCGGTCATAAGACACGCAATGCATAAACATGAAAAGCGAGTCTTGATGTTTTTCTGTTACATTTACAACTATTGCGCTTAAAACACATCTATTACACTTAGTTACAGCGTGTTACATTCGAGCATGACGTGGTAACACAATTTTTTTAGCGCGTCTCTAAACGCAACTTCAATAAAAAAAGAAAATAAAAAAAAAAGAAAAAGTCAACTTGATAAGTAGTTATTCTAAGTAAAAGGTTAGATGATTCATATTTTGACCGCTCCAATGCTACGTCTTTTAGGCTTGATCCATGAAACAGGGCCCAGCTACGCCAACGTGTCATGTTTGTGATGAAGAGTGTAATGCGGTTCTTGTCCCTCACCAGCATGCTTAACACCTCTTACATTTTTTTTTTCAATTGTAAATATTTGTTCAGCTTAAATATTAGTTTTAGTCATTTACAAAGGTGTCAGGCATGATAATGAGAAACGTGATTAGGTGGCTATTTAAGCGGTCCTCTGTGATGTCTTTTAATAAAACATTTCAGCGTCATTAAGGCAAACTTAGTAACGGTAATCGATGAAATAAATATAAACTTACAAAACGTTATGGTAATGAATAGGCTAAATAAACACAAATGATCATTCTGACTCTTTCACATACCAGACTGATCCCGGGTAAGTAAACCTCAAATACCCAAATCACACAGTAGTTATCTTGAGCTTAAAACGTTTCTTTGATTTTGTTCAAGTTTTTTCTGAAACACGGTGTTTTACCACGGTTTCATTTTTTTTAAAACATCACCATTCTTTTTTGTGTGTCATTTTAATTATGAGCATGTTTTCCCTTTACATTTTGTCCGAAAACTGTTTCCTGCATTTAGCTGTAATGCTAGTGAGTGCTTGGTGTTACTCATTGTTCCAGTACAGTAATTGGTTGGTTTAATCAGATGATGCATTAAACCGTTGCATTCGCTTGAGTCATTTACATAGTATTTATATTACTATAAATATATATTTGGAATGGGGAAGAATGCTCAGACACAATCATGACATCAAGTTAAGTGATTCAGCATTTTATTTCAACAATATATTGTTGAATATACTTTCATACATTGAAGTAGTGAAGAAAATGATAGAATTGCATTACTAAATAAAGTAAAACAATAAAAATGATATTACAGACGGTCTAGCCAGAAAAGAAAATCTCTGCAGACTACCATGTTTTGGTGTAGTAAGTAGTCGACCGTTGTTTCAACAATTTTGCCGATGGTGATATCATCATCAGCATTTTTTGACATCAGTGATACACATAGATCTGTTACAAATGTACACATACAGAGTACTTCGGTAACTCCTAACTCGTCGCTACAATCACACATCACATCCAGAACTTTTCTGAGGATTACACTGATAGGCTCTTTTCTAATAAACATGCTCGTCACATCAGGCAATGAATTTGTCAGGTCTCTTACGTCGTCCATTTTATTTTTGAGATTTTTTACACGTTTGGTGTCCCCCGAGCAGTCATTATCCTGTTTGCGGGCGGCATTGATAATCTTATGCATCAAGTCAACCATCTGGCCTCTGTAAAGATCTTTAAACATACCTCCTAACATACCTCCTAACATATGACACCTAACATCGCACACCAGAGACTGCTTGTGCACAGCATCGCCAGAACTCAACGGGCAGTCGCTCCCCATCAGCTTTTGCGTAGCCATTCCACAAATCTGCAGCGTTGAAGACGTCTTCTTCAGAACTCAACTTCGTGCACGGTAAAAACTTTGTCCCCTATTCGATGCGGAAAGATTCTAATAGTTCCTGGAATCTCTTGTGAATGAGTCCTTTGTCCACAATTATCCAGGCCATGCACGTTAACGCTCTGAAGTTTGGGTTTTAGGGTCTGATTCCCCAAAGTGAGAGTCAAAGAAGCGTGGCATGTGTCTGGCTCAGACAAACAGGAATGTTGGCTTTGGAGGTCAGTATAACAACCAGACCTTCAACTTTTGACATTGCAGTAGCACAACCGTTTGCTCCAATACAGTCGTCAAACCTTAGGAAACCCCTGGTTGGTTGCGATAACTAAGCACTGTGTGTAGAGTTTATAAGGACGACAGATTGGGGGACGCCCTCACCCCCCTGTTGTGTGGGATGTATGGGATGTATGGGGGATGTTATCAGGAAGTCATAAATAACTACACTTTAAATTAAACTGTTTTACAACTGCTAACAAACATTTACCAATACTTTTAAAATAATTTTAATTGACATTTTAATTACTTTTTAAATAATTTTACCAATACTTTTTCAATAATTTACAAGTACTTTTTCTAAACTCTTAACACATCTACATCATAGGTAAGTTTCTACCCAAGACCGTATTTTGTTGTAATGAGTCATATGTAATCAGTGGCATAGCACAAGATCCCATGCCCTATGCATAGGCAGTCCTGATGGGGTTATACATGACAATGGAGTCATAAATCTAATAGTTTGTCAAAAGATATATATTTATGCCATATCTGACATAAATATAATGCTGACATGATATGTAGCTAACGATGAGCTACCAAGCCACCTATGACACTGATTAGCCTATTATTGCTAATTTTAGATATTATAGACTATTAATTTAAAATTAAACATGTTTCAAATTAGGCTATTATAATTGTGTGTGTGTTGTAAGCAAACAACATTGTTAGTGAACGGTTTATTTATTTAGCCTTTACCTCAGATTACATGTATAACCGTATTATCATCTGAAAATGTATGTTCTGCTCTTTCAATGGGTTGTCTCAATTCATTTTTAGCACTAATGATCGCGGTGATATTCAAGCAGTTTAGCACTATAGATTTTGTGTTCTAGTTTGTGCTCACCTTTCTTTGAAAAGAAGTCAGTTACCAATTGTTCCCCCTCATTTAGTTTTCTTTCCTTTCTTTTTTTGGTGGCCTGATTTGGCTTTCTTTGAGAAAGACATTTCTACAGCAGAACTTTGCGCTTTGATGCTCAACTAACTAGCATAAACAAAGCAGATGGACTAAATTTGGCGCATTAGCAAGGGGTGATCAAAACACCGCAAACCGATTCAAAATTAAATCATTCTGTCAAACTCTAGCACTAGTTTTCTATCCAACATGAACATATAGTCAATCATTGTACAACGACAAATACTAACAATTGATGGTATTATGAAAACTGCATTACTGTCAAGTTTCAGTTCTACCTGCAGACCATATGAAATCCATTATATAATTCAGTTTCTTTTACTGTAAGAAATTCTACAATTTTGGTGAATGTGTTCTATAAAGTATTGACTCGTTCACTTTTAGATAGTATGTTGCCAAGAATGCGCACATTCTTCTTTCTCTCCTCTACCTCTCCATCTCCTCTCCATTTTTTATTTGGCAAGTTTTTGTTATTTAATCTACTTAACTAAGCGGAGTAAAATTAACAAAGTGAGTAAGTAAATATAACTTGGCCTGTTAAATTATACTGAGTAATTTTTAAATTTGATGTAATTAATATAATTACATAAAATCATTTGCCCTTTTAAATACATTTTACTTGTTCAATGCAGTGCTGGTAATTATTTTAAATTGAATTAAATGTTACTCTTATAATGTGAAAAAAATAATACTGTGCCAATGTGCAGTTAAGACTTAAGAAGAAATAACAAGCGCTTACAGAAACCTATGATGCTTATGATCACTTTTAAGGTTTAAGCAGCTTGAGCTATGACAAACATCCACGTTCAATGATAAATTAAACATATTAAAACTCTAAAATGAGCAGTTCTATGCATAGATAGCTTAATCTCAGTATCAAAACATTTGGAAAGCCTTTTAAACTAACAAAAAACTAAAATACACATTTGTAAAATGTAAGAATATTTCTTCAAAACAGTTATAAAATGATGGCAACCCTCATTATCAACTATGTTGTTTTAATACAACATACGAGATGTGCATGCAACTAATGCAAATGTAAACGTAAAGGATGCCCACGATGAACATTTTGGATGTCACAGGGTACAGGTTTTCTCAAGGGTACCGTTCTTCTGACACAAAAAAGCAAGTCAACCAGGCAGACAAATGCCTATGAACATCCACAGTACAAAAAAGCAAGCAGCTTGTTTTTCAAAGAACGTACTTTAGGAGAGAGCTTAAGCCATCAAGGCCCAGAACCAGTTTCTTGAAAATAAATGGTTCAATCACTTTATGAACTGATTTATCACTATTTATGGATATGTGCGTGAGCTCATTAAAAATGGTATTACTCAACCAAGATGAAATGTTACCACCAAAAACATTTATGATAGTATGAACTAGGATAATATAGGCTACTATACTGTAAATGACTCAAGCGAATGCAACGGTTTAATGCATCATCTGATTAAACCAACCAATTACTGTACTGGAACAATGAGTAACACCAAGCACTCACTAGCATTACAGCTAAATGCAGGAAACAGTTTTCGGACAAAATGTAAAGGGAAAACATGCTCATAATTAAAATGACACACAAAAAAGAATGGTGATGTTTTAAAAAAAATGAAACCGTGGTAAAACTTGAACAAAATCAAAGAAACGTTTTAAGCTCAAGATAACTACTGTGTGATTTGGGTATTTGAGGTTTACTTACCCGGGATCAGTCTGGTATGTGAAAGAGTCAGAATGATCATTTGTGTTTATTTAGCCTATTCATTACCATAAAGTTTTGTAAGTTTATATTTATTTCATCGATTACCGTTACTAAGTTTGCCTTAATGACGCTGAAATGTTTTATTAAAAGACATCACAGAGGACCGCTTAAATAGCCACCTAATCACGTTTCTCATTATCATGCCTGACACCTTTGTAAATGACTAAAACTAATATTTAAGCTGAACAAATATTTACAATTGTAAAAAAAAATGTAAGAGGTGTTAAGCATGCTGGTGAGGGACAAGAACCGCATTACACTCTTCATCACAAACATGACACGTTGGCGTAGCTGGGCCCTGTTTCATGGATCAAGCCTAAAAGACATAGCATTGGAGCGGTCAAAATATGAATCATCTAACCTTTTACATAGAATAACTACTTATCAAGTTGACTTTTTATTTTTTTTATTTTTATTTTTTTATTGAAGTTGCGCTTAGGGACGCGCTAAAAAAATTGTGTTGCCACGTCATGCTCGAATTTAACACGCTGTAACTAAGTGTAATAGATGTGTTTTAAGCGCAATAGTTGTAAATGTAACAGAAAAACATCAAGACTCGCTTTTCATGTTTATGCATTGCGTGTCTTATGACCGCTTCCTAGACAGATCAGAAAGAACATCGCAGTTGTAGTTTAAACTCTGTCATGTAGAAGGAATAACGTTTGTTCATGTTTTCATGAATTCCTGCGAGTAGCTGCATGTTTGACCACACTTTGGCTTCATCTAAAAACTGTACAAAAACAAACAAACTGTAAACAGCGTCCTCTGGTAGTGGAATAAGCGGCATTTACAATCTTTCACAACAGAACAGAAGAGAGGATTTCTTTGTTATGTTTTTATTATAGCTAAATATCTTTTTTCTTATATGTCGTACACACATAGTAAATTGTATACATATAATTCCTGTGTAAAGATTATGTTTGAAATTCGTCTATAGCTTTCACAAGGGCATGCAGCGTTATGTGCTTGCATTACAATAGTGTAGCACAGACTATAATTTATACACATGCTATATTATTTAATGTCAAGCAGGATGTTGAAAGAAGCTTCAGGATTCCCTAAAGATTAAACACCTAAGGAAAATTGTTTGAAATGTTGGTTGTCAAAAGGAAAGTTAAGTCATACGTTTAAAAAGATGCTTAAAATGAAAGGCCCGTATTCATCACACACGTGAGGATTTGCACAACCTTACACTGACAACAACCAGAGAGCAGTCTTCACCTAAAAAACAAATACAGGCCGCAAAAATAAAATGTGAACAGTGACCTTAATAAACTTGATAATATGGCTAAGACTAGGGATGGAAGGGAAAAAATCACAATAAAGTGGATTTTTTGTATGCAATATGACACTTTTTCTTAAACAATGTCACTGCTTTCTTACTCTAGGCCTCTTGAATTTACACAGAGTTTTGTGCACACATAATTCCTACAAAGAGCATGTTTGGATTTTATCTGTAGGGAAGAAGCAATGACAATAAACTTTAATCGACATCTATTTAATTGAGCCAAAAATAATAATATACAGCTATAAATAATAATAAACAGCTTAGCTGATAACTTAGCTGGATTGTGATGCATAATTCAATTGTAAAGACTATTAAAAATGGCAAGTGCGATACTAGCGTACACATTGTATAACTCATGTTGAAACATACTCACAAGTGAAAAATAAATATTATTTTCTTTGTTTGATAAGAAGCTTCATCTGAATCCTTGTACTGCATGATTGTAACATGCCTGATACTTAAAAAAAGACCTAGGCCTATTCCAACACCACAGAGAAAATATTTTTTGTCTAATAGTTTTTCAAAAGAAAAAAAAGACACCGCTTTTTCTTAAAATCATTGTCAAACTATTTTGGTAGCATAATTGCCTTGTTTCATAATGTATTAACTGCATATTTATCAGGCTGATAAAAGTAGCATGAATCTATCTAAGAAAATGACATTTATAAAAGTACCGAATAATGCCATTGTGTCAGAAACCAACAGGAAAATCTTTGGTTTTAAGGTAAAATAAATATTCCCAGGAGACCCATTGACCCCGGAAGGGTCAAAAATGTACTCAAGACAAACTTTACTTCTGTTGTCATTGACCAAAGAGAAACATCTGGTGTGTAAATCACCCCATCACCCTATAGCCTGAAGCTGCCATTAATGATTGCTGAGGACCTGTGTGGGGATTTTCTTAACCTAAATAAGAGCAATGTTAAGTCCTCGTTCGAATTCCTTCATAATTGGAATCTATTTAAAACAAATTAAATATTTCTAGTTTATTTTTTAAAAACATACAGATTTGTTTCATTGCACGGGTTCATCCATTGTTAATGGTTAATAATCAAGACCTGCTTGAATATTTGTAAAAATAAGATCTAAGATCTTAAATTTTAAACATGCTAAAGTTTTTGAACAAACGCTGTTTAATAAAAATATACTTTAGGTTGAATTTAGGTAAGTAATTCCTACAATGGGGCATCAGATGCTATCTGGATACAGTCTTCTGGGAAGGTAAAGAAGATACGATTTTAGTAAAACTTTAAAGATTTTATTTAGATCTAATTTAAACTTTTACGATTATGCTTTGAAATAAAATGAGTATGAACAAAACATTGGCTCTGGGAAATTGAAAGCCTTGTGCACAGAGTCTCATCTGGTCTGTAACTCCTCCCGTCTCTGTGAGGATCTGAAGCGTTTCACACTGGAGTTTATCCCTGGAGGATCTTCTTCAACTCTCTGAAAATGTAAGGTATTTTTATATTTATCTATTTTTATTTATATATTTATTATTATATTTAGCTGAAACTATAACTAAAAGTATTCAAATAATGTTGTAACATATTTGTTATTATTCATTATATTTTATTTATAATAATTTATTTCAAAATAGAGATAAGTTCCTTTTATAGAACCAATTACCTTGTGTGTGTGTGTGTGGTTTAGGTATTCCCTAATGTTGTGTGGACAAAATGTGGACAAAAGCGTAGTAATACCACAAATTTTTGCCCCTGATCAAAATTTGCCCCATGAGCAAAACAGCTTATAAATTATATTAATTAATTTATTTATTTTTGAATATGTAAAATGCAAACAGTTTTCTGTGAGGGGCCGTGTTTAGATGCATGAGATGTACAGTTACAGTACAAAAGTCATTATGTCTCTGGAAAGCCTCCATAAAATATGGAAACCAAACATGTGGAAGTGTCCCAGAGTTTGCTCCCTGTCCCAGTGCTGCGACTGTCTCACATTTCAGCCGGGTTTTTACAACCCACTTAAGAGATTAGAGAGAGTCAGTGAGTGATTTTATATAGTGCATTTCATTCAATGTATGTATATTGCATAAGCACCATTTTTTCCTGCTCTCTGAAAAAATGTAATGAATGTTGTTTTATATTTTCATTTAACTAAACTAACATTTGATTCACTGTGTTTCGGTAAATTTAGCAAGATAATTGTTATTATTATTGAGTGTAATAGTTCATCCCTAGTTTAAAAAGACTGTTGTTGAGCTGATGTCAAACACACATTCATATTTTGGAATCATTTTTTAAAATGTAAATATTGATTTTTTTTAAATCATACAGATTGTGACAAACATGTTGTTTGAATCTTTTTGTAGAAATAACATCTAAGATCTTAAATTTTAAACAAGCTAAAGTATGGGAACAGGCACTGTTTAATAACAAATACACTTTAGATTAGATTTAAGCAGAAATCATTCCTGTATGGCATCAGATGTTGGATGTGGATACACCAGTCTTATAGGAAGATAAACAGAAAATACGGTTTTATTAAAACTTTTAAAAGATTTTATTTAGATCTAATTTAAACTTTTATGCTTTGAAATAAAATTAGTATGAACAAACATTGGCTCTGGAAAAATTTAAAGCCTTACATGTGCTGTGTCCCCAATAAATTACTCCCTGCCGCAGTGTCTCAAATTTCATCAGGGTGTTTCACAACCCAGTGGGTGTGAGCTGCTCTCTCTCTTGGAGAGTCAGTGAGTGATTTTATATATTGCATTTCATTCAATGTATATACATATTCATTGCATAAGCACCATTTTTTCCTGCTCTCTGAAAAATGTAAGGTGTTTTTTACATTTTCATCTAGCTAAAACTATAATATTTGATTCGCCGTATTTCAGTACAATTTAGTAAGATAATTGTTATTATACAGTGTAATATATTTATATATTTTGTTTATATTCACCACATTTAAAATGCATTCCTTTTATAAAACCAATTGTGTGTGTGTGTGTGAGTGACCAACACAATGAGTGAGCATATTGTGATTCGCCCTAATGATGATAATAAAATCTTATTTTTGTCACTTGCTCCTCTGTAAAATGACCCCTGTGTTGGAATGCAGAAGCCCACACGTATCCTACAGATGTAGCCCCGAAATCACAAACCTCAAATAGCCGTGTCAAAGTTCAAAACAATCATTCTTCCATTTGATCGCCACAGAAAACAACCGGTGGTCATAGGGCACCATCGGTATTACAAATATGCAACCTCAAAGGTCATATTGGTCCCCGGAGGATACACAAGGTCAAAGGTGGCCGCAACGTGGGTGGTCAAGGTCAACCATGGGGGAGGGGAACGACGTGGGTGGTCCGGTGGGGGATGGGGAAGGGGGCGTGGTAGGTCAAAGGTCAAAGCAATCAATCATTTTGACACAATGTATCTTATATAGACTACTTCAATAAATAATGAATTCAATAAAACAATAATTTAATAATTAAATGTACCAGTGTATTCTGA
This sequence comes from Rhinogobio ventralis, assembly GCA_039654625.1. NCBI lineage: Eukaryota > Metazoa > Chordata > Actinopteri > Cypriniformes > Gobionidae > Rhinogobio > Rhinogobio ventralis. Next base: position 16,280,513 of record CM077217.1, on the reverse strand, counting down.
AATAATTAAATAATTAAACAATTAATTAATTTCATAATTAGCTAATTAATAAATGTATCTATTTATTTTGTAAAATTACATGAAAACACAACATTTATTGTTTAATATATTTCACAATTACCTCTTACACACACTATTGTTATGTTTAAAATCTATTTTTTCATTATTAAATGTGCTTTTTCAAAAAGCTGTTTTTCATAATAATATGCTGCATTTACAAATTACGCCAATTTGACGAATCACAATTTTCCCAAAGATTTTTTTCAAAATAATAGAGGACATTTCACAAATGGCAATCAACAGGCAGTGGGCAGTGCTTGGCGCTGATTGGTTTGAAGTTAAAGAGTCGACAGACATGTCAAATCGATCTTTGTGTGGTATGGTGACGTTAGTTCCGTCATCATGTCTGATCTGGGCCGTGACAGCCTCATATGCAATGCATGTAGTCCGGAAACAGAGGCCATTTCTCAAAATCAAGTACGCGAACTTTAGACTTGCGTCCTTGTTAGTTCAGACTTGCCAAGTTCGACTCAGGAGAACGAACTCCAGAGGAAGTCTGGTAAAGCGTTCTTTATAGCGTCACTCAGCTCACTGCTTAATACAGCGTTCCTATAAGAATAAAGTTTAACATATAACCCAGCAGGCACAGGACGTCAGTATGACGTCAGATTGACGTTGGACCCCAACATCGGACGGACGTTGTATTTTGGTTGAAAATGAAAATCGGGTTGACGTCGGAACCCAACGTCAGATTGACATCAACATCCAATGTCGGACGGACGTTGTATTTTGGTTGAAAATGAAAATCGGGTTGACGTCAGAACCCAACGTCAGATTGATGTTAGGGTTCTGACGTCAACCCGATTTTAATTTTCAACCAAAATACAACGTCCGTCCGTTGTATTTTGGTTGTATTTTATCGCTTCCTCGCAGAGCCAACATTGTATACACGATCGCATATAAAGATATAGCACACCTCTCCCAATGGCCGCACGATTTGACGCCTCATTCATGGGTTGATGAGGAAAATTGCTGTGCATTTTAAAGCAATGGTAACATGTTAATTTTGTATAATTAAATATTGATAAATATAATTGATATAAATATTAATGATCCCGACTGTTACGTCACAATTGGTGTTATGTTGGGATTCGCCCGTTTTTCAGTTGTCTTTTTCATGCACAAGATTTACATATGAAGGAGGAGACAATGGTGTTTGAGGCTCATGGTATGTCAGTTATATGTCTGTATAGTTATATACAGCATGTTATATGCATATGCGTTTGGGACGGAGGGGAACACAATCACATTTGCAGCAGATATATGCTGCCCATCATAAATCAAAGCACGAGTCAGACGGGTCACAGGAGAAGACCGGAAAATGTGACAGAATGGACGATATTTGTCTGTATTTGCGCTACACAAGCCGTGGTTCAACACCCGCTCTCCATAAGCACAGCTTCTGCGCTGCCACCGCACTGCTTGCGCGTGCAGTGTGAAACCGTCGTAAGTTTTACTCTTGGGGCACAAGAGCTGCCCAAAGTTGCCCCATAGACATACTATGGTGAGGGACAGCCCATGAAATGCATGTGTTTTTCCTACTATGTTAACTTGCATAGGGATTTTGTATTGAACCTAACTCTGGATCACAGTGTCATAGAAATAAGGGGGTGGGCTTATTTACCAATCGCTATCTCAGGATCATCGTGAAACTATCAAGCCACGCCCTAGCAACCATTTAAAGCCCCCTAGCAACACATTCCATAGACTTCCATTCAAAGAGGTCAAAGGAATATCTTTGAATAGAAGTGTCATAGAAACATGAGGGTGGGTTTTTTGGCATCAGGGCATCAACAGCCAATCACAAAATCACCTTCAACACTTCCTAGTCATGCTCTAGCAACCATTATCAAGCACCCTAGCAACCCAAATCCAAAGAGGCATATCTTTTCATCTGAATGTCATAGGGGCATGGGGGTTGGTTTATATAATTCATTCTAGCAAGCAGCCTTTGGAGTATCATCATTGGCAGCTGCCAAGCAACTCCCTAGCAACCAAACAAAGTACCCTAGCAACCGTTTAGCAAGACCTATATCTCTGCATCAGAACATCATACAGACATGGTGGTTGGGTCTTTTGCTAGCAAACAGCACTTTCAACATGCTACACATGCTAGCACTAAATCAGGCTAAGAACATGCTAAGAACTCTATAAAACTTCCATAGTAACCATCTGTGACAACTAGCAACACCATAGCAACCACCTAGAACACCCTAGCAACCGCCTGGCAACACCCCAGCAACCACCCAGAACACCTTAGCAACTACCTAGCAACCACCCAGAATACCTTAGCAACTGTTTAGCAAGACTCTAGCAACCACCCAGAATACCCTAGCAACTACCTAGCAATCACCTAGCAACCACCCAGAACACCTTAGCAACATGCCTCAACACACCCTAGCAATCGAATGCAGAGTATAGCCACTGCAAGCACCACTCACATTTTCTTCATTTTCTTTATTAGGGCCCGAGCACCAATGGTGTGAGGACCCTACTGGAATTGCTCAGCCTATTATTATTCTTCTCCCAAATGAATCGCATTTTTGATGGCCTAAACATGCTCGAAAACTCATGAAACTTTGCACACGCGTCAAAAGTGGTGAAAATATACGTGTGATATGGGTTTCAAAATTAGGCGTGTCAAAATGTCTCGATAGCACCACCTACAACATTTCAACGAAGTGCCCCTCCCGCTACGTTTCACGTACAGGTTTGAAATTCGGTAGACACATGTAACAGCCCAATACATACAAAAAAGTCTCCTGGTACAAAATCTGAAAACCAACAGGAAGTGAGATATTTTGAATTTTCTTTGCAAAATTGTTGCAAATTTTGTCATTTCCAGACGTTGTACTTTTACGAACTCCTCCTAGAGATTTAATCAGATCAACATCATATTTGCACAGTCTAATCTAAAGGCCTTTGCGACGTTAAATTGCAAAGATCTTGAGTTTTCCCTGAAGGACGTGTCCGTGGCGGCCTCACAAAGTTCGATGTTTCGCCATAAAACAGGAAGTTGTTGTAACTCGGACATACAATTTCTGATCTGCCCCAAACTTCACGTTTTATTACAGTCCTGGCCTGAAGACATCTACATGCCAATATTCAGTTACAGTCATAGCGCTACCTGTGGGAAACAGGAAAGACCATGTTTTACACTGTGATGAGTATCCTCATTTAGATTTAACATCATATTTGGTCAGTCTAATCTTAAGGCCTTGGTGATGTTAAATTGTGAAGATCTTGAGTTTTTGCTGAAGGGCGTGTCCGTGGCGGCCTGTCAAAGTCTGATGTTTCGCCATGACACAGGAAGCTGTTGTAAGTCAGGCATACAATGTCCGATACGCCCCAAACTTCACACGTTTGATAATAGTCCAGGCCTGAAGACATCTACATGCCAATATTCGCTTATAGTCAATGCGACACCTCCTATTTACCCACTTAAATGCATGTCGCCCACTATTGGCTGTTTTCCTGAGGCCACCAGGTGGCGGTGGTCACGGGTGCGAGGGCCATTTCATCGCTGCTTGCAGCTTTAATTATTATTATTATCTTTACAGAAACACTGAATGACCACCACCAGTCCTAAGTTCAGTTAAAATGACAAATATGCATTCATACATGGTTACCAAGTTTTAGTTCTAATTACTAAAGTTCTATCATTAACTAGTTCTTGATTATCATAATATCATAATATAATGCTTGATTGACTGATGTTAAGAGTACACATTATATATATATATATATATATATATATATATACATACATACATACATACAGTACTGTGCAAAAGTCTTAGACACGTTGGTATTTTCACACAAAAAATTTTTTTAAGCCAGTTATTTATATCTTTTACTGTAGTGTGTCAGTAGGAAATATCAGTTTACATTTCCAAACATTCATTTTGCAATTAATTGCAATAATTTTTTTTTTTTTTTTATGCACAAGAAGTCTGATAGCAGCCGGTCTGATCTCACCATCATCGAGTCTGTCTGTGATTACATAAAGAGACAGAAAAAACTGAGACAGACTAAATCCAGAAAAACTAAGGCAACGTCTCCCAGACACTTGAGGAAACCTACCTGCAAAACTACAGTACTGTGAAAAGTGTAGGCACTTGTCAGAATGCTTTAAAGTGAGAATGCTGTCAAAAATAATAACATAAATAGCTTTTATTTACGAATTAACTTCTATTAACTAAATCAAATCGATATTTGGGGTGACCACCCTTTGCGTTTAAAACGGCTTTTGTCACCTGCATCTATTCCTACACCTATTCATGTAGTTTTGCAGGAAGGTTTCTTCAAGTGTCTTGGAGACGTTGCCACAGTTCTTCTGGATTTAATCCATTTCAGTTTTTTATGTTTCCCCTCCGTCCCAAACAGACAGACTCAATGAAGATGAGATCAGATCTCCATGTGGAGCATAGAGACTATTGTCAGACTCTTTATGCATACAAAAATCTCACTGGATTATTAAAATTAATGGCAATTAATTTATAAATGTAAACTGATATTTCCTACTAACACACTACAGCAAAAGATATAAATAACTGGCTTAAACCCACTTTTTGTGTGTAAAAATACTAGCGAGCCTAAGACTTTTGCACAGTACTGCTCGCTACGCTAGCGAGAGCCAATCTACTTTGAGTGTAACTAAACGAGCCAATGCACATTGGCATGCAATGATTGCACCAGCTGCTCATGCCACTCAGCGTGGGTATAAATGAGGCACAGGTGCTTGCATCAAATTAGCTTTTTGCTTCAGAGCCGAGTGGTGGATGGTTTGTCCTGAAATCACTCTCTACAAAGCATGTGTTAACATTATAACGAGTCAAGCTCTTCGGGTGGACCTCTCCTCGTTTGGTGTTGGAGTGACAGCACTGCAGCGGGGTCGATTTTCTCTCTTTCTTTTTCTATTTTGTTTTATTGAGCAAAAACAAAAGGCTGTTCTCACAGCTGGTTCGGTGCGCTGAAAAAGCCGTTTTCACGGCTGGTTTGAGATCGCCTTCTATGAGAGAGAGAGCGCACATGACAGGCTGCACATTTTCCCTGTCTGTGTCGCTGTGACTATCCCCCTGTGTGCTTCAGCACCGCGGAGTGCAGTTTCCCTAGAAGAGCTACACAGATAGAGCTTGCGTCTTTTTAAAGATGACATTCTATCTGTGTGATTCTGGACGCGGTTGTTTCCTGTCCTCACTGATGGCCATGAGCACTGTTTCACATGTCTTGGCGTATGCATGCTGAGATGGTTTTTCGTGGGTGGTTCACGTTTTCTAATGAGAACATGACCACGTCGGCACGCCGGTCGCGACTCTTCTTTCTCCGGGAAGCTTGAGTCCCCTTTGTTGTTGGCCAGCCGCCGCTCGTGTGTAAAAGCACAGCCGGATGAAGGAACCTAGCATTTCATTTGGGGCTCCAGCTGAGGATCAGATGTCAATCGCTGCATCGGAGAGAGGGCTGTTGTGCTCTGGGAATGAGGATGATGCTGAGCCCACTGTAATGGTGTGTGCTTTGCTGAATCAGATTCAGAGTTAACAGCCATGCTTTCCCAGGATCTTTCCCGGATGTGCATAGAAAACTTGGCAGTATGGAACTACTTTGGCCAAAGATATGGAACGCCAAGGGGGCCAAAACTGCATAACCTTTTCCTCTCTCACTACCCTCAATGGTGGGGTGGCTGTGCGCAGACCACCTCCGCCCTGCACTTTTAATGCACGGGGGTAGTTCTGAGTCGGGGTTGAGCTGCGCATGTTGACTAACCATGATCAAAGTTATGGCGCAGGCCCTCGGCCAGACGATGTCCACCTCGGTGGTCCAGAAACGCCTCCCAGGCTTGCCTTGAGGTGTGAGTGGTCGTCAAAGTACGCTTTCTCGATGCTCCCATCTCACAGCCTGCTATACCCGTCTCTGCTGCTGTTTAAGCGGTCGGTGAAACATTACCTCTCAGACGCTTCACTTCGTTGAACACCGCAAATGCCCATATCCTGGGTGTGGAAGTTGCAGTCCTACTGGCGAAGGACGCAATAGAGCCGGTCCCTCCAGCCAATATGAAGATAGGCTTCTACAGCCCATACTTCATTGTACCCAAGAAAACCAGTGGGTTAAGGCCAATCTTGGACCTGTGAGTTTGAATCGGAGCCTTTCACAAGCTACCGTTCAAAATGCTCACGCAGAAACGCATTTTCGAAATGCATCCATCCCCGAGATTGGTTTGCAGCGATTGACCTGAAGGACGCGTACTTTCATGTCTCGATTCTTCCTCGACACAGGCCGTTTCTGCGCTTTGCGTTCGAGGGTCGAGCATATCAGTACAAAGTCCTGCCCTTCGGGCTGTCCCCCCGTGTCTTACGAAGGTCGCGGAGGGGGCCCATGAGAGAACAGGGCGTTCGCATTCTCAACCATCTCTGCGACTGGCTCATTCTAGCACAGTCCAGGGATCAGTTGTGCGAACACAGGGACATGGTGCTCAGACACCTCAGCCAGTTGGGTCTTCGGGTCAACTGGGAAAAGAGCAAACTCGCCCTCATCGCCCCCTTTTCTCGGTATGAAGTTGGATTGAACACGTTTCAAGGCAGGGTGGCGGACCCACTGAAACAATTCAGAGGCTCCTGGGGCATATGGTGGCAGTTACACCGCTCTGCCTGCTTCATATGAGGCCGCTTCAGCTTTGGCTTCATGGCAGAGTCCCGAGATGGGCGTGGCAACGCAACATTCACCGGGTGGGTATCAATCAAACTGCCAAACCTTCAGCCCGTGGTCAGACCCCTTGTTCTTTCGGGCCGGAGTGCCCTTGGAACAGGTGTTTAGGCACGCTGTGGTTTTCACGGATGCCTCTGCCATGGGCTGGGGGGCCACGTACAACGGGCATGCAGTGTCAGGGGTTTGGACGGGCCCGCACCTGCATTGGCACATCAACTGCCTCGAGTTGCACTGAGCCACTTCAAGAGGCTGTTACGGGGGAAAGATGTCTTGGTCCGCACGGACAACACTGTGACCGTTGCGTACATCAACCGACAAGGTGGTCTGCGCTCCCGTCGCATGTTGCAACTCGCCCGCCATCTCCTCCTCTGGAGTCAGAAGTGTCTGAGGTCACTTCGGGCCACTCATGTCCCTGGTTATGGGGTTCCATTTGTGCCAAAATAAGTAGACTAATTTGTGCTTTGTACTATACATTTGTTCTTGTCAACAGTCATTGCCTTGCTGTGTATGCCTTGCTGTGTATGCTCTCTGTTTATGTGGTCTTGCTATGTTGTCTTTATTGTCATCTTACTGTCATCTTGCTATGTCATCCTTACTGTTGTCTTGCTATGTCATCCTTACTATCGTCTTGCTATGTCGTCCTTACTGTCGTCTTTATTGTCGTCTTGATGTGTCGTCCTCACTGTCATCTTGCTATGTCTAACTGCTATGTCACGCTTACTGAGCGAGGTAAAGTTAGTTTTAGGTTTGATATTTACCGCATGTCCGCCTAGGCTGCTTTAGGGACCGTCTGCAAATTTACCACACAATGCAAAACGAAGCCCAATAATCCATCAAATTAATGTTTACAGGGCTATTTAAAAAAAATGCCTAGTAGGCAAACTGACTTATTATATTTTGCAAATATCTTGCTTTAGACAATACCTCCCCTAATGTACATACGTACAGAAAAAGATTACAGTAATTTTTCATGTTCCAAAGCTTGTAATACCTTCTTAGTGACAAGACTGACTAACTACAGGTGAAATTTCAACAATATTTCCCTTACTGTATGTACAGTACACAAATATTTTTAATAAAAAATACTGAAATTCACCAAAAGGGCTTTTACATGTTCCAAAAGCTTGTATTGAACAGGCTTTTGGAATTGACAAACAGCTCCGTCTGTTTATTTGGCAGTATAAAACTTCAGATCAAGGTTTTTTTACTTACTAGAGGTGCAGAACGCCACATAGCAACTTTTCGGCATTGCACCAAGCAAAAATAAATTGTAATTACGAAAAGTAAAGATAAAGCATCTAAAGCCTTGTTTATACTCGACGCGTCCGCACGAGCGTGAGGGTGCGTGCAGCAAAAATGATGTCATCGCGGAGTAGGTGGTAGTGCGCGATGAATGCGTGAGACCCCATTTCGCGTGGCGTTGTGAAGCGCATTTTTGTAACTTTTGAACTCTTGTAACATCTGAAGATGGACAAGTTCGAGGCGAATCTAGCCGAGCATGACGTCATCACACCGCCACCCAGTTTGCACGTACAAATTAGTTGCTTAATATTTACAAAATTAGCCTACAAAGGCAGAAATAAGCCCTTTTATTGAAAATAAAGATCCATGTTTAATAAGAATGTTCACAAAACTAAATTAAAATGTTTAGTGAAATTAGGAAATAGCTAAGAGATCGTTATTTTAGTTGTATACATGTGTACATACATTTTGTTCTAATGTCACAAGTAACCAAATAATCTCAAGGTTTACTGAGTTTTACACGATTCTTTTGTAGTGTGTTTTTTGGTGAAGTGTAGGCCTACTAAAATAAACATCGTCACCTATACTATGATGTTTTGTAATGTTTAACAAAAAATAAAAATATTAATAATAAAAATAGGATTACTGGGAAAAAAAATATATATAATAAAATAAAATAAACATCTTCACCTGTGAACATTAGCCTACTTCTTCTCGCCTCTGTTTCCTGATGGTCTATAGAACAATTACTCCGAGTCGCCCTCTATCGTTTCAAAGAAAAGTACAAATGCGAGCGCGTCAAGTAGTAAACGCCTCGTCCGTTTGGGGAGGAGCGCGCGCAGTCAGCGGAGCCTCGCGCTTCGGAGCCAGGCGAAAGTATAAACCACGGCATAAACGGATATGACGTTTTTGTTGGCGTTCCCAGTAATAAAGTCTTTTTGAAACATCTCGCAGCACGGATGTACCTAATAGAAAGAAACATCTCCATTTGATTAGCAATTTGTTAATTTGTGTTAAATAAGAGAAGTGCTGTTTTTGCGAGTGCTCGTTGCCGCTGTTGTCAGTTCTCTCTCGGCATTCGTGCACCGTCTTCACACAGACGAGCGCTTCAGTGTATCGCTTAACGCCGTTGCCGAGACTCTCTATACGTTCTGGTGAAATCACAAAACAAAATGTACACAAAAGTGTCCCTGCTCTTGATAGTATAGAATCACTGATACGAGGACGGATTAGAACTCAGAACATCTGACGCGCAAAACAAAAACTCTACCACTAGACCACAAGCATTCCATGCGAATCTACGCGTTTATCACATCACTTATATTAGACTATAGTAGATATGAGGATGAAACTATCACGTTAAACATGACATCTGTGTCGATAAAGTAAACTGGTGTACTATTGAAATTGGACATTGTAATGTTATTTTTTCTGCATTTGTTATTATACATATCACTGTATTAAACCCCTACCCCTCATTCCGGTCCAACCCACTTTTTAAAACAAAGTTACGCAACTGTTGTTATTAGTAGTAGTATTATTATATTTTAATCTTTTATTATTATTTTATATTTTAATAATAATTACTATTATCTGTTATTATTATTATCTTTACAGAAACACTGAATGACCACCATAATAATTAATCTGATTATACATATATCTGTTGAGCTTTCAATTCATGTAATTTTCTAATTAAAATAGAAAATCTTTTGTTCTATTTGAAATGTCTTTACTGTCACTTTTGATTTAATGCATTCTTACTGAATTAAAAAAGTAAAACATTTAATTAATAGCTATATCCTTGATTAAATTAAACCATTTTTTTAATGTTGAAAATTTAAAAAAATATTTTTTTTCTTCAGGCCCAAAACACATAAGATGAAAGAAAGCTGGAGTAAAACACTGAGGTAAAAACTATGAAACATTCTGATAATGTATTAACCACATTTGATGTACAATATGAGTTTATTTTGCAGTGCAGAATTAAAATGGGATAAAGATCCTGTAATGATTATTAGTAGATAAGTGTCTGTTAGCGTGTAAACTCATTAAAAACAACAATTATGTCCACAAGTAACTCTGCATTTTCATAGTTTTCTTTATTAAGATCTGATGATCCCACAGATGTGAATGAAGATGGACAGACATGCTGCTGTAGGAGCAACACACACACACACACACAAACACAAACACAAACACACACAAACACACACACACACACACTTTCTTGATGCATCAATCTACTTGCTCATGTTACAGTAATATGGCATTGTGTTAACACTGCTTCAGAATAAAGTTTAACATACAAACTATAACTCTGCTGTCTTTTTTAATTCAACCATTTCCTCCTATTTTATTTAAATAGATGTATTTAACTTTAGTCAAGGACCCCGGTAATTAATATTCTCAGTAAGGCAGCGGCTATTTGCACTAAGTGAAAATAACATTTTCTTAGCGATAGATAATATTTATACTAAGTGCAAATAGCTGTAGATGCTATTCACTAAGTGAAATGGCATACTAAGTGAAAATAGTGATATATTCTATTTACACCATGTAAAATTAGCAGTTCTTTGCAATATGTGTAAATAATTAGATGTTATTTATGCTTTATTTTGATAGATACATACTATTGTTGTACATTAACAGGATGCAATAATAACACAGAGTGTAAATTATTGTATTTATTAAAATCATTAAATGGATGCTGCCTTAATGGGACAATAAAAAGCCCTCCCTACACCTAACCCTACCCAATAAATACTTTTATTATTACATATTATACATTTCGTTAGGCACTTTATTATTGAAAGTAAATGCCTTTCCGATGTGATATGTGATGGCAAAAAGCGGATTCGAACCCTGGTCGATCACGTCAAATTCAAAATCTTTGAGCCTTACACTCCACTGACTATGCCACTGTAGATGTTGAAATACATGAGGAGCTAGTGTGAATAGCTATTTGCACTTGGTGTAAAAAGAAACTCTGTCTCAGTAAATGCTGATTTGGAGTGATATTTGGAATAAAATCGCTATTGAGTTTAGTACAAAAAAGATACAATGTAAACTTAATGCAAAGTAAATATTTTCCAGATAATAGTTTAAATTATTTTGGGTTCAGCACATTGATAATATAAATGTAATTTAATTTTGGCTTTAAATTTTTGTCTTTTTCAGTTGAGGGTATCTCTAGATGAATCTGGGGCTATTCTTTAATACTGTAATATGATAGCACTTTGAAGTTAAAACCATTTACAATATTCTTATTTTCCTTATGTAACCTTTCAGTGTTGCTAGAGATAAAAATGAAGTGTTTTTATTTTTCAAACTCGGTTTGAGTTCAAAACGCCCATTTGCGTCCCATCTGACACGTTTAATTTGTGAGGCGGCTCTGGCCAACAAATATTTGCAGACAGAAAGAGTCTTCATTTTGTTTGACCTCAGTAAGACTGACAGTGCTGGAAATGGATTTAAATGCTAAAATCTGCTGTCTTCTGGTATGTTTGCTGACATATGGATCTTCAAACGCCACAGGTAAATGCGCTCTTTAAAAATAAGATGCAAGATTTAGTTAAAATAATATAACATGTTTTTTCCCCCAACTCCCTTAGACTTGATCTAAAAGGGTGATGTTGTTATTATTATTATTATTATTATTATTATTATAAAAGGAATAAAAAGCAAATGTTGCTATTAAAAAAACAATACTGAATTGTTAAAATAACAGAAAACAAGTTTTGGTTTGTTTACTTCAAAATAAAATGCTTATATCTAAACATTGTTTTCTGCCATGTAAACATCTTAAAAACAAAAAGCCTTTGTTCAACACTTAAATACATACAACAAAATTATGTCTTGTACAGCAGTAACTTGTGAGTTGAATTCAACCACATTTGGAGTAAAAAAGATCAACCCAGTGGGTAAAACTATTTTCAGAGCTGGAGAAAGAGTGGAGATCACCTGCACTGAAACACACTGGATCTTACGTACAAAAGAATCCATCAAATCATTTACATGTCAAGATGATGGCCATTGGGATCATGAGCCTGTTTGTGAGGGTAAGATTATAGAGAAACACTTCTGCATTAGGAGCTTAACTTACTGCATGTTATTAAAATAATGTGAATCTTGTTTCAGATATTAGATGTGAATCTCTACATGACCCGCATTTGTCTAGCACATACACTTTCTTCTGGGAAGATAGGGAATTGGGAGCAAAAAGATCTTACTCTTGCAAGTCTGGATATTATCAAGTGGCAGCAGTGGCCACATGCACACGAGACGGATGGGCACCAAATCCACTGTGTGGTATGTGCTGATATTAATGTTACAGTTTGTGCAAATGATTTAACATATAATATGAATTCTAATTAATGATGGACATTTGTTTACAGAAAAAATGTGTGCAGCACCAAACATCCTAAATGCAGAGATTGTGGAAGATCCCAGACCAAACTATAGAATCTCTTCAGAAATACAATATCAATGTAATACTGGGTTTGAACCAGAGGAGCCTGTACAAATCACCTGTAATTCCCGGACTGAATGGATAGGCATACGGCAATGCACTGGTATTACAGATACTGGAAATTTTTCAATATTCAAATCATTATATATCTTCACAACGATAACTCAAAAACATATAAAATCTTTTTGAAGAGTGTTTTGAAACTGTTTCCTTGCAGCAAAACAAACTTGTGCCCTGATCTATCTGTGGAAAACGGCTCAGCCACTCCTTCAATGAAAAATAATTCATTTACTCCTGCACCAAGGGTTATAAACCATTCAATGGGAACTGGTGGGATTCAGTGACATGCATCAAAGGCTCTTGGTTTGAAGAACCTCGGTGCATCCGTGAGTTTTATTATTGTCAGTCTAAGGTGTTAGACGAATGATAGTGTACTGAAATGTGCTCCCTGTTTTCTGTCTTTACAACGGTGGAAGAATGTGGTGCTTTTCCCAGTGTTCACCATGGAAAACTAAATCAACTGAAAAAGACCTTTCATGATAGAGAAATAACAACATTTCAATGTGATCCAGGGTTCATATCAGCTCCACGCTTGATAAAATGTGACAGGGGTGCATGGGAGACACCAGTTTGTGAGGGTGAGCTTCTCAATTCTCATTGCATGTTTGTGAGGAGCAGTGACAGCATATAATGGACAATAGTGTCTATCGACAATCTAATCTCAGTCTTATTGTCCATTTTTTAGTCCATCTTTGGTCTGACTCCACACATTGGCCTCTCTCCACATATATTTTCTGAAGAAATTTTGGGCACATTTTACATTCAGTCATTACATTATAGTGTATTGTATATGGCACTCTTTCTACAACTTTACATTCTGCGTTTACTTGTTCCATTAGCAAAGTGTCACAAACCAGGCAAGAATTTTATGACACTGTTAAATGAGAAAGATGTGTACAACAAAAATTAAATGTTCTCTTTTCTTTTCTTTAGGTCAATAAGACATATAAATTGAAAGAAAGCTGGAGTGAAACACTGAGGTAAAAACTATTTTGATAATGTACTAGCCACATTTGAAGATCCTGTGTTATTAGTAGATAAGTTTCACTGAGTGCGTAAACTCATAAAAACAACTACAATGTCCACAAATAACTCTGCATTTATCATAGTTTTCTCTATTAAGATCTGATGATCCCACAGATGTGAATGAAGATGGACAGACACACTGCTGCAGGAGCAACACACACACACACATACACACGTTGTGTTTTCATGTTTTATAGGGACTTTCCACTGACATAATGATTTTTATACTGTACAAAGTGTATATTTAATCCCCTTACCCTAAACTTATGAGCGTTTCTTCAACTAGGGGCACTTTTAGCCATGTGAAGTTGAATAAAAAAAACTTGTTCAAAAGTCAAGTAACACAGTCTCATACGTTTAAATAATGTCTAGTTTTAAGGTCTGTAAGAGGACAAACGTCTCGGTTACGTATGGTAACCCTCGTTCCCTGAAGGAGGGAACGGAGACGTACGTCGGACGTACCGACGAATTGGGATCACTTCTGGGAGCCCCTATCAGCTTCGAGATATAGAGAACGGGCCAATGGCATCTCACGCTCCGCCCCGCAGCACGGGTATAAAACGGAAGCGAATGCAGTGCACTGTTGTTTTTCACTGAGGAGCCGAACTAGTGACTCGGCCATGCAGTGATGGAACAGGAACTGTGGCGATGGGACATATGTCTCCGTTCCCTCCTTTAGGGAATGAGGGTTACCATACATAACCGAGACATTCCCTTTCAGTCGGTCACGTTTGACGTACGTCGGACGTACCGACGAATTGGGATCCCTTTGGAAAACGCCACAGTTACTACCACTTCCAGTGCCCAGCGAGAGCCCCTCAGAACCCGTCTGTTCCGGGCGGGGAAATTCATGCAGGAAAAGTCACACTGCTGTTCCGCAAGACCCACTAAGCAGACTATTGGATAACGCTGGGAAAGTGTGCCCGGAGGGACGCTGCGGAAGCCACATCATGCCCGGAGGGAGTTACCATGTGGAGAATACACGTATGGACTGGCCATGGACAGTGCAACATACGGAAGTCCCAGGGGTGGTCCCGGCCAAGCAGGCGGGGGACAACACCTGACTGAGACGGCAGAGAGCTCTGCCGAGGGAACCGTACCATGGAAGAATACACATATGGGACCAGTGTGGGGGTCACAACATATGGAACCCAGCCTAACACATGTTCCACCAATGCATACGAGTGTTAGACCTGGTGTCGGACGCTCCACCACATACGACTGCCGCAGGTTGCGGAGGACTCAACAGGGTTCGCTGTTTCTGGGGAACTCGACTGGAGCATATACACTCACCTAAAGGATTATTAGGAACACCTGTTCAATTTCTCATTAATGCAATTATCTAATCAACCAATCACATGGCAGTTGCTTCAATGCATTTACGGTTGTGGTCCTGGTCAAGACAATCTCCTGAACTCCAAACTGAATGTCAGAATGGGAAAGAAAGGTGATTTAAGCAATTTTGAGCGTGGCATGGTTGTTGGTGCCAGACGGGCCGGTCTGAGTATTTCACAATCTGCTCAGTTACTGGGATTTTCATGCACAACCATTTCTAGAGTTTACAAAGAATGGTGTGAAAAGGGAAAAACATCCAGTATGCGGCAGTCCTGTGGCTTGCCCTCTTGTGGGGAGGGGAACGAGAGCGGCGAGGCTTCGTAGTGTCACACGCTGCCATTCCTGAACTCCCGAGACCCAGAAGTATTGGAACTGCTCATAAGAATTTGGGTACCACTGGATGTAACACCAGTGGCGGAACAGAATTTAGCAATGATTCTACACCCGGCCCTCCTCCAGGGAAAGAGCAGCTTCAACCAAATCCGGATCACCCGTCTCGGCTGCCTGTACCGATGCCCATGGCGAGCAGACTGAGGGGTTATTTTACTAGTGCTTAATTCAGGTGCATTAATAGTTACCAGATAAGTCATATTTTTAAACTGTATTTTCATTGTTTAGGTTAAAAAGTCTGGGTGTGCGACAAGGAGAAAACAGTGATTTTGACACCTATAAGGAGGATGAAAAGTATGAAAAAATCATAATAGAAAGGTAGTAAAAAAAATGTAAGGTGGTTTTATTGTTAGCTTGACAAAGAAAGAGGAATTTGTCTAAAATGATATGTATTTTTAAAAATATGACCATAAAAGTGCCAGTAGTCTAAGAATCACCCCTATAGCCTGACAAGCCAGACCCACATCAAGATGAAGTTGGGTCTGGGAACACACCGTTGGCAGGGCTCAATCCGGGGGGCGGGATAAACGGTTGTCTTTCAAAGTCCCTCTGCACGCAATAGGATAGCACTATGACCAACCAGAGCAACGAAGAAGGTAAAACGGAGCTAGTTGATAGATTAAACTTTTGCCGTATCCAGTCGGCAAAACTCAGAACTCATCTTCCTTTTTTAAGAATGACTTCAGTGCCGTTCTTTTGGGCTTCTATTTTAGAATTAAATCCTGCCTTTCCTTCGAGACTAAAAAGAGGCTTGTTGCTGCCACTTTTATGTCTGTACTGGACTATGGTGATGTTATATATATGCATGCATCTTCTCAGTGTTTACATGCTTTAGACACTGTTTATCATGGTGCACTGAGGTTCATAACAAATCTTAAATCCCTCACTCATCATTGTGTGTTGTATGCTCGGGTTAGATGGTCTGCGTTGTCCATCCGTAGACTAAAACACTGGCATATTTTTATTTATAAATCTATCCTGGGTCTACTTCCTTCATATCTTCATATCTGTACATCAGTAAAAAACATGTTGGTAGCTATAGCCTTCGGTCCCAGGAATTCTTCCTTCTGTCTGTTCCAGTGGTACGTACTGAATTAGGGAAAAGGGCATTTAAATTTGCTGCTCCCTCTGCTTGGAATAACTTGCAACTGACATTGAAATTTAGGGAGCTGGTTTCATTGGACATTTTTAAAGTGATGTTAAATGATTTGGAGACAGAAACATCAGTTTGTAGTTTTTGTTTTGTTTTTTTGATTGTGTGTAAATATGTATGTATGTATGAATGGTATCTGTTAAACCCACGTGAGATGTGTTGCTGTTACTCTTGGCCAGGACGCTCTTGCAAAAGAGATTCTTAATCTCAATGTGCTTCTTTTCCTGGTAAAATAAAGGTTATAATAATATAATAATTAATCTTAATTCAATATGTCCCCGTAATTATTTTTGTGGTAAAAAAAAAATCTGTGTAATAAGTGTACAATAAATATACATTATTATCCCTTAAATATCCCTTAAAAATCAAACCCTTAATAGTCTTGCTTGAACTTTGGCTCAAAGCCACTTGCTGCAAACTTTTCTTTGCGGAAGCTTCACTTCATTTCAAGTGAGTGAGATAAAATATTTCAACTCAAAACAACATTTTGTGTCCAGTTATTTCCCAGACATAGTTTTGGTATTGAGGTCAAAGTTAACTTAACTTGCGTTTACTATAACAACAGTGGATGATGGACACAAAGGCGACTCGGCAGATTTGAAGCGTTTCCCCCAATTGTAGCGACTTTCTTTTTGCATGTTCTGCAGACAGGGTGACCATCCTCGATTACATTTCCCTCAGGACTTTTGTAAAAGCCAAAATATGACCACACCTCAGATTTGGTCCTTTCAGAAGGCTGAAAAATCTCCAGAACACTGTCACTGCCCTCCGCCATTTCTTCTCATTCAAAAAAACAACGTTGTGCCAGACTGATGCTGGCTGGACAGGATTTACCACGATTATTAAAAATCGTGATAATCAAACACAGTTTTAATGATGATTCAATTTTAAACTATAATACTAACCGTCAGTACATTTTATCGTGGTTTATCGTGAAACCGGTAATCGTCCCATCCCTACACTGAGATCTAATGATTTCTTTAGATATTTACAATTACAACATTATATCACAATTCATAAACATTGGGACATAATTAAAAGATCTCCAACAAATGTTGAAAAATATTTTATCAGTATTATTGAACATGATCTACCTGCTAAAAATCATATAGCACATATTAATGGGAAGTTAATGCAGGATCAATCTGATGATGTTTCATATCAAAAGAAACTGGGAACTATAGTTAAATACTGTAATAGAGGATGAGATGTGGATAAATATATGTCATAAGGGTGTCAGCAGCCAAATGTGGAAGGATTTTGATTGGAAAAAGAAAATGAGATTCTTCAGGGTTCCACTGGTGGTTGCCAAATTTGACAGTACTTCGCCACTATCACAATGCTGGAGAGATTGTGGGATGGTGGGGGACTACGTGCATATATTCTGGGAATGTCCCAAAATACAAGTGTATTGGCAGGGGGTTAAAAGGGAAATTAATAAAGTTTTAGAAATAGATATTCCAATGTACCCAGAATTGTTTCTACTTGATGGTTTCCCCTCAGATCTGTTCAGTAAATCCCACTTATTTGTACTGTATATATTGTTAATGTGAACTAGATGAAGGTGCACGAACCCACTGTGACAGAATGGACACATAGACTGAAACAGATATATATATATATATATATATATATATATATATATATATGAGAAAATGACTGCAGACTTGCAGTTAAAATCTGACATTTTGAGACAGAATTAGCTTAAAGGAAATAGATTTAATATATGTTAATGTTTAAACAATGCAGATAATGTACTGGTATGTGGTGTATTCTCTGAAGTGCTGACAGGGGCTTGTGTATTTATTTTAACTTTGTGTTTTTTTAAAAAAAAATAATTTTTATTTACTTTACATGATTAATATTCTATGTAAATGTTATGTAACAGTGCTCTGTTTATAAGAAAAGTTCAATAAAAATAGTAAAAGCTTTCACTATAATAATTATTGCAATGTCATGATATCCGATTATTCTTTTGAAGAATCATGGAAGCGAGATCATACATTATTAACACATTTACTGTCGCTATTTCAGAATTTTAAGAATATTAGGACTAAAAGACCTGCATCGATTCAGTCTTCCTTGTATTTTGTAGCTTATAAAAACCAACAAATTTAAAGCATACGTGATGCGATCTGGGAAAACCCGTCAGATGTCAGGCTGGGACATTCAAAAAAGGTAAAAAAAATAAATAAATAGGTTGAATGTCAATTTTTTTGGGGTCAAAATTGGGTTTTCATTAAATTATTATTCAATAATATCTTGTGTATCATCTCTAAAAATATCTTGGCAAAATTCACTTTTTTAGTGCAGAAAAATAGTCGTCACCATTTATATAGCGCTTTTTTACAATATAGATTGTTTCAAAGCAGCTTTACAGTGATAATAGGAAATTAATCGAAGAGAGATTGTTTTGGCTGTACATCAGCTCTAGAAAAAAGGTTATTGTCCAGCTAAAGTAAGTTTTTGATTGATTAATTTCCATTGTAAAAAATCATTAGTTATATACTTTGGGGCCACTTACGCAACACCATTTTCAACCAAAATAGAAAACTCTCAATGCATTCCGGCCACTCACCCAAAATAGCGATTTATATTGGCAAGCTGAAAAGACTGCCTTTCTCTAATGTTTTAGAACACTAGAGAAGACAGTTCACTTAACACTACAAAGACAGTTCAAAATAAACCACGTAACATGTAGAATAAAGGTGTATCAATGCACATTTACTGACAGTCCTGTGTAGACTACGGCACAAATATTTTTTTATATATACAACATTATCGTATCGTGAGATGGCGGAGCACAAGAGAGCAACGGAGTCTGAAATTGCTGCTCACTTTAATGATCTCACTCGCCTTAATCTGCTCAATCCTGGTGATGTCAGTGCCCTAAACGATGTTATAGTGGACTATTTCACGTCCAAAGATGATGGAGAAGTTACTGTAGAGCAATTTAGCTATGCTGCAATGTGTGTGCTATTCTAAACATAAGCTAAGGTACACTAGTTGTGCTATCTAAACAACAGGGGTGATCAAAAGTTTAGAGAATATGCACATGATAAACAATAGAAAATTAACTTCACTACTTGCTAAGTAGTTGATGTCCTCTTCAGGGTAACGTTAGCTAGTCCCCATGTATAGTGATGCAGCTTTATAAATTCATTTTTTTCAATATTTTCATAGACCTTTATTTTGAAATAGCGATGAATCGTGAAAGATTGGTAGAAAACCAATTTGTTTTCATGCCAAGAATTCAAATAATAACATCCAAACTTTTTTTGAGAAAAAAATGTCTGGAAATGTTTTAAATATAAACAAATTTTGCCATTTGTGATGCAGCAGCTCTACAGGGAGTGCAGAATTATTAGGCAAGTTGTATTTTTGAGGATTAATTTTATTATTGAACAACAACCATGTTCTCAATGAACACAAAAAACTCATTAATATCAAAGCTGAATATTTTTGTATCAATATTTTAAGTAGTTTTGAGTTTTAGCTATTTTAGGGGGATATCTGTGTGTGCAGGTGACTATTACTGTGCATAATTATTAGGCAACTTAACAAAAAGCAAATTTATACCCATTTCAATTATTTATTTTTACCAGTGAAACCAATATAACATCTCAACATTCACAAATATACATTTCTGACATTCAAAAACCAAACAAAAACAAATCAGTGACCAATATAGCCACCTTTCTTTGCAAGGACACTCAAAAGCCTGCCATCCATGGATTCTGTCAGTGTTTTGATCTGTTCACCATCAACATTGCGTGCAGCAGCAACCACAGCCTCCCAGACACTGTTCAGAGAGGTGTACTGTTTTCCCTCCTTGTAAATCGCACATTTGATGATGGACCACAGGTTCTCAATGGGGTTCAGATCAGGTGAACAAGGAGGCCATATCATTAGATTTTCTTCTTTTATACCCTTTCTTGCCAGCCACGCTGTGGAGTACTTGGACGCGTGTGATGGAGCATTGTCCTGCATGAAAATCATGTTTTTCTTGAAGGATGCAGACTTCTTCCTGTACCACTGCCTGAAGAAGGTGTCTTCCAGAAACTGGCAGTAGGACTGGGAGTTGAGCTTGACTCCATCCTCAACCCGAAAAGGCCCCACAAGCTCATCTTTGATGATACCAGCCCAAACCAGTACTCCACCTCCACCTTGCTGGCGTCTGAGTCGGACTGGAGCTCTCTGCCCTTTACCAATCCAGCCACGGGCCCATCCATCTGGCCCATCAAGACTCACTCTCATTTCATCAGTCCATAAAACATTAGAAAAATCAGTCTTGAGATATTTCTTGGCCCAGTCTTGACGTTTCAGCTTGTGTGTCTTGTTCAGTGGTGGTCGACTTTCTGCCTTTCTTACCTTGGCCATGTCTCTGAGTATTGCACACCTTGTGCTTTTGGGCACTCCAGTGATGTTGCAGCTCTGAAATATGGCCAAACTGGTGGCAAGTGGCATCTTGGCAGCTGCACGCTTGACTTTTCTCAGTTCACGGGCAGTTATTTTGCGCCTTGGTTTTTCCACACGCTTCTTGCGACCCTGTTGACTATTTTGAATGAAACGCTTGATTGTTCGATAATCACGCTTCAGAAGCTTGGCTATTTTAAGACTGCTGCATCCCTCTGCAATATATCTCACTATTTTTGACTTTTCTGAGCCTGTCAAGTCCTTCTTTTGACCCATTTTGCCAAAGGAAAGGAAGTTGCCTAATAATTATGCACACCTGATATAGGGTGTTGATGTCATTAGACCACACCCCTTCTCATTACAGAGATGCACATCACCTAATATGCTTAATTGGTAGTAGGCTTTCCAGCCTATACAGCTTGGAGTAAGACAACATGCATAACGAGGATGATGTGGTCAAAATACTCATTTGCCTAATAATTCTGCACTCCCTGTATAATGTATGTTCTATTTATGTGTTTATTAGGGGTTGAATTCAAATCAAATTCTGCTAAACTGCCCATACTACTTCTGAATAGATTGGTGCAGGTATGACGTCACTTTGTAGGCCAATCGGCAGTTATCATCACACTGGTTCCCTCGAGAAAATCCCAATAGGATTTTCCCATAGGCTTTTGGATTATCGCAAAAAACAAACTCTGTGATCAACAAAAGTTTATGATACTTGCACGTTTTGTCCATCAAAATTTTGAAGCCTAAATGAAGTCGCCAGAAGTCAAAAGCTAAAGGTAGGCTATAAACGGACTACACCCACGTCACCATCACTAAGCTTCCGACAACTCTTACAGTTTTTATCTAAAAACATTTTCCCTGAACATTTGAGTTAGAGTAGATTATAAGAGCATAATTATAAGCATAATGAGGCTGTAAAAGCGGATTGAGTTTACCTGTTCGGCGTGATGACGTTTATAATCTCGACAATCTCTGTAGTCCCATTTAGCCACTTGTTAGCAACCGCCTTTTTCAAGACACGTAACAGCTTCAAAAAAATCAGAGTGTGGTAATACTGATGTATTTTATGTCGTAGAATAAAACGTGAACGTGTCTCGAGCTTGTGTTTACCACAGACCTTATTTCAGCCTTTTAACCAAAACGAGGTATGAGGGAAACGGAAGTGCTAAAATGCTAACTCACGTCTGCGTTTTGGTGATGTCATACCGGCACCACTCTATTGGATGTCTACTTCATAAAATGTATGAAAATTATTTAGATATATGTTTCAGATCACTCAAACCATATGGAAATGGTGGTGCCCTTATATGGTCAGTAATGGCGCTTGGATGTCATCTAGTGAAAAAGTTTGGTACTGCACTCAAACAAAATCATACTGAAAGCTAATTTTGAGATATCAACCTAAAATTTGGAACACAACTTGTTCATATTTTTGGCTTTGAACTCTTGTAGTTTTAGAGTAAAACATGTTTTATAAAATACATATTATTATAAAATATAAACAATTATATTTTTACCTTTTCATAAACGTAAAATTTTATAACTTCTTTTCTATTTTACTTTCATAAATTATTTAACTTATACAATCCGCCTAGTGTCTTCTTTAAAACAAGACCAACCTTAGGTCTATTTTCCAAAGCATTCTTGAATTATAGCCATTTAAAGGGGTCCTGCAAAAAAAAAAAAAAGCAAATCTTATCCAATTCTAGCCGTGGGCGTTTACTTCCAAGTCTTCAGTGCAGCATACCCATTAAAACCGAGCGTTCCAGGAGAGAGCCTCAAAACCAGGGTAGAAAATAGCCTATTACTTATTCATTATGATGTTTTTGAATGTAAAAACCACGCGAACGTCATAAGTTGACCTCAGACAACAGTATAAGCCAAAAATACAAAAAGCCAGTTCATGACACCTTTAAGTTTGGATAGTGCATTTTCATGTTTATGTGAAAAAAGCGGGTGACAGTTATTTAAATCAGTTTTTCTCAAAATTCCGTTCCTGAAAATCATAGCGATCAGCCGACTTCAGATAACCATAACTTTTGTTACAGACAAGCTATGAAAGAAATAAAAACAGATTTGGAAAGGGCTTTCGTGGCATCAAAGCCTGTAAGAGGTAAAATTTCACCATGTAATGGGTTTTTGTAGATCACATCACATATTAGCACTGAAACCGCAAAGCAAACTACACCTTATCTCGGCACCTTTTATCTATTTGTAAAATTTTGGACGGATTCCCCCAACCACCCGCACATGATAAATCGATGGTTCTACACAAATTGCCTAGTGCCAGGCTGTGTGACATATAGCTTCAAAACTATACAATTCGACAACTTTGGGGCACTACTCATTTTGTACATACAATATTCTAAGATTAAAGTAAACTAGTTACCTACGCAATGCGTAGGATATAATATCAATAAAACACGTCTTCAAATTATAGGCTATTTAACGGGATTATTGCCACTTCCATAGACACCAGTGTATACTTTACAAACTATGAATGTTTTTGCTAGTACTTATCTGTATTAAAATGTCAGACAGAAACATAAAATAATAATTTTATGGCTGAAAACACTGAACAGTTGTGATATATGACAAGCGCTGAGCGTGTCTGGTTCTGGCTCAGTGCCAGTCAAAGCGCGAACGCAGATTTGAATTTAGTAGTTGATGACATGACGCACTAAACATTATAATCACACTGGTGTGATCGTACACTTTAAAAAGTGAAATCATCAAATGTCTGAGGGGCACGTTCCCCCTCGGTTTAAATGGGCATGACGCCTCTGCCTTCAAATATGCTTTAATCACGGCCGGGAGGACCAGTTTCAGAGAGAATCCCACCAGCAAAAAGAGTACAACAGTTTTTAGGAGCATGATAAAGGTGGCATGATTCATTACATAATTTTTCTCCAACGTGCATGGTTCTTCATATATACAATTCAGCAAGACCTTTTGTTACTTACTAGGTAAAAGAAAATCTGGATTTCTTGATTTCAGCTTGTTACTCAAGTCATGAGGTTATATATTTAGACAGCTGTCTAGTTTTGTTTCCCCTTTTGTTATATTTAGACATGATTCAGACACACTTTGGCCCAAGTGTTGGAGACATTTAAAAAGCATATAAATTAAATGTTAGTTATGATTAATCAAAAAAAAAAAAAATCCTTCAGAAGGATTATAGAAGCCAGAACAGGAGAAAATGTGTAATTTAATCATAATAATTTTGAACAATCAGCCTTACATGGTTTGCTCAGAAGAGGTCAGATATCAATACATACATGCAATACATGCGATATTGCAGAAGGTCCTACCGAATGATCAATTCCAGGATATTTGTATTTGATCTTCCCATACAAAGTGCACTTCATGTTTGCAGAGAGTATTTGCTTTGCAGTGGTTCAACTTGCTAAGTGTGTGTTACGACAGCACCACAACAGTTCCAGGGGTCCTAAGCTCACATTTGTCAATGTTTTGAAGCTGGAGTACATCACACACAGGAGAAAGACATTACACAACTCCCTCAAGTGGTTGTTGTCGCAAATAAAGTATTTTTTGTGATCTCAGATGTTGATTTTTTTTTTTTACATTGTATAAATAAATTCATACTCTAATTTCTAAAAAAAAATATTGAGAAAAATGAAAAATAATGACAAAAACTATGAAATGTTTAGGATTTACCAAATTCATAAGTTTGCAATACTGCCGTTAAAGCAATTTTCTTTTTTCTTCTCTTCACTTTTCTGTTTTTTTTTGTCTTTCACTTTTCACTCAAATTGTTGATGTTTGCCAATTATTTACTTTGTGGTGAATTTAAAAATAAACAGAAAAATGCAAAATGGGACCATTATCACTGGTGCTCAGACTCATTATACACTGATAAAAATGGTTCCCATTCAGTCAGTCACTCTCGACGCCACGTCGGAGTACCGACGAATAGGAATCTCGCTCGCGAGAGCCAATCTACTTCGAGTGAAACTAAACGAGCCAATGCACATTGGCATGCAATGATTGCACCAGGTGCTCATGCCACGCAGCGCGGGTATAAATGAGACACAGGTGTTTGCATCAAGTTAGCTTTTTGCTTCGGAGCCGAGTGGTAGATGGTTCAGCCAGATATCACTCTCTACTTCGCAGTCCTGACTGAAAAGAAGCCTGCCCTTTTGGAAGCGATCTCTTCAGTCGGTGTTGGTGTGATGGCACTGCAGCGGGTCGTGTGGTTCTTTGATCATCTCTCTTTCTCTTTTCTGAGCAAACACAAAGGCTGTTCTCACATCTGGTTCGGTGCGCTAGGTGGAGAGCGCTGAAAAGCCATTCTTACGGCTGGTAAGAGAGCGCCTTCGTGTGAGAGAGAGCGCGCACGTCAGGCTGCACTATCCCCTGACTGTGTCGCCGCGACCCCTCCCCCTGCGTGCTTCAGCACCAAGGAGAGCGTCCTTCTATTAGAGCAACACAGATAGGGCTTGCGTCCTTTTCAGAATGACATTCTATCTGTGTGTTTCTGGATGTGGTGGTTATCTGTCACCGAGGGATGGTCACAAGCGCTGTATCTCGTGTTTGGGCGTTCAGCACGCTGAGGCAGCGCTGGTGGATGACTCATGTTCTCGCTGCGGGAACATGACCATCTCGGAGTTGCGGTCGAGACTCCACCTCGCAAGGGGTGGAGTCCCCGTGCCTCTGCCTCGATCTAATCCTCCACAGAGGGTTACTTCAGGCAGTAGCGCGGGTGATCTGAGGATTACGGTGAGCGCGCTTCCCCCAGGGAACCAACCCCCGGGGAACCCTCACTCCTCCCGCACTTCGTAGAGCTGCCGTTGGAACGCGGTGGGCCACCCACGAGGTGTGTACCATCCGTATCCTTCGGGGCTCCTCTTGACGATCAGATGTCCATCGCTGCATCGGAGGGAGGGTCAGAAGTTTCTGGAGATGACGTGTCGGCGCAGGGGGCTCCTTTGGGAAGATCCGCTGTGCCCGATACGGATCCGGAAATGATGGCCATGCTTTCCCGGGCCGCTGAGAGAGTCGGGCTCATGTGGAACCCTTCACCGTGTCCCGAACCCTCAAGGCTGGACGATTGGTTTCTCGGGGTGGCCCGTGCTGGTTCTCAACGCCCCACCCCGGTTCCTTTCTTTCCGGAGGTGCATGACGAGCTCACTAGGTCATGGACGGCACCTTTCACTGCCCAAAACCGGCCCAGTGGCTCCTCCTCCCTCACCCTCAGAAGGGTTACACGCAGGTTCCTCCCGTGGAACGGGCCGTTGCCATGCAACTGTGCCCTAACTCCACTTCTAGGGGGAACCCGTGTCTCCCCTCCCGGGCCTGTAGGTACTCGTCCAATCTGATCGGAAAGGCCTACCAGGCTTGTGGGGAATGCTGCCTCCTCCTTACACGCTATGGCGTTGTTGCAGGTCCATCAGGCCTAGGCACTGAAGACCTTGCACGAGTGTGGTCACGATCCCGCAGTTCTCTAGGAACTGAGAACCGCAACGGACCTCGCGCTTCGTGCGACGAAGGTTACGGCGCGGGCAGTGGGTCGTGCGATGTCCACTATGGTGGTCCAGGAACGCCATCTCTGGCTGTGTCTGGCTGAAATGAGGGAAACCGACAAGATCAGGTTCCTTAATTCCCCCGTGTCCCAGACCGGCCTCTTCGGCGACGCGGTCCAGAACTTCGCCCAGCAGTTCACGGCCGCACAGAAGCAGACTGAGGCGATCAGTCACATCCTGCCACGCCGGACAGCTGCTGTCTCCACCCCGCCGCCGGCAGCGCCTCAGCCTGCCGCCTGCGTCTGCCTCCGCTCCCGCGTCGCAGCAGCAGCCTCCACCCAAGCGACGTCGTGGAGCCGGGCGTAAGCAGGCCTCTGCCAAGAGGGGTGGCAAGAGCAAGGGCAAGCGGCCCTGAAACGGGCGACCTGGAGATGGGGAGGACTGCTCTTCTGGAGACGGTGACCGCACCGCTCCATCCCCCGGAGGAGGGCCGGGTGGAGAATCTTGTGTTCCGTTTTGTTTCTGTTCCGTTCCCCAAATTTTCAATAAAAGAGCAGTTTCCCCTATCTCCGGGTCCCCAGGGGGCTCGGAGGGTTGTGGCCGGTCAAACCCCGGACCACACTCATCCTCCCCCTTCGCCAGCGGGCAGCAGTGGACGATCCCCTCACGGTCCTTCTGCCCACCTGTGGAATCAGGTAAGTGTTGCAATGCACACTCACACCTCGCTGCGGGCCGCCTCCACGAGACAGCCGCCCCAGCCCGGTACCTGCATTCCACCTCGCTGCCCCACGGTGGGTACGCCGGGGGTCCCTTTGGTCCCGCTTGCACGGTCTCTGCGAGCCTGGCTAGCGCTCCCCAGTCCGTCTCGCTGGCTCATTCGGACCATCAGGCTCGGCTATGCGATTCAGTTCGCCCGGCGCCCCCCCAGGTTCAAGGGCATCCGCTTCACTTCGGTGAACGCCGCAGACGCCCATGTCCTGCGTGCGGAGATCGCAGTCCTACTGGCAAAGGATGCGATAGAGCCGGTCCCTCCAGCCGATATGAAGACAGGCTTCTACAGCCCGTACTTCATTGTACCCAAGAAGACCGGTGGGTTACGGCCAATCTTGGACCTGCGAGTCTTGAATCTGAGCCTTCACAAGCTACCGTTCAAGATGCTCACGCAGAAACGCATCTTCGAATGCATCCGTCTCCAAGATTGGTTTGCAGCGATCGGCCTGAAGGACGCGTACTTTCATGTTTCGATTCTTCCTCGACACAGGCCGTTTCTGCGCTTTGCATTCGAGGGTCGAGCATATCAGTACAAAGTCCTGCCCTTCAGGCTGTCCCTGTCCCCCCGTGTCTTCACGAAAGTCACAGAGGTGGCCCTTGTGCCCATGAGAGAACAGGGCGTTCGCATCCTCAACTATCTCGACGACTGGCTCATTCTAGCACAGTCCAGGGATCAGTTGTGCGAACACAGGGACCTGGTGCTCAGACACCTCTGCCAGTTGGGTCTTCGGGTCAACTGGGAGAAGAGCAAACTCGCCCCCGTGCAGAGGATCTCTTTTCTCGGTATGGAGTTAGATTCGGTCGGACGAACAGCGCGCCTCACAGAGGAGCGCGTCCAGTCAATGCTGAACTGCCTGAATACGTTTCAAGGCAGGATGGCAGTTCCACTGAAACAATTTCAGAGGCTCCTGGGGCATATGGCAGCCACAGCAGCAGTAACACCGCTAGGCTTGCTTCATATGAGACCGCTTCAGCATTGGCTAAACGGCCGAGTCCCGAGATGGGAGTGGCAACGCGGCACTCACCGGGTGAGCATCACACCGGCCTGCCGCCAATCCTTCAGCCCATGGTCAGACCCCTCGTTCCTTCGGGCCGGAGTGCCGCTGGAACAGGTGTCCAGGCATGCTGCGGTCTTCACGGATGCCTCTGCCATGGGCTGGGGAGCCACGTACAACGGGCATGCAGTGTCAGGGGTTTGGACGGGCCCGCACCTGCATTGGCACATCAACTGCCTCGAGTTGCTAGCAGTGCATCTCGCTCTGAGCCGCCTCAAAAGGCTGCTACGGGGCAAAGATGTACTGGTCCGCACGGACAACACCGCGACTGTTGTGTATATCAACCGACAAGCTGGTCTACGCTCCCGTCGCATGTTGCAACTCGCCCGCCATCTCCTCCTCTAGAGTCAGAAGTGTCTGAGGTCGCTTCGGGCCATTCATGTCCCTGGTGTGAGCAACCGTGTGGCCGACGAGCTTTCACGAGCTGCGCTCCCAGGGGAATGGCGACTCCACCCCCAGGTGGTTCAGCTGATTTGGAGACAGTTCGGGGCGGCACAGGTCGACCTGTTTGCCTCCCCAGAAACGTCCCACTGCCAGTGGTTCTATTCGCTGACCGAGGGTACACTCGGCACGGATGCACTTGCGCACAGCTGGCCCCAGGGGCTGCGCAAATATGCGTTTCCCCCAGTGAGCCTACTTGCACAGACACTGTGCAAGGTCAGGGAGGACGAGGAGCAGGTCCTGTTGGTGGCGCCTTACTGGCCCAACCGGTCCTGGTTCCCAGAACTTATGCTCCTGGCGACAGCCCCTCCTTGGCCGATTCCTCTGAGGAAGGACCTTCTGACTCAGAGACGGGGCACCCTGTGGCACCCGCGTCCAGATCTGTGGAAGCTTCATGTCTGGCCCCTGGACGGGACGCGGAGGTTCTAGGTGACTTACCCCAAGAGGTAGTTAACACCATCACTTCGGCACGAGCACTGTCTACAAGACAGGCTTATGCTTTGAAGTGGAACCTGTTCGTCGAGTGGTGTTCTTCTCGCCGAGAAGACCCCCGAAGATGTTAGATCGCGTCTGTGCTTTCCTTCCTGCAACGAGGGTTGGAGCGTAGGCTGTCGCCCTCCACCCTCAAGGTCTATGTTGCTGCAATATCTGCCTATCACGACCACGTAGAAGGTAAGACAGTTGGGAAGCACGACCTGGTCGTCAGGTTCCTCAGGGGGGCGAGACGGTTAAATCCTCCTCGACCCCCCTCCATACCCTCTTGGGATCTTGCTCTGGTGCTCCGAGCACTTCAGAATGCCCCATTTGAGCCCTTGCGGTCAGCAGAGCTTAAGATTCTGTCTATGAAGACTTTGCTGTTGGCCGCACTGGCCTCCATCAAGAGGGTAGGGGACCTGCAGGCATTTTCGGTCGACAAATCGTGCCTAGAGTTCGGGCCGGGTGACACCCACGTGGTACTGAGACCCCGGCCTGGCTATGTGCCTAAGGTTCCTACCACTCCCTTCAGGGACCAGGTGGTGAACCTGCAAGCGCTGCCCCTGGAGGAGGCAGACCCAGCCCTAGCTTTGCTCTGTCCCGTCCGCTCTCTGCGGATCTACGTGGATAGAACTCAAAGCTTCAGGACCTCAGATCAGCTCTTTGTCTGTCACGGAGGCCAGCAGAAGGGAAAGGCTGTCTCCAAGCAGAGGATGGCCCACTGGATAGTGGATGCCATCACCTTGGCTTACCAAGCACAAGGTGTGCCCTGTCCGCTCAGGGTGCGAGCACACTCTACTAGAAGTGTTGCATCCTCCTGGGCGCTGGCACGTGGCGCCTCGCTGTCAGACATCTGTAGAGCTGCGGGCTGGGCTACACCCAACACGTTCGCTAGATTCTATAGTCTACGTGTAGAGCCAGTGTCCTCCTGTGTTCTCGCCTCAAACGGGTAGAAGCACTGAGAGGCCCTGGCTCTTGTCGGCTTGCTGTGCCCCGGTGTTTTTATTCTCCAGAAGCAAACTCTGTCGAGTCCTCCATCTCCCTCGGTGCCGGACATGGCGGAACGTCTGGCATCAGGCCCCTTGCCGCTGAATCCTTGAGAACCGGCACTGGGCTGGGGATATATGAGTGACCCTGCGGGGATCCCATATATTTTTCCACGGTCGCTCCTACGGGAAGTTCGTGTCTTTCCCTGGGAGAGCCTTCCCGTCACTGGGACTGAGCCCCCTCTCTCCATTGTGGGCTACGGCTCAGCATTGTACTCCACATAACTCCTTCGGGGTACGATGTGGGCTCCGCAGCGTTCCCCTCACTAGGGCACGCTTTCCCAGTGTTATCCAATAGTCACTGAACGGGTCATGCGGAACAGCAGTGATGGACTTCTCTGTGTGAGCCCCGTCTCATCAGGTAAGAGAGCTGGAGGCTCACACGGGGCACTGGACGGGGGCAGAGCACTGGAGTGTGGCATGAGCACCTGGTGCAATCATTGCATGCCAATGTGCATTGGCTCGTTTAGTTTCACTCGAAGTAGATTGGCTCTCGCGAGCGAGATTCCTATTCGTCGGTACTCCGACGTGGCGTCTCTGTTCTCTCCTTCAGGGAACGAGGGTTACATACATAACCGAGACGTTTTAAATACTACATGTGATTTCTACATGAAAAGGTTAGTTCAGGCAAGAAAAAAAAAAACTCAATTCAAGCTTGTAGAAATTAAAACATAAATATCAACGTTATAAAATTAAGTAACTTTTTCTGATACTGGTGTTCCCATCATGCACTGGGGCTTGTATAATTAATAAGATCGATTTTCGCTGTTTTCCAGCTCTAATTACACTGTTTTATCATTGCTTTTGTTGTTAGATTTAGTAACTCAGCATTTTGTGACCTTAGAGTTGTTCAACTCAAAATGACACATTCATACTCAAAAACGATCCATCGA
Organism: Rhinogobio ventralis; assembly: GCA_039654625.1. Taxonomy (NCBI): domain Eukaryota; kingdom Metazoa; phylum Chordata; class Actinopteri; order Cypriniformes; family Gobionidae; genus Rhinogobio; species Rhinogobio ventralis. The sequence continues at coordinate 16,249,483 of CM077217.1, read as the reverse complement.
ATGTTATCGTCATTGTGTAACGAGAACTGAGGTCTTTGTGTTCAGGTGCCGTTATGTAGATATGGTCTTCACAATATCTACTGTATTATTTACTTAGATGTTTCTAAGTAAAGCATACACTTTAAAAGTGTGGTTTAATTCAGTGTTATATTTTGACTAAAAAGTTGAAATTTCCTTTGCAATACTAAGTAGAAATTAGTTACAATTACTTGTGCGTGCAAAAGAAAAATTAAGTAAATTTTACTTATTGTTTTTTCAGTGTATTTCTGTTTTATTGTTGTTGTTTGGACAAAACAGACTTTTTCACATATACATTTCACATCCCAAATAAACATCATTCAGCACACAAAAGTCCTGCCCAGAACTGGCAAATATTAACTAGGGTAAAGACCTTGTTTGGTGAGTTTGTTCTTCATCTCCTAGAGTGAACAAACTAACAGATTGGGGAAAATGAGATCAAGTTTTGCTATTTTATGTGTTTGGATATGCTTAAGTGTTGATGCATTAACACCGAATGGTAAGGCATTTCATTTTTAAATGAATAACAAAGAATAACATACAAAAATGATAGCAATGATGGCATCTTATAACTGTCCAGAAGGTTGCTCTGAGATCCCAGAGGTGGAGAATGCAGATGTTTCTCAAAACTCAAGGAAAGACAACTACTCTAATGGTGATAAACTTGACTACAATTGCAAACAAGGCTATACAAGTCCACAAAAAATCTCCTACATATGTGTGGAGAATAAGTGGACTAAATGGCGTGATGTAAAATGTTCACGTAGGTATACAAGACACACATTCAAAGTTTAGAAATCAGTGGACTGCTATTCTTTTAAATCTTGTTATATGCATTCAACATACTTAAAGTAAATTCTTATGCAATTCCATTGGACTTCATAAGCTGAATTCTTAGAACTCTGAATTGTATCTTTTGTTTCTGATTCACAATCAGTCAAACGCTGTGAGCTGCCGGAAGATATTCCAAATGGTCAATACACTATTGTGAGTGGTGGCAATTTTGTTTTTGGAACGACCATCAAGTATATCTGCAGAGATGGGTAAGTATGTAAGTTTAAATTCAGACAGAACTATTTGAAAAAAAAAAATCTTATAGATATATTTGTCAAGCTACCAGATGAGTCAAACTGACACCAGAACATGTCGAAATGGTGGATGGGACAATCATTTACCTGCATGTGAAGGTACTGAAAAAGTCACATACACTTAAAAATCAAGGGTCCAAAAGTGGGTTTTCATAAGGGTGAATTTAGTGTAAAGGGTGCATTTAGGCCTTTGCTTTTTTGACTTCACACAAAAATACAGGTGACATCAGATTGTTGTCTTTATATTTTGAATATCCTAAATTATTTGTAACTGTTTAAGTGGCTGGGCGGCCTGATATAACTGCTTTGGTGCTTGGGGATTTTGCAGTCTGAGGTCCTGAAAACTAGACTTTTTCTTTTTTTAGAGATATCGTGTGTCCCAGAAAACACAGAGAAAAACATCACAGTGGAGGGACTCCCTGATTATGATGAATTAGTCAGATCTGGACACAGGTTGACATTTTTGTGTGATTATGGGCTGATCTTAGAAGGACCGAAACAAATCACCTGCCAGTCGAATGGACAATGGAGCAGCCCATTTCCTAAATGTGTAGGTAAGGCTGCAAAGGGTATATTCAAATGTAATATAACAAAAGACATAATTCGTATTTTTGTATAAATAAATTAATAAATAACACTCTATATATGGTCTTGACCAGGACCACACCCCTAAATGCATTGAAGCAACTGCCATGTGATTGGTTGATTAGATAATTGCATTAATGAGAAATTGAACAGGTGTTCCTAATAATCCTTTAGGTGAGTGTAAAGTATAAATGCTTCTCTGTGGATAAATATGTGATCAAATGTCTGCTTTCTCTAGAGGCAACATGTCCTCTAAACACAACAGTGGAAGACTTAACAATTGAGCGATTCCCTGATATTGAGGGTCCTGTCAAACCTGAACACAAGTTAATATTTTCATGCAATGGACAGGGGCTGAAATTAATAGGACAGAGTGAAATCAGCTGTCAATCAAATGGAGAATGGAGCAGCCCTTTTCCTAAATGTGAAGGTAAGGCCACAGATGGTAAAGCCTCAGATTGGACAAAGATAGATCTGATATTCACATGGAGGATGATTGATTGATCAGATCTTTCTGTTCTTTAGAGGTAATGTGTGTCGCAAACCTGAAAGCAAACATGATATCAGACATAACTAAAGACGGACACCCGGGGCCTGAGGTTTCAATCAGACCTGGACACACGATAACTCTTTCATGTGTTGGGAGGGGATTGAAATTACAAGGACAGAGAAAAATCACCTGCAGGCAAAATGGAGAATGGAACGTCCCATTCCCTAAATGTGTAGGAGGTAAGATTCACAGGTTTACTAATTGAGTTGTATTATTATTATTGAGAAACAGTGTTTTCAAGCATCACTACTGATTTTCAGCCCGCTTTATACTGTTACAATGTCTGTAGTATTTGTAAATGAACAATGTTTACTCTTTCACCGTTTTACCTGGACAGAGAAATTCCCTTTCAGTCAGCTGGATGACGATAAATGCTCCAAAGCTTTTGTGAAAAATGTGAAAATACAATCTGTAGTTTTTTATCCCCGCCCACAAACAGTCGGATCGGAAGAGGGTTATTAACAGAACAGCTATTGTGAGAGCAGATTTATATCTGAAATTTGTATTGTATGTTGTCTACTTTTTAAACAGCATTATGGTAAAAATGGAACAATATGGCAACAGCTACTCTAGATTCTTGCACCTGAGAACAATAAAAATCAACACCATTGTGACTAAAAGTTTGCTAAGAAGTATTTCCCTACTAAAGCAAGGCTGTATTTGACTTTGCTCAAACCTATCCAATAGGCAGTGCTGGGTAGTAACTGATTACACGTAATTTGGATTACATAATCAGATTCCATAAATTAATTACTTGTAATTAGATTATATTACATTTTAAAATACTCGTAATCAGACAATGGCAGTAAATTATTCATCATTCATTGATTCTCCCTACTACTTCTTTTTTATCTTTTACATTTTCCTTTCTAAAAAAACACCTTATAGCCTACGTTCAGAATACAGGGATTTACCAACTTTTTTGTCAGCTGAACCTCTTTGACCTAATATATTTACTTGAAGTACCCCTGAGATTTTTAGTTAATAAGTTAGGTCAATAGCAGAATTAAGTTCACAGTTCTGTGATGTCAGTTTATGGTCACATAACATGCAGGTAAACTTTTTTTAAATCTATTAAGTATTATATTTTAAAATTTGTTAAATTTAAAATTTTTATAATATATTTACTGAATAGCTTTTCATTAAACTCACAAACTCCCCTGCAGTTCCATCACAAACCCCAGTCTGGGAAACCCTGACAAAACGTAATATTTAATGCACTTCATGTTGTTAATAAAGCATGGAATATATTTTATTTCTCTTTGCATTTTTATGGTCAATATGGTACAAGATTATTCTATTCAAATCAATGCAATAAACGAGTTAGGTCAAAAGCAATCAAAAAGTAGTCTGATTATATTACCTTAATTGTGTAATATAATAGATGTTACTAACTACAATTTTTGTCATGTAATTTGGAATCAGTAACACACCGACTACAATTTACAATTTAGACTACAACAAGTAATCTACCCAGCTCAATAAGAGCAGACTGGTCTTGGACGGCAACATGCCCAGTGCATTATGGGCCTCAAAGTTTTCCTATACCTATTTGGCAAAAGGAAAGACAACAGCCCCCTTTTCTCTGTTTTCTCTAGTCAGGTATCACCAGTTTTAACAAAGATTTTGCCTTTCTACCACAAAGGCAGCTTTATTGAAAGCCATTTTGCCAGCAGAGAATTACATGCTCATTAAATGCTATATTAATAATAGTAATTCATCAGCGACCACTCAAAACAGCCTAGCAACAGCATACCCTAGCTCCATGGCGGCAAGTTTAGCATGGATAAATGCAACTTTTTTTATTTTATTTGATTTATTATGCACACCAGAAAACGTGGAGGGAAGCGCTTTTGAATACCAACATTTTTGGGGACGGACACGGACACGTTTACTTACTGGAGTAGCATTTTTCTCCATCTCTAGTAAGATATCAGTCATGATTAGGGCAGCACGATATAGCGTCTTAGCATCAATATCGCAATGTGTACTGTATATGTATAGGAATCTTAGTTTGTCGGTTCCGGTTCAGGAAGCATGTGTTTCGCGGATTAATTGGTAAAGTGTACCTATCATAGAGTGAAAGTTTTTCATTTGCATGTGTATTTAAGTCCTGGCAGTTTAAACATCAAGCATAAGAACAAGACTGTAACTTGCGCACTGTTTTATGTGCATAGACAGCACGTCACCGATGAATTCAGCTCTCTTTCTCTTATTTTGAGCTTGAATGACACATGCATACAAAATTAAGTCAGAATGCCTGTCTTAGCAAGTATCCTCATAAACACATAAATATAATATAAATACGACATATAAATACGGTTATATGTCGTAAACAATTGAGAGAGAAAACCGGATGAGTCTCATTTGATATGTGCATTTGTCTTAAAGGGACAGCAGCCTAATATACCTGCAGCTGTTTGTCACCACCAATTTTAATCAAACAACAAATGACAAAGAGAACAAAAGTAAAGTGTGAGCACCAAGCAGCATCTCCAGGTGCTCCCTTGAGAACCAGACCAAAAAAGTTATATGCACCTCTGCTTATATTCTCATATTCATAATGGGCATTACATTAAAAACATGTTCTGTTGTTTAAGGCTGTAAAAGAGGCATGTGGCTGATATTGAGATTTATTAATGCCACATTTACTTGATCTAAAAACAGTCTAAAAAATGTCTTTGCCTTTAGGGAAATGTGGGCGACCACCACACGTGAGCTTTGCAGATACAACAGAAATTACAAATCCTGAATACAATTCAGGGGAGAGAGTTGAATACATCTGCTTTAATAAATACACACTGGTTGAGCGTCAACCCTACTCCAAATACTTGACCTGTGAACACGGTGAATGGAGAGGGAATATTAAGTGTTTAAGTAAGTATGAACAGCTACACCATATACATCAATTACATGTGAGGCTTTTCTCACTGTATTTTTTATTTTTTTTTTAAGTTTGATGTAATCTTGTAGTTGAAGTTGTAGTTCTGGTTCTGATTAATCAATGAATGTATATTGTAACACTGACAGTGAGATGTGTTTGTTTCAGAGCCCTGTACAGTGACGGTGGAGGAAATGGATAAAAGAGGTATACAGCTGAAGTGGGGCGGACGGCAAAAGATATTCTCACCACATGGGGATAGAATCACCTTTGCATGTCAGTGGAGAAAATATTTAAAAGTCAATGACCTAATACAAACATGTATTGATGGAGAGATGATTTTGCCTGAGTGTGTGTGACAAGGAGAATAAAACATCACTGATGCATCAGCTCTAATAATGAGCCAAAACAAATCAAAATAAAAAAAAATTCCTAATACAATCTCTCTATTTGTGACTTATTCCAAGTAAAACAAAAAAATGATAAAAGCAACATGTTTAAAAATGTGCATGTATAAAAATGACATTGATTAATTTAATGCCAGCTAAGTGATCATATGTGTATTGTACAATAAAAACATTTCCAAAAAAGATTCAATCAACTCTTTTCAGACTCTTTAAACTAAAGAGTACATTTTGGTCACAAATAGAATTAAATAAATTAAATTGCAAAACTTCAGCTAATATTAGCGCACAAACAGAACAAATTACAGTTATGTGCTGTTTAAGCACAGAAAATTGTGGTGAGCCTTTTTGCATTCAAACTCAATATTTCAAGTCGGCAAGTTTAATTGGAATGTAAACTTGTGCAGTGCATCTCGAATTATTGTCTAAAGCAATGCAAAAATACAGTTCTCGTCCTTAAATAAAAGAACACTGTCAAGTTCTCAACAAATCATTGGTGGGAGTGGCTGATGGGGCAGAGGGAAGGGACGGTTGCCTTTATATACACTACACAGACTTCAAAGATTCATATCGCAACCGGTCTTAAGAGTGTTCATGAATATATCTTTTGGGAAACAGGTCAGAATTTTTTTTTTTTATCCATGCTATGTTTAATACTAAAGAATTCTTTGCATTGATTTGTTTAAAATAAGGAAAGTGTAGTTCTTTAAATACTCCATGTTCAGCCTTGTAAACTGTACTAAGCAATCTGTCATGTTTTACAGCTTAAAATGAAATATTCTAAGATATTTCTCTTTCTTCTATTAACAACCGTGGATGTCTCAACAAATGCTCAAGGTAACACAACAATATAAAAAATAGCTAAAGCATGTTTTATATGTTGTACAAAAAATAATATTTTTTTTTATAAACAAATAACTTTTTGTTCATTTTCCATAAAATCCAAATGTGGATTAAAATTGAAATTGATTATAAAACTGAAGTGAAATTATAAAACAAGAGTATCATTGATTTTATTAGTAGTATACTAGCATGGCATACACCCTAATTAGGGTACTTCAAATATACACTCCAGTATGGTTTTGATGTCTTAGAGCATTTTTTCCTCCTTTTCATGCCTTTGGTTAATATCAGATGCTATTAAACTGTTCTTTATTCCAGTAAACTACTATCTTTTTTATATTGAATGAATTGTATTTCTTCTTCTGCAGAAGTTACATGTGAGGGCGAACAACTCATCAATGTTGACATTTTAATTGGACATCCAGGTATCGTTTCACCTTATAAACCTGGACATATCTTAGTTTTCCGATGCACAGATGTGAACCTGAAGATGTACGGCCAACGAACAATTGAATGCCTGTCAAATGGAAAATGGGATAACCCATATCCAAAATGTGGAGGTATGAAGAGATACTGCAGTAATATATTTGAGTAAAATATTTAAAGGTTTGTTTTTACACATATAATGTTAAAAAAATATCAAAATTTTGATTTATACAAAAAACGTAATGTGTTATTCTATGCTTGATTGATTAAAACATCAACCATTCAATACATACACACATGAACTCTGTCTCAAACTGGCAAATATCTTTTAAAGATTTTGATTGCTGTCTTGCTTTAACTTAGTGTGAGTTAATTAACAACTAACAAAGCTTCAGTCTACACTACACAGCGAAAATTTAAAATTTGAGATGCTAGTGCAATTTGGAAATTTACTAGACATTGTGGTTGTTGGGCAAAGTTAATTTTGTGAACTAATATGACTTTCACCTCTAAAAGACATTTTGAAAGTCGACATTGTATATTAAAACATATGACCTAAATTCTTATGAATAGATAAGTCCAGATGGAGAACACTGCAGTGAACTTGTCCTCTAAAAACAATAGTGGAAGACTGAAATTGAGGGTCCAGTCAAACCTGGACGCACACAAGGATTTTTTCTTGGTACTGAAGCTTCCAGTACACATATACAAATACAAATACAACAAGAAACATAGTAATAAAAGTTCTAAGAATAAAAATATGAAAATAGTATAAAAGTATAAGGTCACAATTAGCTTTAGTCATAATAAACATTTATAGATTATGAACATATTTACAATATTTTGAATAGTATAAATACATTTAAATATCACCTGAGTTTAGAAGATATTCCACTAAACAGTGGGAGTTTTGCACTTACAGGCATATGCCTTGGGGGGTATTTAACTGTTCAAAAGGGAAATGGCCTGTGGGAAGAAACTGTTCCTGTGCCTAGATGTTCTAGTGGCCAGTGATCTGAGTCGCCGTCTTGACGGTAACAGCTCAAACAGGTGGTGTCCAGGGTGAGTGGAGTCTGTGATGATTTTACCTGCTCCCTTCCTCACTCTGGAAGAGTACAGGTCCTGGAGGGTTGGCAGGGGGGCACCAATAATCCTCTCCACTGTACGTTGTAGTCTCCTGATATCTGATTTGGTAGCTGAACCAAACCAGACAATGATGGAAGTGCATAAAACAGACTCAATGACAGCTGAGTAGAACTGAATCAGCAGCTCCTGTGGCAGGTTGAACTTCCTCAGCTGGCGAAGGAAGTACAGTCTCTGCTGGGCCTTTTTCACAGTGGAGTCAATGTGATTGTCCCACTTCAGGTCCTAAGACATGGTAGTGCCCAGGAACCTGAATGACTCCACTGCTTCCACAGTGCTGTTCATGATGGTGAGTGGGGGGAGTGCTGGGCTGTTCCTCCTGAAGTCCACTATCATCTCCACAGTTTTGAGCGTGTTAAGCTCAAGGTTTTTATAACTGCACCAGACAGCCAGCTGTTCAACCTCCAGTCTGTAAGCAGAGTCGTTGCCGTTTTTGATGAGGCCGATGACAGTGGTGTCGTCTGCAAAATGTAAGAGCTTGACAGAGGGGTCTTTAGAATTGCAGTCATTGGTGTACAGGGAGAAGAGCTGTGGGGAGAGAACTCACCCCTGGGGGCACCAGTGCTAATAGTGAGAGTCTTGGATGTGAGTTTCCCCAGTCAGCTGCTGCCGGTCTGTCAGGAAACTGGTGATCCACTGACAGATTGAGGATGGCATGGAGAGCTGGGTCAGTTTGGCTGTGAGAAGATCAGGCATGATGGTATTTAAGGCCGAACTGAAGTCCACAAATAAGATCCTTGCATAAGTCCCAGGTCTGTCGAGATGTTGCAGGGTATAATGCAGTCCCATGTTGACTGCATCATCCACAGACCTGTTTGCTCTGTAGGAAAATTGAAGAGAATCCAGCAAGGGTCCAGTGATGTCCTTCAGGTGGGCCAACACCAGTCTTTCAAACGACTTCATGACCACAGACGTGAGAGCAACAGGTCTGTAGTCATTAAGTCCAGTGATTTTGTCGCCTCACGTCCGTGCAAAAAAAGCTGCACTTGAACTGCAGCCGACCGTCAACTTTACTATTATTCTCGTGCACTGGCTCATTCACTAAGCTGAACAGCCAATCAGAGTTCTCTCTCTCACAGACGGCCCTCTCTCTTCTACGCCGGTCGGCCAACACTCAAAAACAGCCCAAAGAGTCCTATTTCCTAAATGTGTAAGAGGTAAGGTCACATTAGATAAAAAGCATTTAAATGGTTGTCAGTATTTGTAGTGATATGTAGCAACTCATAATATAATAACTGCACATAATGTAAAAACGGCACATAATGTAATACGTATTACAATATTATTGTAATAAAATGTTTATAATGTAATCATTTTCTCAAAACGTAATGAAATCTTGAGCTCTTAATGTAATAAAAAAAATTATATTATGAGAAATTTATTATAAACTCACCAAAAACATAAAAAATGTTAGCATTCCCTTATTTTTAAAAATCTAAATCCAGTCTTAAACTATACCCGCAAAATGCAACAGATTTAAATATACATGCAATTTATTATTGTTATTCATTATTATTATATTTTTTTTATAAAGCAAAGCATTGGTATTCTTTTACAGTACATTTTAAAATCTAAATCCAGTCTTAACCTGCCTACAAAATCCACCAGATTACTGATACTACTAGTAGTCGTAGTTAAAAGGTGCAAAAGTTCTGATTTTATTTTTCTTTCTTTTTTTAACAGTTTTAGCAGGGGTGTGTGGACTTTTTATAACCACTGTATGATTGTAAGCTGTACTGTATTTTTCAACATGCCCTCAGATGTACATTCAGGCTTTGTTTTGCTGTAACTTGTTTTAAAGTGAAGAAATGTTTGCTTAATTTGCACTCTGTGCTGCCATTGGCTGAAGCAGATAACATGATCTATCACACACACACACGTCCGGTTCACTATCTTTGTGTGGACTCTCCATAGGCGTAATGGTTTTTATACTGTACAAACTGATACTGTTATTTATGTTTTAAAAGCTATTACAATAATGAAAATATGACATGTTTTTTGGTGAGCTCAACAGTGGCGTAGCCACGAGTGGGCATGGGTGGGCCTAGACCCCCTCATTTACATGAACTGTTACATGATTTATGTATAACGAGTGGTTCCTACATTATTACGGGCAGTACAGTAATCAAATTATGTTATCAAGAAGTTTTCTGTCCTCAAACATCCGAAGCGCGTGCCCTGAAAGCTGCCTCAGACAGCGAGCGAATAGCCTATTGAATTGTCCTCTTGAGCTTTAACGGACAAATTCACACAAAATTATGTCAAAATGCCGTATAGGCAAGTATCCTTGTGAAATATAGTCGGTTATGTCTTAAGTGAACTTAAACAGTTGAAAAGAAAACGTGTTTGTACCAGTATGTTGGATACGAGCAGATAACTGCTGTATTTTTCCTCAATGTTAATCTAACAACAAAAGACAAAATCACTCACTGCTCTTGACTGGTTGAGCCCTGCTGGAGCAGCTTTAAATATTCACTGTGCTATTAAATTAAGGATAAAATATGATAGAGCAATAATATGAACAGTGAAATTAACAGCTCCAATACATTTTAACAGGCATAATTAGGCATGAAAATAACTGAAGGAAATACAGTATCTATTTGCAACGCATTTGATTCATACATACAAATATTAGTAATAGATTAAAAATGCAATGAAAAAATATTATATTAGGGCTGTCACCGTTAACGCGCTAACGCATGCAATTAATTTAAATTCATTTACGCGTTAAAATAATTTAAGGCAATTAACGAAAATAAATTACAGAAGCAAGTGAAGCTGCGTCATTAACATAATTTTCGTCACGCAGTTAGATGATCTTAGAAGTCGGGAGTTTATCACAATCACACTGAGCATCTACAGCACCTGTAACCCTGGTAGAAGGAAATTTCCATTCTAACTCTTTAACCCAATTCTGCTTCTGTATTTGTGATCAGGGAATTTTAAGCTATTAAACTCTGGGAAAGTTTTCAGTGATCCAGTTATCAAAATCATTCAAACAGTCCAAAACACCTCTAATGTAAAGAAGCCCGGACTACATCAGACAAATCAGAGAGAATATAGACTCACATTGCGTTTTTAGTGAATTATTCATTCCAGTGTGTGCGATTGTCGATTGTTTCTGAAGAGCGCAGTTTAGGTGACGTACAGGAGTCGTACAGTAAGCGTGTGAGAGTGTTATATTGATACACAAAGAACAAACGTGTATGTGCACGCTCTCGATCACTGATCGCACACTGCATTCATATACAGACACAGTTAATTCGCATTGTTTCCACACACACTTGGGAAGGATAATGTTTGATTTGTCATGTGTATGTTGGTGTTTAGTAATCGTAGGTTTATGCAGTCAAAGCGGTTGATTTAGGAGTTTTTGGCGTCTCCGTATGGTCCTGTTCAGTATCGCAGCTTCACGTCTAAAATGAAAACAATGCCTTAGTTGTTACTCTGTACACATATATCGTATGTACAGACTTTGGCCGTGGAGCGTGGGCGGACCTGGACCTTGGAGCGTGGGCGGACCTAGACCGTAGAGTGTGGGTGGACCTGGACCGTGTAGCGTGGGCGGACCTGGACCGTGGAGCATGGGTGGATCTGGATCGTGGAGCGTGGGCGGACATGGACCTTGGAGCGTGGGCAGACCTTGGCCGTGGAGCGTGGGCGGACCTGGACCTTGGAGCGTGGGCGGACCTGGACCGTGTAGCGTGGGCGGACCTGGACCGTGTAGCGTGGGCGGACCTGGACCGTGGAGCGTGGGCGGACCTGGACCGTGGAGCGTGGGCGGATCTGGACCGTGGAGCGTGGGCGGATCAGGATCGTGGAGCGTGGGCGGATCTGGATCGTGGCGCGTGGGCAGATCAGGATCATGAAGCATAGGCGGATCTGGATCATGGAGCATAGGCAGATCTGGATCATGGAGCGTGAGCAGACCTGGACCGTGGAGCTTTCAGGGAGCCATGGAGGCTAAGGCAGTTCTTGGAGCCATGGAGGCTCAGGCAGTTCTTGGAGCCATGGAGGCTCAGGCAATTCTTGGAGCCATGGCGGTACAGGCAGTTCTTGGAGCCATGGCGGTACAGGCAGTTCATGAGGCCACAGAGGCACAGCCTTAGTGGCCTTCTCAAGGTACCCTCTGCCCCCTCCCAAAATCTTCTTGCTTGGCTCTGGACGTGGACATGAGACGTCGCTTGGCTCTGGACGTGGACATGAGACGTCGCTTGGCTCTGGATGTGGACAGGCTGTGGCAGGGCAGGCATAATGTGAACAAAATCAGGCTTGGCAGGCATGACGTGAACGAGATCAGGCCTGGCAGCCATGACGTAAACGAGACCAGCCGTGGTAGGCATGATGTGGACAAAATCAGGCGTGGCAGGCATGACGTGGACGAAATCAGGCGTGGCAGGCACTGTGGGGCTCCTCGTCCACCAAACCCACAGTAAATGAGGAACCACTCAATTGAAGGGCATAATCGATATATCCCTCCAGGGACCAGTGGATTTTCCCTCCTGGCAGCCGGGAGCATAAGGGCTCATTTAGCCCAAATCTAAAAATGTCCTTGAGCGCCATGTCATTAAAACCTACAAGATGACACAGTCCACAGAAGTCCTGGACGTAGTCCTCAATGTGACGGTTGCCTTGGCGAAGGCGCAGGAGGCGAGAAACTGCTGGGTTCATAGTTTGGTGGTTGAGTATTCTGTAACGTGGAAGTCCACTGGAGGGAAGTTTGCTGAACCCAAGTGCAGTTTTATTGAGAAAGCAAAAGGTGAACAAAACAAAGACTAGGACTCGACTTGAAAACAGACTTGACTTGAAAAACAGACTTGACTTGAAAAACAGACTTGACTAGAGACACTCACCAACTGTGGTTACAGGGAACAATACTCGACCAGGACACATGGAAAACATGAGGGCTTAAATACACAGACTAATGACTAACAAGACACACCTGAAAACAATCAGGACAATGAACCAGTGACAGAACTGATAACACATTGGATGACGCTAAATGCTCCAAGGCTTTTGTGAAAACTACATTGTATTTTTGTATTGTATTTCCGCATTTTTTTATCCCCGCCCACAAACAGTCGGATCGGAAGAGGGTTATTAACAGAACAGCTATTGTGAGAGCAGATATCTGAAATTTTTATTGTATGTTTTCTACTTTTTAAACAGCATTATAGTAAAAATGGAACAATATGGAAACAGCTTTCTGTACATGACAGTGTATTCCTTCAGGGGGTTGGACAGAAATTATGGAACAGTCTTTTAGTTTTTCGCCTCCGTTTGTCCTTAAACACTGGTTCGTAGTCATCCCGTTTGAAAGGGAGACTACAGACATGGAGGTTTTTCAGATTTCTGTCACTGTGTTCCCTCCATATTTATGATTCTCTGCAGCTTTTAGCCACTGCCTAGATCACCCAGGCAACCCAGATCTCTTTAAATCCATTTTTTTCAAGCATTTTATTTTATTTTATTTAAACAAATGTCTTTGTCCTCAGGGAAATGTGGGCCACCACCAAGCATAGAATCTGCAGATACAATAGAAATGACAAAATATGAATACAATTCAGGGGAGAGAGTTGAATACATCTGCTTTAATAAATACACACTGGATCAGCGTCACCCCTACTCCAAATACTTGACCTGTGAACACGGTGAATGGAGAGGGAATATTAAGTGTTTAAGTAAGTATGAACATCTACACCTTATACATCAAATACATGTGAGGCTTTTCTTATTGTATTTTTAATTTTTTTTTTTGTAAGTTTGATGTAATCTTGTAGTTGAAGTTGTAGTTCTTGTTTTGATGAATCAATGAATGTATATTGTAACACTGATAGTGATGAGATGTTGTGTTTGTTTCAGAGCCCTGTACAGTGACGGTGGAGGAAATGGATAAAAGAGGTATACAGCTGCGGTGGGCTGGACGGCAAAAGATATTCTCATCACATGAGGATAGAATCAGCTTTGCATGTCATCGGGGAAAACGTTTAATAGTCAATGACCTAATACAAACATGTAATGATGGAGAGATGATTTTGCCTGAGTGTGAGTGACAAGGAGAATAAAACATCACTGATGCATCAGCTGTACTAATAAGCAAATAAAAAGCCAATAAAAACCTTTTTTTTTCCTAATTCAGTATTGTCTGTTTGGAATTTCTTGCCAGAAAAATACTAAAATTAGCATGTTTAAGATGTGCATGTATAAAAACAATATTAACCCTTTGAACCTAGTACTTCTGCATGTATTTTTACTCATTAAACAACTTTTTATTACTACTTAATCTTTAAGAGACTTAAACGAAACAGCCCTGGTCACATAAGTATTTATAGCAGCCATGTAAAATGTTCACAATAAAAAAAAAATCAAGACAGAGTGAAATCATCTGCCAATCAACATGGAGAATGGAGCAGCCCTTTTCCTAAATGTGAAGGTAAGGACATAGAAAGTATAAGCTTTTGATTTTAAAAAGATTTGTTTTGATGTGGAGGATGCTAAACTGACCTGTTTTTTCTGTTTTACTTATTTCTGTTTAGAGGTAGTATGTGTTGCAAACCTCACAGGGAAAATTATCATAGAGTCTGAAGTTGCAATCATACCTGGACACACATTAAATCTAGCATGTGATGGACAAGGTCTGATTTTGAAAGGACAGAGAGAAATCACTTGCCTGTCAAATGGAGAATGGAGTAGACCATTTCCAAAATGTGAAAGTAAGGCCACAGAGGGTAAAATCTTTTAAATATAACTTGTGTAATGTGCTAATGACTTGTTTTTATATTAGAAGTGCTTTCATATTAACAAAATGTTAACCCTAAGTACCAACTTTTAGCAATCAGTGTTTCAACACAGGTTATTAGGGTAATTTTTTAAAGACTGCATGACTCTGTGCATTAAATTGATACTGTATAATATTAAGATATTGAAATATTGAGTGAATACTATCTACAAAAAATAAAAATGAAGAGATGACTTTGCCTGCAGTGAGAACTGAATGTGGGCCGCCACCACCACACCAGAAAAATGCAGATACAGTAGAACTACCAAAAAATGAATACAGTTATGGGGAGAAAGTTGAATACATGTGCTATAATAAATTCACAATGGAAGGCTCCCCCTACTTGAACTGTGTGCAAGACGAATAGAAAGGATATTTTACGTGTTTAAGTATGGACACGCTACACTACAGGCTACCAAACATGTGCAAAACTTAAGAACTTCTCACTCCATTTTCTTTTTGTACATTTGCAGTTTGATCTTAATCTTGTAGCTGAAGTAGGTTGTGCTGATGAATCAATGAATGTATATTGTAACACTGACAGTGAGATGTGTTTGTATCAGAGCCCGGTGGGGTGGAGGAAATGGATAAAAGAGGTATACAGCTGAAGTGGGGCGGACGGCAAAATATATTCTCACCACATAAGGATATAATCTCTTTTGCATGTCAGAGGGGCAAATACTTAAAAGACGAAACTACCTTAAGACAAATATGTGAAAATGGAATGATGCTTCTGCCTCGGTGTGCATAATATCAACACTCCATTAAAAACATTGTGTAGCTGACAAAGTTTGTTCATTTGACTAAATAATTAAATTAAATAAAAATCCAAAAGCACTGACAAAATAACTAGCCTACACTGTGTGTTTGTTAGATTCTTGTAATTGGTGTAGGTCTCGTGTGCTTCGTACACCCTACACAACGCTGTATGTCACTGCCACTATATGTGGCAATTAAAACATTTGCATAAACATATTCCATTTGTGTCTTTAATTATGATTTATTTCACCTTGTCTAATGTCTGTCTGTGTCATGTTTAGTAAGCACAATATGTAAGGGATAAATGTACAGTCAGTTGATTATTTATTATAGCAAAGTAAATCCTGACAGGGCTATCAAGTCTAGATTATCCAGAGGGAGTTTATTTTGCGATAATGGACGTTTGACTGTACATTCTCCCACATATTATGCGACTAGGGGAGAGTGGGGAAAGATGAGACAGGGGAGAGTGTGGTAAGATGAGCCAGTGGGTAAGTTGACCCACCCCCTTCCTCTTGACAACTGAATACTTTTATTGTTATTGATTTGACCATATATTTCTGCCAGACTGTGAAAATGAGAAACACATGGGTGGAGTAGAAGGCACCCATTTACTTTAAAAACTTTAAAGTAGGTTTTGGCTTGTCAAAGTAACATTTTTATCATGACAGATTTAATGGCTGTTACATCAAAGCAAATTTGTCCAGGTCTAAAAATATTTATGATCCATGTTGGTGATTTAGTAATGTATAAAACCATGCATATCATTTATCTAAATATTAGCCTAAATTGGTCAGCTAGCTAGTTTTGCCCAAAATGGCAGCTATGGTGCAAAGTGAGCCAATGATGTGGGGTAAATTGAGCCAGCGTTTTAACTTACCCCATCATAGGGCACTGTAGTTAAATTAAATGTTTGAAGTATAAACTGGTATATTTTTTATGTGATATTATGTAACTGGTTTAATTTATTGTTTTTAATTTGAGTTTATTTGATAGGAACAATGTACAAGTACATCAAATCCAAAGAATCAGAAGATGCTTAATGATATACAGTATATCTTTCTATCTGTAGTCCCTAATAGCCTAACATTTTTGACATTGCAGAAACACTACAATGCCAAGAACCTTTTGACCAAAATGTTTATTGTTTCAGTAACATTTATGCATTGATATTGATTCAGTTTTTATTTTATTTTACTCAAACTCTCTGTTTAATCTGTTTTGGAAAGGTTACAACTTTCAACATATTGTTTCAGAAATGCTAACAATTAAAGATATTGAAATTTCAACTTAATTTGCTGGATTTTATGTTGTTTAAGTGATAGTTCACCCAAAAATTCAAAGTACCCCATGATTTACTCACCCTCAAGTCATCCTAGGTGTATGTGACATTCTTCTTTCAGACGAATACAATCAGAGATATTTAAAAATGTCCTGGCTCTTCCAAGCTTTATAATGGCAGTCCAAGATTTGAAGCCCAAAAAAGTGCATCCATGCATTATAAAAGTACTCCACACAGCTCTGGAGGGTTAATAAATGGCTTCTGAAGCGAAGCGATACATTTTTGTAAGAAAAATATCCATAGCTAAAACTTATGGTACAATATCTAGCTTCTGGCGGACAACCTTCCATATGTACTTGTGTAATGACAATAAAGTTTAATCTAATCTAATCTAATTCAATTTACGGAAAAAGCGCAACTGGCGCAACGATGACGTCGGATGTAGCGTAAGCATTTTGAATTGCGAGAGGCGTTACACTTTCTTCGTAGGTTGAATACGGAAGGCGGTTCGCCGGAAGCTAGATATTGTACCCATCGCTTCGCTTCAGACGGCCTTTATTAACCCTACAGAGCCATGTGGACTACTTTTATAATGGATGGATGCACTTTTTTAGTCTTCAAATTTTGGGCTGCCATTCACCGCCATTATAATGCTTGGAACAGCCAAGACATTTTTAATATAACTCTAATTGTATTCATCTGAAAGAAGAATGTCACATACACCTAGGATGACTTGAGGGTGAGTAAATCATGGGGTAATTTTCATTTTTGGGTGAACTATCCCTTTAAGTTAGCTTTAAGAAAATAAATATTTTATTAAATTAGTTTTTAAAAGAGGTAAATTATCTTTAAAATTTCACATGGATTTTATTTAGATTAAGTTAGATGGTCAGTTTACACCCAGATCGTGCAACTTACCCACTGACTCAGATCAACTTGCTCCTAACCTGGGGGTAAATTGAGCCACAGGAACACTTTTTTTATAAGCCATATTTTTAAACCATTTTTCATAGATATAAAAAAAAAAAATAGTTAATTTAAGATAGTAAACATTCTGAAATTACTTTAGATACTTTCATTGTACTTTTGCCTAATTTTCCCTTACCTTGAAGACCACATACGTATGTAATAAATATATATATAGGCCCACTCTCCCCTACTTGAAGATGGAATGATCTGGGTTGAAATTATTTTATTAGCTTACCTGTATAGAGACAGCGAAGAAACAGGGCAACACAGCCGTAGAGAAAAGTTATATAGCGTTGCAGTCGAGGATAGGACTATCTGACCTATGAATGGCGTACAATAAAGAGAAATATATTTCCCGCCAATGGTACTTTGGGCCACAAGAGCAATAGAGTGCTTTTTAAAGTTCTTCAAATACCTCTGTTGTCGCATCCCAGAATCGGAAAACCAGCAGTAGAGCTCAACGGAGGGATTCAGTTGGTCATTTTAATTTCAAACAGCTCCTTCCCGCAAAATGAATGGCAAACGCGGTATGGAACACCTGTCTAGACGACTTAAAACAGATTCTATGGAATACCGCAGCATTCATCATAAACTATTTATCCGTAAATTCATGTTACCCCTCGTAATCTTACAAAACAACTCCCTCTCTTGAGTGGCATCTCTTCTTTTGACGCGTTTATTGGCGCGAGGGCGTGACAAACTGTCACTCAAATTAAAAATCAAGTTACTTGAAGACGTTTCCCTCGGATATACGGAAGAAAAGACTATCGCAACTTAAGTATTAAATAACTCAGAATCCCAATTATTATAATTAAAAGAATAACAATAACCTAATAAATTTACTCTTACGTTGCAACCTTACAGACAGTTATTTCAGTCAAAAATTGCACCAGGACATATGAAAAGCTGTGGTTATTTTTAATGTCCAATTACAGCACATTAAAAGAAATCAATTCCAAACTACACTTCTTTTATTTACAGCATCTTAAAGCTAACATGTGCCATCTTACAGCACAGACCCTAATATGCAGCAATAAAAGAGTCAACATTTAAAAGATAAGGGATAAAAATATATACACTTAAAAAAAAAAAAAAAATATTTACAAAGCCAACAGAGTGCACTATTTTGAGCAACAGTTAAACACTTTGGCAGCACACAGGTTTATAACTTTTTTTCTTGCTGCAATATTTTCAAGGCACAAGGGCAAGAGCGTTAGCCAGCATCTGAATAGCACAAAGAGGATCCACAATGTCCTTCATTTTGTCACGGCGTAGAACCCAGTCTGGAGCAAACCTAAGGGAAATAAAAAATTGCCGGGATCAGTATCTTCCTTACAACACAAACTAGGGCAAATTTTTTTCCAGATAGCAGAGAACTGCATACCTGGTCACTGGTTTTGACTTCCGAGGGGTGGCTTGGAGGAGGAAACTTCCATTGAGAGACGTGTTCATTTTCTGTTTGACTTTGTTTCTCTCAGCATCCATTTTGTACTTTCGAAGCGTGAGTCGGTAGATGCTACGAATGCGATCCAATACCTTTGGAAGCTTTTGGACCTCCTGTTTAAAAGAACATTCAAACAATGAAATGAAAAGCTATTGAGCAAACTTTCATGACATAATTTTCCTGAAATTAGCTAAAAGGAATGTTCTAAGGTCAACACAAGTTAAGCAACACTTTTTTTTCCAGCTTTTTTTTAGTTTAATCTTTTTAAACTGAGGAACGAGCTGATCTTAGCTTTTATTGAACCCATTCCCATTTTTTGACTTTTGGTTAAAAGGGAATGCAGGCATTTTGACTGGCATCTCTTATAATTGTGCCAATGTAGTTTACAATCATTGATTAAAAAAAAAAAAGGCCCTATAAAAAAATAAAGATAATTATTATTATTTTTATTATTATTATTAAGAAAACACCCACCATTGCTCTCCTTTCATCCTGGACCAAAAGAACCAAGAGAAAACAAGCTTTGGTGAAGATGCTGCCACCTTTTTCTGCAATCTTATCTCCAGCTTTCTCACGGTAGATCTGCAGAAGATCCAGGAGGGTTTCTACAGAGTTGTCCACATCGTAAACTGCATCAATGGTTCGGTTGTACTGAAATAAATAAATAAATAAAAATCTGAATCTTCTGAGCAAATATTGCAATATGCAATTAATTAGCATATCAGGGAATTTGACAGCCCAAATTATGAGGCAACATACTTTTGATAGGTTGAGAAGGACTTGGATGGATAATGTGATGATCTCCATTGAAGGCACACTTCGGTTGCAGCTCCTTATCAGAGTGAAGATGGTGTGCGTTGCTCCACTTTCAACAAGGCGTTCACAGCACTCCGGTGAAAGTCTGGTGGCAGTTTCTTTAACCATAAAAAAAGAAAAAAAGATATTGTTAGTTGACATTTTATGATACAGCCAACCTTATATCTTTAAAACAGTGTCTTACCTAAATGTTTCAAGGCTGCAAGAATGTAAGCATAATTCTGAAATCCAAGTAGGTAGCTCAATGCTGTTGTGGTCTTGTTACACAGCTTGTCCTCTTCCTTCACCCTGCGATTTACTTCCCCGAGACGTCGCCTCATGGAAACGACTTTGCTTGTGTCATGATGTTTTCTTGAACAATGACCCCTCCAGAGTGCCTTAAAGCAATTAATCACATTTCAAAAGTTCAAATTAATGGAGTTGTTCACGCAAAATTTAAAACACTTTCATTGTATGGTAAAGACAACATCAGCATACTGCCTTTTATGTTCTCAAGAAGTAAGCAAGCTAGTTTGGAAAAAACAGTAAATGTTGAGTAAATGTTACATTTTTAAATGAAATTATCCATTTAGAATACTTGTTTTTAGTCATCTAATCTAGTAATACTAATCTAGTATTAAATATTAAATGTGTTGTGTACATTGAAAGAAAATACATACACAAAGAACATTTGTGTTACATGATACATAATGCATATACATTTCATACTAAGTCCTTTCTTCCATACCTGCACTTTTATTATTCCACGTTGTAGCTTTTCCTTGCGACGTCTAAGAAGCAGCTTCCTGACTGCACACTGGATAGTATCGGCAGCTTGCTTGCGACGACGTAACCAAGTTCTCACTGCCCACTGGGTCTTGATGATGTCTTCTCGGTCTTTAAGATATCTCTTTCTCTGCAGCTTTGCCCTAAAACTTTGCTAGAAATTTGGGGAGAGGAAGAGAAAATGTATAGTTAAATTAAGAGTATTTATATTAGGCTAAATGTGAAATAAGCTAGTGGCTAACCCTCTATTGCACAATGTTTCCTCTGGCTAACAAATCCAATTTAACGTCTTTTTTTTTTTTAAAGTAATTTACCCAAGTTTAGGACGCATATAAAACATCAATAAAATGAGAGCGTATTATACAAGTTGTGTTGAGGGGTAAATTTAATTTTACAGCATTTAGTATTGAATAATGTGTTTCTTTGAAGGAATTACATGCGTTTCAATTAAGAAATTATTTTCTTTTAACATGTAAAGGATTAGATGTACCTGGATGTATAGGACTGAAGAGATTTTCTTCTTGGCTGATTTAAGAGCCCAGTGCGCTCGCACAGCTCTCTGAATCCTTACTGCGCAGAGATGATGATAAACGGCAGCTGTGAAACGATGACGTCTTGCAGCACAAGCCATTTCTTTTACCTATAAAGGGAACAAGTTAATACTCTATGCACTGGTTTCACAGACAAGGCTTAAGTATAGTCCCAGACTAAAATCCACGTTTGAGCTGTTTCAACTTGCATATCATAAAATATGTCAGTGCCATTGTTTTGTCTCAAAGGCACATTTATAAAAGATACTTAAATGTCCTAATTGAACTGGATTAGTCTAGGCCCCTGTCTGAGAAACTGGGCCTAAAACATTTAGTAACTTTTAGCATATTCAGTCCCCTCAATTGATTCAAGAAACTTTAAATCATGGATGGCCTTCGAGTAATTTACTCTAACTAGTTGGTTGCAGAACGAGTCCTTCAATAGTCAATTACTTGTGCATAGCCTTAGTAATAACATCACTTATACAAATGACAACTTGCCTGTTGTCTCGCAAGCCAACCACGCCACAAAGCCTGAAGATAAACAGCGGCATTGTGTCGTCGTCTTAGATTTTCTTTCTCAACTCTGGCAAGCTGCAAGACTCGGAAACGCCGCTGCAGAATTAAGGCGGCAGCTCTCTGTTGGTGATACTGTCGTCTTTGGGTAAAGCCTCTGAAAGCTGATTGTATCTTCACAGCAGCTGTTATTTGCTGTGAAAAAGAATAGACTGAAGGCTTAGTAATGATTTCAAAGAGTTGGTAAACAACATTTTCATGTTGAGATACTATTGTGAATAATAGGATTGACTTCCAAAGACCCACTGAAGCTATATGAAAAAAAGTTTGCATGTAGCACAAGGCCAAATGACCCAATTATAATTTTATATTTATTTATTTATTTAAATCAGTCAAGTCCTAAGAAAAGCTTGGCAACACAAGCAAAGTTACACAGTATAATGTCAACAATCCCTGAAATAAATGGACTTTGAAAACAGTTTCTCTGAAATTTTATCTACAAATGGTAAACTTTAGATAGTGTGTATTTACTGAGCGAGTTCATCATTGCACAAGCCCATTTTGTTTCCTGTAATTTATACAAATTGGTGGCAAAACAGTGTGACCTTTCAAAGCACAAGTTCTCCTAAATCAAATGTAAAAGTGCACACTTTATTTTTTCGTATTTAAAAGCCTTATTACACAATTTAAATTTTAATAAATATTTATTATAATTTACACTCTTAAGACTATTAAGACTTCAGTTATATCAGTAGTCTAATAAATGTAAATTGTGTAATGCTGCATCCACACAACTAGGTGTCAGTATAAATCAAACATGACTGCCATTGTGACCAAGCACAGAAAAATTGCACCCTTGAGATAAACATATTACCCATTTCTATATAATAAATGTTTTTTTTCCACCAGGGACATAACCACCATAGACAAACCAACCCCCCTTATTTTATTTTTATTCTTTACTCCATTAAATACCTTTTAAATGCTTTAATTTTTGAATTCCTTTAAATAAAAAGACGAATAACCCAATAACATCCGCCTCTCCCCCTTAAAGGGATAGTTCACCCAAAAATGAAAATTACCCCATGATTACTCACCCTCAAGCCATCCTAGGTGTATATGACAATTCTTCTTTCAGACAAATACAATCAGAGTTATATTAAAACATTTCCTGGCTAATCCAAGCTTTATAAATGGCAGCCCAAAATTAACCCCAAAAAAAAGTGCATCCATCCTTCATAAACATACTCCACACTTCTAAAGCGAATCGATGGGTTTGTGTAAGAAAAATATCCATATTTAAAACTTTATAAAGTAAAATATATAGCTTCTGCCAGCAGGCTTCAAATTTTGGGCTGCCATTTACTGTCATTATAATGATTGGATTAGCCAGGACTTTTTTTATATAACTCTGATAGTATTCGTCTGAAAGAAGAATGTCATATACACCTAAGATGGCTTAAGGGTGAGTAAATCATGGTGTAATTTTTGGGTGAACTATCCCTTTAATGCAGAAAAAAAACAAAAAAAACTTTGTTCCCCTAAATGTCATGAAATGGTTATGGCCTTGATTCCCACAAAGAGAAGAGTTACCTTTTGAAGGGAAGCTCTCATTCTCTGACCTCTGCATAATGCCTGGATGTATATAACAGATTTTCTAAATCTCAGGAAGCCAGCACGCTGTTTTCTGGCAATCAGAGTTTCCCTCCATCTTTTTTGAATGACTTGGACACTGTGCTGGATTGCTATAAATCTTGGAAAGGACGACAAATAGTCATGTTGTGACTTCTGACATATAACTTTAAAAGCAGAAACGAAGAATAAAATAATCTTATTGGTTACCTTGCACGTTGGCGTCTTGCTTGAATACATTGTCTAATAGTTGCAATAGCAGCTTGTTTTAAGATGTAGTTTTGTCTAGCTAGGCGTCCTCGGAACCAGGACTGAATTTTCAGGGCAGCCTGTGTTTGCAAGACATGTTGCCTTGTTTGATAAGCCCTGAATGCTTTCTGAGGTTAACCAGAGACAAAAAAAAAAAAAAGATCAAATATACACACTTAAATCCAATAACATGACAAACAGAAACAAACAGAAGTGTACAAGAAAAGAAAAAGAAAAACAACTGAAAAGCAGGGTTATTGCAAAACCAGAGTAATGGGTTCAGAGAAAGAAAGAAAGAAAAAAAAAAAAGTATAATCAAACGTAACTTTTAGAGTTGTTACATGCTTACCTGTATCACAACAGCAGACTTTCGCAGCTGAAGAAACTGTGCACGCTCTCTCTGGCAAAGATGGAAACCTCTGTAATGCCTCTGTATAACCAGAACAGATTCCTTGAGTTGCTGAAACTTGCGCCTCTCAATCATCCCTCGATAATGAGCCTTTTTGAGGGCAAGAAATAAAAAGCCTTCTGATCACTTCTGTTGAATTTTCAGTGTGAATCAAGTTGAAATAAATTACCAGACAAAATACAACTACATAGTGATTACCTGAATTGTGATGGCACTTGCCCTCAATCTCTGAAATCTTCTGTACTCAATGTGTCCACGTACTCTGGCCTGAAGGAACTTTATATTTTGGAGAGTCTTCAGGTAACTGCTCCTCTGTTCCATTGTTGCCCTATGAGCTCTGTAATGCGTTTGGAGTACAACCGCTGCAGCCTGTAATGTGCTGTATTTTCTCTGGACCACAAACATTCTGTAATGAGCTTGCAATTTCAGGACACTTGAGCGAAGCATCACGTAGCGCTTGCGGTGCATGTGCATGAGCATCACTGACTGAATCTTGATCGCAGCCCGCCTTCTTTTTGCAAACCTCCTTGCCAGCATTCCACGTAAGGCAGATTGCAAGGTAAGCGTAGCTTGCCTAAGAGCAACAAAACCATTCCGATCTTTCTGGACCAGTTTATGTGATCTGTACCACTTCTGGATGAGCGTTGCACTTGCTTGCATTCTAGCACGCTGAACTCTGGCGCAATGGCCTCTGTATGCAGACTGAATCACAATTGCTGCAGCCTTTGCTTTCATGAAATGCTGTCTTCGGACAGACATCCTGAGGTAGGACTGGATGGTTCTTGCAGCCTTGGTCCGTCTGGCCAATTCTCTCCCCTTCATCCCTCTGAAAGACTTCTGCAGGCATACAGCAGCATTCCTCACCTGCTGGTATCTATTCACATGCTCGTCTCGAAGTTTCAAAGCTCTGTACCTCTGCTGGAGAACCCAGGCTGCCCATCGCTGTCTCTTAAAAGCTAACCTTTGCTGGTACATGCGGAAACCAGCCTGTATGATGATGGATGCATTTTGTTTTTCTGCCAAGCGTCTCCTGAGAGAGTGTCCTCGGAATGCTGCTTGAATGGCAACAGCAGACTTTCTCAAATGTAGATAGCTCTCCCGATCTGCTCTAGCCTGGATGTATGACCTGTAATAGCTCTGGATAATGATAGCTGACAGCCTCATGGCCTGGTACTTGACCATTTCTTTGTGTCTTCTAAAATAAGACTGAATCAAGACAGCTGCTTGACACTGTAGCAGTAGTTTTCTCCGAACTTGAAGACCTCTATAACATGCTTGCAGAACAAGTGCACCTTGACGCATTTCAAGAAAGTTCTTTCTCTGCTGTTTCGCTGCATTTACAGCACGATACCTTTGCTGAATGGCAATGGCAGCGCATTTCATGGCTAAATACCTCTTACGAGCACTATAAGCTCTGAAAGTTGCCTGAACAGTGGTGGCAGCTTGATGCATTTGCTTCAAAGTCTGTCTGGACTTCATGCCACGATAGGCTGCTTGCAGAATCAAAGCAGCATTCTTCTGCTCCTGTAGTGCTGCCATCTCTTGCCTCATCATCTTGTTAGCTCTGAAATGTTGCTGAACAGTACAGGCTGCCCAACGAAGCCGCTGGAAGCGCAACTTGAAGATGTGCTTTCTCACATGGGACTGAATGATTGTTGCAGCTTTGTGCTCTCTTCGGATCTGTCGCCGGACCTGCATTCCCCTGAGAGTTGCCTGGATTGCAACAACAGCTTGGCGTTTAGCAAAATAATCTCTCCGAACACGTCTTGCTATCAAAATGAATCGATAGCGTCGTTGACAGAATTCTACAGCTGCTCGGATGGACAAAAAGTGCTTCCTTTGTTTGTAGGCAAGGTACTTCCTTTGAATGACTGTGGCAGCGAAATGCATTCTAGCAATATCACGGCGTGCACGATTTCCTCTGTAAATAGCCTGAATCGCTGTTGCGCTATGCTGCAGCTTTAAAAAGTTCTCTCTTGCCTCTTTTCTCAGTAAATGGCACCTGTATTGCCTCTGTATGACCAATGAAGCCAGTTTCATAGCATGGAATGGTACTCTTATTCTATACATTTTGTACATTGCCTGAATTACAGTGGCCGCTTTATGCTTTCTATCGACTTCTTTCCTTAGACTCATTCCTCGGTATACAGACTGCAAAGTGATGGCAGCTGCTCGCAAGGAGCAATACCTTTTACGTTGTTGCCTTGCACTTACAATTGCTCTGTACTGTTGCTGAATACAGATGGTGGCATTTCTGAGAGCAAGGTAATCACACCGTTGCTTGTAAGCTCTATACGTCTTCTGGATAATTTCTGCCGATTTGTGCCTTTCTGCAATCTCCTTTCTTACCATCATTCCACGAAAAGCTGATTGAATACATATGGCAGCTGTTTTTATGGCACCATATTGCATCATGACAGCATTTTTAGTCATAATTGCCCTGAATCTCTCCTGTAAAACTGATGCGGCCCACTGTTGTCTCTGATACTTCTTGAGTTGGGAATGTCCACGGAAATTTGCTTGAATCACTGTTGCAGCTTTGTGCTTTCTATCGATTTCTTTTCTTAGTCTCATCCCTCGGTATACAGACTGCAAAGTGATTGCAGCTGCTCGCAAGGAGCAATACCTTTTACGTTGTTGCCTTGCACTTACAATTGCTCTGTACTGTTGCTGAATACAGATAGTGGCATTTCTGAGAGCAAGGTAATCACACCGTTGCTTGTAAGCTCTATACGTCTTCTGGACAATTTTCGCAGATTTGTGCCTTTCTGCAATTTCCTTTCTTACCATCATTCCACGGAAAGCCGACTGAATACATATGGCAGCCATTTTTATGGCTCTATATTGCATCATGACAGCATTTTTAGTCATCACTGCCCTGAATCGCTGCTGTAAAACTGATGCGGCCCACTGCTGTCTCTGGTACTTTTTGAGTTGGGAATGTGCACGGAAATGTGCTTGAATCACTGTTGCAGCTTGGTGTGATTTTCGTAAGTAGTTGCGAACTTTCATTCCCCTGAATGCTGACTGAATAACTACAGCAGCATTTTTAATTTGCAAGTAAGTAGCTTGAATGCATTTGCCAACTCTGTAGGCTCTGTATTGCTGCTGTATGATGATAGCTGCACACTTTGCAGCAACAAAGGAAATGCGTACTTTATGCATTCGGAATTGAGCTTGAATGATAGTAGCGGCTTGACGCTCTCGTCTCAGATTTTGCCTCACTTTGGCCCCCTGATATATGGCCTGTAGATTTATAGTCACCTGTCTCAAATGGACATAATAGCTTCTTTGCAACCGTCCAAGTACAAGAGCCCGATGCCGTTGCTGAATGACAACAGCAGCACGTTTTTGAGCTAAAAACTGCTGACGGCAACCATGTGCTCTTATCACAGACTGAATTAAAGTTGCTGCTTTGTTTTTCTTCTGTAGTTCTTGTCTTACTCTCTTGCCACGATAAGCACTTTGTAGCACAATGGCTGCTCTTTTAATTTCAGTGTATTCCATGTACACTTTTTGTCCATCTCTGAAGGCTCTGTACCATCTTTGAATGACTACGACAGCTTGTTTCATTTCCAAAAAACGTGTCTGTGCCACATATCTACGATAGTTTGACTGAATGATTTTGGCAAATCTGTGGAGTTGACTGATCTTCTTCCGCTCAGCTCGTCCTCGCCACATTGCTTGAATTGTCACTGAAGCGGATTTAAGAGCCATATACTCTTGTTGCAACTTTTCTCCAAATACTTTAGCTCTGTATCTCTGTTGCAGAACAATGGCTGTTCTTTTCAAACACAAAAAGTGCCTTTGAGCCATAAACCGCCTGAAAGCAGTTTGAATCAGAAGTGCAGCTTGGTGGCGGTGAGCCACAGATCTACGGACCTTCCAGCCACGGAAAGCTGCTTGCAGAGCCAGAACAGCCGATTTAATTTCAAAAAACTTCTTCTGATCTGCTTTCCTTTGCATGCAGGCTTGAAACCACCTCTGAATCAAGACTGCATTTTGCTTCATTTTAGATATCTGTCGTCTGACAAGGTAGGCCCTGAATGCACTCTGAATAACAATTGAAGCGTCGTGCCTTTTCTTTAAAGCCTGAAACTTGCATCTTTGAAGGTGACCTCTGAACCATGCTTGAACACAAACTGCTTTCCTTTTCATATCCAGGTACTGGGTTTTACAACGCTGCATTCTGTACCATGCTTGAATGCGCAAGGCTGCAGTGTTTTTTTCCAGAACTTTTATCGTATGCCACTTCCGGAAAGCTGCCTGGATCACACAGGCGGCACGGTTTTTCTTTAGGAGATGTTTAACCCTCCAAGCTTTGTATGATTTCTGTGTGAA
This sequence comes from Rhinogobio ventralis, assembly GCA_039654625.1. Lineage (NCBI taxonomy): Eukaryota > Metazoa > Chordata > Actinopteri > Cypriniformes > Gobionidae > Rhinogobio > Rhinogobio ventralis. Next base: position 16,221,055 of record CM077217.1, on the reverse strand, counting down.
GACAAGAAAAAGTAAATTAAGTTAAATTATAATACATTAATAATATAATATAATCCATAACTAGTTGGAAACTTGCCTAGGTACTTTTGCACCAGTACTAATCCTGAACATACCTGAATTACAGTTGCAGCTGCATTTTGAAGAGCAAAATCTCTCTCTTTTTTCAGCACTCTCAACTTTTCCCGTGCACTGTATCCTCTCCAGAATGTTTGGATCTTGATGGCTGCCTTATTCTGTCGAATCATTCTTCTTCTCAAGATGAACTTCCGCACAAGGGCTTGGATTTTAGTGGCAGCCAGGTTCTTTTGCTGTGCATGCAGATCATACTCAATATAAGACAAAAAAAATCTAAGCATATCAAAAGTTCCAAGCAGCTTGACATGGTAGAAAAATGATAACCTTACCCGAATAAGCTCAATGTCCTTCTGTAGCTTGTATCTCCGCCATGCACCCTGGATGACTCGGGCTGCTCTAGTTTCATTGCGGAGATCCAAAAGACGGGCACAAAGGAAGGAGAGGTAACATGTGACAACCTGGGGGGGGATTATAGATTAATATGAAAAAGTATTTCTATGCAACCTCAAAGTTCAATCTAGTAGTAAGCTTTGCTGCTAACCTAACGTGGACAGTAAAGCTGCACGATTAATCGTTAAAAGACTGCAATCTCCATTAAAACACCCATGCGATTTTATTCCTAAATGACAATTCGGATGAGTCTATTAAACTTTTGACAAGTATGAAACAGCTTCACTTTTCAACCACACAGTATCATTATTTCTGTTATAAAAATTATAATTATCACAGAAGTTTATAGTTCGGATATGAACAATGATGTCTACGGTAGTGATCAAAATATCACTTTTGAAAGTAATTTGACACTTCTAATAAAGATTGTATCGATTACATTACACTAGTAGGTGGATCGATTCAGAGAACTTCAGAATCGATTCTGAGCTTAGTTTTAACCAGATTCAAAGACGCTGAGTATGCTTTAGAAACACCCGTATTCTGCTTGCTTCCAATTCTTCACACACGTACACCTCTCGAACCTTCCATAAAATAATCTTTCATAAAGTTCAGAAAGGTTGAAACGAATTACAAGGACATTTGCAGGCTTCATTGCAGGATATTCGCTGTGAGAAACTCACGCTTTGTTTGATATTACACTCGCCCATCTGTATTTTCCTTACAAATGCTCTACGAAGGCATTATTTTGGAATGCAGTGGACTTCTATATTAAAAATATGAAACTCGCTGACAGAAGGCTGCTTTCAATTTCAAATGCTGACTTGCGTTGTGTTTGTGAAAAGTGCTGGCGCATGCGGCTGTGTGACTGTAAGTGGTTTAATGTACTTGCATCACCGGTTTTATGACGCGAAATTAAATGTAAACAGTCAGACATGTCTTAAGGGATTAAGCGGACAGGACAAACCACATCTTCTTATACATTTCAAAAGAGATCTGTGCGTGAACGCAGCTTATTAAATCTCCCACTGTCTATGATGTCAGTTCTTGAATGGAAAACGTTCAGACAATCTTAAATACTGAAAGCACTCTTTGTTTATGGCTTGTAATGTTTCTTTGTTCTTCTTTATTATTTACTTTTTGTTTTTAAGTTTTGAAGCCATATTAGTTTAAAATTATTAACATACAATTGTTTTAATTACATTTTTTCAATTTGTAATTATTTTTTAAAAGTACTTATAATTACATATGTAGTTAAATAATAAAAAAAAAAAGATTAAGATTTAAGCCGGTAAACTAATTAATGAAGAAAAAAAGTAGATCAAGAATCGTTTTGGAATCGGATCGTGACTCCCAGAAACAGAATCAGATCGTGAGGTGACTAAAGATTCCCACCCCTAGGACGACGAGACAAAAATGTAATTGTCAATTAATTCAAAAGTCATTTAAAAACACATACTCAGTGAATTCATTCGAACCGAATTTTAATAATAATAAAATATTTTTAAATAGTCTGCAGCAATTAACATAGTAAATTACTTTTATTTTGTTTCGTTGTCCATTTTAAAATCGAGGAATAATCGTGACCTCCAATTTTAAACAAAAATTGTGATTCTCAATTCATCTAGAACGCAGCTCTAGTAGACAGGGAAAATGTTTGTACCTTTTCATTCGGGATAGTGTTGGACATATCCTCTGGATTTATCATAGCAGGCACCCCTCCAAGAGAAGACACGGCAGTGTTTACCAAATGAAAGTTACTTCTCTCATTCTCAAGTAGCTCTCTGAAGTCCACTGACAGGGATTCTAAACCGAAGGCAAAAAACAAAACAAAAGTTCTAAAACATTTACAGTGATGAATTGTACAGACTACCATACTATTATAGGAATAGTTTACCTAAAAGTAAAAATTCTGTGATTTACACAAAGAAAAAAAAAAAAAGTACCAGTTTGTATTGTGGGCAAATTTTCAAAAGAGCAGTCCGAGTCACTCGAGGAGTTATTGAGCTCCACTCTGCCGCGATGGCCACATTCTATGGTCTGAGTTGTTCTCTGTTGTATGTCCTCTGCAGGAAGATGACCAGGATGGTAATGATGAATGAGGTAGCACAGGATACGACCATCTGAGAATGACACCGTGAAGTTTTCAGCCTGCAAAAATAATGGATGAGAGATATTGTTTAAAGGATCCTTTGGGGGTTATTGTTCAAACGTATTCAGGAGAAGTATTACACATTTCTCTGCAATAATTAATTCCATAAAGACAAAATATGGGTTTGGAACAACATAACAGTGAATACATGAGCAAACCATTTAATTTATGTGACTTGCCTTTAAATTGTAGAACTCAGAAACAGCATTGACCCAGTCCAGAAGAAGCGTCACCTTCTGGCTGGGATGTTCAAATGCTTGCCTCGCCTTCATTCTTGTCACTCCAACACCGTTGTTAGCCATTATTGAAGCCAGTTTCTGTTTTGTTCTCCAGGTTTTCCTGAGGAAACTGATTTCCTCTTTGAGCTGATTCTCATCAAGCAGCACTTCCACCTATGACAAAAGAAATATTGTAACATTTAAAGAATTACAGATTAAATGAATATAATATTAGAAGATAAAAATGAGTATCAGTCATCCTAATGATTTATCCAAAAAATTGTGCTGGACGATATAATGGTACACAGCCCTGGTCGATACCTGGAAGGCAAATATGATTTTCCACAGGAGGTTTAGGGTCTTTTCCCTGTGTCCATCCACAATGTCTCTGGATTCAATGTTCGCTCCTTCAAGAAAATTAAGACAAATTCAGTGTGCTTCTGTCCAAATTATGAAGTGTTTCATGACGAATTGATAGATATTTATCATCAAGAAACAGATTAAATCACTCACCATGCTCATCTTTAAGGTCCACACCTTTGTCTTTCAGAACCTGCAGTGCAACCTCAACATTGTGCACTTTCTGCAGGCGGCTAATAGCAGGTATCCGCAGTTTTCTAGATAATGTCCAGTCCAGAGTGAAGAGCTCCATGACCCGCCTGACAATTAATAAAGAAACATTAAGTCTAAACATTGGATTAAAGCACAACAGCAATGACATTTTATTCTGATGCAGGAACAATAAACATGCAAAAATCAAACATACACCAAACGAATGCCACATTTCAGGTCAACAGCAAGATTCTTCACAGCAAAGTTGAACTCATCCAGAGGAGTCTGAACATGGGATACTGCAAGGCCCAAGTGGCTGAGGTGCCGTGACAAAATGCCTTCACCACTGAGGAAGTCTCGTGAGAACGCCAGTAGCAGATCTTTGCTTGACTATAGGGAAAGAAAAAAAAAAAACACATGATCATATCCTTTGTTTAATATCAGCCAAAAAAACTATTTTATTCAAATGTCCACTTAACCTTTAACATATGGCCACTTCTTTACAACAGAAATGCTACAGCAACTAATTCCTTGAACAAGAACACGTGGAAATAAAAACATGCAAACTAGGTTTATAAATGATAGCACTATGCTATATTATTACTTTTAAATTGTTTAAATATATGTGCAGCCTTAGAAAACAATTCAATAACGTGGTTCATGGACACTTGTCCATGGAATGCGCCACTTCCGGTATTTAATTTAACCTGATATTTAAATCGAGGAATTGTGATCTACGGTGACATGTTTGGTTCAGTTAGTTTTGAAAATAAATATAAGCCTATTCATATTTCTGGTAATTCCAGGTTGCTATGGTTGTTTACGCATTTATCTTGTGGCCACAAGAGAAATATATCGTTCCTTCAACATATGATCTTGAGGCCACGACTTTACATCGTGCGGCCACAACAATGTCGTTACCTTGACAAAATGATCTCGAGGCCACGAGTTAGTATCACATTCCCACAAGTTTATATGACGTTCCCACAAAATAATATCTCGTGGCCATGACATATGACGTTCCCACGAGTTTATATGTCGTGGCCACAACAAAACGAAGTGAACCGAACATGTCCCCTCCCGGTCACCGTAGTGATCTTATAATGAATGTAACTTCAGTTCTACATTCTGAGTATGAATTATCATATGCAGTAAAAGCACTGTAAGAGGTTTTGCCACAAACTCAACTGCCATGCTGATATTGCGAGACAGCTTTTCACCTAGACGAGAAATATAAAACCCACACACCTTAAATTCAGCATCCATACAGAACAAGCAAGGATCATGTTCGATCAGTCTGGAGTCTTTGGCTTTATCCAGAAAGCAGACCAGCAGTATTAGTTTCTTTAGAGTGAAGCGAGACAGCGCCTCCTCATGGCCTGAGTGTAAAAAAAAAAAAAGAACCCGTTATTACAGACACACTACCTGTAATAATACAAAGACCATGAAAAAAGCAACAAAAAAATAAATAAATTCACACAAATGTAAAAAAAAAATATATATATTTTATTAAATTACCATCTCTGTACAAATTGGGCACTTTAGCATGCCTGAACTCAGCGGCAATGTCTGGGTTCCACAGCAGACGTCCGAGAATAAACATGGCCAGTCCCATGATATCGCTGTTGCTTTCCAGTGATATTAGCTCTCCATAGATTGTCTGAAACAATGAATGGGCAAAAGATGTTGCATACATAAAATCATAATGTAGCTAATGACAAAAAAATAAATAATTATATTTCACAAAAATAAATACCTCAAGTCCGATACGTAGCCAAAGTGGATTGTATGATATCAGCCAGTTAAGAACTTTCTGACGCTCACCTGAGAAATGAAAAGTGGAAAATAAGATTAACAAGAGACACCTATTAAAAAATAAGTCCATTAAAACATTAAAAATAATTTTAACATAAGAGTGACACCAGCTGTAAATCAAGCACCCCAAAAAGGGGGGAAAAAAAATAATAATGCTGATAATAAAATAATATATACTACCATTCAAAAAAAAGGGTCAATAAAAAATAATTAATACTATTACTCAGCAAGGACAGATTAAATTCATAAAAAGTGACAGCAAAAAAGATTTCTATTTAAAGAATCCTGGAAAAAAAAAAAATCATATTCCACAGAAAGAATAAGCAGCATAGCCATTTTCAACATTGATAAGAAATGTTGTCTTGAGTGCCAAATCAGCATATCAGAAAGATTTCTGAAGGATCATGTGACACTGACAACTAGAGTATTGATTCCTTTGCCATCACAGGAATAAATGGAAGAGTTCATTTGCAAAAAACGATAAACGGCACGTTGATAAAAATAAATAATAATAATAATTTAACTGACTGATCAGCACTCAGTGTTCAGGTCAGGTGACAAGGCTGCTAGTCACTTCGAAAAGACGCGCTAGCTGAGAGCATCAAAGCTGACAAAGTGATCAAGGATGGATAATTTCGACAAACTTGATGAACCTGTTATTGTGTACATTAGTCACTGTAGTCTTGTTATAAATTCTGGATTGCTGAATTCTGTCATCTATATAAATCACTCGCATGGCCGCGGCTTGCACTGTATGAGAGTAAACAAGCACCTCCCGACAATTAAACAAAAAAACACAGGGAGTCAGCCCGATTTTGACCAGTGTATAGGCTGTTCCCTATTCCCTAATCCGTACACTCATCTTTTTATTTTTCTTCTTTTTTCTGTCTGAAAGTATAGCAGCAACATCGAAAGCTCCAGTCTCCATGTGATGGCCACCGGCTCGCAGTGCAGTACAGTCGTGCCGCGTACCAGCTGCTTTGACATGATTATCAGGTTAACTGACTCGTCGCAACATGTGCAACGGCTCACAACCTTGAGTGTCCGAACTTGCACAGTGTACGCCCACCTTTATATGTAGAAAGAGCCAAGCATAAGCACTGACAAAACATATATCCTTTGGCATTTCATACCTATGTCCTTCCAGAGATGTCTGTCCTTTCGCACAAGGAGCCTCTTGGCTTCTACTTCCAGCTCCAGCCTCTGGATGGCCTTCACCATGGTGTCTGACGTAAACAGCTTGCATGCTGCTCGCCGAAGGCGGTTTAGCCGTTGACGGGCTGTGTAAGTTCTAAAAGACAACTCTTCTTTTGTTGGTGCTTTGGGAATGTTGAATTTGTCATTGCCCATAGTCAATGACAAGGCATTCACTAAGAAGAAACAATAAGAGAAAGATGTCACATAAATTGCACTTAAAATGACAAAGCAAAACTAAAAAGCACCCACCTTTAGTAACTTCAGTTGCAACTTTGAAGTCATCAGGAGTGAGAACATAATTCATCCACCAGGTAAAGCCTCGCTCCTGCTTTTCAATCCATCGCTCATCATAAAACATGTTCTTTGCAGCGAATGGCAAAGGATGCCTTGGAATGGCTGTCAAGATTGTACAACTTAAGCAACTACGCCACATAAAGGGATAGTTCACCAAAAAAAAAATTTCTGTCATTAATTACTCGCCCTCATGTCGTTCCAAACCCATAAGACCTTCATTCATCTTCAGAACACAAATGAACATATTTTTGATGAAATCCGAGAGCTTTCTGACCCCTCCAAAGACAGCAATTAAATTAACACTTTCAAGGCACAGAAAGGTAGTAAAGAGATCGTTAAAATCGTACATGTGACTCCAGTGGTTCAACCTGAATTTTATGAACTGACAAGAATACTTTTTGTGCACAAAAAACAAACAAAATAACTTTATTCAATTTCTTCTAATCTGTTGCACAACCTGCGACTCTTAAACTGTTGAGGTAATGTAAACAGTGCAGTGTTTCCTAGTTCTACGGCAGAACGACTCGTGCACATGCGTTGTGGTGCACATGTAAAAAGCGTCAGCCAATGTTAAGCAGCGTTCTGGAAGCGCTGTACTGTTTACACTACGTCAACAGCGCAAGAGACTGACACAGGCTAGAAGAAATTGTTGAATAAAGTAGTTTGTTTTTTGCGCACAAAAAGTATTCTTGTCGGTACATAAAATTAAGGTAGAACCACTGTAGTCAAATGCTGTCTATGGAGGGGTCAGAGAGCTCTCGGATTTCATCAAAAATATCTTCATTTGTATTCCTTAAATGAACAAAGGTCTTAAGCCGGGTGCACACTGTGCGATTTATAATAGTCCTTTCCGATTGTTCCTTGTCAGACTGTACAAACATGATCCTCGCTGTAAGCCATGTCACACTGTAAGATAGAAGGTGTCATTAATGTCAGACTGTACGATATTCAAGGCGCGCTAAAAACGGACGCACGCAAGAAAACTCGTCCGGAGTTTTATATCATCAATGAATGACGCGTTCGGTGACGGTGAGCTGCATTACACGCGGGATTGAAATGATGGCTACAAAGAAATCTCTAGCGCTCATTTTGGTCATAGTTTGTCTTGAAAAACGAAGATAATTTGATGGTCGTCGTAGAAGAAGTCACACTGAAGGACTGTGCCCAAATCTTCTGACACTGCCAGAATTTCGTCTGAGGTAAAATTTGATCGCAGCGGTCATTAATCGGCTGCCGGTGAACATTGTCAAACTAACGATCAAAGACTTCAGATTTTAGCCTAGGATCAGAGGAATCTTTTAGGATTTGCTAAATTTGTCCCAGACGGCCAAATCGTGGCCAAAATCGCACAGTGTGCAGCAGGCTTTACGGGTTTGGAACAACATGAGGGTGAGCAATTAATGACAGAATTTTCATTTTTGGGTGAAGTATCCCTTTAAAACACAAAAAAATTATGTAAATATAGCTGTGAAAACATACCCATCTGTGTCGGCTTCATAAAGGTCAGTTTGGCCTGCGCCACAGCCACTATCCTCACAGGCTTTCGAGTCGAACTGCTCAGTGACTTCACAGACTGACCATCTACATCAGTGAAATATCATTTAAAATGGTATCATTGGTCATACTAAACATTTAGGACAAGTTATTCAAAGACAAACAATGTTTTCTTACCTTTTTGGGTTGTTTTTGGAAAGGACTTCTTTGCTGGAGGTCTTGTGAACTTTCTGGAGCCTGGTGGAGCTTTACGGAAAAAGAGGTTTTATTTAAAATGTTCTCAACTTGCAGAATGTCCAAACATCTCAAATAAGTAGGTATTTGATAATACATACTAGATTCATCACCTACATGTTGTATGACATGCATGATGAGTTTACTTGACTTACCTATAGGTTTTTGTTGCTGTCCAGATGTGGACCTTGAAGTGAACAATCTTTCGTGGCTTGGTTTCTTAAGCTCTGTCGCATGTGCTGGAGCATGGCGCTTTTTCGCTTGGACATTTGACATATCTTCCAAGTGACCTTGCAAAAACTCATCACTTTTTCTCTTTTTACTCTGCACAAAAGTCCTGCATTGTACAGGAAATTGCTCCTGAGCTTGCACTTTTTCAGAGACGTTTCCGGCTGCCAACTCCAAACCACTTAAAGGACTGTTACTGCTAATAACAGAGGGCAAAACTTTAGGTCGTATGGGAGATATTGCAGACAAAAGCTGTCCAGGAGGGGATCCATATGAGGTCAGCCTCTCTTTTGTAGCCGACATTGAAGATACGGGACATTTGGACTCTAGTGCCACATCTGGACTTGAATCTGAGCTAATGACAGGTAGTGCGGAGATGCTGTCAGGAGAACTTGTGTTAGATTCTGCATTACTAGGTTCTGAGAGCTCCAAGGTCTTCTCCAAGAGCCTGCGCCTTGAGGTTTTCTTCTTACGCAAGCCTGGATTCTTGACAGAGGCATCTACTTTGCTTTTGGTCACTGTGGTAGAATTCACAGTAAACTTCTTGGGACCATCAGGAACAAGGGTGCCATCAACTTTATTCGACTTGGTCACTGTGGTGGTGCTAAAAGGCAACGCCCTGAGCCTAAATGCATCATGATTTGATTCAACGCCTATGACTTTGTTGGGTTTCACACAGAAAGTCAACCTTGGGTGAGGAACTTCAACTGGTGGCGAAATGACAGCAGTCACGCTGAATGAGGTTACTGGAGCTGTTTTTTCAGACTCAAGAGAATCAGAAAAATCAAAGCTTGAGCAAGCATTCGGTGGGCTCACCGCATTCGATAGATCTGATCCTATTACATCCAGAGCATCCTTTACAGACAGAGAATGTTTCTTCTCTGTATTTTGTCCAATCACAGGAAGTGGGCTCTGAAAGCATGCATTTCCAAACCTCTCTGGGGTGCCAGCAGGAGACAGCGTTTTATTCAAAACCCTTGTCATTTCTCTGCACTCTGGTTTACGAGAGTAAGGCACATCCTTTTTACCAGGTGTATCAAACAATCTCTCTGCTTGTACTAAGACAACCACTGGCGAGTTTGTTTGCAAATGCACATCATCAAAATTGTCTGTCACAAAGGCAGGCTTTGACATCTCAGGAGTGGAAGATGGTGCATTCGCCCTAGTGCCACTGGAACCATAGGCAGACCGTTCATGGTTCAATGGCGACAATGGATTGGACATTCTCTCTTTTCTGTACTGTGACTGGCGAGACACATGAAATGTCTTATTTGCAGCCTTTATTGGCATTGAAGCCACCTTCTTCTCTTTTGAGGGTGCCAGGACCCCTTTTTTGGATTTAATTGAATCCCATAGGGTTTTCTGAAAAACATAAATTTGCAAGTACTCAAATTATACCAAACACAAACACTAAATATTGTTTAGTTTTACACAGTACCAGGCAGTACTGATTGCCTATTTACCAGATTTTTTTTTGTTTTTGAAAGAAGTGTCTTCTGCTCACCAAGGCTATTTTTTTTTTTTTTTAAAACAACAGTAATATTGTGAAATATTAATACAATTTAAAATTACGGTTTTAAAATGCAATATATTTCTATGATGGTAAAGATGAATTTTTTTTCATCCAGTTTTTATGCTGTGTGTGGTGGAAACCATGATTCACTACTACCATTCAAAGGTTTGGGGTAAGTAATATATAAAATAATAAAAAATACTAATGCTTTTATTCAGCAAGGACGCATTAAATTGTTCAAAAGAAACTGTAAAGACATTTATATTGTTACAAAAGATTTCTATATCAAATAAATGCTGTTCTTTTGACCTTTCTATTTATCAAAGAATCCAGACACAAAAATGTATCACTGTTTCCACAAAAATATTAAGCATGCAAAAGTGGTTTTCACTTTCAAAAAATAAAAACCATTATAAAGCACCAAAAATAATTGAGCACAAAATCTGCATTTTACTATGATTTCTGAAGGATCATGTGACGTTGAAGATCGGAGTAATGATGCTGAAAATTCAGCTGACATCACAGAAATAAATTACATTTTAAATTATATTAAAACAGAAAAGTGTAATATTTCACAATATTACTATTTAATGAATACAAATTAGTGCTGTCAGATCGCTTAATCGTGATTAATCGCATCCAAAAAAAGTTTGTGTTTACATAAAATGTGTGTACTGTTTATAATCATTAGGTATATCTAAATACACACATTTATTTAAGAAATATTTGCATGTATATACTATATTTATATAATATGTTATATTATATATAAATAAATATTTTATATATAAAAAACAACAACTTTTTCTTAAATATATACATACATGTGTGTGTATTTAATTATACACAGTACACACATATATTATGTAAACGCAAACTTTTATTTTGGGTGTGGTTAATCGATTTGACAGCACTAATACAAATACAAAATACAGCCTTGGTAAGCAGAAGAGACTTCTTCCAAAAACATAAAAAAATTAGAATGTTTCCAATCTTTTAACCAGTGCTATAAATATAAATATCACACACACAAAACTTACCTTTTTCTTTTTTGTCGCCTCTGCTTTCCCAAGCAATATGGCTTGATGTTTGACAATACCATTTGCGACAAAGCTGAGGAGTTCTCGAACTCCACCTTCTTCCACTGGTGTCCAAGTGACAGTTAAAATAATGCTGTCCTCAGGCTGAAAAATAGAGAATGCACTTTTAAATACTAGCTTACTTTCATGCAGTTCCAAACATGGATGACTTTCTTTCTATGGAAATATTTAGTCAAATGTTCATGCAGCCCTTTTCCATACCACAAGTGAATAGGGACTGGAACAGTCAAGCACCCAAAAAAGGATTCAACATGCTCAATATTTCAAGTATTTAAAGACGATAGCTTTTTGGGTGAAAAAGACCAAAATGTCAGTTATTAATCGTCTCTGCACAGGTAAGCTCTACATTTAAATATATTCAAATACAGTGTGTTTTTAATAAAATTACAACACACCAAATTTTAATATGCACATTTAAATTGCACAAATATCATGAGAAAGCTATGCTGGAGGCGATTGCCAGTGAATAATATAGAGTCATATGGAATACAGTTATGATTTTTTTTTTCTTTTCAGTTTAAAAGCTTGACAGCTTCAGTCCCGTGAACATGAACATCCTGCCAAACAACTCCTGTGTGTGTGTGTGTGTGTGTGTCAGAATAAAGAAATCCAAACAAATGTGTGGTGAACTAGTTATTCCTTTAGATACTGTAAAGATGCCTCAAGCATTGCGCATGTGTAAATTGACTAAATTAATAAACAACGCATGCAGTCCTACGATGCAGTTGTACTTTACCATAACTGCAATATGCAAAGTACGTTACCACATTTATTTTTGCTGCCCAAAAGTGATGTCTAGCTGTCGAGCTCATTAGGTTTTGACAAAACGCAGATTGTTTAACTTACTCTTACCTGTATTGTAAAAGACACCGGATCAACCGAAAAGCCTTTGGACGCTGAAATTTTATCCACTATGACTGTCGTTGTTGCATCCTCCGTGGGATTTTCAATTCGCAAAGGCATACATTTTGATGATCCCAATTTAATCGTCCCAAATGACAAGAAAGGGGACCTAGAAAACTGAAGCAAACTCAGCACAGGAATTGAAGTGTTGTTTTCCTTGCCAGGTTTATCGCGACTGCAATGAGAATCAAATGTTGGACTGAAGTCCAAACACTCCGCTTTCGCAATTTTAAAAGACATGTTTAACTCAACTAAATGAACAACGACTCGGTAAATCCATGTGTCATTGATTCTGAGCTGCAGTGAAATGCCGTTTAAAACCAGTGTGCATAGTCGCACGTTTGAATTTGAGTACAGACCAGGCAGCCAATCAGATCGTTGCAGCTGATAGAATCGTCCAATCACTGAACAGAAAAGCAAACTCGAACCAATCAAAGTTCTAGGATTTCTTTAAAAATCTGTACACACGCCCACAATGCAGGAAGATGCTTCATGCCCATTGCCGTGTCATTTAGACTGCCTCTCAGGATTTAACTTGACATTTGTTGCATGTTTGAAGTTGTTTTTTTTGCGCTTATGCCCTTGTCCACAGCAAGTATGTTTACATGTAATGAATGTATGTAATGAAACAATTTTACGAGAATACAAAATTTATTTGCAGCAGCTATTAGTGTTACAATGCGGTCTGTTAACATTTTGTTTTACATTTTCCTTTAAGTAGCTTTTTTTAATTTTGAGGTTTTTCTAATATTTATTTATCTCGAGGGTATTTAACATTTAAAAACTGGAGATGTATTCTTATAAAATATCGTATGCATTTGATGTATGTTATTATATTTTAGTACTGGGCAATCGATTAATCGCATCCAAAATAAAAGTTCGCGTTTACATAATATATGTGTGTGTACTGTGTATAATTATGTATATATAAATACACACTCCTTCATGTATATATTTAAGGAATATTTGCATGTATATACTGTATATATATTTATATAATTGATCTTATATACAAATATTGTATATATAAATAGAACATATTTTTATCAAATATATACATGCATGTGTGTATTTATATATACGTAATAATTATACACAGTACACACACATATATTATGTAAACACAAACTTTTATTTTGGATGCGATTAATTGATTGCCCAGCACTATTATATTTTTTTATGAGTAGACTATGGAAGTGTATGGTGATTTTTAATTTATTCTTCTTATTATAGAAATTGCCTATTTATTAGATTTTTTTTCTGCTTTTTGTAACAATTCAAAAATAATCTCCATTTTTCTTAAAGGGATAGTTCACCCAAAAATTAAAATTCTGTCATCATTTACTCACCCTCATATTGTTCCAAACCTGTATAAATGTCTTTGTTTGGTTGAACACAAGAGAAGATATTTTGAAGAATGTGGGAAACTGAACAGTTTTAGGGCACCATTGACTTCCATAGTATTTTTTTTTCCTACTATGAAAGTCAATAGTGCGCCAAAGTGGCCAGGTAGTTACAAACATTCTTCAAAATATCTTCCTATTGTGTTCAGCAGAACACTATTTTCCTCACTATTTTCAAAAAAAAAAAAAAAAAATGAAATCTAAAAAAACAACACATAAAAGTATTGAAATGGCTTCGAAGTCAAATAAACTGGGTGTTTATACACTAACCGGAAGGCAGTGTACATTCTTACCCATGAATCCTGGCAGATGGCATGGTCTATTTTGCATTAAATTAACCCTAAGAGCTTTTTGAGAGAAGTCATTAGACTGAAGTGGATGGAAGGCCTTGATTGCAAGAGGGTGAAAAGTACTGCGTAGTAGCATTTTGTCAGCCGTCGCTTACTTAATATCCAATGTAATCATCACCTGCTGATTAATATTCAGACAGCATGCCTGATGGCCTCTCTCTGTTCAAGTCTTCACCAATCCCCAGAGGCCTCTTTGTTTTGAGGATACAGAGAGTTGCGCCTCATTGGTGCATATGTGAATGAGAGCATGCTAGACTCAGAGAGCCTCAAACAGACACACACACACTGGAGGATGCTTGAGGAACATACCGTGATCATGTCAGCTTGCCCACTATCACAATGACATCTAACTATGGATATGGATCTTACGGTTTTGGGTTCAGTGTGGCTCAGATTAGTTGCATGTGTCTTGTTTCTTCTTCTGCAGAGGACAGAAAGTAAGTAGTCCAGCCTGTTGCTTTTATGCAGGAATGACGTAATTGTTAGTCCACTTGTTGAATATTCTAGAGTCAAAGAGTGAAGATTTACTTATAATATATGCAAGATATGCTGTTGGTTATTTTATATTTCTTGTTGTTTTAGTAGTATTTTAAACATTGTCATGCAACTAATTTTAGTAGGCCTATTACATTTTCTAACTAATTAAACATTCAGGTGTTTTTTTACATAGTATCTAAAAAGTCTTCTAAACACTTAATGATGGTTTATACTTTGTGTGTGTGTGTGTGTATATATATATATATATATATATATATATATATAATTTTCTTCTTATATGGATGAAAAAGACTACCCAGTAGCTTGATATTATTCCCGCTTGCTTTGATACGGCTCCGCATGAGTGTGGTCAGAGGTATCGTAACCCTGGACGCATCAGCCGCAGTGGCACTTAAGAACATAAAAGGCTTTGCATCAAAGACACTTAGAAACAGAGCTGTGCTTTTCATTTTCTATACACATTTAAAAGGATTGTGGTTTGCTTTCATCACAAGCAAAAAAGGCACAGGCATTTAAATGTGTGCATTTTTACTGTTGTATAACATTCAAGTTTGATACTGTGCATGTGCTATGTATCTTAGGAGGATTACAGAGCGGTGTTTGTATGAACATATGGTTTGACATCCTTGTGTTTTTGGGATAGTGTGTGTGGGCTCACGCTGAGCACTGGTCTAGACTTCCAAAAAGCTGATCTCACAGAAATCCCCCCCAAAATGGCCAATTTGTGTCCCAAAACCAGCTGGTCAACAACTTGAAATATATACCCTTGATTTGAAGGTAGAAGTTAACGCTCAAAAGTTACTGACTACACAGCTTTTTAAATCCCTAAGACTTTTTGATACAATAAACCTACATATCAGCAAATTTCCTCTCTGTGGACCCTGAATGTAAATGAGAGGCAATCCTGATAGCGACATTGCCAAATTACGCTCATGATTGCTTGTGCTATTAGCCTTTGTCTCAATGCACAGTCTGTAATAAAAAAAACATTGCAGACTGCAGGGTTTGAATGGGGTTTCTAGACACCCCCTAAATGACTGACTTATGTCTATTGCCGGTTACCATAGCAACCCCTGCAAAAGGAAAGCTGGATGTGTGGAATTTGTTGCTATGGGGACATAATTTGATGCTTTGTTGAGACTCCAAAGTTTGCAAACGTCCTTGCGCAGTGAGCGCCGTGAATAGGGCTGTCACAGAGGTTAAGCCGTTTTTTGGATAGATAACAGAGCATTGTTTCCTCTGGCATTTCCGAGAATGACCTGCTGAATACTGGATGGAGGAGGCTTTTATATATGTGCTTTATCTAAAGCTGTGTAGGCCCTGCGTTGTGTAGATGCGACCAGTCAGGTGTACATTTTTTCCATGTTAAAGTCCCCATGAAATCAAAATGAAGTTTTTTGGCTTTTAGTATGAATATGTTATCCTTACTGTTATCTATAAGCTAGTGTGCTCCTAAACAATGACAAAATTCACATTTAGAAGATATAAGCATTCAAAACGTACAGTCTCTCACTTCCGCCAATATGGATCAATGAGTTTGATGACATCACTCTGCACTTCAGCTTCTCATCAGATTTTTCTGTCAAATTAAATGCTCTCTAGAATCTGAAGCGTCCCGCCCCCAACATTATAGGTAATAACAGATGGTTCCTTCGCGACCTTGCCTACCCCAGAATTTATTGCACACCAATGACGAGTGGATTTTTTTTAGAGAAACTGCCAAATTACACTTTTAAACACAAGTAATGGGTTTCAGCTTACTCAAATATCTAATGAAACAAATGTAAAAATAAAAAAAAAATATTGTTTCAAATATTGACTCATATCTTACTAAGATGTGATTTATATATATACAGAAATGGACCATGGTGAGCATATTTAGCCAGTTTGTGAACCCTGTTTTGTTTTCAGACAGTTTAATATAATTTTCAAAAAAGTCCAGTACAAACATTAGGGTCACTCATCAACAGCAACTGTCACAGTTGCTAGGCGACAAGAATAATCCTCCGTAGGCTAGATCGTCCCATTTAACAACGCTCAGTCCGACCTTTGTGGCCTTTGAATTGGGACACAGCCACGATAGCACAGAGCGGATCATATGCAGAGTCGGCGCATATCAAAAAAAGGTATAAAACCCACTTAAATTCTGCACAGAATGTTACATTTTAAAATGATATGGAGATTAGGTGGAGAAACGGTGTGAGATTAGGATGAAACTGTGGCTTTATGGAGCGCAACGGCTCTGGCTGAGCTGTGAGATAAATACAAAATTTTAAAAAGAGAGGAGCTGTTCAATATGTCCCGCTCTGTCTTCCTGTTTCAGAGGATATTGCGTCAACACATTGAATAATGCTGTGTTTCAAAGCACTTCAGTGGCCCTTCAAATGCTTTCTCATATGCTTAAATTGACAATTTGACAAAAGAATACGAATTTGTGGCCACAATCGAATGAGGGGTTTTTTGGCACCTGTAGCATAATTGCCTAATTAACTTAAAGTCGCAATGTAAAGGTGATACACGGGGCAACTTTTTTGAGCAATGTTGCTTGGGCTCTTTCCCATTGAGAATTAAATTTCTACCTGGATACTTTAGATCGGTCATGGGCCCTGTCTCACCTGGTTGCCGTTGACGGCAATATTGCTTAAAAAGTTGCCCTGTGCATCATCACCTTAAGAGAAGTAGCAACAGATTTTTTTTCTTCTGTATTGTCACGTACACTCGAGTGTAATGAATTATCAAAAAGAGAAAAAAAACATAGGACGAAACTTTGTTCTAACTGTGTGGTTGTTGACTGGATGAAGGCAGATCTGAATGAGAGCTTGCAGTTGGTTGTAAGAAAGGGACGAAATGATCGAAGTCTGGTAAAGTCTGCAATGAAGATCTGCAGAATGCAACAGAGTGCAGCGCAGGACAATGAATTGCTGAGGGTGGATGAGGGAGGGGAGGTATGAGCATGGGAAGTGGGAGAAAGAAATGACTCGTGGGTTCCCGCAAAATATAATTATCTAATAATAACAGCACGCAGAATTCTGTTTCACAGAAAGATCGGGTTTGTTTAAAAATTACGATGCCAAAATAAATAGTTAAAAATGAAAATGTGCTTATATTTGTAATATGTAAATTAGCTCAAACCTAAGCGTCTGTTTACACGCGCCATTATGCGTTTAGGTCGTTCATTTACAACTTTTCAAAACGGTGAAATTGAATTGAAAATTATACCATTATCGTCTCAGTGTAAACTACAAAACTGCAAATTTGTGAAAACTTTGATGTAATACACATGCATATTACATGTTCAGTCTATAGGCGCGTAGTGTTTCTTTACAAAGTGATATCGCCAACTACTGACCTGGCATGAATAATACAGCGTGTTTTGTCAGTGTACTGTTCAATAAAGATACATTTGAGGAGTTGTTGCTATGCTACAAGTGATTTCTTTTAGCAAGCAAGCATTTATTTAGTGCACTTTGGCTAACTTATCAGACTTTTTTAGCTACAGAAACGCTGTAAAAATGTGTGTATATATATATATATATATATATATATATATATATATATATATATATATATATATATATATATATATTGAAATACACACTGAAGTGTGTAAAAAGGATACACACTTTTAAGACCACACAAACTTTTCATAGGCCCCTTTTTTCAGAGGGGGCTGTATTGCACTCTGCTACAGTTTTATCATGCAAACAGATAACTGACTGCATGAAGTTAAATTGCTTTCTCAGGCATTGGCTTCTGTTTGTAAAGCAATGATCAGCTCTCATTAAAGGGGTCCAGCAACCACAGCTATCCTCAGTAGATGGGACTAACAGGTCAATCCTATATTAATCCTATGTAGTGTGCTCAAAGCTCATATTCACAATTGCAGATATACACAACACAGGACAAGATCATCAACACGATTCTAACATGGCTGCAGACAAAGATGTTCAATTTAGCATGTGTTTATCAAATCTCTGTGCAAATCCCCCAATGTCACCCGTGGAAGAATCACCATCATCACAGTGGTTCTAGTAACAATTTTAGGATGGGTCAAGCACAATGCAGGTCCAAGGCCTCATCACCTGATGTTTGATTCGCTCTGAAGTCCAGTTGGCTCATTAGCAGATGCATCTAAAGCTTATTGGCCTTTTGAGTCAAAGCTTGTTGGCCAGATGTTATCTGTTTGAAGGGCATTATACAAGGACAGCGTGGCACAATATATGCAACTACAGTACTAGCATCCTGAAATCTTGTTGAGCTTCTTAGTTTAAAGAGTGACACCTTTACAACCATGACAAGAATGGATAGATTCATAATAATAAATGATCTTACTGTTGTTGCTATGTGAAAGCAAGAATTCAAAAGTAAGCCTACTTGTTAAGTAATGTGTGGCTAATTTGAAAGTATGATGCGCTAGGATAATAAATATGTATCGTAGTATAAAACAGCTGTGAGTCATGAACTGATACATGCTGGATTTGGACAATAACGAGCACAGCGAAAAAATGAGCACAGCTGTTTTCCTGAATACCATCACGACTGAAAATGTGACACTGATTTCATATGACAGTTCCATAAACGATGAATTAACATTAAGCCACTTACATTTTCAATGCAATATCAACTGTTTTTGTTCTATTTCAGTAGCGAATATAGTTCCAAAAAAATCACAGCAGAACCATAACCCGCATCTCACAGCAACAGTGTGTTACTGAATGATTCAGCGTTTTGAATTAATCGGTTGAATCAAAGATTCAATGACCTATTCGTGAACGACTGCCTCATTCTTTCAACGAATCGACTCAATGACTCACTCATTAAGACGCTCACCTGTGCCGCCACCTACTGGCAGTTTAGTTTCATGTTTAAACATTCTTTCCAACATTTTTTATTTGTATATTCAAAAAATATTTAAAACAATATCATAACATTATTTGATGCAGTTGTAATTTTTCAGTGTAAATTATTTCATTTAATTGGTTACAGCCCTGTAGTGTCTTATTCTAATTTAATTTATTGATAAAATTTAAGAATATAAAAAGAAAGCTGAAGCATAGCCTATATTTAAAAAGATTAGTGGAAAAATGCCCTTTATAAAAGGTAAAGATATCACAAATATGCAGATTGAAATATGTTGGTGAGAATATTGCTTCAGAATAAATCATATTATATACACAAAAAAAATATTTCCGGACAAGCACTTTTTTTACTCGGACAAGTGAATGACAGATTTACTTGTCCGAAGGACAAGCACATGAACAGGCTTAATTTCGAGCCCTGATAAAAGTATACTGAAGACACATAGACAAATTCAGGGTGTGATATATTTAGAAGAATGTTTAAGAAATTTAAAGGGGAAGTGTGCAAATTAACTTTTCCAAAGCTGCTGTACACCCTTAAAGGTAGGCTGGGCAAATTTTTGTGAGAATAATAGTTCTTTTAAAGGAATAGTTTACCCAAAAATGAAAATTACCCCATGATTTACTCACCCTCAAGTCATCCTAGGTATATGAATTTCTTCTTTCAGACAAATACAATTGGAGTTATATAAAAAAATGTCCTGGTTCTTTCATGCTTTATAATGACAGTGAATGGGGGACGAGATTTTGAAGCCCAAAAAAGTGCTCCACACAGCTCTGGGGGGTTAATAAAGGCCTTCTGAAGCGAAGCGATGCGTTTGTGTAAGACAAAAAAATCCATATTTACAACTTTATAAACTAAAATAACCAACTTTTGAAAGATGGCTGTACGCATCGATTTACAGTGAAAGAATAACCCCTGACCTGACGCATGACGTATTGACGAATGCAGAGGCGCAGAGGGTTACTCGACTTGTGTAGGCTGTCTGCCGGAAGCTAGTTATTTTAGTTTATAAAGCTTTAAATATGGATATTTTTCTTACAAAAACCCATTGCTTCACTTCAGAAGGCCTTTATTAACCTCATGGAGCCATGTGGGTTACTTTTATGATGCACTTTTTTGAACTTCAAAATTCACTCCCATTATAAAGCTTGGAAGAGCAATGATATTTTTTAATATAACTCTGATTGTGTTTGTCTGAAAGAAGAAAGTCATATAGACCTAGGATGGCTTGAGGGTGAGTTAATCATGGGATAATTTTCATTCTTGGATGAACTATCCCTTTAAGAACTGTTTGCAGAAAGGAAAGGAGCTTTGGGGAACCCAAAATGGCTATGGAACAGCTGTGAACCCCCATTTTGGAACATTTATTTTTAAGAGTGTAACAGTTTCCGTCCAACGTACATTAGGGAAGCAGACAACTTTCAATGAAGGTGAAAGTGTTTTTTTTTGTAAATCCTTGTAGGTTTAACACTTCTCAAGACCTCAACACTCTGCCTGGACAAGCCTTGCCAAAACAGAGCAGAGTGCAGGGAAGCCCCGTCTGACTTCCTGTGCCAGTGTCAGTCGCCTGTGCCAGCCCTGCACCGCACGCATTGCGATTCTTCCAGTGCGCTCTGCCAACTGTCCATCTGCCAGGGCAATGCGACGTGTCAGCCCTCCGGCGCCCACCCGGGGGAACTAGTTTGCCAGTGTGAGTCCGGCTTGTTGGGGCAGGACTGTCATTCCAGTGCCCAGCTCTGCGCTCAGGGGCTGTGCGGGGACAGTGTCCGATGTTTGGCAGTGCAAGACAGGAGCCCGGGGTATGCATGCATCTGTCAAGAGGGTTACACCGGGAGTTCTTGCGAGAAAGAGGTGGACCATTGCTCCCCCAACCCCTGCCGCAACCGCGCCATCTGCCGCAACAGAAGGGACGGCCCCACCTGCTTCTGCGTGCCGGGATTCCAGGGCAAACGCTGCGAGATCGAGGTAAATGAATGCGTGTCGTGGCCCTGCAGGAACGGAGCCACCTGTGTGGACAAGATCGGGCACTACATCTGTCTCTGCAGGCCTGGATACACGGGTGAGTGAAAGGAGGGAGGGTCTGATGCACTGTTGCCCTGTGCGACTCACCTGTTAGACTGACATGTGGAATGTCTCAACTAGTGCCAAATGCAGCCAATGCCATCTTGTGGCTGAATGATGATATTGCACTCTGAAATGCAACATTTGTTTTATGAAGTACCACTGACAAAACGTAAAGATCTTTTAATATAGTTAATAAGAGAGGTTATCAAGTATGTTGACCCTATAGTGGGTTATGCTGTCTCTAAATGGGGTAAGTTGTCACAGAAATTAGGTTTTTTAACTGGGTGTTTGAACCCAAGTGCAAGAGAAACAAGCATTGTTCAATTGAACTTTTGACAACCTGCTCATTTGACAACAAGCCCTGGTCACTTAAAACAAGTGATGTTAAACCTCACGGTTCAAATATGCTTAAACATTTTTGGTCAAGTTACGGAAAAGCTGTAGGCAGAATATAAATTACCCTAAAGACTGACTGGAAGCTTCCAGTTACAGTCTGTTTGATCCAGGATGAGGCCTGTCCAGATGGCATGTGTAATAAGCCATGCAGAGATCTCGACAAAAAGCGGATTGGCATCTTTGCACTCAACACCACTGTCTCTGATGTTCCAGGTAGCAGCTGTGAGGTTGAGATTGATGAGTGTCAATCACAGCCCTGTCTCCACGGCGGCAGTTGCCATGACCACATCAATGGCTTCTCGTGTACCTGCCTGGCGGGCTTCCAGGGGGAACGCTGTGAAACCAACATTGATGAATGCAGTGACCAGCCATGCCAAAATGGGGCTCGGTGTATGGATGAAATCAATAGGTACAATAAATTTCCATGTTAGTATTTTGGTCTTTTTATAATAGGTCTTCTTTCAGGAAACAATTGATCATCTGTCCTGGATGAATCACATTAAGGAAAAGGAAAAAAATTGGGTTACACTTTAATTTAAGGTGACGTAGTTACATTGTACTTACTCAAATAAGTAATGAGTAATTTTAATTACATGTAGTTACGGTTAGGGTTTGGTTTAGGGTTAGTTACTTGTAATTATACGTATTTACTGTTATTACTATAGTAAGTACATGTAGTAATGTGTAACTACGTCACTTTAAAATAAAGTGTTACCAGAATTTGAAATTATATTTTGCATAAAGAAAATGAAGCCTATTTTTTTACTAATTAAATTTTTCTGATGATTATAATGATGACAGTTAAATATTCCCCCCAAAATGCAGGTACTGTACTAAAATTTCTCTAATGCAAAAAAATATATAACACATAATTTACATTTTGTGTACATTACATTTTAATTTGTATACATGATGGTGGTATTTGTTCTTCCTTTAATTTTATATTGTTGCAATGCAAAACTGGTCCAACAATGTGTTTCATTTTCTTAATGCAAAATATAATCACTTTCTCTTCTTTTCGATGTTGGGGTGACATATTTGAGATTCACAATATTTAACTTATTTAAAGGCACAATTTGTAAGATTTTTGGATTAAAATATCCAAAAACCACTAGAACAATGTTATATATTTTGTTGACTTGTGTACTTACATTATCCCTTTCCACGAATGTTTAAATCCAGAGAAATAAGCAATTTTAACCGGGACAAATATTTGTATTTGTAAATGAAATGATAAATAAATAAAACTAGTCCCTCACTACACACAGAAGGTGTAAAACACATGCACTATATTATTGTGTATAATAATATAATATGCTTATTATGTTGAATCATTCTGTGAATGTGCTCAAAATGAGTATACCCAAAATGAAATAACCTATATTTATTTTGAAATAATCTTATAGCTACCGCTGTGACTGCTCACAAACTAACTTTACTGGTGTTCACTGTGAGATCCCACCTCCTCCCTGCTGGTCTCAACCCTGCCTCAACGACGCCCTCTGTGAGGATGAAAATGGGAATTACACCTGCATTTGCTGGCCAGGTGACTAAAATAGAGCTCAGTTGTGTTAACTGGAATATAATGTTATTAATAGATTGAATTTTGAATAAAAAAATTTGGATCTGTATTTTTTATTTATTTAAAAGGGTTATGTACATGATTGGTAGATGTATTTATAATGTACATACAATACTTGTAATGCTCATTCATTTAAAGTCATCGTAAAGGCTTTAAATAAGCTGGGCAAACTAGGACACAAAACATCAATAGACTATCCTCATATCTGCTCTGTACCAGGGTTCGAGGGTCGCAACTGTGAGACAGATGTCAGCGAGTGTGATAGCAGTCCCTGTCTGAATGAAGGCACTTGCATTGAGCGCTCTTGGAAGACACTTTATGGCACCGAGTCCCTGTTTCCTACGCGATACAACCCCAGGCATGCTTCTGGCTTCATCTGCAAGTGTCCACCAGGATTTTCAGGTATTTGCAGACTCACAGCACCGTTTAAACTTTTGATTTATACTTAATTTACTAAGTATGAGGATCATTATAAGTTGTTGGTTTTTATTCAGAAGAGAAGGTTGTTTTAGTGCCACTCATCTCAGGACATTTTCTTATATAAACCCATTTATTTTTTGTTTTGTTTTGTGCGGCTAGCTGATCCAGTTCAGTTTGCATGCATTTTCTTCACCTGGTGACAGGTAATTTGTCATTTGCCCATATCCCTGTTTTAAAGACATAATTTCAATTAAAGCTGCAAGCAGCGGTGAAAGGGCCCTCACACCGGTGTCACCGCCACCCGGTGGCTTTAGGAAAACAGAGCACGGTGCATTTAAGTAGGTAAATGTAAGAGCAATACGTCAAAGTACATTGTACTGGACATTGTATGCTTGAGTTACAACAACTCAATAATAGCATGTTTTAGCAAGTTTCTAGCATGTTTAGCACTCAATGGCATATTTTAGTATGTTGCTAGTAGTGCATCACAGTGTTAAACACCTCACTTCCTGTTGCCAGTAGGTGGCGCTATTACTGTAACTGAATATTGGCATGTAGATGTGCTCAGGGCAGGACTTGTATCAAACATGTGAAGTTTGGGGCGGATTGGGCATTGCATGCCTGAATTACAGCAACTTTCTATTTCATTGCATTAATAGCATGCTTTAGCACTTAGCCAAGTGTGGCTAGTATGTTTTAAAATGTTTCTAGCCTATTTAACACTTGTCCATAACCATGATAAACATGTCACTTACTGTTGCCAGCAGGTGGTGCTATGACTACAACTGAATATGGGCATGGACATGTGTTCAGGACAGGACTCTTATCAAACGTGTTAAGTTTGGGGCAGATTGGACATTGTTTGCCTGAGTTACAAATAACTTCCTGTTTCATGGCGAAACATCGAACTTAGTCAGGCCGCCATGCCTTATGATTACGCTTACCAAATTTAAAGATGATCAGATAAAAACTGTAGGAGGAGTTTGTTAAAGCACTATGCCTGGAAATTGCAAAAACTGCACAAAAATGGCTGACTTCCTGTTGCTTTTAGGGCTTCGCTTCAGGAGACTTTTTTTTTAGGTATTGGGACATTACATGTATGTACCGAATTTCGTACACATACAGTACATGAAACGTAGTGGGAGGGGCACTTCGTTGAATTTTTATAGGTGACGCTATCAAGCCATTTTGACTCACTTCATTCTGAAACCCATATCAGATGTAAATTTTCGCCAGTTCTGACGCGTGTGCAAAGTTTCATGAGTTTAGGCCCTCGAAAATGTGATTCATTTTGGAGAAGAAGAAGAACTGTAAGAATAATAATAAACAGAGCAATTCCAAGAGGGTCTTTGCACCATTGGTGCATGGGCCCTAATTTTTGAAAGGGTCAAAAATCCTAACTGATTTCAACACCTGGCTAAATTCTTAGCTAAATGTTGCCTTTAATGAGCACATTATGAGCATCACCAGGTTGATGCGACTATACATCAGAACTTTGTTTGGTTTGCATAATCAAACAACTAGTCTAAACAACTAAACATTTAACTGCAAAATTATTTTTACTTTTTAGATTATACAAAAGTGTCGATCTCCCTGAACGTCAGGTTACCAGCTCAGGACATGAGTCAGAGGCGGAGGCTATAATTGGGCTTCGCCATTGTAAGATGCTCAGGTTGCATTAAGCTAATCCCCCGGGAGCTGGCTTTGATGGGGGCCTAGTGTTGCAGTATACAGTTTTTCTTGAAGGAATGAATGTACATTGACGGCTGTCCGTTAGGATGGCCTTTGGTATAGATGGACCCATCAAAAAGCAATGTGACTAAACAGATGTATGGTTGCTGAATGGTAGACTTCTAATGCCATGGAAGTTTTAGTTTGGATCTGGAGTGTCCTGTTGCTCATTTCAGGTAATTTTTTTTCACAGTGTTTTTGTTGTTTGGATTTCGTTTTGGTTGTACGATCATTCTCAGTGAGAAATCTGGTGAAATCAGTTGTGTTGGAGGAAAATTAAAAACCAATGTCCTTTATTAGGCTAGTTAAAACTATTTCTTTTTGAACATATGATGAACTTGCAATGACTTTAGGTCATCTGGTTTGTGTAGCCAATGATCGTTGTTCATGGTTTCCATGGAATATAGCTCCTTAATGTTTTATCCAGGCATTTTAAACTCATGCTCATTAAGGCAAAGCTCAGAGTGTTATGCAATCAGCTTGACATATTAGTTTTCCTGAGGGATTATTGACTAAAACGTGCCCACATTATCCCTGGAATAAGCCACTCTTTAGTTATTTACTGTTTTCTGACATTGGCACAAATGCAACAAATAGTTTTAAGGTTAAACTCTTATAAAAACAATACGGATTTGTTTTATAATTGCAGCGGGAACAGTTCATTCTTGGGCAACAATCTTTGTTAAATATTTACTTGTAAGAAACTTGACTGAATTCCACTCTGGGCTTTCCCATTTCAGGTGCCTTCTGTGAGCAAAATACTACTGCTTGTACCACCAACCCGTGTCATAATGGAGCCACATGTGAGGACTTCCGGGGCAGCTACAAGTGCATCTGTCTGTCTGAAAGGCATGATGGAGTCCTCTATGGTGGCCGCAACTGTAGTGAGCCCCTGGTGGGTTGCGAGGGCCACGAGTGCCAGAACGTGGCAGCCTGCATGCCCTTCCTGAGCGAAGGTGTACATGGCTACGGCTGCATCTGTCAGCCAGGCTACACCGGCTCTTACTGCCAGACATCCACTGTATTCTCCTTTGAAACAATTGGAGGATCCCTGCACCTGCAGACGCCGCTGCTGGGTACTGAAACATGCTTTAATATCACACTAAGCTTTCGCACAGTGCTGGAAAACACGGTACTCTTCCAGAGGGGTAGCGAAGGGGTCATACTCAGCCTAGAGCTGCAGAAGACACACCTGCTTCTTGATCTTAGGAGTGACCCTCAGACAGACACAACCAGCTGGACTCTGACGCTGCCTCAGGATGTATCTGATGGCGAATGGCACACAGTAGAGGCTGTACTTGGAGAAGGTACCCTGCTGTTGCAACTGTTGGAGCCATGCCAGGATGCAGATAACTGTGGTACAACAGCCCAAGTGGATACCGGCGCCCTTGAGCTGGAGTCAGCTCTACAAAGCACCTTTGTTGGAGGATTGGATGAGGGAGGGGGCATCGGCTCATTCATCGGCTGCATGAGGGATTTGTTTGTGGACTCGCAGCTGATGGTACCGGAGGACTGGTTGAGCAGCTCAGCTGTGAATGTTGTGCAAGGCTGCAGCCATTATGACCGATGCCTTTCTGGTCCATGCGAGAACCATGGAGAGTGTGTTAACCTTTGGCAAGTTTACCAGTGCAGATGTCTGCGACCGTATGTGGGTCAAAACTGTGGTGACGGTAAGGACACCAGGGATTGACCACCCATTAACCATGTCTACATCTACACTGGGAGCGTCCACAGCGGTGTTGCAAATGCCCTGTCTTTTTTTTTAAAGCACAACAGCGCTGTGGTTGCTTCTAGTGTAGACACATTGATAGACTATAAATGTAAAATATCATAGGATAAACCTTGGGAGAATCTTAATGTTTCCTCTTAGGGTCCAAGTTACAATAGTAAAACAAGAACAGTTCTAGAAACTCTTTAAGATTTGTGTCTTCTTCCTCACTTCCTCTTCCACTATAAATGTAAAAGATCATAAACCTTGGAATAATCTTTATGTTTCCTCTTAAGGTCCAAGTTACAATAGTAAAACAAGAACAGTTGTAGAAACTCTTTAAGAGTTGTATGTCTTCTCTTCCTCACACAGAGTATATTACTGCCAGATTTGGCCAGGAAGACTCCGCAAGCTATGCTGTCTTCACCATCAACGACCAACTGGAATCAGACGTGCTTTATCTGTCCATGTTCTTGCGTACACGGAAGGAGTCTGGTCTTTTGGTGCTGCTTGCCAACAGCACCACTGAGTACTTGCAGATGTGGCTGGAAAAGGGAAAACTGACAGTACAGGTCAATAACTTGAAGACTGTTACTGGTGAAAGTGTGGTTAACGATGGCGAGATCCATTTTGTCAGCATCACCATTGAGGAGGGTATGATAACTCTACAGGAGTCAGATCATGAATTCGGAGCAATGGATGTTCAACCTGTTTCTGTTCAGTTTGGGGATGTGATCTATGTTGGCGGGCTGCTTGATGGACAAGAGTCATCTGCCTTCGGTGGGCACTTTAAAGGGTGCTTACAAGACTTGCAGCTCAATGGGAGGAAGCTTGAGTTTTTCTCACTTGATGCTTCTGTAATGTCATACAGACCCGACCGCATGGTGGATGTTACCGCAGGCTGCACCAGTGATGACTCTTGCTCTGTAAGTTACAATGTTAAATGTCATGAGCTATCAACTGCAGAAGGGCAATGATTAGGTTCTGGCAGCTATGTAGACAAAACCTGCTTATCTTATTTAGCTGTTATCCTCTGGACTGGATGAACGTTTACATTCAAGACTTTGGCCATGCCAATTAAGAAACTAATCCAAAACAGATTCAAAAGATGTTTGTGATCTGATTTGATTCACTAATCCAATAAATTATTCACCAGTTAATTTAAGTCCCTGAGCATTTTTTAAAATGAAATATTTTATCAAATGGTGTTGTTCATCACTATTGTATAAATTGTACCTTGTATAAATTAGTGTGTTGATTGCAGAAATACTATCATCTGATAGTATTTATAAATATATTGTCCCCTCACATAGCTTCGATATAATTAGCCACCTTTTATTAGCAACTACTAGAGTAGCTAACTAAATTGTTTAAAGTGTAACTTGACTGTAGTTCAAATACTTTAAAACTGTAGCTTCCCAAGCTACAAGCTAATCATAATTTAAAAGTAGCTTACCAAACATTTGATCTTACATCTTCTAAACCATTTCATATTTTCAATTAATTAACACTTGGAATTCATTGGATAATGTTAATGACAGTTTTGTATCAGTCACTTTTGTTTTTCCGTACCAGAAAAATCCTTGCCAGAATGGTGGCATGTGCTTCTCTCTATGGGACGACTTTACGTGCAACTGCCCTCCTAACACAGCAGGGCAGCACTGTGAAGAGGTGAGCTGGTGCGAACTCACCCCCTGCCCACCACAAGCAACATGCCGGGCCCTCAACCAGGGTTATGAATGTGAGTATTTTAGAACATGTGATCTCAGATGTTTAAAACACAGTACTTTAGAGGTATTTGATTATTTTTGACTACTAAGACAAAATTAAAGGTTACAGAATTAAGATAAAATGAAGAATTTTTAATTAATACCCTTCCAGATTTAAAGGGTTATTTCACCCATACTTATTGAAATCATCCCATAATTAATTTATTAATTTATTCTACACAGGCATTTCAAACGTGACTTTTCAGGACAACACCACTCTTGTATACCGCGGGAATGGGCTGATCTCCCGCCACCTGACCAGCATAGTTTTTAGCATCCGTACACGTAAACGCAATGCAGCAGTCTTGCATGCGGAGAGTGGGCCAGACTTTGTGACGGTATCCATTCAAGATGGCTCTCTGGTGCTTGAGCTGTTAAGTGGACCTTCTTCTTCATCATCTTTGTCACCAGTGACCTTACACAGCCCAAGACCAGTGGCCGATGGAGAGTGGCATGTTGTAGAGCTGCTAATGGCCAGTCCTTGGGCTAACAGCTCCCAGTGGATCATGGTTCCCTTAGACGAAAAGGATAAGCCTACTATATCCGACTCAATGACGGGAAATCTAGACTTCCTCCGAGAGGGAATAGATATCATGCTAGGAGGACTGGGCCTGGAGTCTAGCTGGAATCTGATTGGTTGTCTGAGTAATGTTGAGATTGGTGGAATCGTGCTTCCATATTACGGCCCGTCCGAGGTGAGATTCCCACGTACACAGGAAGAGAAGTTCAATAAGATATCAGAGAAACCTGTCCAGACTGGCTGTGTTGGTGAAATGGTGTGTGAACCCAACCCATGTCTGCATGGAGGCATCTGTGACGATCACTTCAAGCTTTTCCAATGCTTCTGTCTTCCTGGCTGGGGTGGTAATCACTGCGAGCTGAATACAAACACCTGTGCCTCCAACCCCTGTCAGCACGGATACTGCAGTGTGCAGGACCTCACATACAGCTGCACGTGTGAGAGTGGCTACACCGGCACCAACTGTGAGGTGAAGGTGGACGTATGTGCCGGTCACAAGTGTGCTAATGGGGGGACCTGCTTGCATGGCTTAAACAGCTATTCATGCCTCTGTCCCGACAGGTTTACCGGGCCAAATTGCAAGTGAGTCTATTCTAATGTGTCTCAAGCAGTTGATTAGACATGTTCATTATTACTATTGGTCATACTTACGGTTAGGGATTTGAACAACCCCCTAATTCCTCAAATCCAACCCTGGAGGGCCAGTTACCCTGCACTCATTGATTAGGGTTGGAGCTAAACTCTGCATGGCAGATGCCCTCAAGATTTGCCCTGACCCTAATTATTAAACTTTGGTTGTATAACCATTGTTATACAAATGCTGCGTTAAACGTGTGAAATCAAATAATGTTGTTAGTTGTGTAGTTACTTGTCGATACATCTGGACTTAACTAGTGGGCAATTAAACAGGTGAAAAATTTCCTTAGACTAAACTTGAAAGAGGGACTTGAGGCATACCAAGTGGACCAAAATATCTTTGGGACATGAGAGAGGGCTCTTTTAGTAAGCTACCACCAAGACTACGCTAAAACTGTGGTGGTGAGTTTTGAGGAGGCAAGCATTGGCAAGCACTGTTGTTTTTATCAGTATAAGAATAGTTGATGGAGTTGGGTTAGGAGTTACCGTCTAAGTTTAGCAGACTTTGCGGAGGTTGTGTGAATCCAAAACCCTGATTTGAGGCTTCTACACCAAGGTAATCCACAGGTACGTCTGTAAGGAATCATGTTTGTCCCTCCTGCAAAACACTGAACCAGTCAAGAAGAGACTTTCCTTAGATATGATATCAACCTGGTGTAAAAAAGCCATAGCTAGTCTCAAAAAGATACTCACACTTTTCAAAGGAAAGAGAATGCAGAAATAAATGTAGACTTTGTGCATTGAAACGGGCCACAAACCTCACACAATAATTCCCATCAAATAAACAATGCAACTTGAATGAATCAAGACCCCTAAGGGACTGATTTGTTATAAAGGTAATGCAAATCATATAATTGCTTTTATGGTGTTGTTTATGCTAGCGTGACTGCAGAGATGTGTCTGTTGCCATACGTGTCATTTGAAAGCGGTAATGGTAGTAATAGTGTCTGTTGAGAGTGCCCATCCTCCAGTTGTTGCGTTAGGCCTTCAGGGTGGCATCTAAGGCAAGTCTGCAGCCATTTATCTCATAAACATGTTTTGTTGCCAGACTGCTTCATAGCACTCCTTTGAAACTGCCTTGCAGGCAGCTGGGAGACATAATAGATCTATCTTTTCCCCACTGCAGAGTTAGAGAGATCTTTGGTGTAAAGTTTTGCTGCATAAAAAAAGAATGACGCTTGCTGTTTGTTTGTCTCTTTCCTGTTCCCTCTGTCTCACAACAGCACTCAGATTGAAGAGACTCCGTGGTACGTAGTTGTCAGGAGCGTGTAAGTGGCGTTTTACTATTGACTTTTATTTTTCCTTTCTTTTTTATACATTCTTCTTGTTTTCGTTCCTTCCTCTTAATTCTTTTCATTTCCATTTCTTTATTCTCTCCTATCTATCCCTTCTTTCCTGTCATCCTCCTGCCTTTCTCACTTCCTTCTTACTTTCATTTCCTTTTTGTTGTCTCTACCCCTTCTATTTTGCCTTGACTTCCTTCCTACCATCCTTCCCTCCCTTCCTCATACTTTTCATTTCTTCTCTCTATCCCTTCTTTCTTGTTATCCTGCTTTTTCTTCTTTCTTGCTGTTTCCCTACTTTCCTTCTGTTCAAATCCTTTCCTTTCCTTCTCTATCCCTTCTTTCTTGCCTCCCTTCCTTCCTTCCTTCCTACTTTCCCATTCTCTTTCTTTTTCTTCTTTTACCCTTTCTTTCATGCCTTCCTTCTGACAACTTTCCACTTTCCTTTCTCTTTCTTTTGTTACCCTTTCTTTCTTGCCTTCCTTCCTTTCTTCCCTTGTTCCTTTTCTTTTCTTCCCTTTATCCCTTCTTTATTGCTGCCCTGCTTTCTTTCTTTCCTGCCTTTCCTTTCTTCCTTCATATCTATATTTCTACTTTCCTTTCCCTTCTTTATTGCCTTCCTTTTTTATCTCCATTTTTCCCTTCCTGTTTTTTTTTCTTTACATCCTTCCTGCTTTCCAATACTTTCCTTTCTCTTCATATCTATTTCTTTCTTTCTTTCTTGCTGTCATTTTTTTTCATTCTCTTTTTTCTACTTTTTTTTTTCTGCCTTTCTACCTTTCTTCCTCAATTTCAGATTGTCTCTGTAAAATAAAAGAAAACCACAACAAGTAACATTTCTCTCTAAAAACTCCTTATTTGTCACATCATATCTTTGTCCATACAGAATAATAATGGGGGGGTCTTCATATTAGCTGTATGTTAATCCCTGCATAAGGCAACAGTTTATTGTATTCTCTTTGTCTTGTGGTCAGAAGTCCATTCACATGCTAATGTCATTATTCTAATAGTAGGCTAATCCTCTTTTGTGCTGGACAAAGCATTTGGGGGGGATAAAGGGGGGTAGGTAGTAGCTCCTTACATGGGTCTCAGGAGGAGAGAATAGCTTCTTCATCATCTGTTATGTTTCTTTCTTTTCCCTCATCCTCCCCATCCCTAGACCGCCCAAGCTCCCGGTGTCCATCTGTGGTGATGAACAGCAGAACTACACTTGTTTCAATGGAGGGAACTGTTCTGACACCAACATGATGTGTGACTGCCTCCCTGGGTTTTCGGGTCACTGGTGATTATTCCTTCTCTTTCTTTGTTCACATGATCTCAGAAATACATGTTAATGAATTTCAGTGTAGTTATGTAGTAAGTAGGCATGTTATTAGAGTACCAGTTTTAGAATGATCAGGATATTTGTATTATATTTTGTATAACTGTAATATTTAAGTTAGAAATAACAAGGTTTGTTTTCACTATACATTTGTCTCTTAGGTGTGAAATAGATCTTGATGAATGTAGATCCAACCCTTGCTTGAATGGTGGCTACTGCCAGAACATGGTCAACAAGTTCCAGTGTGTCTGTGAAATTACCTTCGCGGGCGAGACCTGTGAAGTCGACGTAAGCGACCTTTACTTTTACATGGGGGCTTTGTTTTGGCAAAACCTCTTCCAGTTTCTCTCGTACCTCATTCTGCGCTTAGACGATGAGCCAGAGGTAGACTGGGGTGACAACGAGTAAACAGGTCTGTGGTGGGCTAGTTTAGGGGCTTTCGCACTTTCGCACTTTTGGTGTGTTCACACTGATTTTAGTTATGGGAAAGCCTTGGTTGGGGGGGCTAAATTAACTCCTACTTCAGAGTATGGTCTAACGCAGCACAATGGGAACTACCAGTGACGTAAGTGTACGTTGTTTGGCCAAACACATGTGAAACACTGGCACCTGTTTCACACAGTTTAGAGCCTATGGGCCAGATTTACTAACAGCTTGCACTAGCGCAAACCCGCTTTTGGCATTAAAAAACTACTGTCAGAATTTACTAAAGACACACAGTGAAAAATTAGCGCTGAAAAGGCGTGGACAGGGTGATTTTTGCAGCTGGCCTTATTGCATGTTTATTTACTAAGGTGATTTACTAAGGTTTGTGCTCGTCAATTTACTGGTATTTGCGGCATTATTTACCGCCCAAAAAAAGCATGTCTTAAACCAGACGCTAACTTGGTAGATTGGTAACTTGGTCATTATGGAAATGATCCGGCTGCGTCTGTGTTCTTTAATTTTAGTAGATCACACGCAGAATATTTTCCATCTGCGTTTTTTTTTATTGCGCTTGTACAGTAATTTGCCCTGTTTAGTAAATCTAGCCCTATATATTTATTCCACGAACATGAAAAACAGCGATAGATGGAACGACGCCGAAGTCCAGGCACTTCTCAACCTTTACGCTAAGGAGGAAATCCAACACAACTTTGAGGGAACCAAGGGAAACATGATTATGTATTTCTGCTTAGCTAGCGACAATGGGCATAAACCACACGGTAAACGCTATAATACTTTTTTTCGTGTACCTTTACTTTCTTTGTTTAAAAGTTCTATCTAATAATGTATTGTTAAACAGATCATAAACTAATAAAGAATGGGAGCGCGCTCCCAAAACAAAATAAAAGTCAGCCATGCTGTCAAAATAAACGATGTGCTGTCCCGCACGACAACCAGAGCGGCAGGATGTAAGTGACGGCTTACATAACTTCAGAGTTCCTAATGGCGATGCAAATACAACCAGGGAAATGGCCCTAGGGGAAAGTTTAGTTACCGGGGGACCACCCTGGTGGCTAGTTCCTGTAACTGTGTTCTTATAACTACCTGGTGCGAAAGTCCCTTATAAGTGTACAACTCTGTTATTTAAGGTTCTTAGATATTTGATATGAATATATATTTAATTAAATGAAAATAAATATTTGTCAAGTAAATGTAAAGTCCATTGACAGTGTTATTTGTTGGTTTGGGAAAAACAGTGTGGCTTATCATTGAAACCGCTTAGTGCCTTGAGGTGACAGTTTTTATAAGTGAGACTGTGCCAGTTTTTACAGGTTGACAGCGTTTTCTTCCTAATCCAAAGGCTTCCTTTTTATTGTACTTTATGTCGCTCAAGTGAGAATGGTAAAATAATTTTGAGAATACTTGTGTTGTTGTGTTTATTAAGTTTAGCATTACATAGAGTTTGTACATTTGTAATATATAATTAAAAATAATGAATATAACATGAATAACACTTATAAGGCAAGGTATGGGATTGAATTTGAATGTTGTGAAGGAATTTACTGAATTGCACTCAAATTAATTAGTTTTATTGGTCCAGCACAAATTTTGCTAGTAATTTTGATAACTAATTGGGTGCATTCTAGGAAATAAAGTGTTCTTCCTCCAACAGTCCATAAAATGAATGTATTATATATATAATGAAGTTAATTTGATTTTTAAAAGCATCATCATTTGTTATTGGTATCTAAAAAGGCTTTAGCATAGAAGAGATTTAGTTTATTTCTGTTTAGCCGTAAATATCATGTCATGTTTCATTTCATCTGTCATTTTCATTTCCATTTTCAGCACTGATTTACAATATCCCGCTACTGATCAACTCTTTTGTATCTTAAAATCATATTTAACATTTTTAACTACTCTGTAATTCTTTCCATGTATTTTTTAACTAGCAATATGTCACACTCAGTAGTTTGTAGTGTTGTCACGTGTTCATCTGTCTGTTGATCTCCATGTTAGTGTTCATGACCAGATTGTGTACATTGTGTCTCTCACTTCTGTCTTTAGATGACTGTCTTTAAATAAAGCATTTCTCTCCATTCCACCCATCATCAGTCTGTTGTTTGTCCTTTTTCGGTTTTGTTTAGCTGTCTCTCTTCTGTCATTTACACATCTAGAGACTGTGCCAGTGGCACATCATGCGGGTTTTGAAGAATGTTGCCACAGATTTTGATAGACAGAGCCACTGAACTAGGGGCGGCAGACACATCAAAGATATAGCGCCACTTTAAAACCTATGGCAGGTGTGTTGAGTCAGCAATTTGTGTGTAATCCTGACACCATTGGATGTTGAGACCAGGAAAAAAGTGTGTACTGTGCAAGTTTGAAACAAGTTGAAGTTTTTTCCCAGATGCAACTTACAGTATATCAGTTGTTGTGACAGCTTTACTGAGTTAAGCGTACAATTAGATAGACATTTGGTGAGGGCAGGGGATCACAACAATTTGGTTTACAATTCCTCTATGTGGAATTAGATGCTACTTAATTGACCTATCGGTAAGCCCCTCCCCTCGAACACAGATAAGCCAATGGCAGTTGAGTATCAGTTGCATGGGGACCGGAACATGGATATCTTTAGGTTTCAGCACCATAGAGAAACATTGGAAGATCCGAAGCTCTCATCGGTCAAAAATGGTAAAACGATGTGCCTGGGATACTTGTAACACTGATTCCAGGTATCCTGAGAGGATGGGCAATGTAATTTATTTTATTCACATGGTGTATTAATCCAATGATGTGGGCACAGTAACCTGGTTCCCTAAGGATTCAACCCCAATCCCAATGAAGACGAAAACGTAAATTTTCTGGTTGTCATACTCTCATTAAGTTACAATTAAAGTTAGAGAGTCCATGCTAACGTACAAACCTAAATAGCTAACTGTTCGCACGTCATGTACAGTGTAGGTCAAAAACACATGAACGAAGGTCTACATTTCAGTGCCTCTCCATATTAAACTGGTTAAATGTAAATTAATTTAATCTTACCCTGCAGTACATGAACAGTGCTGATCCTGGATGTTGTCATATGTGATCGTGACGACCGTAACATGAGGCTTCTCTGTAAACCCTTGCTTCCAAATGAATCTTGTTACCCACTATATTTATTTTAAAATCTTTTATATATCCCTCCTTCTGTGTCCAAAATGTATCAAAAACATCTTGGGACAAGGTTTTTCACTTTGACCGCTGTCATTGTAAGACAGTTAGCAACTCTGTTTGTTTGTCCGAGGTAGCAACAGTAACTAAGGGGGCGGGGCTTACCGATAGGTCATTTGAGTTCTTTAACCTCTTGGCTATATCCACACTCATAGGCCCTGTTTACACCTAGTATTAAGATGCATTTTGGTCAATCGGATCACAAGTAGATGACGCTAAATACAGGTGTAAACTGGATGTAAAACGTTTTGAGCTTGTCCACCTTCGACCACTTCCAGAGATAGTCGAAAGCGCATTGCTTTCGTAGTGTAAACACTCATGTGATCGAATGCGTTCGAGCAACCAAAAAGACTACGCCTACTCTCCACCACTCACCTAATGAATAAACATTATGGGAAGCGTGCTAGCCAGACGGGATTTAAACTTTGTCCACTGAAGACCCAAATTTGGTTTGAAGTTGAAAAACCATATTCTCTCACCGTTCCTAATTTCTAACACACACTCACGGCGTTCAGCATCATCTTGCGGCTGTCAGAGCAGAAACAAAACTTTTTTTTCCGTAATTTCCAGTCATGTTCATATGTAAATGCTTTAGATCGAAAGATCTGAAAAAGCCCATACATTTACCCGCCCGTAGACCCTCCCATCGAAGAAATCAGGACAGAAGTGGTTGAAAGTGGACAAAAGAGTTAAAAATAGCATTCACCAGGTGTAAACAGGAATGTGTCTCCCTCATTTTGTGATCTGATTGACCAAAACGCATCTTAATACCAGGTGTAAACACTGAAGAGTTTTACAAAAATATATATTTTTTATTATTTTATTTGCCCAGAATTAAGTTATTCAGTATTCAACTCATATCATCTCATCTATGATGACGTTTTAATTGGTAAATTGTAATCAATTCTGATATTTTGGTGGGGCATAAAGTTAAATATGTCAAATATTTCATAAAGTTAAGTAAGTCATAAAAAGGTCCTGAGATTGTAATGAAGTAAAAAGTCTTAAACGGTCTTAGAAAAAACTTTATAAAGTAGTTATGTTATGTAAATGGTATAACCATTTATCCATACATAAGATGTAGTCTGAATATTCATGATTAAAGAAATAATGATATTTGACAAATACATGCTGTAAAATGTAATACTGAAAACATATTCAATGTATTCAATATGAAATAATACTCTTACTTGATGGTTACACCTCTTGGCTTAAGTCATCACAACGTTTTTTTATTTTTTTTTATTTTATAAAATACATTACAGATAAAAAAGATTAAATTGGCACATTTAAATTAGATTTTTAAAATAGTTTTCTAGGCAAATATTTAAAATGACCAAATATCATTGGGTCATTTTAAATATTTGCCTAGAAAACTATTTTAAAAATCTAATTTAAATGTGCCAATTTAATCTTTTTTATCTGTAATGTATTTTATAAAATAAAAAAATGTGATTGCCGAGCTGAACTGATATCACAAAGCTTAAGGTTACTGTGACTGAAAACAGAAAAATGTAATCCACTTATTTTATTGTAGTCCTTATTTTTAACTTGTGAGCAAAATGCTAATGTGCAGGTTAAAG
The DNA here is from genome assembly GCA_039654625.1 of Rhinogobio ventralis. Lineage (NCBI taxonomy): Eukaryota > Metazoa > Chordata > Actinopteri > Cypriniformes > Gobionidae > Rhinogobio > Rhinogobio ventralis. The sequence goes on along the minus strand of CM077217.1, from coordinate 16,183,121 downwards.
ATAGCCACTTTCCACTTAGCTAATCCCATCTAACAGGATAGATGCTGGTGAGAGGATATTATCTCAGGCTAAGACATGTCACTGTGTCGCTCTCTGAGCTTTGGTGTTTTCTTAAAGAACCCATTAAATTAAAATGAGACATTCGGGACTTAGTTTCAAAGCCATCTATATGATAGCGTACGCATAGAAGTTAACAAAACCCCTTTAAAAAGACAAACGCATTTCAAATTTACAGTCTTTCTCTCCTAGGAAAAGGGACTTTTTGTCCAGTCACACAAATTTCTCTTTCAGATATGATCTATTTATAGCTCATCGTAACCAGAACAGTATGTGTCTGGCAAGTATTTATATTATTGGCTAGTATTATATTTTGTATATTGTTACAAAATATATTGGCACGTAGACATTTGTGGAGGTATATGAATTAGCGAATCGGTTTATTGAACAGGTGCAATCGAATGAACCATCTGAGCGAACCGATTCACTAAAATGAATGAACTAAAAACTGGATTTTTTTTAATGCGCTTTGGTCGTTCATTTACACAACAATGGCATTTTGGGGGCCTGAAAACGCAAACTTTTGAAAACGCGATTCAAAGTGCAAGTTTTTGAAAACGATGCCGTTATCGTCTTCGTGTAAACTACAAAAGCGTGAATTTGTGACGTCATGCGCATGCGTATTACGTGTTTAGTCTATAGGCGCGAAGTGTTTCTTTACAAAGTGACATTGCCATCTACTGACCTGGCATGAAAAATACAGCGTTTTTAGTCGCTTTTGAGAATACGCGTGAATGGGGGACGTTTTGACAACATTGTTGACGGTGCGTGAAAAACGCAAAGGAAAAACGTTTCTGTTTTTTGTACATCGTTGTTGTGTAAATGTACCCTTAGAAAAACAGTCACGTTTAATTCAATGTTTGACGTCACTACTTCCTAACATGGCTATATACAAAATAATAAATAGTAAAATGTGTCCTACCTCAACTTCTTGTTTGAATATGAAATATGTCTATCTAATGGTTTCGGCCTATCAGGGGTTAGAAATTATATTAGCCGCAACTTTGGATTGCAGTATAACTTTATGTAGGTTAACATCCTGTTATTATGAATCATTTAAACATTTTTCATAGTTTTATTACTAATGCAATATATTTTTAAAAAGAAGCTTAAAATAGATCATTAATGTGGAGGGATTGCGACAGGGATGCAAGCACAGTTCTTGAGGGCTAGTGTTTTTGACTGCTGAAGCATAAATGTGTCTCAGTGTGAGGAATCTGTGGGTCTGTGGTTCTGTTCCACGTCTGCAGGGAAAGTTTGTGTCTTCAGAGTGACAGAATAGTGCTTGGCCAGCAGAAAGGCGCAGCGCCGTTCTGTGTGAAATGCAACTCAGCAGAGCATCGCTGCAGGTCTGAGAAACGAGGGGGGAAATATATCGGGAGAAGCTTATCGCAGTGACAGGGTCGTTTGTCTGCTGGAAAGTCTGGCTGTCTCTCTCCTTCTCGCTTTCTCTCACACACATAAAACATCGCCTTCAGAGCAGGTGATGAGCTCAGCTCAGAGTTTCTGTGGCCATGAGCTTCTTGCCTGTCTCTGCTCCTTCAACAGATGGAGCCGGTGTGGGAAGGGCTGGGTTGGATAATCTAATTTTGGTCCTGAAGATCAGACCATCTACTCTAGAGTATGTGTGAGAAGTAGCATTTGGTGGTGTATATTGATTCTTGGAACTACTATAATTTTTATATATAATATAGCCTAGTAGGTCGATATGTGTCCGACATATTAAAATAGAATAAAATAGTGATAAATGTGTCACTAAATTAACAAGTTTCAGTGTCAGTCTGTGTGTTGGTGGGGATTTTACAGTGATTCTTTCCACAGGTTACATTGTTATGCCAGTAGGTGGCGACAAGTGACTGTAATTTTTGTTTGCATTAATGAATCATTCGATTTTATCAAAGCACTGATTCGAAAAAATCATACTCTCTTCCTGAGTGAGTTATTGAATCATTCAGTCAAAAGATTTGTTTAAAAACACTAGTTTGATCAGGAACATTGAAGTGCAGTGAGAGCAATTAGAGTAGAAGACGGCTCCGTATGCTTTAGAATCGCTCTCGCGGTACTTTGATATCATACACAGATAGGTCCGCACAATGCCGCTTCAAATCTAACACACTTAGGCTGCGTCCGAAAGCTTAAAAATGCTGCCTTCGGAGGATGCATTGCAAAGGAAGGATGGCATCATGGCACGTCCAAATCCAAAGTTAGCTTCACTTCCTGTCTACTGGGATATCTTCATCTGATCGATTTTTTTTGAAGGTAGCATAGATGTATCCTTTGCTGCCTTTGATATCCCAAAATCCTGTGCGTTCCATTTGGGGACAGTTGAGCTAGAAAATAAAGATGGCATCTGAAAGTTGCGGTTGGTGGTCAGTTTGTGTGTAAATGCAGATTTTTTACCAATGTTTTCAACTTCTGATGTCATTTCTTGCAAGAAATGAGTATTGTAGTAAATAAATATTTGTTTAGTTATCACCAAAGCTCGCACTAATTGGATGTACACCATTAAACCATTACGCTGCCTCAGAAATCTGTCAGTTTGTGAGGTGCGCAAACGCTGCCTACAAAGTCATTGCCTGATAAGGCAGCAAGAACTGACGTATTCAGGACATATTCAGGAACAAAACAAATAAGTGAGTCATTGAATCATTCATTCAACCGATTTATTTCAATCACTGATGTATTCAGGAACAAAACAAATGAGTCACTGAATCATTCATTCAACCGATTCATTTAAATCACTGACGTATTCAAGAACAAAACAAATGAGTGAGTCATTGAATCATTTATTCAACCGATTCATTTAAATCACTGACGTATTTAGGAACAAAACAAATGAGTGAGTCATTGAATCATTCATTCAACCGATTCATTTAAATCACTGACGTATTCAAGAACAAAACAAATGAGTGAGTCGCTGAATCATTCATTCAACCAATTCATTTAAATCACTGACGTATTTAGGAACAAAACAAATAAGTGAGTCACTGAATCATTTATTTAACCGATTCATTTAAATCACTGACGTATTTAGGAACAAAACAAGTCATTGAATTATTCAGTCAACCGATTCATTTAAATCACTGACGTATTCAAGAACAAAACAAATGAGTGAGTCGCTGAATCATTCATTCAACCAATTCATTTAAATCACTGACGTATTTAGGAACAAAACAAATAAGTGAGTCACTGAATCATTTATTCAACCGATTCATTTAAATCACTGACGTATTTAGGAACAAAACAAGTCATTGAATTATTCAGTCAACCGATTTGTTCAAAAATACTGATTCATCACTGAGTGTAGTTTTAGTTTGCAAAACAAAAAATAGACTTTAAATGTTATCTTATTCTAACTTTATTGGCCTACTCAATGTTGTATAAAAGGCGGCATGTTTTGTGCAGACTTAATTTTCGTGTCAGTTTTGACTGTGGTGAAAATGTCGAGAGGTGGCAGATGGAGGGGGTAGGATGGGACATTGGGACATCCCAGCATGCCAGTTTATGTAGACTGAGCCAAGGTGATCTCAAAGTGTGTGTGATTCTTCTTAGTGTTCACCAACATCTTAATGTAGATTATACAGTTTTATTAGGTTAAGCATTGAATTAAAATAGCAAAGAGCATATTAATCAAAACATTTTACTGACTACCCATCACTAACTCTGCCCTGTTTTATTTCCTCTAGCTGAATGCAGAAAGCGTGACGTCTGACCTGTTTCTGTCCATCAGCCTGGTGTCCGTGATTCTGTTGTTGGTTCTTTTCGCCGTGGCCACAGCTTTGGTCATGGCGGTGAACCGACGGGCCACACGAGGCACCTACAGCCCCAGTCGACAGGAGAAGGAAGGCTCAAGAGTGGAGATGTGGAACATTGTGCAACCTCCACCAATGGAGAGACTCATCTGAGCCAAACAACCAATGATAAGCCAATCATCTTGTTCATGGCTTGTTGGCTTTACAAGATGAAGAAAAAGGCCTTTTTATTAATTGATCATGTGGCAGCTCTCATCAGCTAGATAACAGTCTTACAAATGACCATTTTTGATTGGACAATCTTCCACATAATGGATGTTTAATTTATAATATTTTGTGAAAAATCTTTGATTTTTACCTCTGAAAAACTTTAGGATTCATTGATTGGTGAATTGTGAAGTGTTTATAATAATAGTAACTTGAACATCCAATGCTGCTCAACAATCACGGCTAGTTAGAACATATTTAATAAAGTTTGGACCAATGCGATTTCATGGAAGAAACGGCTTGGTTTTTGCATTGCACCTACCTACGATAACTATAACGATAAAGATATTGTTCTAAATATAAAAGAATAGCAGAGCCCACACAACAACTATAAGGGCATTGAGAAACAAGTTTTTTTCCAGCTGATGAATGATAAAAACATTGACAGCCAATCAGAATCCATTCTGCTTGAAAGAGCTCATTTAAAGTGACAGACGCGCTTAGAATTAACAGAACGTTATCATTCATTGGTGCATGCTAATATAGTTATCGTTATGGTTAGCACGTGCAATATATCACAGTCACACTGCTGTTTCCGATTTATGTATATATATTTTACTGTGCGCATGCGTAGAAGTTTTTTTTCCTCGGGTGTATGCAAAAGTCTCAGGATTTTTTTTTTTTTTTTTTGCAAATGTTATAACTTTAGAATTTGTCAAGTAAATTTGATTTTAAATCAACATCAACATTTTATAAACTGATAGAAACACAAACATGGATTTGTAATAAATGTTGCTCTTGTTCTGTAAAGATAACCCGCAAAGAAATTGTCGATATTAAAAGAACAGCATACATTTTTCTGATCGCCTGCTTAATGTATTTTAAAAATGATCAATACTTTAATCTCTGATTTAGTGTTTTTTTTTTCCTCCCCCAATACACATTTAGAATCACATATTTAACCTATTTATACCTCATCCCTTCCTCGTACTTTGTAACAAATCCTTCCCTTGCGGGTCAAAATGACCCGAAGCCCTAAAATTATTCTCAAATTTTTCTTAAACAAACAGCTTATTTTAAGTTTTTTTTTTTAAATTGACCTTTAAATTACTAGATTGTTTTAATAAATACTAAATTTAAGCACATTCTATAAAAACTTTCAACTTTAATTCAAAATATCTTACATTGGGTGTCTTTGCTGACCTCTTGTGGAAAAAAGATAATATAACATGATATTTCATGACTCTTGCCACTAGATGGCCTTATAGCTCAATATGGAGCAAATGAGCAGTTCCGCTGGGTTCTAAAGTCTCTTCAGTATGCATTCAGATACACATGTAGACATTATAAAATACTTTTTTGGTAGTTTTAGCATTTTTATCTAGTATTTTTAGCATTTTAGGTTTTTCTGTGTACTGAAGCATTCCTCGCATTCTTTTCATTCCTAAGGGGGTCAAATTGACCCGCGAGGGAAGGATTTGTTACTTTTTTTAATTTCAATTTCAAAAACAAAACTCCTCGAATCCAGAAAAAATATTTTTGTGCAATCGTGGTTCAAGTGCGACAAAAGTCCTAAGGTCTTGGACCACTCAGATGAACTCTCAATTTTTAAATATTTTAAGGGAAGGATGAGGGTTAAATTCAAAAGCCACAGACATAAACATCACAATAGAGTCAGGTGAGTTGTACGAACATATAATTTATTTCAGTTCACAGTGCATACAGTGGTACCAGTAGTTCCTGTAACAACACACCAGACGGAGCTAATTTGCACTTGAAAACGCTATAACTGCACCGAGAGCATGCGGAAGAGTTCTGCCATCCAGCTTCATTCACTCCAAAGCACTTCAACCACCACAAACTGATCACATGGTGATTCCATATGTACGTACCAGGAAACATTCAAGAAAATGAAGCATGAATGGTGCGGCTACCATTATATTGAATAAAATCAGCTGTACAGACTTTTTGTGTAACAAAAACATGTTGCGTTGTGTAGAACATTCAAAAGCACAGTCTGAAGAGTCCAGTGATTCAGCTACAGCAGCTCATTACTCAATGTAAAGAATTCAATAGCAAAACAGACGGGAAATGAAGACCGTCACAACAATACTACGAAGTAAAAACATGTGAATGGTACCATGGTCATAAAACTTGACATCATATTTCTTTATTGACTAAAAGAAGTACGCTCATGCATCTTTAAAAAATTCTCAGCACTGCCAAAAAATACTACAGAACTTTACAACGAAAATGCACATCAATAACACAAGAGCGTAAACAGGAAAGAAGAAAGAAAAGATTTTGGGTAGCATGTTCTTCAATTTATGTGCTTACTACCTAGTTTCAAGTAGTGTTTCATTTTAAACAGCTGGTGAACAGTAACTGGTTCAAATTTATTGTAACCAAGCGAAATTGCAAAAATAATGTTTCTTTTCAGGGCTTTTCACACTGCACTTAACACCGGGTTATCATCTTTCTTAACCCTGCTTTTAACCCCGGGTTAAGGAACGTAAGTGGGGTTAGCACCGCGACAATTGGAGTGAATAAGAGACTTCCCTTTATAGTCATTCAGAAAAACAACTTGACATTACAGTCAGCAATGTGTACTATATGAACGCGCAATGCTAGAGCCTTTATGTAAACGGGTCACATGCTGCGTTTGTCCAGTCAGTGACACTGGCACAGCGAATATGCAAATAAGGATGTTAACCCAGGTTTTAGGAATTTATAGTGTGAAATGTCACTTTATGAATTACCCAGGATTCATGGTTAACTTCGGGTAAATTATGAGCATTGTGAAAAGTGAAGCAAGATAACCCAGGGCTCCATTTACCCAGGGTTAACTATGTCAAATGTGAAAAGCCCAAAATATTACACACTTCAGCCTTAAAATAAACACATGGTCATTTCAATGCTGCAACATGACCAAATTTGAAATAATGCTAAATAACATTACAATTTATTTATTTTCTCTACTTTAATAACAAGAAAACAAATGTAAATTAGATATAGAAAAGGGTTAAATACCTTTACAAGGCAAAATTCTAGCTATTCTGAATTTTCTGTCATTACCAAAGACGAATATCAAGAAGTCATTCATAATACAGGGCACATGGACAACAACAATAAACCAAACCATACATGTTTTTCAAATACACAGTATCAAAAGTAATAACGACAATTAAGATATTCAGTGAAAGCAAATGTAAGACTGATCATATGGCCATTCTGAGATGCTTCGGCTGAGGTCCTGTGTGCTTGATTGGTATCGAACAGGCTGATGGCCTTTCTTGCATTAACCATACATCAATAAACAGGTTATTAGGCAACAAAGTTTTCTAACATTCTACTAAGTATTTCAGGTTTTGGTTCGAATACCAATATTTTAGAGCTAATAAAAATACTAAAGTATCTGTGATTAATAGGAACTCTGTTCCAAAACGTAACAATCCATCTACCTAGACAGCATCACGTGCATCAAGGTGCGGTCACATTTACCATTGTTCAGCCTTTTTTTAGGGCAAAATCCAGTCCTTTCCACAGAAATCCATGCATTTGGGAATCTCGCATGAGGGCGGAAAAAGTTACACTGAAACCTTAACAGACTCACGATGGAGAATATACTGAACACACACACACATACAGATAGGAAAGGGTTAAAGAATAATACTTAAAGGGATAGTTCATCCAAATATGAAAATCATCCTAGGTGTATATGACATTCTTCTTTCAGATGAATACAATCGGAGTTATATAAAAAAATGTCCTGGCTCTTCCGAGCTTTATAATGGCAGTGAATGGCTGTTTCTGTTTTGAAGTCCATAAAAGTGCATCCATCCATTATAAAAGTGCATCTATCCATCATAAAAGTGCTCCACACGGCTCTGGGGGGGGGCGTAATAAAGGCCTTCTGAAGTGATGCGTTTTGTAAGAAAAATATCCATATTTAAAACTTTACAAACTGTAATCTCTAACTTTCGCTAACTGTCGTACGCGCGTTCACGAGAGACTGACGTTCCAGCGTATGACGTAGGACGCTCCGGTGAGAATATGCTAGTTCTCGCGAGAACCAAGTTTTGTTTTGCTCTTCTGTATGGAGTGAATTTTGTGCCATAATTAAAACAAACAAATCCAGCATTTTGCAAACAAACACGATCTGCTTTGTAAAGGAAAGCTCGACTCGCAAACAAATAGAAAGCGATGTGCAAATACAAAGGTCAGTTTGAGCGAAAACGCAGAGTAACAACAAATATATGTATTGTGTTTTGCAAATAAATGAGTGAGCGTAAATCACATTTCACAAATAAATACAAACCATCCTACAAATTGCATGTAACCTTTGAACAAATACCAAATCCATATGCCGTAGTCCATAAAAATGCATACCTGTCTGTTACGATTTCTCAGCTTAATTTTCTCACAAATGCAGTTCAGCCAGATTTTCTCACAAATGCAACTTCCTCTTCCAAAACAGCAGATGGCGCTTTGGGTCAATTTACGCTAGTCTCCTAGTGCAAACTGCATTTGTGAGAAAATCTGCGCAAACTGCATTTGTGAGAAAATCTGCTGAGAAATCGTAACACGTATGCATTTGTATGGACTACATTTGGTATTTGTTCAATGGTTACATGCAATTTGTAGGATGGTTTGTATTTATTTGTGAAATATGATGTACGCTCACTCATTTATTTGCAAAACACAATACATATATTTGTTACTCCTCTGCATTTTCGCTCAAACTGACCTTTGTATTTGCATTTCGCTTTCTGTTTGTTTGCGAGTCGAGTTTTCCTTTGCAAAGCAGATCGTGTTTGTTTGCAAAATGCTGGATTTGTTTGTTTAATTATGGCACAAAATTCACTCCATACTTATGCGCTTCCGCATTCGTCACTGGAACTTACGCTACGCCTGCATCCTACGTCACACGCTGGAACAGCAGTCTCTCGTGAACACGCGTATGACAGTTAGCCGTGTGGAGCACTTTTATGATGGAGGGATGCACTTTTTTGGACTTCAAAACAGAAACAGCCATTCACTGCCATTATAAAGCTCGGAAGAGCCAGTACATTTTTTAATATAACTCCGATTGTATTTATCTGAAAGAAGAATGTCATATACAACTAGGATGACTTGAGGGTGAGTAAATCATGGGCTAATTTAAATTTTAACAGAAATGAAAGGGTTAAAAAAATAATACTTAAAGGGATAGTTCACCCAAAAATGAAAATTCTGTCATCATTTACTCACCCTCAAGATTTCTTTGTTCTGATGTACACAAACGAAGGTTTTTTTTATTCAGGTTTCCCATTCCTAAAAAGTTCCCTTATGCAGATTCAAGGTTCCATGTTAACCAATAGAAAGCTGCTTGATTTGAAAGTGACTTCACACATCACTAAACTATCGCCAATAGACAATGGACACTTTGCCCGTAAAATTTTGCTAATGTGACCGCACCTTTATAACCTCACCAATAAAAAGTTGCTGTCTATGTAGAGTGTCAGGTATGAGATTCCATTTATGAGTTAGAAGGAAGCTGCCTATATAGGAACAGCTACTCAAGCAGATGAACTCATTTAAGGCACAACCTTGTACTTAAATAGAGGATTGGGGGTTAATTTCTTTGCAGATTGTTAAAAATAGTACACGTAAATGAGATCTACCCATTTACAGGAAATACCGTTGAGCAATGTTAGCATAGAAAAGAATAGCTATTTTAAGGTGACGCTACTTGCATTTTTTTTTTTATTCTTTAAAAATGTATGTACCATTAGTTTTGACAGTTACATCAACTACATATCCTGCATGTCATGTGGGTACTGAATAAAAATAGACATGGACTAATAGCCACAAAACTCGAATTTTGATTTCATAAGGTCTAGAAATAAACAAATGGCAATACAAGTTGCTTGATAACTCTGATTGGGATTTGCATAGTTCATCGGGACGTCCGAAGAATATATAGCTTTGAGCTAAACTGCTACGTTGAAAGCCTAGCTTGATTTGAGACAGGGGTCCTAAACTTTGAATGCTTTTAAGGCCAAATCTTTACCACAGGAGTTTACGCAGGAGGGGTGAGGCGAGTCATTAAAGTGTCAGACAGAATGGCATGTTTCCTAAATCATTCTGCTCAACGGCCTGAACAATTCATCAGCCACTAAAGAAACAAGTGCTGGATCTAATTACCACGTTTGGTGTAGCAGTACAGCTTTGAAGATAAAAATCGATATAATTTCGCAAGCAGTTCTGTTGTTTTCTAACATTCATACGTCAAGCAAGATTCTCTTCGAACCACAATGATAGTAGTTCACATCCTCCATCCGAATATGCATACTTCTCTAATATATAGTAGGTGAAAAAGAAGTACACCGAATTCATAGTATGACCTACTACTTCCGGCGAGATTCTGAAGTGCGCATCTGATGGACATTTTACTATCCCATGAAGCCTAGGGAGAGGATTTGTGAATGGCAGTGAAGCGACACAACTTGCAACGTAAGTCACATGACAACATGGCGGATGTAGAACGTTTGGATTTCATTCGTACCTCACTATTAGGGGTGTAACGATACACTTGTTTCAATTCGATACAAATCGCAATACTGAACTCACAATACGATACGTATCGCGATATTTTAAGCCAAATAAAGAAGAAAGTTTTTTTTTTTTTTAGTTTTTAACTTTTTTATTATCAAAATAATATTATTATTGTATTATTATCAGGACCCATATGTCGTAAATCTGTTCATCATATAAAGCCATCGTGTCTCTTCAGAAGACTTGGATTTGGATTAGACCACTCGATTGATTATTTTTACGATGACTTCATGACATTTTTGGGATCTTTTAAGTTAAGTTTTAGAGGAATGGACTTTAAATGGGACAGAAATCTCTCAGGTTTCATAAAAAAATATTGTGTTTGGAAGTTAAACGAAACGACATGAGGGTGAGTACATGATGACAGAATTTAGATTTTTGGGTGAATTATACCTTAGAAATACAATAAGCTGAGCCTTGGATAAAACAACTCTATATTGTGAATCATATCGTTTAAATCGACGATACATATCACATTTTTGTATCGCGACATCTCAATATGTATCATTACACCCCTACAAGAACATCCTTTTTTAAAAATGTCAAAGTTTGTTCCTCATGAAATGTACTTTAGTACCTACTCAGACAGTACGTGATTTCGGACACACCTAGTTTAAGCTAAAGCTGCTTTAGCGCCCCTTGTGGCAACACTGAGAATGCAACATGTACTTGTGTTACATTATAAATTTCACAACTTGTGTATTCGTGTTCTCTTACTTGTGTAGAGCTACATTTTGGGCCTTAGACTGAACTTTGTACTGAATAAAAGATCAATAAGGGGTTTACAATATAAATGTATTTTTCAGTTGTGTTTGCGTAGAAAAAGACAATATACTATGACTGTCATTTTTAAAGCTATTAGTCCTTTAAAAAAAATTTAACAGGGATTTTTGTCTAAGATGAAATTAAATTATACATCTCAACTGGGATAAAAGCAGAAACCTGAGAATTGTCTTGAAAAAATATTTTTTTTCCAAAAATATAGCAAATTGAGAACCAGTTGTTCCATCTGGCCTAGATAAATCTCTCTCTTTAAGACGCATTGCATGCAAAAGGTAGTGATAGTAGTCAGCAAGCTAGCCAGCTACAGTGTCACAGTCAGGAAATACTGTGTAGAAGCAAATTAAATCTGTTTAAGGCATCATATTAAGCTGAGATTTGCGCACTATTTAGATTCACTATTTTCGTACGATTTAGTAAAATACACAGAGAAGTTCGCTCCTCACCCACAGTGATTTATCGAAACAGTGATTTGAAACTACGCAAGTGCAAATCATCTGCTGAAAATAAATAAAACTGGATGATGAATATTGACAAATCCCTTTAAACCTAATTTTTCATCCTTTCCATCCACCAGTTGTTAAACATACCATTTGTCGTTTCGCACCGAATGTGAGAAATAAGAGGACCGATCATTCACATTAACTACAATACACCTTTGCAAATAATTCATGCAAAAGTGCCGGTGTGACATCATAGGGCAGCGTAATTATGAAACGAGAAGGGAGTGTTGCGTCAATTTCTCAGGATTTGTCCAGGCTGGTGTTGTTCTGAATGTGTGTAAGCTCCTGGTTGCTTTTGATGGCCATGCTGATGCGACACATGGACTCGATCTCCTCTAGCAAGCCTTTCTCCTGAGTCTCATGCCCTCTTTTTTCCATATCTGTCTCCTGGGACTGGTTTTCCCTCTCCCAAGGTATGAAGACCGAAGGTTGCCCGTCTGTTGCCCTGTGCTGGGCATGTTCCTGGTTGGGCCTCTGTTTTTTTCTGGAAAGGACCTTCTGTCGGGAGAGGCTGCGGGCTACTGGGTGCTGTCTGTCTGGGCTCAGCTGGGCATCAGCAGAACTAGAGGGTTTGTCAGCATCACCAGGTTCCAAGAGTTGAATTGTAGGTGACTCAGGGAGAGAGTTCCTCAGTGGGACCTCTACATTGGCAGGGTTATTGGGAAGGGTAGGACGGAGAGGTAGGGAACGAGAGCTGGCCCGGCGTCGAGGTGAAGGTGGGAGATGCTTACCGTTAACGGCACTATCGTCTTGACCCATATTCCATCCACCTTGTTCCCCATTTTCTACTTCGCAACCAGCCTGAGCAGGGCTACTTCCCAGAGGGGACTTGCAATTTTTCTGGAAACAAATGACAAACAACACACTCACAAGGCCATGCCGTTGTTCATGCAATTACCTACAAAGCATTAAAGCCAACATGAAATCAAAACGGACCCTATATTATATATTTCCTTACTATTAATAATAAAATCTTGCAAAAGTGTAATGATAACAATGGTTATTTCTTGTTGAATTCAAAACAGTTGAATTCTTTTAAAATTGTATTATAATTTGAAGTTTCCGAGTATACATTTTTTAAAAATTGAAAATATTTGTTTGTTTAAAAAACAAATTAAATAACTAAAATAATGAATACATGAAATAATACAAAAAAATTAAATTAGTTATTTAATAAATTATTAATAATAATACTATTTAATACATTATTAATATTAATAAATGTTTAATAAATTATTAATATTACAATTATAAATAAAAAATACAATAATATTTAAATAACTGAAAGAATAAATTATTATTAAAATAATCAATAATTAAAATGATCTGTCTGTCTATCTGTCTGTCTGTCTGCCTGTCTATTAGTAAAAGCTTGGTATAATTTAATGGTAACAATAGTTATTTCATGTTGAATTTAAATGTATCAATCTAAAAAAAATTTTTTTTATAAAAATCTTGAAAAATTAAAAATTTAAGTTTTACTAAAAATAAAAAATAACATTAAAAATGTAAATGAAATTATTTAAATAATTAATAAAATACAAAAAATAAAATAAAAAATGTATAACAAATAATTAAAAATACTTCTAAATAATTTGAATAAATAAATAATAAACAAATACCAATTATTAATTAATAAAAAGTAAAAAATATTTAAATAATTGACACAATAAATGGAACAATAAATAATTAAAAATATAAAAATAAATAAATAAATACAAGGCATCCCTCACCGTGGGATTGTAGTCTAGGTCTTCAATTGATCTGAAAAAGTCCAGGCTCTTGGCGGCGGACAGTCGTCCTTGCTCAGTGTGGGACGTGCTGAGAGAGTCCAGAATCTCCTCCAGCAGGTTCATCTGGCCTGTTTGACTGGCTTCAGACTGAAACTCTAAATCAGAGTCATCACTGTCGTTACACGACGGCACCTCCCCGCTGTCCTCAGATGATATTCTGTTCACACACACACAGGTTGTTAACTCAAAAGCCATGTGGGATGAAAAAAGGCACCAGAGGGCAGTGTTGCCTTGAAGAATGGATGATGTTTACCCCATAATTGGTTTGGAAAACACACTGTAATAGAGTTTAAACCCTTACCTGCTGGCTGTGTCGTCATTAAGGCTCGTGTGTGGGGACGACTTTTGATTGTGATGCTAAAACAAAGGATTGAAATGTTAAAATCCCACCTAATCTACTAAAGCAACACATTTCCTGAATGAAACTTTGCATGTCCCCACTACAGAGCGACAACATTAATTCCTGTCCCCGGCATAGTCTGCTAATCCTATGGCTTTTATAACACACCTGTGTAACACGTTTAATTGGCAAATTAAAGAATTGAAGCATTATAGGGCACCGCTTCACGCTGCGGCCCCAGGCTTTAGGGTTTGCCATTAACTAGCCATCCACGACACGTACACACACACACACACACAAACGCGCCGCCACTCACTAAAGTAGCCCATAAACTGCCGTTTGCCACATTATCAAAGCACACTACTAAACCGAAGCCCTTTTACTGAGCCCGAGGCGCGAGAAAAACGTCACGCTACGTTGCTAACTGGACAGGGTGGATCAGATCAACTGGTCAAGTCTCGCCATAATGGCTCATGCAAAAGCTTCTTGCCATCTTAAGTAACGGTGCCTGCCGAATGGGTTAACGGCCACCCTGTCCATAAAAATAGCTAAGAGATGCGTGTACCGAACACTTTGCCATTGGAATAAACAGGAACACATGTTGGGCACTGATTGCCCCACTCGCTAGTAGCCGGCAGCTATAATGAAAGCGATTACGGGGGGTTCAGGCCTTGAATCCTCCAAAAGGCTTTAATGGATTCCTGTGTCAGGGCCATAAATTTGGCCGGCAAGCCACTTTGGCTTAAGTGAAGGGGCTGGATGCACCTGCGGAACTGTGTCACATTCATTTGGTGTCGGCGGGTTGTGTGTGTGTGTGTGTTTGTTTGCCCTGCAACACTGTTTGCAGTTATGCAGCCCCTTGAGTTGCGAAGCGGGCCGTGCTGTTCAGAGAGCGGCCCCACTCTTGTGCTTTCTATGAGCGGAGGTGTTTATTAAAACAAGGTGAGTGCAAGCCCTCTGCAGGATGGCAACACCAGACCTGCATCTCAAACACCTTCTACCCAAACAAAAAAAGCAAACTCTCAACACATACAGTCAGGTATATGTACTAACTAACTAGAACCAGTTAGTTGGCTAAATGCTAATTATTAAAAAAATTACAATTCATCCGATTAATTTTTTTTAGCCCAGCTGAGATCTTTGAGATCATTTTCAGAGCAACTGTTCTGAAACTGTTAGTAATTTTAACCTAAAAATAAAAATAACTTTTTAAAAAAGTAAATTTGCTCACACAAAACTAGCTGCTACAATGCTAAAGTAGTTGCTAGGCCATTGATTTGCGGTTTGAGGTGTTCAAAGTGTTTTTAGCTATGCAGTTGCTAGCGTGTTTTGGGTTGTTGTTTACAGAACAAAAAGACATTTACAGTCAAAAGACGTTAATACTTAGGGTTATGGGTGGGAAATAATAGTAATATTAATGCTAGTCTTAAAAAAGTTAATTACGCATTAAGATGCCACAGCAGAGGATGCTAGAAAGTAACAATAATACAAAGTTTACAGTCACTTAAACTTTACAGTCACTTTATTCTTTAGTTCTCTCAGGTGTATGTATTAAAAAAAAGCTAAATGCTAGGCTAATTGGCTCGCTGCTACATTACTATAGTGCTTGCTAATGCTAGGCCACTGATTTGTGGTTGCTAAGGGGTTTAGACTGTTTATGGCCAGTTGTTAAGTCAAAAGTTTATACTCAAGGTTATGGGTGTGAAATAATAGTAACAGTAGGGAGGCATAATTAATTGAAATAAAACTAAAATCGTGAGTTGGCTTACTGCAATTATCCAATCAAGCTGTGATTTAATTAAATATAATATATAAAAATAATACGTGACCCTGGACCACAAAACTAGTCATAAGGGTACATTTTTGGAAATTGAGATCTATACAATCACCTGAAAGCTGAATAAATAAGCTTTCCATTGATGTATGGTTTGTTAGGATAGGACTAATGATTTTTGGCATAAAAGAAATATAGATAATTTTGACCCATACAATGTATTGTTGGCTATTGCCACAAATATACCCGTGCGACTTATGAGTGGTTTTGTGGTCCAGGGTCACATATATGAAGCGCAGCACTTTGTTTACACATGAGCAGCTCGTGATTCAAAAGCTTTCCGGATGATTCCATGCCAAAATAAAACCTTGTTATACTGTAAAATAAAATTATTATAGTTGTTTTCTTGAATAATCTTTATATTTTACAGTGACATCACAATAATATTACAGTAATTATTATAGTAATATCCCTTATTTTTTATTTAGCAATAAGAATATTAAGTTATTATTATTATCATTATTAAAATCATATTGATATATAGTACTTTTTTTTTTTTTTTTTAAACTGGAGCTTTACATTTTTTTTTGATTTTAGAAATAATTGTCTTAGCAAATCGCTAATTACTTTCTGAGATGACACAGCAGAGGATGCTGGGAAGTAACGAAGACAAAGTCGGCATTAAACTTTACAGTTACTGCATTCTTTCCAAAGTGAGTCAAAGTGAAACAAAGTCAAAGGCGAGGATATGAAATAAAATAATAAAAGCCGTTCGAGCCACTGTTCCGAGACAGGCCAAAACCGCCGATTTGGAAAACAAGCAGACATGTGCCTATTTGCTTCTTTTACGCGTACCCTAAATCAGCACGGACATATTGAGCTGCCACAGGTCAACGTCTGCTCCTTAAACTGCCTGTTCAAATCCACACGGAAAATGGGCTGTCTTCAGTCGGAGCGACGAGCAGACATCACGCTCTTCAACGGAGACTTTAAAACCGTTAAAACTTCATCTCTCTTGTCAGGGCAGGCCGTTTTAAGAGAAAATCCCATTTTGCTTCTAGCGTGGCCAAGTTGTAAGAAGCGGCAACAGGGCTTTTACGTTGCAGCCAATCGTCTCGTCGATTTAATAGCCAGGCTTACATTATATATTTCATATGCTATTTCAGACCAGGCACTGATCTCATGCGCTTGGCAGGGTATGGAAAGGGAAGATATGCCTGGAAAATGCAAACAAAACCCCTGTGCCTCCAAGCCAAAACTTAAGCCAGCATCTGCTGAGCTATTCAAGCCGTTCCCCTTTAAACAAAGCCCAGGACCCCTTCCCAGGCAACTTCCCTCCAACTGGCTCCAGCTAAAAGCAACTTTCCGAATATCAGAGAGCAGGAGAGCACAAGAAAGAGTCTGGATCTGTGTATCGTCCGTGAGCATCCAGTAGGTGGCACTTTGGTTACAGCCGACAGGGCTTTCTCTATTTCTGCGAGCTTTGCATCTCCGTCTCATCATCGTCTCATGCAGATGTGCGGCTTCTCTCCGTTTGCAGCGAAATGTCCACCGGCCAGAAGCGCTTTCTCTCCATTTGTACGTCAATGTTTTTTGACACCCAACGAATCCATCTCGATGCTGGCAGTCCTCCAGACCTACACAGTTTCACAAAGCTCTACCTCACATTAATCCGTCCATACAAACAGCCATGAACCTGTACGAGATGAGTTTAGAAACAATAAGCACTATCTATATAGAATTTTATTATGAATATAGTAAATATAAAACATTTTACTTATGTTGCGTGATTTTTGACTGAAAAAGGATATCCAATGAGAAAAATATAGGGTGAGATTTGATTAATATCTGGGTTACAGTGAGACACAATGGAAGTGAATGGGGCTAAGTACTAATCGTTTCAATTGTACAATGACAAAACATGAGTGTTAACATGATTTTAGTCAAAAAAAAGGTTACCTTTTCAGTGTAAACAACTAAAACCCTAAAACAATCTTTTTTATGACTGTACAGCTCAAGTAACATGAGTTTCAAAAGAAGAATTAATGTAAGTGCTTTTATATTATAAGCTTCACATTTCGGCTTTTAAATCCTCCAAAAAATGGCTGTATTCACTGTCACCTCTATTATTTTTGATTAAGAAAGTGAGGAAAACTAGTAAATTTTTTGCAGTAATCATCATTATGCCACAAAACGTATTGAACCTGGAATATTTCTTTAAAAACTTCAGATTCATTTTAATTTCATGACATAAAGAGTTCATTTTACACTGTTAAGCCTTCCGCAGCAGTAACGCAATCATGTTTACAGTGGTCACTGCTTAGGGCGGTATGTAAATGAAGGTGGAAGCCCATAAGCCGGAGCAGGAAGTGTGTATGAATTATACACAACTTGAACAGAGCTTTTTGGACTCTTTAATATGCAGTGCTGCTGAACTGGCCACGGCTATAGGGGATCCATCTGCCGGCTTCATCCAGAGAGCGTGTGTGTGTGTGGAGTCATTCCCCAGAGGCTGTGTGCCACTCAGAGGAGGCAGCCGCAACACACACACCCATAGCTTCAGTCGGCAGGAATAAGCAAGAGATAGAGATCAGCTCCACTCTGCCCCAGGCCTTGCTACTGACACCCAGTCTGGCTTTCACAGGCCCTCAGGCTCGACCTGAAAACCAGCCTCTTATACTGTACACCACATGGATTCGGCACAGTGAGCCAGAGTCAGAAAACACAGCTCAACTTTTCTGTGAGTGCAGCAAGTGTTCTTATAGCATTTGTGAAACTCCACTGGACTTGTAACCTAAAAATAATCAAAATAGCAATATAACAAACTAAAAACTGTGTGTACTCTGTGTGTGTGTGTGTATATATATATAGATAAATAAATGTTTGCGTCTGTGTATATACACAGTATATATAAAAATGTATTATGAAATTATTTATATCACATATTTTAATTATTATGTTTGCATTACTATTAATACATTTTTTATTAGTGCTGTCAAATTGATTAATCGCGAATAATCGCATCCAAAAAAGTGCATGTTTACATAATTATACACAGTACACACACATATTATTATGTATATATGAATACACACACATACATGTAAAAAATATTTGCATGTATATACTGTATATATATTTATATAATTTATATTATATATAAATATAAAAAAATCTTACATATATACATGCATGTGTGTGTATTTATATATACATAATAATTATTATACACACATATATTAATGTAAACACGCACTTTTATTTTGGATGCGATTAATCGTGATTAATCGATTTGACAGCACTAATTTTTGTGTTTAATTCTACGTTCAATAAGTATAATTAAAATGAATATTTTTGTTAAATTTATATTTTTTGTTCATAATCCATCAAAAGAAATATATACACCTACATATTAGATTCTGATTGGTTGATTGTCTGAATTGCAATCTACCACTAAACTGTTTTCGTTTTCCCATTCATGTCTTATGTGTAACTCTCTCTTTCTTCCCACATAATAAAATTAATAAATCAATATTTCATATCCATTTATTTATTTATAATGCAAGTATTGCTGGGTTTCTGATCACCCTGTCTGGGTTTATTTTGGCTCCTAAAAAATAGATTTTTAATCTCAGATGTTCAAATAAAACTTTACACTTTCATAAAAATGTATTCTACAGATAATTTAATGTACACTTTATTTTAAGGTGTCTGCGTTACAGTGTATTTATATATTTAAGTACTGAGTGATATTAATTAACTTACTATAGGGTTGGGATTAGACTGTGGTTAGGGTTAGTTGCATGTAATTATGCACAGTCTATAGTAATTATACATAACAAGGACATTTTATTAGATTAGAAAATTGTATTATATAAAAAAAAAATCCATAGAAGCATTTCTATTAGTGGTCTCAGACTTTTGGACACTAACACGATTTATAGGATACTGCAGGTCTCTCATTATACTGTAGCATTTCTCCCATTTTAATGAACACCAGCAGAAGTACATTGAAGAATAGAGCGTGTTGGCCTGCCGCTCAGACCCCCGTCACCCTGTGCTCTTTTGTTCTCTGTTAGACGGTAACGATGACTGAGCGGCGCAGCGGATTGATTTGCTCATTGATCGCGTGGAGGGTCTTTGTGGCTGCCCCGTCCACTCTGGTGCACAAACAGGAGAACACGCGTATGTATGTGATGAATCTGAGAGCTCTGATAGAGGGTTCCTCGGGGACGGGTGAGTGGAGGGAGTCGGCCGCCACCTTAAGAAAAGCCCTAATTGGAGGACCTCCATCTCCACACCTTTTCATGCCGCCTATTCTGTTCTCTCCACCTCACCCCGACGACAAGGATGCAACTAATAGCCGTGCTAATTAAGGGCTGGATGGAAAGTCACCGGTCACGATGGCATGCAGGCGGGAAGGGATCAGGCCAGCTGTGGCTTTTGTCCAATGCCCTTCTGACATGGGCCGTGGAGGTGTGAGCATGCAAGGGCAACAAGGGCTGGCTGTTCATGCCGGAAGTGTAGCGGAAGTGAGATATTTTTACAGCTAATCAACACTTGCACCATTCAGCTCTGAATTTTTGATCAACATTCGTGTTGCTGAGCTACAGTTGTTAAAGCCTCAATAGAGAATAACAGAGCAAAAGACACTTTCATGGTAGACTGCTGGTGAGTGTGTGTCTGACTAGGCAATTTATAACTAGCGTGTACCTGTATTTTTTATTTAAAAAATCTATAAAAAAAAAAAGTCAATGCTGGAGTAGACAGCTCTTTCATTTACTCTTTAAAATTTTTTTTAATAATAAAATAAAATAAATAAAAAAATAAAAAATAAAAAAATATAATAAATAAAATAATAAAAGAAAATGAAAATAATAATAATAATATTAATAATAATAATAATAATAATACAAAAAATAAATAAAGAAAGACAGAAATAAAGAAATGCCGCCTCGATGACTGTGAGCATAAGATACTACTTCCAAAAAAATTAAGACTTCAAACTATTGAATGGTAGTCCAAATAAATGCATTTAATTTATATATATATTTATTATTAAGACATAAATATATCTTTAAGTAATAAAATATAATAGTTTATTAGGGGTTACATTTCACATGATCTTTTACGATATATACACTCACCTAAAGGATTATTAGGAACACCATACTAATACTGTGTTTGACCCCCTTTCGCCTTCAGAACTGCCTTAATTCTACGTGGCATTGATTCAACAAGGTGCTGAAAGCATTCTTTAGAAATGTTGGCCCATATTGATAGGATAGCATCTTGCAGTTGATGGAGATTTGTGGGATGCACATCCAGGGCACGAAGCTCCCGTTCCACCACATCTCAAAGATGCTCTATTGGGTTGAGATCTGGTGACTGTGGGGGCCATTTTAGTACAGTGAACTCATTGTCATGTTCAAGAAACCAATTTGAAATTATTCGAGTTTTGTGACATGGTGCATTATCCTGCTGGAAGTAGCCATCAGAGGATGGGTACATGGTGGTCATAAAGGGATGGACATGGTCAGAAACAATGCTCAGGTAGGCCGTGGCATTTAAACGATGCCCAATTGGCACTAAGGGGCCTAAAGTGTGCCAACAAAACATCCCCCACACCATTACACCACCACCACCAGCCTGCACAGTGGTGACAAGGCATGATGGATCCATGTTCTCATTCTGTTTACGCCAAATTCTGACTCTACCATCTGAATGTCTCAACAGAAATCGAGACTCATCAGACCAGGCAACATTTTTCCAGTCTTCAACTGTCCAATTTTGGTGAGCTCGTGCAAATTGTAGCCTCTTTTTCCTATTTGTAGTGGAGATGAGTGGTACCCGGTGGGGTCTTCTGCTGTTGTAGCCCATCCGCCTCAAGGTTGTGCGTGTTGTGGCTTCACAAATGCTTTCCTGCATACCTCGGTTGTAACAAGTGGTTATTTCAGTCAAAGTTGCTCTTCTATCAGCTTGAATCAGTCGGCCCATTCTCCTCTGACCTCTAGCATCAACAAGGCATTTTCGCCCACAGGACTGCCGCATACTGGATGTTTTTCCCTTTTCACACCATTCTTTGTAAACTCTATGTATATATACACACTCACCTAAAGGATTATTAGGAACACCTGTTCAATTTCTCATTAATGCAATTATCTAATCAACCAATCACATGGCAGTTGCTTCAATGCATTTAGGGGTGTGGTCCTGGTCAAGACAATCTCCTGAACTCCAAACTGAATGTCAGAATGGGAAAGAAAGGTGATTTAAGCAATTTTGAGCGTGGCATGGTTGTTGGTGCCAGACGGGCCGGTCTGAGTATTTCACAATCTGCTCAGTTACTGGGATTTTCATGTACAACCATTTCTAGAGTTTACAAAGAATGGTGTGAAAAGGGAAAAACATCCAGTATGCGGCAGTCCTGTGGGCGAAAATGCCTTGTTGATGCTAGAGGTCAGAGGAGAATGGGCCGACTGATTCAAGCTGATAGAAGAGCAACTTTGACTGAAATAACCACTCTTTACAACCGAGGTATGCAGCAAAGCATTTGTGAAGCCACAACACGCACAACCTTGAGGCGGATGGGCTACAACAGCAGAAGACCCCACCGGGTACCACTCATCTCCACTACAAATAGGAAAAAGAGGCTACAATTTGCACGAGCTCACCAAAATTGAACAGTTGAAGACTGGCAAAATGTTGCCTGGTCTGATGAGTCTCGATTTCTGTTGAGACATTCAGATGGTAGAGTCAGAATTTGGCGTAAACAGAATGAGAACATGGATCCATTATGCCTTGTTACCACTGTGCAGGCTGGTGGTGGTGGTGTAATGGTGTGGGGGATGTTTTCTTGGCACACTTTAGGCCCCTTAGTGCCAATTGGGCATCGTTTAAATGCCACGGCCTACCTGAGCATTGTTTCTGACCATGTCCATCCCTTTATGACCACCATGTACCCATCCTCTGATGGCTACTTCCAGCAGGATAATGCACCATGTCACAAAGCTCGAATCATTTCAAATTGGTTTCTTGAACATGACAATGTTCACTGTACTAAAATGGCCCCCACAGTCACCAGATCTCAACCCAATAGAGCATCTTTGGGATGTGGTGGAACGGGAGCTTCGTGCCCTGGATGTGCATCCCACAAATCTCCATCAACTGCAAGATGCTATCCTATCAATATGGGCCAACATTTCTAAAGAATGCTTTCAGCACCTTGTTGAATCAATGCCACGTAGAATTAAGGCAGTTCTGAAGGCGAAAGGGGGTCAAACACAGTATTAGTATGGTGTTCCTAATAATCCTTTAGGTGAGTGTATATATATATAAAATGAGAGAGAGAGAGAGAGAGAGAGAGAGAGAGAGAGGTTGAGGAAGAGGGCAGATCGATGCAGGGAAAGCATCATGGGAGTCCCTGAGTGCATGGCCTCATGGTTATGGGCGTCAGTGTGAGGGACAGAGTAGGAAGGCCCATGCGTGTTTGACCTTTTTGCGGATTAAAGGTGTGTTAGAGTGCAAAGAGAATAAAACCACCAGTAACCTAGCTTAAACTAAACCAAGGAAAAAACTATACCTAGCAGCAAAATCAGCCTTGTTGCCAGTCCAAAATATGTTTTTGTGAAACAACCGCGGCCTATTTCGGTTGGAAATGGAGATAGGCCAGTGAATGTTATGAATCCAGGCCACCTCCTGCGTCTCTGGGAGGCTCACTGCTTCCCTGCCTGGGCTTGGCAACACATCACTGAATCGCACACGCAAGACACACACTACACATGGCCGCTTTAGCCGTAGCTGTCAATCAAGCCGCCCCACGTTGGTTCGGACTTACTGGTGTGCAAATGGCCGCTTCTTTCAGGAGGCGGACTGTCCGTGAACCCCTTCCCTCTGTGTGCAAGTGTGTGAAAGAGTGTGTACGTTCTTACCGCTCTCCTCTGTAGTCTCCTGGGTGAAAGGCTTTTAGTGCTGGTGGGAGAACCTGCACAGTACGGGCTTTCGTCTTCTTCAGCATCCTGCCGAGCAGCAAAAAAAAAAGAGGTAAACTGAGAAATCATGCACAATACTGTACGCAGTTTAATCATGCGTTATTCGAAAAAGTTTCTAACGTTCTTCAAGAGATCTCGTTTTATGTTTCGCAGGGGGAAGTTCCCTATGCAGATTTCACTCATGTTCACCAACAGACAGTGTTGGGGAGTAACTAGTTACATGTAATGGAGTTACGTAATTTAATTACAAAATAAACATAACTGTAATCTGTTACAGTTACTGAGAAAAAAAATGTGTAATTAAATTAGGTACTTATGAAAATGTTACCAATTACAAAGGGGGTTACATCTGAATATTTTCTGTAAAAAGCTAGGATATATTGTATAATATTAATTTGTTGCATTGCCTGTTTTTGATGTGCACAATGTCTCCTGCCATTTAAAGGCCATTTAGTAAAGTGATGCTATTCTGATGCTTTTGATTGGTTCTCTAGTTTGAATTTGCAGCACCACATCTGACAATTACATCAAACCACATTTCTGCTGAAAGCTTTACGCTACAACGAGAGTTGCCACCATTGCGCCTGATAAAAATGCTGGACATTTAAAAAAACTTCATCCAGAAATCAGTGCAAAATATGTTTGCAAACTATTAAAATGCTATCGACATCGAAGGTTTCAATGTCGAACCTGAGGAAGCCTTTCCTATGATGAATGTTAACCTTAAACGCCACCTAGTGGACAAATCTTAGTTTGTCCCGTTTTGACTTGCAAAATAGTGACATTTAACTACTAACACAACGATTGGTCATTGAGTCTAAACAATATTTTATGTGGAATATAAAACAATACCATGCATGTAATGCCAGCTACACTGGGGGCGTCTGTTTGGGTTGCCAGTGAGTATGAAACTAGAATCTATTCTTGCTTCTGTTAGTGAGAAATCAATATTAGTACTTATATAGTACAACAATTTTCCTTCACACACACATAGTGGTATGGTATAGTGGTAAGAATAGTATGCAGATTTGTACTATTTTGTTTTTATATCAGCCAGAAGAAAAACATGTTTTTTACTACAGTATAATGATCTAGAATTGTGTGTTTTCTCTTAAAGATAACTAAATATAACTCTCTGTTTTTAGAGGTTAAATGTTTGAAAATGATTAAGAGTTGAAAACATTCATTAGAAACTTAGAAAAGTAATCAAATACATTACTTTAATAAAGTAATTAAAATAGTTACACTACTTATTACATTTTAAATAGGGTAACTTGTATTTCCAAAGTAACCTTCCCAACACTGCTTGGTTTGAAATTGACTTCAGTGTAAACACTGTGCTTAAAGGGTTACTTCACCCAAAAATAAAAATTCTGTCATTAAATGCTCACCCTCATGTCTTTCCAAACCCGCAAGACCTTCGTTCATCTGAGGAACACAAATTAAGATATTTTTGATGAAATCTGAGAGCTCTCTGACCCCTCCATAGACAGCAATTTAATTACCACTTTCAAGGTCCAGAAAGGTAGGAAAGACATAGCCCAAGTGACTCCAGTGGTTCAACTTTAATTTTATGAAGCAAATGTTTTTGTGGGCAAAAAAACAAATAAAAAAATTACTTTATTCAACAATCTCTTCTCATCTGTGCCAGTCTCCTACGCTGTTGACATAGTAAATACAGTGCAGCACTTTCGAAGCGTTACGTCAGAACACCGGCTTACCATTGGCTGACACTGTTCAGATGAGCACCACGATGCACGCGTGTGATGCTGACACAGGAGCTAGCCAATGGTGAGTCGTAGAACTCGAGGACTCTGAAGTGTTACACTGGCACAGATGAGAAGAGATTGTTAAATAAAGTCGTTATTTAGTCACTGTAGTCACATGGACTATTTTAACAATGTCTTTCCTACCTTTCTGGACCTTGAAAGTGGTAATTAAATTGCTGTCTATGGAGGGGTCAGAAAGCTCTCGGATTTCATCAGAAATATGCTAATTTGTGTTCCGAAGATTAACGAAGGTCTTGCTGGTTTGGAACGACATGATTGTGAGCAATTAATGACAGAATTTTCATTTTTGGGTGAAGTAACCCTTTAAATGTATCACTACACTATTGACAATGGGCCTTTCTTGCAAGTGAAATTTTGTCGAAATTTCCATAATGTGACCTCTTCAGCGTCCACTGAAATCCATTTAATAGGAATTTGCACATTGGGAATTTCGCATGAGAGCGAAGGAATTCCCTGTGTAGATTTCACTCGTTCAAGTTAGTTAAGCAAATTCAATGCATTCACCAACAGAAAGCTGCTTGTATTGAAAGTGACTTCTGTGTGAGCTGTGCCTCATGCATGGCTACACTATTGACTCAATTTTTATTGAACCTGTGAATTTTGTGTGAAATTTTTGTGAAATTTCAAAAATGTGACCGGACCTTTCCTTGTCTTCAGCGCCCTGCGCAAAAAAAGAGAGGGAAACTGAGAAAGCTTCTTGAGTTTTTCCCTGCCATTGATGAGTTAGTTCGTCTTTTATGAGAAAACGCTTCCCTGCCATTGACATTGATATTTTATGGTTTTCTGTGTTTTCACTGTTATAAGGTAGGGGTGCGCTATTAGGCATCTCCTGAATGAGTACAGAATCTCCAGATCAAAACACAGGAAAGAAGCAGCAGAAACGAGCGATCTCATATGTTAGTAGATGCATATGAAAAATAATGCGATCATCAACAATAAACAGCATATAAATCAAAACAGCCTAATGTTACTGAGTGAAATGTCAACCCAGGACGAGCTATAGGACTGTGAAGCTTTGGAGGAGTTAATGGACTCGATTTACTCCATCTAGGTTTTAATCATCGTTCTGAATCCGATCCAGATGTAGTCTTTGACAAAAACGTGACTTTCTCAGCTTTTGGCTTAAAATGTTGCTTATTATAATGAAATTTACCCACATTCAAGTGTTAATAAAACTAAATATTCTGGGGGCCATGGAATTTTTGTGAAAATAACCAAAAATGCTGGCAGTGGCTGGCAACTTTTCTTAAAAAACACTGGCGGGGAAAGAGTTAATATGTACCCAGTTGTATCGTGCGCAATTTGTCAGTGTGCGTTATTCGAAATGTTATGCTACAAGCCCATTTGAGTCTTGTACGGCAACAGACCGCATGATTATTTATACGAACGCGCACACACCCAATAACACGGACTCATTTGAGCAGCGTCTTGTTCAAATCTGTTTTGGTTTAGCTGAAGCAGAGCAGACAGCAGCAGCTAACATCCGGCGTATCAACTGTGAGAGGTTTCGTCTCCTCTGGGCCGCCTTTCCGAGCTCCTGGCCTGACAGTTCACGCCACAATTGCCTTATCAAAGACATCAGTGTTATGGAAACATACATCTCGTTACATTAACTTTGAAGAAATCACTCGCTCACTGATGAAATATGCAAAAAGTATGAAAGGTGATGCTGGGGAGGGGGGGGTTGACATGACAGCCCATCGCCAGAGGCGCACTTGTTAGAAATGTACACTCCCGAACAAAGCACTAAGGAGGTTTCACAAGCCATTTAAAACCCTGAGCGCGAGCCATGGGTGAAGTCACGTGATCCATCTTAAATAGTGTGTGTGAATGAGTCTGTATGAGTGTGAATTTGAGAGACAGTGAGCTGCCTAACCAGAAAGCATTTTTAGGCTTCTGAATGTTTTGATGAACAGAGAACTCACCTTTTGTGTAATTTTGTCCTTCATGTCGCGTATTTTCCGCTTTGCATGATCTTTGGCCTTTCAAAAGAGAGAGAAAACTCTAATTAATAGCTAAACTACACATTTGGGGAAAACTTACTACAACCAACAATGAAAAATAAATCATATTAAAGGGATAGTTCACCACATTTTTTTAATTATGTCATTATTTATTCACTACATTTTGTTCCAAACCTGTAGGATTCATCTTCTGCAGAACATAAAAGTAGATATTTTGAAAAATGTCTTGTGTTTTTTTTATCCATCCAATGAAAGTCAATGGGCTCCAAGGGTTGTTTGATTTCCAACGTTCTTCAAAATATCGACTTTTTTGTTTTTTTTTGTTTGTTTGTTTATTTTTCCTTTATCGCCATTTCAGCTTCTATGGCTATGTTCATGGCGAGAGCCAGGTATAGTTATTAAAAAATAAAACTAACTAAGATGAATTTTTTTCTAAAAACCTTAAGACTAAATTTGGATTTACTTGGGTAAAGACCTTTTCAAAAGTATCAACAGAATAAAACAATTTTCTCAAAGGGGTAGAAGTATTACAGTCCAACAAAATAGGTTTAATGGACAGTGGATTATGAACACTTTGGTGAATTTTCTCCTGATAGTAAAAAATTATGTGCAAGTCTTGAGTGTCCTATCTGGCAACGAGTGTAAATGACTTGCTCCCAGTGATTATTCAAATGGAATCTATGTTTTTTCCCAACATCAAAATGTATTGCATGTAGTTTGTTGTTTAAGCACTCATCCCATTCCAATTGCCATTTATTTTTGGTGTATGTATTTAATGTTGGTCTCAGATCTGTGAAAGGTATAGAGCATTTTACTGGTTCTGTAGATAATGCTTCTTTGGCAGCACTGTCTGCTTGCTCATTACCAGAGATTCCCGAATGGCCAGGTACCCAGCAGAAAATAATATTAATTCTTTGATTCAAAAGATGACAATGTTAAAATCTTCACAGTTGTTGGGTGATCAGTTTTTATAGATTTCAATGCTACAAAGACATGATTTTGAATCAGTTATTATTAAAAAATAATTTTGCGAAGAAATCTCAATTAACTTCAATGGCAATAATAGAGCATTTGCTTCTGCAGTAAAAACTGAAATTTGTGTCTGTTCCAAAATGTTTAAATCCACTTTCAGATTCTCCAGATGGGTTTTAATGCGTAGACCAAATGGATGGATGTAACTTTCATATATTATTGAATGCTGACTTGAAAAAACTGCTGAATACGCTACTTTCATGTTCAACAGAATAAGGAAAGTGATTTCACTCTGTCATTTATTAAGGTGCGGCCACACAAAATCCAGTCATTTCAATAAGAATCTGCTGACCAGGACTTTGGTGTGAGAGCAAGGTAGTTCCCTATGCAGTGTTCAAGTTAGTCACGCAAATTTCCATTGACCAACAGAAAGCTGCTTGGTTTGAAAGCGTCTTCTGTGTCAGCTGTGCTTCATTCATCAATATACTATTGACAATATTCCTTACATTTCTACAACATTTTGGAGGAATTTCGCTAATGTGACTGCACCTTTACATTGCGATGTTTGTACTTCCGCACAATAATTTAATCAACTTCAATTAATTAAAATAGAGCCTGTCATGTTCCTTAACAATAGCATGCGAGTGTGGTGTGGTGAATTACTAAATTCAGGCCATAAATCCAAGCCCACTTTTTTCACGTTCTGCACTGATTTTAAACATTTAAAAAATATATTGTTTACCAAAATGTATAAAAGTTAACAAAAAGACCCCAGATTCTGATTTATACAAGGACAAGCAATTTCTAGTAACTAAAATATTGGTTAATCAGGTTAAAAAAGCATTTACTTAAACACAATGGAATACAAAAGAAGATACACTATATTGCCAAATGTTTTGAGACGCTTGCCTTTACATGCACATGAACTTTAATGACATCCCATTCTTAATCCGTAGGGTTTAATATATGGTTGGCCCACCCTTTGCAGCTATAACAGCTTCAACTCTTCTGGGAAGGCTTTCCACAAGGTTTAGGAGTGTGTTTATGGGAATTTTTGACCATTCTTCTAGAAGCGCATTTGTGAGGTCAGAAACTGATGTTGGACGAGAAGGCCTGGCTCACAGTCTCCGCTCTAATTCATGCCAAAGGTGTTCTATCAAGTTGAGGTCAGGACTCTGTGCAGGCCAGTCAAGTTCCTCCACACCAAACTTTCTCATCCATGTCTTTATGAACCTTGCTTTGTGCACTGGTGCGCAGTCATGTTGGAACAGGAAGGGGCCATCCCCAAACTGTTCCCATGAAATTGTCCAAAATGTCTTGGTATGCTGAAGCATTAAAAGTTCCTCAAACAACCCCACACCATAATCCCCCCTCCACCAAACTTTACACTTGGCACAATGCAGTCAGGCAAGTACCATCCTCCTGGCAACCGCCAAATACAGACTGTGATTTTACGTGGTGTACCACTTTGTTGCTAAGTTGCTGTTGTTCCCAATTGCTTCTACTTTGCTTCACTAACAGTTGACCGTGGAATATTTAGTAGTGAGGAAATTTCACGAAGGGACTTATTGCACAGGTGGCAACCCATCACGGTACCACACTTGAATTCACTGAGCTCCTGAGAGCGACCCATTCTTTCACAAATGCATGCCTAGGTGCTTGATTTTATACACATGTGGCCATGGAAGTGATTGGAACACCTGAATTCAATGATTTGGAGGGGTGTCCCAATACTTTTGGCAATATAGTGTATTTTAAAGAACGTTGAGAACCATTGGTCACTATTGATGATCACATATATCACAATATATGTTATAAAATATAACAAAATATTTTTTATGTTCTACAGAAGAAAGTTTGGAGTGACATGAGGGTGAATAAATAATGACAGAAGTTTTTGGTGAACCTGTCCCTTTAATATCTAAATTGTTGTGCATTTAAACATGGCCATTGTTTCTTTTAATATGAATTACCATAGTGTAATCCCTTATCTGCTATTAGCAACTATTGCTTTTATAAATCCAAGGTCAGAATGGCTTTTCTTGTGTGCTCTTACCATCTGAAGGTTTTTCACGACTGGTTTTGCCCTCTGCCGCTATGGAGAAGAGAACATACGCATATTCAGAGAACGTGCCAGCATTTTTCGTAAGACTGTTGCTGAATACACCTCACATAAAATAAACACACATTTACTGTCACAAATCATTAACGGCTGAATAAACACCTTGTTCCTCGTGTCAAAACGTTTGTTTTGCCCCAAAGCAATGAGAAACACCTTTGCCATTAAACCGAACTATTAACCAGGTCTGGTCCTTTTATACGAGTGTGAAAGCAGAGAGAGTGACGCTCTAGGAAGCTCTTATTAAATAGTATGTTCTTGTCTGATTTTATCTCTCGTTCCCGGGTAAGATCGGCCTTTACCAGATAAATGCTGCCTAAACCTCTGAAATGCATGGGATGCTGCCGAGTTTACATCCCAAAGCCTTGACCGACATGATGGTGCTGCGGTCCTTTCTTATGGATTTGTGTCAGTCAGAGGATGTGAACTTTACACAAAACCTTTTGAAAAAGGCACTCCAGAGAACTAATTCGGCTCTGGCTGACGGATAGAAGGGGGGGGGGGGGGGGGGAACGCAAAGAGACAGTCAAAAAGAAAACAGGCGCGAAAGACAGCGCGGAGAGAGGTGAGAGGAAGACAGCAGAGGGAAGGAGAGAAGAAAAGAGGGCTTTTCTTTTGTTCAATCTATCGAGTAATGGCTGTGTTTCCTGCCAGAAGTCTCGTGTCATCTCCGATGACTGGCTGTCACATCATATCAAGCCTGTCTCAACATCTTAACTGTCCCATGCCACAGTTTTCACCATCTTCCCTGGCATCGCATCTCCACTTTCATGCGATTCGCTCAACTGGATATGTTTCATCACCTCATAACCGACGGGAAATAATAAAGGCGCTCAGCTGCTTTGGGCTTAATTATTCAAATGAAATTAACATTAACATTATGAGCAGAAAAACGAATAATTGCCTGCTGCTTACCACCTTGCTGTGAATCCACTGTTGATAAGACCTTGAATTACCTATGTAACAGAACAGCATGAGAGTGTTATTAAATATTATTTACAAAAAAATATTATTTATAGGAAATTAATCATTTTATTCATTAAGGATGCATTTAATTGATCAAAAGTGACAGTAAAGACATTTATAATGCTACAAAAGTTTTCTATTTCTAATAAACATAAATAAAAATGAAGAATCCTGAAAAATGTATCAGTTTAAAAACAATATTGAGCAGCACAACTGTTTTCTACATTGATAATATTTCTTAAGCATCAATATATATATATATATATTAGTACTGTCAGACTGAACTAAATCAATTGAAATCATTCTAATATGCTGATTTATTATCAATGTTGGAAACAGTTGTGCTGCTTCATATTAGTTTTTTTATAACCTGGGATACCTTTTTTTTTTTTTTTTTTTTTTTTAGAATTCTTTGATGAATAAAAGGTTAGAAAAAAAGAACAGCATTTAAAATAGAAATCTTTTGTAACAATATACACTACCTTTCAACAGTTTGGGGTCAGTATTTTCTTTTTTTTTTTAAGAAACAAATACTTATATTCAGCAAGGATGTGTTAAATGGATAAAAAGTTATAGTAAATAATTTGTATTGTTAGAAAAGATTTCTATTTTGAATAAATGCTGTTCTTTTTAACTTTTTATTCGTCAATGAATCCTGAAAAAAGTATTACAGGTTCCAAAAAAATATGAAGCAGCACAACTGTTTCCAACATTGATAATAAATCAGCATGTTAGAATGATTTCTGAAGGATCATGTGACACTGAAGACTGGCGTAATGATGAAAATTCAGCTTTGCATTACAGAAATAAATTATAGTTTTAAGTATATTAAAATAGAAAAACATTAATTAAAATTTTAATAATATTTCACAATATTACTGTTTTTTTTCTGTATTTTTGATCAAACAAATGCAGGCTTGATGAGCATAAGAGACTTCTTTCAAAACTATTAAAAATAGTAATGTTTCCAAAACTTTTTTATACATATATACACACATACATATACACACACAAACTTTTGTTAGATGCGATTAATCGTGATTATATATATAGTGTGTATATATACAACTTAAAACAAAAAAGAAAACAAATCTAAGACTTAAACTGTGAAACACCAATTTTGTTTATTGACAAAAATAGTTTTGATAAATAAGAAAATTCTGTCATCATTTACTCAACCTCATTTCATTCTTAACCTGCATGTCTTTTATGGATGGTTTCTTGACAACTGGTCATTTCCGTTTGATTTGTATGGAAAAGAGCAGCATGAACCTTCTTCAGGATTTCTTATTTTGTATTTCAATGTTAAGAGATGAGTAAATAATGACTGAAACTTCATTTTGGAAGAGCTACTTTAAATTTTTCATTTCAAAATGCCTAATGTTATTGCAGCTACGGCTTCCCAAGGGTAAAAGTAGTGTGAGTGTGTGTGAGCTGTTTTCACTCATTGAAAGATGGAGAGGTGGCACTCACTTCTACAGAAGCCCCCCTCTGTGATCTCCTCTTCATAGACGTCTGTAAAGCCCCTTCCTGCGTTTAATTTGGCCAGTCTGCCTTCAATGAACTGCCGCCATAAATTAAAGTATCACAGGTTATTAAGGAAGAAGGGGGATGGAGAACAACACCAAAACAATTCCATCTAGACTGCTCCAGACGTGGTCACTGTGTGTAATTTACATCAGGTGATGGATTAACATGGCAGAGGAGAATGTTGTGTGAGCAATGCCTTTTGGGAAGTTTAATTTCCTCTCTTGTCACGTAGAGGACATAAAAGAGATCTAATAAATATGCCCATTAAAACTAGGCCTATGACTTTTTATTTTCAGAAGTATGAAAATAAACTTGATTTTAAATACTTTATACAAGAATAACGAACAAAAAAAGAAAACAAAATAATGGATAACTAGATATTAAAAATATTTTCTGAATATATATAACATCAGATCATATAGTCAAACTTTCTGTGTCAATATCTTGGAAAGATTTAAAGACTGTTTTGGAAGGATGTGGAAACTTATATTAAAGATGTTTGATGATTTTTTTTGTATTTTAAATATATAAAATAAACTAACATAATAAATATATAACAGATGAATAATAAATATATTACGTAAATATTATTACATTATTAACAGATATTAAAGCATGATGTATAGTACAGTTAATAATTTGCGTTCTTTGTAAACTATAATTTTATATACAATTTGACAATATTCATATTTATTTTATTTATTTTCTGGTCCTACATGGCTATAAACTAAAAAACAAAGATAAAAGACATTAAGGAATATATAAATGTTCTGCAGTTTATGGAAGTTTATTTATTCTTCTAACATTAACTTTATTAAAGTTATTAATGTGACACTTTTTATGTTATTATGGGATTAAATAATAACATCTAACAAAAGGTACCAGACACATGCTTGTTTTTATGCATCTATTTTATATATGCTTATGTACTCATAAACTGTAAAAAAAAAAAAAAAGTAGCTGCCTTAAATTTAAGTACAATCAACTTGGATGTTTAAGTAATTTCAACTGAAATGACATTACACTGACTTAAAAAAAGAGCTACATTTTGTATAACTTATAAAAAAGTTGAAAATTGCTTGACTTATTTTGATGAGTTAAAGCAATGTAAAAACATGTTTCCATAACTTATTGATCATAACATTTTTACACTGTATAAAATGTATACTTTAGTACATGGAATATTTATTTCATATAACGCATATAAACACATGAAATATTCTTGAAATGCTTGCATATATACGCTTTTAGAAATTTTATAAATATATTTGTGTATGAAGTTATGTTCTTTCCACATCTTTTCAGCCAAGTTTACCTTGAAGTTGTTCATTGTTGTTCACTGTTTGCTCAAGTCACACAAATTGTGAAGTCAAAGCACACTTCTGCCAACGCTTCAAGTACGTCAGATTTGTTGTGCGCAACCAAGCAAACTTAAGAACATGGCGAGTATAAGCCAGGCTTGAGACTCTACGAGATTCTAAACATGCCTCGTTCAAAGTAAGTCTATGGAAAACTAAACTTTGATCATTACGAAACAAGCCACGTGTAACATGTTTGTAGTAGCAAAACATGTTTACACGTTAAGGGCTAGGAGTTTAACCCTAAGTAGAACAATAGTGATGCACCACTAATAAATCAGATGTGCTTCTTGATTTCTGTGCAAGTGCTTTGAACAGCCAAGTAGAAAACATTCATTTTAATGGGACCACTGGAGTAACAGTGGGCCAGAACAGGTCTCAGTTGCCCCAGTAACAGGGTGAGGACATCTCTAGGGGTCAGCACCTTTTATTGGACTCTGCTACAGGGTAACTTCATTACAATCTCTTTAATGAGTGATGAGACCATGGGGTTCAGTCTCAGACACCCAATTAGAGCATGTGATCAGATCAAATTAACACCTATCCAAAACCTCATCCTTTAGTATCGTGTTACAGACACACTTTCGTCCCTTTAATTGGACACTGCTCCTACCTATCTGCTTGTTTACCCTCTGGTCCTCTTTGGTCAAAAATGGCCGAAACATTTTACGTTTTGAAATTTTTTTTTTTTTACTTCATCGGAATGGGATGACACTTTTGTCGCATTAGCTATGTGAACACACTAAAAAATCATGGAGATGATTCTGTTATGTTAAAGGGTCTGAAAAAAAATAGTCACACTTCGTGTCAAAGTCTCCTTCGTGGTCAAAAATGACCGACATAGGAAATGAATGAGAATCTTTTGGTGATACAAACCACAAATCAGCCATGATGCAGAAAAAAAGTGCACAGCAATGTAGGGGTGACGAGTAGAAAATATCAAGAGTGCAAAATAGACATTTCGTTAAGTCTTATCGTATCTTTCAACATACCTTCTGATGTTCATTCATGTTTATGTAAAGAGGAAGAGATGTTCGGTTAATGTGCGATTAAACTGAAGTGGCTACAGCGATCTAACACGACACATTAAACAGCAGCAAAAA
This sequence comes from Rhinogobio ventralis, assembly GCA_039654625.1. NCBI lineage: Eukaryota > Metazoa > Chordata > Actinopteri > Cypriniformes > Gobionidae > Rhinogobio > Rhinogobio ventralis. The sequence goes on along the minus strand of CM077217.1, from coordinate 16,147,525 downwards.
ATTGTATTGTTTATTTCATAATAAAATTTGACAGAATTTAAAAGCTGAGACTTTCACATCAAAAGAAACAAAGCACAAAGCTTATTGCGATTTATTGGTGCGATACAATTAATGTTTAGTGAAGTTTTTTTTCACACATGCTGAAAACAGCCTAGACTAAAAGATTCTTGGGATTTAAGTTCTTCAAAATAAGAATCGGTTGAAATCGAGAATTCACCAGCACTAGTATCTAGGAACAAACATTTGATGATGGAGACATTCGTTTTCTTTATTTGTTTATTTTATAACGTTATATTAATGTTGCACAAATGTAAAAAAAACCCTCAGCTATATTAAGGGTAAATGCATTGCAAGCTAGAATATATAATAACAGATTTGTGATCTTCACATTTAATTATGACATGAACAAAAGGCATCATCACTAGCTAGAAAAACGTTTCCAAGCAACTAAATTTGCTGAATGCAACTACGACGCATTGAAAAAAACAAAAGCGCCGCGTCTGAAGGTGTCGAGGGGGTAGTGATGAGAATCTGGAGGAAGAACCAGTTAACCGGACCCGTGCAGACAGGGAGATGGGGAGATGCCAGAGTGCTGCGAGCTCTATCTTGTTGGCAGGGTGATCGTGAGTTAGCATCAGGCGCTGGAAGACGTGGAGGGGGGAGTTAGGATACAGAAAGCAGGTCGCCGTTGACAGACTACCCCCGCAATCTCTTGGCAGCCAGCCTCTACTCGTTTCTAGGCAGGGCCGGCCTCCAAGCGGATGTGGTTCATGGTCAGAACGGGGCACTGCGGTGCTAGCCTTTTGCAATACGGCCAAGTTGGAGATAAGGCCTCTCCCGGAGCTACTGCACGGGTGGGAGGTGGAGATGTCTTTGAACTGCTGGTCACTATCTGGGTTTTGAAAGGAACGTTATGTGGATGGTGCATCAAGACGGAGACGTGATTAAATGCGCAACTGCTCGTTCCGGGTATAAATTAAGACTTCAGCGGAGGGGGAAGGAAAGAGGCTCAATATCATGGCTATAAATAGAGCTGGAGGGAGCGATGGTTCAAGTGTAAGCGAGACAGTAATCCTCTTGGATTCTAAGAGTTGTTGTGCAATATGTTGAATGAGTATCTATATAAAAATCATACACTTATCAACACAAATCAGGAACATTACAAATGTGTTTTTTGTGTAATTTATGGTTGAGGCTTAAAACTGTGAGCATCTCCTCCATTGTTTCCACTTTACCTGCTTGAAGAGTTGCAGGTTCAAGGCCATCTCAAGGAAACTTCTCATGGTGCTGGAGCGGTGTGCCACGAAGCTCTTCTCGCAGAAGGTGATTGGCTCTCCCTGGGGACAAGAAAGCCAGCTTTAATGAATATAGACAGTCCGCTATTGGCTAAAACGCATGCAAACTGTGCTGCTTCATCCGAGACTCACAGACAGATGTTTTGTTTGACTGCGCTCATTTGTTTATCATCATCACCCGTTGCAATCAATTACATCATTTCAATTTCTCCCCAAGTCACATGAACAGAATACAAAAAAAAAAGTTGCCAGAAGAGAACTAAAGGCTGGTTGGGAGTATACACTTCGTCCGTAGGTGTCAAAGGAAAAGGTTTTGGAATTTTGTGGGCTTATAGGTTTGAAAACAAAAATGTTTTATGCAAATCGTTCGTAAAACCATCACTAGGCAAATTTTATTGCATGGTGGCCGAGAGATCAACGCACTGCAACTGAAGAAAACATGCAAATAGAAAAAACACCAGCAAATTAAGAAAACGTGTTCATCAGTTTGACAACACATGTGCTGCAAATACTCACAACACAAACAAATACAGAAAACTACTGCAAATACTACAACACATATGACCAGGATGTTAAAAATAAAACTCCCCTTTCAGGTCATCGACAACACCACTGACGAGTAGACATTGAACAATAAGCAGTCCCAGCCAGGTTCGTCACTTGTTTTTTTTTTGGGGGGGGGGGGTCCCCTTGAAACATTTCCATTGTGGTCTGTGCTATTTGCAGCGTGTTTCTGTATTTGGTTGCGTTGTGAGTATTTGCAGCGTGTTTCTGTATTTGGTTGCGTTGTGAGTATTTGCAGCACGTTTCTGTATTCGGTTGCATTGTGAGTATTTGCAGGGTGTTTTGTTTCTGTATTCGGTTGCGTTGTGATTATTTGCAGCGCGTTTTGTTTCTGTTTTTGGTTGCGTTGTGAGTATTTGCAGTGTGTTTCTGTATTTGGTTGCGTTGTGAGTATTTGCAGTGTGTTTCTGTATTTGGTTGCGTTGTGAGTATTTGCAGCGTGTTTTGTTTCTGTATTTGGTTGCGTTGTGAGTATTTGCAGCGTGTTTCTGTATTTGGTTGCGTTGTGAATATTTGCAGGGTGTTTTGTTTCTGTATTTGGTTGCGTTGTGATTATTTGCAGCGCGTTTTGTTTCTGTATTTGGTTGCGTTGTGAGTATTTGCAGTGTGTTTCTGTATTTGGTTGCGTTGTGAGTATTTGCAGCGCGTTTCTGTATTTGGTTGCGCTGTGAGTATTTGCAGCGCGTTTCTGTATTTGGTTGCGTTGTGCGTATTTGCAGCACGTTTCTGTATTCAGTTGCGTTGTGAGTATTTGCAGCGCGTTTCTGTATTCGGTTGCGTTGGGAGTATTTGCAGCACGTTTCTGTATTCGGTTGCGTTGTGATTATTTGCAGCGTGTTTTGTTTCTGTATTTGGTTGCGTTGTGAGTATTTGCAGGGTGTTTCGTTTCTGTATTTGGTTGCGTTGTGATTATTTGCAGCGCGTTTTGTTTCTGTATTTGGTTGCGTTGTGAGTATTTGCAGTGTGTTTCTGTATTTGGTTGCGTTGTGAGTATTTGCAGCGCGTTTCTGTATTTGGTTGCGCTGTGAGTATTTGCAGCGCGTTTCTGTATTTGGTTTCGTTGTGAGTATTTGCAGCGCGTTTCTGTATTCGGTTGCGTTGTGAGTATTTGCAGCACGTTTCTGTATTTGGTTGCGTTGTGATTATTTGCAGCGCGTTTTGTTTCTGTATTTGGTTGCATTGTGAGTATTTGCAGCGTGTTTCTGTATTTGGTTGCGCTGTGAGTATTTGCAGAGTGTTTCTGTATTAGGTTGCGTTGTGAGTATTTGCAGAACTTTTCTGTATTTGGTTGCGTTGTGAGTATTTGCAGCACGTTTCTGTATTCGGTTGCGTTGTGATTATTTGCAGCACGTTTCTGTATTCGGTTGCGTTGTGAGTATTTGCAGCGCGTTTCTGTATTCGGTTGCGTTGAGAGTATTTGCAGCGCGTTTCTGTATTTGGTTGCGTTGTGCGTATTTGCAGCACGTTTCTGTATTCAGTTGCGTTGTGAGTATTTGCAGCGTGTTTTGTTTCTGTATTCGGTTGCGTTGTGATTATTTGCAGCGTGTTTTGTTTCTGTATTTGGTTGCGTTGTGAGTATTTGCAGCGTGTTTTGTTTCTGTATTCGGTTGCGTTGGGAGTATTTGCAGCACGTTTCTGTATTCGGTTGCGTTGTGATTATTTGCAGCGTGTTTTGTTTCTGTATTTGGTTGCGTTGTGAGTATTTGCAGCGTGTTTCTGTATTTGGTTGCGCTGTGAGTATTTGCAGAGTGTTTCTGTATTCGGTTGCGTTGTGAGTATTTGCAGCACGTTTCTGTATTTGGTTGCGTTGTGAGTATTTGCAGCGCGTTTCTGTATTCGGTTGCGTTGTGAGTATTTGCAGCGTGTTTCTGTATTCGGTTGCGTTGTGAGTATTTGCAGCGCGTTTCTGTATTTGGTTGCGTTGTAAGTATTTGCAGCACGTTTCTGTATTCGGTTGCGTTGTGATTATTTGCAGCGCGTTTCTGTATTTGGTTGTGTTGTGAGTATTTGCAGCGCGTTTTGTTTCTGTATTTGGTTGCGCTGTGCGTATTTGCAGCGCGTTTCTGTATTTGGTTGCGTTGTGAGTATTTGCAGCGTGTTTCTGTATTCGGTTGCGATGTGAGTATTTGCAGCGTGTTTCTGTATTCGGTTGCGATGTCAGTATTTGCATCGCGTTTCTGTATTCGGTTGCGATGTGAGTTTTGCAGCGTGTTTCTGTATTCGGTTGCGCTGTGAGTTTTGCAGCGCATTTCTGTATTTGGTTTCGATGCGAGTATTTGCAGTGCGTTTCTGTATTTGGTTGCGTTGTGAGTATTTGCAGTGCGTTTCTGTATTTGGTTGCGATGTGAGTATTTGCAGCACGTTTCTGTATTCGGTTTCGTTGTGAGTATTTGCAGCGTGTTTCTGTATTCGGTTGCGTTGTGAGTATTTGCAGCGCGTTTCTGTATTTGGTTGCGTTGTAAGTATTTGCAGCACGTTTCTGTATTCGGTTGCGTTGTGATTATTTGCAGCGCGTTTCTGTATTTGGTTGTGTTGTGAGTATTTGCAGCGCGTTTTGTTTCTGTATTTGGTTGCGCTGTGCGTATTTGCAGCGCGTTTCTGTATTTGGTTGCGTTGTGAGTATTTGCAGCGTGTTTCTGTATTCGGTTGCGATGTGAGTATTTGCAGCGTGTTTCTGTATTCGGTTGCGATGTCAGTATTTGCATCGCGTTTCTGTATTCGGTTGCGATGTGAGTTTTGCAGCGTGTTTCTGTATTCGGTTGCGCTGTGAGTTTTGCAGCGCGTTTCTGTATTTGGTTTCGATGCGAGTATTTGCAGTGCGTTTCTGTATTTGGTTGCGTTGTGAGTATTTGCAGTGCGTTTCTGTATTTGGTTGCGATGTGAGTATTTGCAGCACGTTTCTGTATTCGGTTTCGTTGTGAGTATTTGCAGTGCGTTTCTGTATTTGGTTGCGTTGTGAGTATTTGCAGTGCGTTTCTGTATTTGGTTGCGATGTGAGTATTTGTAGCATGTGTTGTCAAACTGATTTCTTAATTTGCTGGTGTTTTTTCTTTTTGCATGTGCTTTCTTCAGTTGCAGCTCTCTCGGCCACCGTATATTGTCGCATTGAATGCAGTTATTTATATATGTATATATATATATATGACTGTTTAAAGAACAATTTTCACATACATTTTTTCTTGTATCTGTTAACTGTTTGTAAAACTATTCTTATACAAATTACATTGAATGCAAATATTTATACAAGAATGTAAATGTAAAACTGTTTTGCATTGTTGCATTGAGTGCAATTTACCCAGAATTTTTTTCTGGTGGTTTCTACTTCTCCAAAACTATTCTTATACGAACTGTACTATATTATCGCATTGAATGCGACTATTTGTGTAAGAATGATCCTTCTATATAAACTGTTGTTTCTATACAAGTTTACTACACAAGTACTGCATTGTCAAATTGAATTGTGACATTTATCTAAGTATGATTGTAATAATTTTCACAAACTTGTTTCTATATAAACTGTTTGCAAAACTATTCCTAAACAGATCATATTGCATTGTCCCATTGAATAGTATGCAACTATTTAAGAATGGTTTTACGAACAATTTTCAGAGAAATTCATTCCGCTTGAGTTTCATGAACAAGGCTCAATAACAAGAACAGCCAGTATTTTTAAAACAATCTTTCTTTTTTGTTCTAATTATAATCCAATTATAAATTTGTATAATTCATTTTCACAACAGCTGAGCGGCGTGGCTTAAAACCTGTCTGATCTGCGCATTTGTTACTATCGTTCTTGGTGCTTGGGGGTCAATAACAAAAGAGACCCATGAGGTATCACACTACAGTGACCTATATAAATCCATGATTGCCGACTCTTGCATGGGAGCTAATTATGATTTCCCTGCATTGTTTCATTTACAGCTCAGTTAGATGTCGACGCTCTGTTAAGGCGCTGATGGGAAAGCATATGGGCTCCATAAAGCAGAGCGGTATTTCACACAGATGATTCGTTGCAAATGGAGGAACCTCTTTAGAAATGCAGCACACAGAAGATAACCCATTATCGCAGAACATGACAGTAATGCTGGTGAAATACTGGATGTGTAAAATCAAATACCGCTATCACATTTCAGATGCATGCAGGCTTTCTTCAAGAAGGAATGCTCTGAAATGATGCATAAATTACTGATTTAATAATAAAATATTGCAACTAATGCAATGTTTTCAACTAAATCGCACAGCAATGCTGTCATTTCAAAGACGTTGTTTTAGTCTCTGTAATAACAAAGTGAAATATTAATCAAAATAAAGCAGAACAAAGGCAGATTTTCAATCGTTCGACTTCTCAGACTCTTAATGAGATGGGGCCGACTGTCAAAAGAGCGACCCATATTTGAGCTTGTGTTTTAAAGCAAATGCAAAGCAAATGAAAGTGGCGTGACTGAGGGCCTTCTATTTTAAAAAACGAATGAAAATATTGGTAATTCCATGTAGATTTGCAGACAATGGGCTCAATTGAGGCACCACTTTGAAGGCTTAGAGTTGCGCAGGCTTGACTTCGAGTGGCGAAAAGACAGTTTGTGCACAACCGCTAAAACATCAATAATGTATCTTCGCTCTGTGAGTCTACACAAACCAATTACTCTCTGCCTTGCCAACAAAGATGGCCACATTTGACAAACAGAGAGCACACTTTGTTTTCCTCAACGCCACTCACGTAACCGGGAGGCACATTTCAGGAGTTTAGAGGGTCTGAGAAGACCACGAAGGGCCTGAGACTTCAAAGAGACAGTCCAGGCTTTTCAACATCTGACATTTCGGCTATGCAGACAGGCCCACCTTTCCCTGCACCTGGTTTTCCCTCTCTTTAAGCCTTTCTTTCTCTTGAAATGGCTTTGACTGAAAAAAAAAATAGGCCACTTCTTAGTTTAACTGAAGCTAGGTTCATCTGAAACATTCTTAAAGTCTATATAAAATAAAAGAATAAAATAAAAATACTCTAATACTTTTTTTTAGTTTATTTGATGTTAAAACAACTTATAAACGCATACTTATAAAATAATTTAATTATGTATCAAGATGGTATATGGTGTTGATAAAGTGATGATAAGGTGATATTTCATGCAGAGCTTGAAGTGAAGAGTGATAGTCTTACAGGTTTATATCTCAGGGCGTCCCGATAGGAGCCAAACAGCGCAGCCTGAGCATGCAGAAAGGCCCGTGCCACCCCACTGCCTGTAGCAGTCGACTGTTTTTTCAGCTTACTCTTCAGACTAGAGACCTAAAAGAGAGAAAGAGAGGGAGAGAGTTAAATTAACACCTCTGAAATAGGTGGAGGAACAGGCAAACCCATTCAGAGTGTGAAGTGTCACATTTACAGGTCACCCCCCACCCTAAAAACCAGAGAAAGAAATAAAGAAAAGCCTTCTATCTCTCAAGAGCACCTGCTGCTCTGTTAATTGAAGCAATGGTGCCATGTGCAGGGGTGGGGCCAGAGAGCAAAATGACTTTGGCAGGGAATCTTGGTCTCTCTTCTCTTTCTTACTAGCTACTTCCTAAATCTCTCGACATACATACATACACTTTCATTATATACTTTACAATTATCTGCCACTGGTCTGCTTTTAGCTCCTGATACTGATGAAGATCCAATTTTGAATTAAATGGGTTCTCTTATTTTTGTGGGTCTTAAATGTAAAGGAAATAGTGTCATTAAAAAAAGATATTCTTTAAAAAAAAAAAAAAAAAAGAGAGAGAGAGAGAGAGAGAGAGAGAGAGGGAGAGAGAGAGAGAGAGAGAAGATTTGCTTACAAATTTCTTAGAAAATGTGGTGTAACCAGTGTTGGGGAAGGTGTTACTTCCCAAAAAAGTAACTTTTGTGTTACTTAGTTACTTTTTATGGAAAGTAATGTTACGTTACTTTTGCGTTTTCCATTTCTCAACTTGCTTGTTTGTTTGTTTCTTAATAATAAAAAAAAATAAAATAAAAAAAAACATTTGGCAAATGTAAAGGCCTTTTCAAATAAATAAGCCTCAGGCTGAAGCCAATGCAAATTCATGCCTGTACAGTAGAGGGCACAGCTCAAACAAACCTTCAAGCTGTGCTGCCATTCTGGATTGCAGAAGAAGAAAGTTCAGTGCACACAAAGCCTCTGTAAGGGATCAGATTCCCGCCTAATGTATTGCGGTCATGTATCAAAAAAATAACAAGCGTGAATCAAAATTTTAAAAATACATGTGAAAATATAACGCACAAATCTGAAAAATCAATGCAAAGTTAACCAGAATCACAAACAACATGGTCACGGAAATAAAAAAAAATAAGCATGAATAAAACATTTAAACAAGTTTAAAATTATATTCCTAAAAACTGAAACATGAATTCAAAATTATCTAAATCGCACACAAAATCATGTTTTCTGCTCTTATTTTCATTTTTTGTTTGCCTGTACTCTTTTCTCCTTTGCTCTTGTTTCGACATTCTGCACTTGCGTTTCCAAAAGTTGCAGTTAGAGTTTCATGTAAATCAGGGCGGGTCTTAGCATCACCATTGGTCCACTAGTTCTAGATTGACAGCTCATCCTCAGCCAATCAATCGAAGAGGGAAGTTGACATCACACAATGCGACTCATGCCGCTCAGTTCAGCCAGCCGCTGTTGAGCTACGAGTTTAACGTGTTCTCTATCACTATATCTGCAAGGAAATACATTATTTTATTATTAGGAATATTAGGAATCTGTTCTTTTGTATGAACAAGGGCTTAAATGAGCAACTACTAGAAAAAAAAAAAAAACTTTAGTCGGGGGCTGCCCTAGCTACTTATTTCGGATAGGCCTATATTAGAACCAGCATATGTCACAAAGGGCATTCTGGGTTGAGCGCGTGGCGATGAGCGGAATATTGCTTTAGAAATGAACGGAATCTTCAGAAATGCGCTCTTCGCTCTGGAGGAAATATTACCACTCTTTCTACGCAAACTGGGCCACAGATGGTAAGCACAATTACATTAACCCAAAACTAACTTAATTAAAATGCCACAGCCCATATGGTTTCTTTTTTTAATTATTAGAATATAGACATTAGAGAATAAATTGTTATGCAAGTACTTTTTAATACTTAAAGTACATTTAAAATCAGGTACTTTTTTACTTAAGTAGGGTTATCATTGTGGTACTTCTACTTTTACTAAAGTAAATATGTCTCTGGTTATTTGTACTTTTACTTAAGTACTGAGATTCAGTTCTTCCTCCACCACTGGAGGAATGCTTTATACTCATAGCTCAACAGCGGCTGGCTGAACTGGGATTCGTTTTCCCAAAAGCATCGTTAGCCAACTATGGTCGCAAGTTCTGGCGTTATCAACATACTTTGACAAGTCGCAAACAACGTTGCAAAGTTGAGTGGTTGGAACAACAGCTCTCGACCTGTAATAAAATACAATAAAATAATATATTTCCTTGCAGAGACAGTGGGCCTATGAACGCGTTTCGCTCGCAGCCAAGCGTCAGTGAGCACCCAGTCGTGATCACGTTCATTTGACTGCTTTAATTGTGAGAAACCCCCCTAAAACGTCTATCATACAAAAGAATAGATTCCTAATATTCATAATAATAAAGTAATGTATTTCCTTGCAGATACAGTGATAGAGAACGCTCAACTCGTAGCTCAACAGCGGCTGGCTGAACTAAGCGGCATGAGTCGCATTGGAGTGATGTCAACTTCCCTCTTCGATTGATTGGCTCAATCTACACTCACCTAAAGGATTATTAGGAACACCATACTAATACTGTGTTTGACCCCCTTTCGCCTTCAGAACTGCCTTAATTCTACGTGGCATTGATTCAACAAGGTGCTGAAAGCATTCTTTAGAAATGTTGGCCCATATTGATAGGATAGCATCTTGCAGTTGATGGAGATTTGTGGGATGCACATCCAGGGCACGAAGCTCCCGTTCCACCACATCCCAAAGATGCTCTATTGGGTTGAGATCTGGTGACTGTGGGGGCCATTTTAGTACAGTGAACTCATTGTCATGTTCAAGAAACCAATTTGAAATGATTCAAGCTTTGTGACATGGTGCATTATCCTGCTGGAAGTAGCCATCAGAGGATGGGTACATGGTGGTCATAAAGGGATGGACATGGTCAGAAACAATGCTCAGGTAGGCCGTGGCATTTAAACGATGCCCAATTGGCACTAAGGGGCCTAAAGTGTGCCAAGAAAACATCCCCCACACCATTACACCACCACCAGCCTGCACAGTGGGAACAAGGCATGATGGATCCATGTTCTCATTCTGTTTACGCCAAATTCTGACTCTACCATCTGAATGTCTCAACAGAAATCGAGACTCATCAGACCAGGCAACATTTTTCCAGTCTTCAACTGTCCAATTTTGGTGAGCTCGTGCAAATTGTAGCCTCTTTTTCCTATTTGTAGTGGAGATGGGTGGTACCCGGTGGGGTCTTCTGCTGTTGTAGCCCATCCGCCTCAAGGTTGTGCGTGTTGTGACTTCACAAATGCTTTGCTGCATACCTCAGTTGTAACGAGTGGTTATTTCAGTCAAAGTTGCTCTTCTATCAGCTTGAATCAGTCGGCCCATTCTCCTCTGACCTCTAGCATCAACAAAGCATTTTCGCCCACAGGACTGCCGCATACTGGATGTTTTTCCCTTTTCACACCATTCTTTGTAAACTCTAGAAATGGTTGTGCGTGAAAATCCCAGTAACTGAGCAGATTGTGAAATACTCAGACCGGCCCGTCTGGCACCAACAACCATGCCACGCTCAAAATTGCTTAAATCACCTTTCTTTCCCATTCTGACATTCCGTTTGGAGTTCAGGAGATTGTCTTGACCAGGACCACACCCCTAAATGCATTGAAGCAACTGCCATGTGATTGGTTGATTAGATAATTGCACAGGTGTTCCTAATAATCCTTTAGGTGAGTGTAGAACTAGTGGACAAATGGTGATGCTAAGACCCGCCCTGATTTACATGAAGTGCATAATGTGGAAACAAGAGCAAAGGAGAAAAGAGCACTGGCAAACAAAAAATGAAAATAAGAGCAGAAAACATGATTTTGTGTGCGATTCAGATAATTTTAAATGAAATGTTTCAGTTTTTAGCAATATAATTTTAAACTTGTTTAAATGTTTGATTCACGCTTATAATTTTTATTTCCGTGACCATGTTGTTTGTGATTCTGGTTAACTTTGCATAGATTTTTCAGTTTTGTGCGTTATATTTTCACATGTGTTTTTAAAATTTTGATTCACGCTTATTATTTTTTGATGCGTGACCGCAATACATTAGTCGGGAATCTGATCCCATACCTCTGTACTTATGCTGCCTTCACATGCTATCGGAATTATCGTAAATACAAGTTTCCTAGGTAAAAATCGCACATGAACGCCCTCTGATGTTGTGTTTACCACTGGAAAGTTCTGAAATAATTTTGATACCCAAATTCCCAAGATGGGTGCGCCATAAACTTTAAACATAGTGGCGGGGAGAACTACTGTTGTGACAGGTATGATTTATTAGTTTTCCCCCCCAAAACAGCTAGATCGTCTTGTCTCGTCATTAATGTAGTGCATATTTACATATGAGTAATTATGCACAGCGTAAACAGCCTGCATTTGACCAAAATTACAGAATCGTCAGAAAACAGACTACCTGGCATCGTAAATGTTTATATTTTTGTCAGAGCCTGTGACACCACATATAATTTTGGTTTTAATAAGAATTTGCCCATAAATAGGCAATAACAAACCTGGTGTCCTCCATGATTCCTGTTCATTCCGAGAACAAAGCACTTGAATGCAACAAGCTCATAATCACGACTTCTGAAGTGGGAATTATGACATTTCCGATAGCACATGAAGGCATCATAACTCACGATTTCACTTAACATGGGGACAGGACAGGTGTTGAAAATGTGAAAAACAAAGTAACTTGCGTTACTTGGAAAAAGTAACTCAGATATTTTGTTGTAAATATAAAAGTAATGCATTACTTTACTCGTTATTTGAAAAAAGAAATCTGATTACTTAACTCATGTTACAAGCAACACTGGGTGTAACCAACATGCAGAAATTATGCGACATCTGATCATGTGACAAGAAAACCATAGAACAGGGAATTAGAGAGAGCAAAGGTTAGTACATGATGTCAAATGGCATGACCCAAAGAAAACGTCAAGATACGCTTAATGAAAAATATTAATTATTAATTAATTAAAATTACTCTGGAAAAATATATTATTTGTTGATAAAACCATTCATTAAAACTTGTTGAAAATGATTCAAAATGTCACTAATCAATTTTTTTTATAATTTATTAATTACAAATAAATGCTAATTATTTATTGTAAAATGTTTCATTTATTTGATAATAAAACCACTTGACATTTTTAGAGTCACTAAAACTTAAAACTTGTTGAAAATAGTATACAAATAATTGAGAATGTTTTCTTATTTGCTTTCTTTGTTTTCTTAAATGCTTATTTGTAATCGACCCATAAGCCAAAATAAATATGCATGCATATTTATAAATGCATACTTATTAATAAATAATAGAATCAAGGTAAAGTATTTGAATTACATTGTCTCCTCCAGATTTTTCCCTATACTCCCAACCCTTCTGTATCAAAGCATCCAAGCCTGTCATGAGACACAGCGGTGCACAAACACATGGGGATGAACCATGAAGCGGTGCTTGATCCAGGTAATGTAAGGTTAACCAAATTGATTACATATGCTGTGGCGCTCATAACCATCTGCTGGCAATTCATTTGCACGCCTGCAATTGACACTGAGCAGTGTGCATATCAATAATCAGTTTAGATTGCTTCATTAGGGAAGATCAAGCAAAGACCACAATCAAGAGCGTTTAGACAGGCCACGGAATACCAAGAGGCAGTTCAGTTAAGGAACACAGCAAAACCACCTGGGTGAATCGCCACTGACCCTTTTGAATGTGGAAAGAGGTTTTGTTCTGGATGTTCACAAAATGTGGCATTCTTCATATAGAACAAGTTAAATTTGTTCTATTTGTCCCTATTGGGACGCATCTCTTCTTCACAGAGTCCCTGAACTGATATGGCGAATACTTAGAAGCATCAAACAGGAAGTTTAGCGGCGCTAAATTAACAAGTGTCATCTCCATATTCACACTGGCTAAGTGCTTTTATGTTTATGTAAAGTTGGCGCCATATTAATATTTCATGTTGATGCGTTGTCTTTTTTCCCTCACTTCTCTCGCTCTCCCCAAACAATCCGTTAAACAGTCTTCATTTTTGAAGAATCAAAGAAAGCAAAATGCCACTCACACTCAGGAGAACGTTCACCATACCCAGTGGGCAAATAAGAGGAGATAAAACAAAAGGTTGTGCACAAGAATGTCTTCAATATTTCTGAATTCAATTTAAGTGTACATATAATGAAATAAATGTATATAATGTTACTTAATATTTATTATTTACAATTATACATGCAACACCCCCCCTCATATATATATATATATATATATATATATATATATATATATATATATATATATATATATATATATATATATATATATATATATATATACACATACACACATACATACATACATACATACATAAGCGCGTTAACACATGCGATTAATTTTTCAGTTTAACGCAATTAACGCAGTCAACAAGACAAAAGAAAACACGCTGTCTGTGAATCTGCTATCTATGTGACACACAGTCACACACACACTATGCTCAGAAAGATGCACACCAGTATCGTGCACGTAGACAGCACACCAGAATCGAGTTTTCTTTCGCGATTGAACAAACAATAACACTGAATTATGCCAAAATGCCTGTTTTGTCGAGTATCCTCATAATCACTACCCTTTCGTTATGTTCGGGATGAAAACCTCCACCAAATTAAACTGCTGTAAAAATGTTTTTTTTTTTTTTTGCATAAATCTGTTAAATCGACCTCAGTCCTGATCAAAACTACTAAATGTTCAAAAAAAATCCAGGATTATTACTCTTTAACTGCCAAGTTCATAAATTATGTCACTGATTTGGGGGGGGGGGGGGGGGGGGGGGATACAAAATGACTTATTTTCAATATAAAATTATATTTCAATATAAAAAATTATTGTAGACTGGATTTTTTTTCCCTTTTATCACAGTCTTGGACATGTCAAAGATTAGTAACAACATTGGCTTTGATGCATTGTTAGTTTTTGTGCAGCATCAGATTTTCATTTTTTCTAGTATATTTTTTCTAATATATCCAGTCCACAATCACTTTTTATATTGAAAAGAAGTCATTTTGTGTGCGTTTTTCCCATCAAAATCATTGTTTTGAATCAGTTTTTGAAAATCATTTATGAACTTGCCAATTAAAAAGTAAAAATCCTGGATTTTCTTTTTAAACATTTAGTAGTTTTGATCAGGACTGAGGTTGATAAATAGATTTATGCAAAAATAAAATGAAAAAACATTTTTCTTTTTTTTATTAAATTTATTGGATACATTTTTACAGCAGTTTCATTTAGTGGATGTTTTCATCCCGAGCATAACAAAAGGGTAGTGAATTTGCCCACAGTGTATTGTTGAGGTTTTTTTTAATTTTCAAAGCATTTTCCCAAAATATGTGTCAAAATAAGATTTGTCATCAAAAATCAGTCCATTTGCTGAAACACAGAGAAAGTTGTGGCTAAATTAAGACTCAACATCACCCCATAGTGGATGAAAACGTCCCCAACATAACATAAGGGTTAAATGTAGAGGTCGACCGATTCATCGGTTTTGCTGATTCATCGGCACCGATAGCTGATTGGTGGAACAATCGGTTATCTGCAAAAATTCATACCGATAGTTTTCCCGGGTTGTGTCCGTTGCTGGAGCGGCTGAGAAGGGTGCGTAGCATAGCATAGCATAGCATGAGAGCGGCCTCTAAAGGCGAAATAAAAACTAAAAAATAGAACACTGACGTTGTTTATATTGGTACGCGAGGCTGCGCACTGCACGGAAAGCACACGCTGCACAGAGAGCGCTGAAACATCAGATGTGCGTTTAAAACACCGACATGGAAACGGTATGAATACAGAACACTTCAGTACATGTTGCCAAATCCTAATAAAGTAATTAATTTGTTGACCATATGCTGGTAAAGAACAGCAGTATGCATGTATTTTGTCGTCGAGGCTGAGAGGACGCTAACATTAGCAGTACCTCAAACAGTTAAAACTATGTAAAAACTAGTAAGAAAGCAAACTGTATGGTCATGCAGCCGACAGAAATAAACAAATCAGAAACGCATTCGATTTCAATACATATTTTGTTATTTTGATTAGATAATCGTCAAGTGTTCTAGAAAAGCAGACCGTTTGGATTTATATGAAATGGTAACACTTTACAATAAGATTCCATTTGTAACATTAACTAAGGTTAATAAATGCTGTAGAAGTATTGTATACATTTTTAAATTGAGTTTGAATTTTTAATAATACATGTTAATACAAGCCTCAAATATTAATACATGCTGTAAAATATATATTGTATAATGCATATCGTTCAATACATCCATGTTAAGAAATGGGACTTGCAAAGTGTTACCTATAAAATGTACATGTTTCTAGGTTATAGCTAAAGAAACTTTTATTTACAGTATTATTTTAATGTTTACATTATTTTCTGTAAAAATTAGTTCTCTTAGAACTTCTCATTTTAATATATTCATATTCGTATTTCATTTAGCACATTTTCATGGTTTCAGCACTGTTTTACTTAGAGGGTTATGGGTTAATTTTTTTATGTTTTTATTTTTATCTTTATCCATTATCCATTTTAAAAACTATCGGTTGATTAATTGGTTATCGGCAAGTGCGGTCCAACCTAGTTATCGGTAAAATCCACTATTGGTCGACCTCTAGTTAAATGAGTAAAATAATGTCTTAAATGAACTTAAAGACTTGTGAGAAAATGAGATGCGCGTGTCAGCGCGTTAGATCCGCGTCATGTTCGGCAGCGGCAGATCTTAAAGTAACAGCAGCCTAATAAATAATAAAATGCTGGTGTGTGGTGGGCGTTCTGGCACAATATGGCTGCCGTCGCATCATCCAGGTGGATGCTGCATATTGGTGGTGGTTGAGGAGATTCCCCCCTTCCATGTAAAGTGCTTTGAGTACCCAGAAAAGTGCTAAATAAATGTAACAAATTATTATTATAATTAATATAAAACAGTTGCTGTGATGTCTGTCATTAATCTTAATGTTACACAAAGGTAACAGAGAAAATTTTAGCTTTAATAAAGATTAAGCTATATTTAATGTATTTTTTAATGCAGTGCAGTGTTTGATAAATTTAATTTCGGTATTTTTCACCATATTTACCTGTTAGACACATTACAGAAAAATGTGATTAGTTATTATTTTAAACGATTGACAGCACTAATATATATATAAAAAATCTTAAAAAATCATATATATATTTACAAAATGTACACAATTTTTTACAAATTAAGCCTTTTTTTAAGATTTGTGCATTTCAAATAACAGTAAAAATTTTATCAAATTGAACTGAATAATCTTTAATTGAATAATTGATTTAATTTGATGGAATTTTACTATTAATTGAAATGCATTAATCTTAAAGGCTTACTTTTTTTTGAGTATACATGTAATCATTTAATAGTATTATTACTATTTATTATAATAAATTATTCATGTACTAATACGCAAGTAAGGACTTGCTACCGCAAATAGATACACAGACATGCTGCTGTGAGCATGTAAGATATGCTGCTGCTGCATAAATATATATATGTTTAATTAAAAAATTCTAAATGAAACAATCTTTTACTGTTCTTTACAATGCAATCTTTCCTCTGTTAATATTCGATTCATAAATCACATTCACAGATAATGCTGGAGCTACACTTCAATTTAATAACTGGGCGGCACAAGTGTGGCCAATAATTGATCAGTCAGGCTAATTAACTTCTATACTTTCAGTAACGTTAACGAGATGTGAGCGGGTGGGGCATCAGAGGGGAGCTTAGCTCTACAGGTGATAAACCTATTTGGCAGTGACATTTTTTAGTGTAAAGTCATTCAGCCTATAATCTGATCAAAGGGAGAGTCCCCCATTGGGTCCAATTATAACTATGGAATTGTAGGAGGTGGGTAGCGAGGGAGGGGGAGGGGGGAGATGACTTATGTTGAGTTATGATATTCATAATCTATGCAGAGAGGCCTTTCCACTATAGGTCTTCTCCCCATAGCTGTGATCTTTTCAATTTACATCAAGCGAGGATGGCTGAGGATGAAAGTGCAGCCTCCGACTCGCTGAGCCCGTCGAGGGCAAACACAGAGCCTCATTAAACTCTACTGCATGGACTCCCCAACAGGGTTTGAAGTGCGTCAAGTAAAGAGCACGGGGTCAGAGGTGGCCCTGAAAACAGATCTCCATTTAACTCACCAGCTGGAGATGATAATTAGCAGGTGCATCACTGTCTCCTGCTCTAAAGGATGATACCATGGAGATCTGCTCCGCGGTGGGCTTCTATTATACACCCCGAGTTTCAACAGAACACCACTTTTGAGACGCTTGCGCACACACACACACACAGGTCTCTCCTCGAGAGCTGAGCTGTTTATGGTCAAGGGATTTTAATTCATTTAACTGGACAAGCCGCAGACAGCCGCTACACACAGTCATGTCCTCACGCATATATTTTACACACGTTTTCCAGATTTATAAATGGAGATCTGATGGATTTTACAGCCTGACTGGATAGTTAGAGATTTATTTTAAATATATATATATATATATACACACACACACACACACATATATGTGTGTGTGTGTGTGTGAGACCCTGGACCACAAAACATTTTTAAACAGATTTATACATCACCTGAAAGCTGAATAAATTGATGTATGGTTTGTTAGGATAGGACAATATTTGGCCGAGATACAACTATTTGAAAATCTGGAATCTGAGGGTGCAAAAAAATCTAAATATTGAGAAAATTGCCTTTAAAGTTGTCCAAATGAAGTCCTTAGCAATGCAATATATATATATATATATATATATATATATATATATATATATATATATATATATATATATATATATATATATATATATATACACACACACACACACACACATATTTAAAAGAAATCTCTAAATATCCAGTCAGGCTGCAAAATCCATCAGATCTGCAGATCTATATATAAATGATGATACAATTAATTGATCAATAATTATGATAAATATAAGTAAAAAATAAAGAAGAAAACAGCATGTATGAAATGACCTATTACAATGATAATATAAACATGTAAATAAATCTGCTCACAATAATGTCAGGTTACATTGTGACCCTTTTGGAGTATGGCTGAAAGACTTTTCCTTTTTAAGACAGAGGGAAAAATATGTTTTGTTAAGGATTCTGTCCAGGGATGGAAAGCCGTTGGGAGGCAATTAGAGGACTACAAAGAAAAAAGAAATAGATATGAAAATCTTCTGCTTTCTTTTGATGTGCAACGTACACGCTGACTGAATTCACATCCTTTTAGAAAAAGACAAAGCGCATTTCAACCGTAATGCTAAAGGATCACTCACAAAACACAGGTCAGTGTCTTGTTCTTAACATGAATAAATAAATATATAAATTAATTATAAATTAATTAACTAAAATTATATAACTTAATATAAGAATAAAATCATTTTCAAACAAATAAACAATGTTTAAAGATTTCTAACAAAAACAGGTTAGTGTCTTTTTCTTAATATAATGCATACATTTTAAGTAAATGAATGAATTAATAAATAAATTTGTCAAAAAATGTCATTAAAAATGCTTAAAGATTTCAACAACAAAAAAAGCAAGGTTCGAGTTTTTTTGTTAATATGCAGTGTAAATGTAAAATAAATAAATCCAGCAATAAATAATATAACCTAAAATAAAAGAAACTTTTATCAAACATAAATCAAATAAAATAAGGTAAAAAAAATTCTATTTATCAGACAGCTATAACTATATAAACAAGTACAGAACTGAACGAAACACCAATACAAATGACCACTCAATAGTATTCACTAGTTAGCATTCACGAAGCAAATTACTCCATCAATCACTGCTAGTTCATATGCTAACATAAGCATGCTGAATGTGCAAGTTATTTGATTTTGGTATGTGAAAGAGAGAATGCAAGTTTGTAAAAAAAGAAAATATTAAAACCTCCCCAAATCTATTACATTTTTTTTTATGTAAATGTGAATGTAAACCTTTGATTTTTAAGACATCTGCATTTGATTTCAGGCTGACACTCTGCGAATCCAGAGTCTGAAGCAAAAAGCGCCAATCAAGTACAGTTATTGTTCATCAGCAGACCAATAATAGCTGTGCCTTGAGGGCTGGACACTGCATTAGTCCAGTCGGGGCGGAAATGAGCCCCACCTGGGCAGCTCCGTCCTGCACACTATAGCACTGATCCTTTAAGAGGGTCCTGAACGGGCTTGACTGAAATAGAATGAGCGCTGAAGAACGCAACATTCCCACTTTCCCCAAACAGTAATTGTTTGGTGTGTCAGCTGATGTAGTGCTTGTTTTTGTTTTCTCTCGAATCCCAATTAAACACCATGCCGGGTGATCTCAGAGGAGGCGCACGGATATTGTGCTCTCTCTGATTAATTTGTTAACCTTCATTTGGTAGCTTAATATACACGAGGTGGGTGTGCAAACTTGAATTTTTGCTGTTGATTGAGAACATAAACGATCAAACGCAGGAAGTACAAATATAAGTTGTGTGGAAGAGACGAAAAGGGAGACAACCGGAATGACACGAGCAGCAAAGACAGAGGAACTGGAAAAGTAAACAATAGATCTGGCGTAACTTGAACAAAAGTAATAAAGTCAAAAGGAATATTTTATCAAAACAGTCTCAAAATTGATACAGGACCCGTGAACAGAGAGAGAATCGCATCCAAATAAGATTGCAACGCTGTTTGGTAGCACAATGGATTCATAATTTTCTATTTTTAGATCGCTTTAATGACTGCACAAGTAAACACACCCCATACCCCGCTACCAAATCCAATTATAATTGAATAAAAAAAAAAAAGCAACAGTTTCACAATGTTTAAGGAGAAGGAAAACACCTTCGTATATTTGTGAGAGAGCAAACTCTCCTTTTAACATAATTTCTTGCAAAATCTACAACCACCCATCATTAAAATCTCCTAAATATTTATAAATTCAGTTCTTGATGGCACTAGAAAAACTTCAGCAACAAACACCTTCTAAAACAAAGAAAATCTAGTTCGAAAAACAAAGTTTTACACAAAAAAAAAAAGACATTTTTATTTTAATGTTTATATATACGGTGGATCAAAAACTCACTTCAGAGTGCAAAGACATTTTAATCTTATTTTCACACATTGTACAAAATAAAAAGTAGTATTTAAAAGCGTTAAATTTGTTTTGAACCCTCATGTGACGCTTTCAAAAAGCGTAGTGATTAAAACTGCGACCCAAAAACACAATCCGTGGACTTTCAACCCCGTCCCATCTGATTTTTCCAATAAAAAGGCATGTTTGAAATCACTCTCAAACGTTCGCCACATCCTTTCTGAGCCGCGGCAATTATTATCTCTATTTGTAAAATCCGTAGGTTTGTGCAGAACGGAATCGCTACTGGCGTGGTAGCATTTCTAATAGTCAATAAATCTAAAATATTATGTGTGAAATTGGGAAAAACTGCCATTAAGTGACAGACAGCGGAGAGCACAGCATAGGGTCCCGTCTGAAAAAAGGGCCAGGTAATTCAGGACAACTGTCACCCCTGACCCGTCTGAGAGCGGGTCTAGTGGTCAGACTCTCCGAATAATAAAGTCCACATGGTAAAAAAAGCCTTCAAACACTTAATTAGATGAATCTCAAAAGGTTGGGCTTGAATCAATAAAAGACTAGGGAGGAAAGAAAAGAAAAAACAAACGCTCAAGGGTTAGTTATATTCTATTTTGCTTTATAGTTGTAAAATGCATTGATTTTTTTAGAGGCTAGAAATGCTAAAATCTGTGTTTTTAAATAATGAAACACAAATTAATTGATTCAAATTAAATTCCATCGATTGGTCCTTTTTAAACACCAAATTGCAAGGCACTTTCGCCATGTGACAGACTATTTATGAAGGAAAGGGGGAAAAAATAAACCCAGAGCTTTTGCTCGATTTAAACACAGAGTTATGAATTTTAATATCCCCAAAGGTATGATAACCAGAGGGAAAGAAAAATGAATTTCTGCAGTGATAAATATATTATTGTAGTTGACATTTACATTCAGGTGGGGTAATTTAACATGATATGCAGAATACGTTCTATCATTAGTCAATGAAAAATTGCGTGAGAGGATCAAAGCAAACATGAAGCTGCCACTTAATTTATCACGCTACGAAGACAAAGAGGTTTTTTCTTTCCCCTCCGTCAGTTTCAAAAGACCCGAGTCTTTTTTCTTTTTTTTTTTTACGACGCTCTCGGTTTGCAATTTAATTTACAAATGGGATGCCAGTGCTGAGATGGCATAACAGAACAGGCTGGCTTTTTCTGCTTGGACAGACAGCAGCGGGATCCACCGAGTCATATAGGAGTGTTAAAACACACCCCCCAGCGGGACAGAAAAAGAGAACGCGAGAAGAGAAGAGAAAAAACAAACACGTTTCTTTATGTTCAAAAGGACAGATGACAGACATGTTTCTGACCCTGACGCTGGATGCACTTCCCTGTTGCACTGACCGCGCCACCTAAACATTAATTAAAGAGAGAAGGCGCTGGCAGGTGGCAGAAAAGCAGGATCTAATAATTGGCCCCCTTCTTCCCCGTGCCTTCAGAAAATCCAGGACTTCTAGCGAGATGTGCCACTGGGCAGGCAGAAAAGGGAAAAAAAGATAAAAAAAGAGATGAAGGCAGGAGTTTGAAATTCACAGAGATGGCTGGCGAATCGCAATGGCCGTTTAATGTCACAGGGCAAGTTTGCAGAGAGTGTTTTTTGGGGATTCACGGCTGCGTCTGCTAATGATGAGAGGACAGAGATGCGGTGTGTTCCTCTGACCAGAACGATACTGTTTGTTTAAACGTGCAGGTGGCCGAAAAAGACACAAAACGAGAGAATGAGAGAAAATGGCAATCATATTTGTGTGTGTGTGTGTGTGTGTGTGTGTCTGTGTGAATCAGAGGGCTTAGAACAAAAGGAAATGGTAGAGAATAGTAATGTAAGTGTGTGTGTGTGTAGGGGGGTTTACTTTCATTACTTTAGGGACAAAATTGTTGCCAGAAGTTAGTAAACAGGGGAAATCCTTTGGAGACATCCTCAAAAGTAAAAATAATTCTTGAAGTAAATATATAAAATATTTATATTTAAAAAAAAACATATAATTAATTAAAATATACAGAATACTGCATTAAATTAATTAAATACGGCATCATCTACAGGTCCATCTTTGTCTTCTCATTTTTAATATTCTGCTGTCTGGTTTAAACAGCTATGTACACATATATATTTGTCAAATATAGTGTGTGTGTGTGTGTGTGTGTGTGTGTGTGTGTATGTATACAGTATATGTGTGTGTGTGTGTGTGTGTGTGTGTGTGTGTGTGTGTGTGTGTGTGTGTGTGTGTGTGTGTGTGTATACATGTACAAACCTCCTTTTGGGGAAAAAGCCTCCTTTTAGAGACATGAGTCTTAATTTGGAAAAAATATTAAACAAAGTAAATGTTGTTTTTTAAAACTAAAAATACTAATATTTTGGAAGCTATAAGGTTAGTATATAGTCATTGTAATCAGGTTTATATAAAAACAATAGAAGTCTATGTAAATGTGTGTTGTTTTGGGACACTCACCACGTCACTGGGAAGGTTGTGCAGATCGTCTGTGGGGCTTTCCAGGGTGTTTGTGTCCACGTTCAGAATGACCACATCCTCCAGGGATCTGCTCTTTACTCTCTGGAAATGCAACACACTTTGTTACACACCGTCCTGCCTATTCCCATTTCCTGAAACCGTTTTAATAACCTTACAAATGTCCAAAAAAACCCACTGTTATACAAAGTATTTGTATAAACTTTTTTGCAACATAAAAATTGTGAATGGCTAACATATTTTCACAGTATTAATTTCCAGACTACTGATGTTTCTTTATCCAGAGAAAAAAAATTTTCTTCAATGCTGTCAAAACCTCCACATAAAGATTAAAGCAGGCAAGATTTAAACACATTAAGTTAACAATGGATTCTCATAAATGAAACCAGATGAAGCTTTTGAATTGTGTTCTTAAAGAAAAAAAAACAAAACTCCAGGATGAGAGTCAAAATGTTTGAATCAATATCAACATCTAATTTAAAAAGAAATAATTTAGTGCAACTGGAATGTTATTTGTGAATAAATTACACATTAAAAAGTTAAAGCAATAGAACAAATTAAAAATACATTATGTATGTATACATGTATAAATATACTTGCAATATTTGCAACTATGATATATAGATAAACACCTAATCAAATAATAAAACTATTCAGACATCCACTGTGTTGAGCGGCGTAATGCTTCCACACAATGGTAGTCACGGTAGTGGTGACAAATCCAATAATTATTCCTCCGGTGCAGGTGGGGGAAACAGCCAAGTGTGTAAAAAATTTCTGGTTTGTCATTTTTGACAGTCACTGCTACGGCGGCCCGTGTGCTGATTTGGTCTAATTACGTGCAGCCGGATTGGGAAGGGAGGGTTGAGAGGGGGGGACTGTCAGCGGGCGAACGTGTGATAAACACCAGCACTGGCGCGACTGTCAGCGCTATCAGATCTGCGCATGAAGCTATAGGTCTACCTCCAACCAACATGCCATTTCTCAATAACCGAACGCACCATCTCTTTGTTTCTCTGCCGTTTCTCCGGCTCTTTCATTTCTCTTGGGCGCCCCGGGAGATGAAAAGCAAAAAAACAATGTGTCAATTTTTGTAGGTTTCTTGCCGCTCGCTGATGATGCATCAAAGTAGATGGCCGTTATTAGGCGGAATCCAGAGGAACGGTTGGTTTTAAATGACCCAGTGTGAAAAAAAAGTAAATAATGATGGTTTATGTAATATCGGGAAGCCTTGACTGGTGATCAAACTTCACGTAAAACACTTTAGGGATGATCAACGGCTGCTGGCGGAAGATTTATGTGACGTACCTCTAAAAGGCTGAGATGAACTCCGACCAGATATGGCATGGGCGCACTGGGAACAGAGACAAAACACAGTCATTAGCAACATTATGGCGTTTTAAAAATACTAATAATTCAAGAAATGCATTGTTTTCTTTACCAACGCAATGCAGATCCAGCATAAAAATATTCAAAACACAGGCGTACATATTACAGAACAAATACAACACCAGACCAACAATTTCGAACGGAATAATAATAAACAAGGATCAGCGTAAATTGACATATCTTTGACGCAGCATGCATCAGGAGCTAAACTTTAATGGCATCCTCGGCCGTTTCCCGGAAAGAGCGCTTTTGAGCAGTGAAGGTGATTAGTGTAATTGGCGAGCGTCACTTTTGAGTCTCAGTGCAGAGCGGGGCGAGGCAGGGCCGTGTAATTAGATAGGTTTGGGTAGCAGCTACAGTGCTCGCTCAATCAGGTTATGTGGCTAATAAGCTGCAGTCTCCCTTGCTGCATCTGTTAAGGCCATAGATTTAACTGACATGCAGGCACGCTGACATGCAGACACGCACGCACATGCACAGGGTGAGCCCTGTCACGTCATTGTTGTCCGTGAGTGTAACTTTGTTATGACAGCCTAATTCCCATCATTTCAAATAGCGTTCATTATGAGCGATGCACAGCCTTATAATATGGTAATGCTTTTTTTTGTATAATTAGATCACTAAAATATGATAAATCATCTCGGATGTCTGTCCTGGAGTGGAAAACGGCGCTACTCTTAAAGCTGCATTTATATCGACGCTGTATTATTCGACCACAAATAGTTTCTAGTGTCAAGCATGGCAGCACAAGTCTGTCAATTTAAGGGTATAGGGTGTTCTGGTAGCTATACAGCAGGGCTGTAAGTTAAGAGTGTGGTCACGGTTTTAGCCCACAAGTCGGCATACCGAAATCAGCCTGCCTCTCGACCCGTATACATGTTTCTGAAAGGTAAAAAAAAGAAAAAGAAAAGTAGATTGCATGCTGGACTTAGCGTGGTGGCATTAGTGCTAATAAATCATGTCCTTCATAAACCCTTTGAGATCCCAGATATGGTGAAAGATATTCATTAGGATGAGGGGTATTTCAGAAAGTAGTATTGCATGTTCAGAAACTCTATGTTACTGATGGAGCATTAGAGTATAACGGCCAGGCCAATTAATTGCCTAAAGTTTGGACGAATTTGGAGACTATCTGCTTGGCCGATTAACAGAAATCTGACCTTTTTAAGTGAAATTTTGTGTAAAATAAATAAACAAATATAAATATATATATATAAAAACAAAAAATCTAATTTGACAGACAGATAGATAGAACGACAGACAGAACGACAGAAAGACAGACAGAATGGCAGATAGAACGAAAGAATGACAGAGATAGATAGATAGATAGATAGATAGATAGATAGATAGATAGATAGATAGTCAGACAGAACGATAGAACGACAGACAGATAGAACAATAGAACAACACAGACGGACAGATAGACAGACAGACAGATAAACAGACAGACAGACAGATAGTCAGACAGAACGATAGAACGACAGACAGATAGAACAATAGAACAACACAGACGGACAGATAGACAGATAAACAGACAGACAGACAGACAGACAGACAGACAATACATATCGGCTGTATCGGTCATTAGGCAGAACAATTTCTTTTCACAGAAATGACTGCTGAAAATTCCTGCTGCCTATTTCATGCTTATTCAATATTTTGTCTTAAGATTATAATGGTTTCGACATAGAATGCAGTAATATCAGCTTCCAATGCAATCCACAGACTTGCACAGATTTTCCCCAATCAGTGCAGAACACTTGGATTCCATGGGTACCGCCAAGGTTTGCTTATGATGTGTAAAAGCTGTACAAATTCACTCGAAAGGCCTAAAGCACAGAAATCATACAGCTCTAAAGCTTAGAATAAGCGACAGCCCAAGCTTGAGTGAAACACAAATGAGTAAGTGTGTAAGTGTGCAGATGAGCTCTTACCAGCAGTAATCCAGCAGGTGAGGAGGAAGTACAGGGATGAAGATGTGCTGCCAGTGCATAGGGTAGAGCATGGCGGTGGACCCTTGCACGCATGCAGTTAACTATGACAAAAAAAGAAAAAAAGGTGAGCTCCTTCATATGACGGGCTCCATCAATGAATACGCCGTCACACTACTGGGGATTACGTTTATTGCGGGCCAGGAGAGCAGGCAGAATTAGAAAGTTATTCTTTTTATCTAAACATCAAAACGTGCTGTTAACGTCAGAAAAGCACAGGTTCAAATCCAAAATTGGGGATCAATCAAGGGCCTAAAAATACACCAAAGGTGTCAAATGTGTAGCATCTCCAGGACTGATACAAAATTAATTATGCTTTATTACTGTTATACACATCCACAGTAAATAATCTGACTCTACAAGAAGCGAGCGCTTAATTACATCGCTGGTGTGGATGTTTAATGAGTGAACACCCAAGTGACCACTCACCACACCCTGATTCCCCCTCATGGCTACCTAGCAGTTGTAATGACCTGTGTGGCACACGCGCACACGCCGGAGCTTCCTCATCTTCCAGATTAAAATAACATGATTAAATATGGAAAAAGAACAGAGGTCTGAAGGCTCCTCTGGGACTTCATTAGGGCAAATTGCCAAAGAATGAAACATGAGTTAGCCAAGAGAGACTGTGAGCTGTTGGAATACCACAGGGAGTAGGGGCTGGAAGAAGGGGTCTTGACAATTGGAGCTTCCAGTAATGTGTGTGAACCATGGCTCCAAAGTATCAAGAGACCCTCCTGCTCACTGACACACAATATCACAATTGACCACTGAAACCAACCAAGCTTGGCCGGGGCACAACAGCTAGCTTCAAAGAGATCAGTTTAAATCCAGAATCCTGTCTATATTCAACTGTGCGCGAGGTGTAAGGCTGATTGCGTGTTGTTGTTGTGTTCATTGAGTTCTGTGACATTGTGTTCGAACGCAACGGCTCCAGATAAGACGTGACCTATCGAGTCAAGAAATAGTACAGCTTTAATTAACAGTAATTTACTGCCATGCATTATAACATATGCAAATGTGTTGTGCCGTTCTCTGAAAAGAACGGAAAAGCTTTAGTTGTGACAGATCTAATTTCGTCCAGGCAATTTAGAAGAAAGAAATGAATATTTATGGCGTTTCTCACCAACTGAAGTTTGGTTGATATCAAAGCTTTGAGACCCGTTCTGTTCGAGATCCTTTTTCTCAAGGTCCAATAAATGAATCATGCTGAGAGGTCATTGCACTGCAAAGAAACACTTTTCTCTGACTGCGAACAGACTGCCATCTAGTTTCTTAGAGGGGAACCCTTACGTACCATGCAGAGAAAACCTAACGGCGCATTCCAATTAATTCAACAATGTCCACAGACAAGCCCAATTGGCTTGATTTATTCTTGACTTGAAAGTGAAGCTGTGCCGTCTTATTTTAAAGACGAGGGCACAAAAAGGAGGTGGCAAAACCTAGATAAACATTAAAAGGTGGAATTCAAAAACAAATCAACTCTTGATATTTTTCCCACAAAAGTTGTTTTGCTCAGAACCGAGGGATTCATCATAGCACACGCACGATCCAGCAAGAAAGTCAGTCGTGACCTCCTTTCTGCAACAATTAAAGAGAAAGTTCAGAATAACTGTATCGATGCCATTGAATCTCCAGTTGTACCCACAATGCACTGTTGGAGTGCTGCGCCTAATAAGATATTCTTATGAATAATTAATAAATGAAGAAATGCCAAATAAAAAGAAAGCCAAATGGCCACAAAAGGCAAGGTTTGCTTGATATTCCTTTGAATGAGAAAGTCATCCACAAGAACAAATGCTGGATTATGGTTTGTTTGGATGAGGGGCTGCATCCTGCCGAGACCTGCGAGCTACCGCTGGTGTTAGCGATAATGAGCGTGCTGGGGACGTGTTAAGTGGGGGTCTTCTCTATGGAGACCAACCATAAAGCAGATTATACAAAGGGATCCGGCTTTGGAAATACAATAGACCCCCAAAAAAACAATAATGCCATTCTAAAGAATTCTAAAGAACAGTCCTTTTATGAAGAAAGGTCTTACATGAAAATGAACAAATATGCAACATCAGTTTTATATAAAATATATGCCAAAATGAAATGAAATTAGCATGCAAATACTAGTGATAGACTGATATATACTGATTATCGTCTGAAATGTTACCTCCCCATGTCAGATCCAAACCATTGTATATGGGAAAATTATCAGATCATAAACACCTGTTTTCAACCACAGTCAATTTTTTAAAAAAAATTAACACGTGCATATTTCAACATTATCATTATCATGTATGCGTCTCAATCAGCTCCCTAGTTCAGTAGTCAGGGCACTGATCAGGGAGTCGGCCATTTTAAGGGCTGTCTCAATCGCAGAATCCTTCCAGTGCACTGAAACGATCGCTCCCTAAAAAGTCCCACAATGCACCGCAAAAACCCAGGGTGCATCGATGCTCACTATGCCCCCCTAACGGAAGTTCTGAAGCACGAAACTTAAATTACGTGAGCCAACTCACTACAAATAACGGCCTATAACGACACACGATATATGCTTTTAAAAATAGAAACCATTATTTTATTATATTTCAGCATAAACATACATCATTAGACAGGCAATGAACACAATCCACAATGGCCAATATTTGTGACCCTGGATCACAAAACCAGTCATAAGGGTAAATTTTTTGAAATTTAGATTTATACATCACCTGAAAGCTTAATAAATTAATGTATAGTTTGTTAGGATAGGACAATATTTGGCCGAGATGCAACTATTTGAAAATCTGGAATCTGAGGGTGCAAAATTTTAATATTGAGGAAAATTTCCTTTAAAGTTGTATATATCGGTTGAGCCTTACGAATTACAGGAGAAAAAAAATTGTCATGACATTTTCTTTGATATCACAAACAATCATGACACTCAAGGCTGAGCTGATTCATTTACAAATTCATTAAATCCCTGTTTATTAAAAATATGACGAGGCACTAACAAGAAAACACAATTTCAACTGATAAGTAGCATGCTAGAAGACTTGATAGATCTGCACATTTCTCTTGAGAGGAGAGGAAATGCAAGGATTTTGCCATCTTTGCTTAGCGAACTCTGGATTTGCCCAATCAGATGACAGTCACATAACTCTCACTTCACAAATCAAACCACATTCACACTCATCTCTAGGAGTACATTTGTACCATTTTGCCTTGCTGAGATACATTCTACAGATGAAGTATAAAGATATGCTTTGTAACACCTTTCCAGTGAACCCTGTCTATGTAAACAAGTTGACGAACATATTCCCTACATCTAGGAAGAAGCTGGGGTTCAAAAATATCCATGGCAACTTCTCCAAGAATAGACAAAGACAAAAAAAAAAAAAGGTCCCGTTCTTTGATAAGCACAACAAAGCTCACAGTGGAATCTGTGATTGGGGCAGACTGGAGACTAGAGGTGCGATTCCCCCTGACAAGGGTGACAGCGGCGCAGTCTGCGCTGACTCCTGCTACCTGCGAGACTTCTCTCCCCTGGCCCTCTCCTTGTTTCCCAATTACCAATCCTCGCTCTCCCCTCCTGTTGACAAACGCACAACTCAGAGTGGGGCGCCGACACAGGTGTATCGCTAACAAGGAGGTGGCATTAAAAAAAGAAAAGGTAGAGGTAGGGCACAGGGCGCCAAACACCACTAATCCACCTCCCACTGCAACACAATATCACAAAGAAGAGAACAGGAAGTGCCGGAGGAAGATAAAATGTCTATTAAAGGTGTGGTAAGTGAGATGCTAGAAGAAGGAACGAAAATAAGACTGCATTGCTGAGTAGAGCGTAAAAAAAGCAGAGAGTGTGAGGCCGAAAGGAACCTCAGTGGCTAGCACCACAGGCCAAGACGGGATCGGGTCTTGTTAGCATACCACTGACAGCATGATGAGAAGGCGGCTGTCAAGATTTGGGGCCGGCCGAGGGGGTCTCGCAGATGAAACGCGCCAGGGCCTCCCAGTTGACTAGTTAGAGGGATCCTGATGCAGCACAATTATACTGGCATATGACAAGACTGCATGGGCGGCTGCCTCCCAGAGCCTGCGACATGGTTTTAAAACAGTGGTACTCCTTACCTCTGGTCACAAAACAGCAATAAGTCAACTGATGCATTGTTGTTAGATCATGATTTATTCCTTTGCTTTCCTATACAGGCAAGTGTGCGGCCATGTTCTGCTAGACTGACACAGCAGGTTCACTGGGGGCCCGAACACTCAGGGTCCACTGGCAGCATGCATAATGGATTCCCTTTCTTCCTCTTTCTTTATCCTGTTGGCTGGTGGGAGAAACGGTAGCGGTAGGCTGACCACACCCTGGACACTGCCATATGCCCTATCTGAACAATTCAGAAATTGGCCATATGTCTGCATTTGAGTCTATGAATTGTTGGCTAAATCGGCCGTGTGTGTCTTCCTACAGTTGCTTGGAACTCCCAAAGCTCTAGAGAAGACGGATGGTTTCCGGATTTGAGATGATGAAAGTCTTCGCTGAGGTGGAACCTTAATATCACTAGTCTTCATAGTAACTCTTTTGGCATATTAGTTTCCTAAACTCAAGGTCGCTCATGCTCCCATTCTGCAAAACAGTAAATTATGTTATGAGATAGTAAAAAAAAAAATATTTACCCAAGAGACTAATGATTTGCACATTCTAACCCCTCGTGTCAGTGAGCACACGGAATGAAGGCGGCAGCCCGGAGGAGTGAAATACTCTGTGGATAGGGTCATTCCGACAGCCTCCTCCGGAGCCAGAGGGTCCAAGGGGAGCCCCCCGGTTCCGGCACTGTCGGCGAGCGCACCGCAGATGCTCCGGGGGGGGAATCGGAGCGAGATAGGGAGCGAATGACATCACTCGCCGCTTCTCAAACTGTCGTGAAAGTTTGGACCATCATCCGCCCCCATGCGATAAGCGCCCACTCCCTTTTTCAGGCAAGAAGAGCCAGAAAGAAAATATGCGAAAGAGTCAGGGATCCAATAAGTGATAATTTAAAGCTAACAGACTTGACTGTGCATAAGCCCAGAGAAATACCCAAAATGCCAAAACAGTGAGAGCTGAATTAGTGTAGTGATTTCGATAATTGTGTCTATTCTTTTTCCCTAAGTTCAATTAATGAGAAACAGGTCATCTACATAACTATTTTAATATGATGTGCATAAGGTAGTTGACAATGCCCAGCCCTAGTGACCAGGAAGTGTAATAATATCTACATAATAAGGTCTATGATTCTGCATCTTCCACCATGAAAAAGGTTTCAAGTCTTGGGAAAAAAAACCTAATATGATTCAATCACACATCATGTTATTTGGAAACAAATACGATAAAACACATTTTTTTTACATGCAACTGTTCCCAAAAGACCTATTTTGATTTATTGTATAAAACAACAATATATTTAATATATTTATATTTAAGTAAGAAGAAAGCTGTCTGATGTGTAAATGAGAATGACAGCAGAAACTCACAGTGCTAAGCTTGCTTGAGGTAATGATGATGCGTCTCTCATGCAGCATGCTGGCGTAGAGGTGCAACATGTTGTTCACATCCACTGCTACAAAGTACTCAGTTAAATTTCTCTAGGTGGAGAAAAAATTGCTGATTAAGACGCATTTGGACACCATGAAACACTTAAAGGGTTAGTTCCCTCAAAAATAAAAATTATCCCATAATTTACTCACCCTCAAACCATCCTAGGTGTATATGACTTTCTTCTTTCAGCCAAACACGATCGGAGTTATATTAAAAAAATATCCTGGCTCTTCCAAGCTTTATAATGGGAGTGAATGGTAACAGATTTTGAAGCCATCCATCATAAAAGTAATCCATACGACTCCAATAAAAATATCTATATTTATAAACTATAATCACTAGCTTCCATCTGTGAGTCTAGTTCCGGCGGAAGAGTGACCTCTGAGCCCAGTCACCCGTCATGAATTAAAAGTCTAAAGTGAGAATTTAAAGAGAAATGTCGGAGAAGCTGGAGTTTGTTGCCCAGCCCTATTTGCTTGAAGCCCTATTAGAGGCGTCTACTCTCACCTAAGCTTACTTTACGCTGGAACTACACTCTCTTATGAACGTGCAGACGGATGAGAGAGGACGCAGAGGATAGAGCAAAACAAAACACCCATCATGAATTAGAAGTCTAAAGTGAGAATTTAAAGAGAAATGTCGGAGAAGCTGGAGTTTGTTACCCAGCCCTATTTGTTCGAACCGCGAGAGGCGTCTACTCTCAGTCCTACGTCATATGCCGGAACTCGACTCTCTCATGAACGCGCGGATGGGCAGACGGCTGTTACCGGAAGATAGTGATTACAGTTTATAAAGTTATTATTATGGACATTGTTCTTGGAAAAATGCATTGCTGTGCTTCAGAAGGCCTTTATTAACCCCCTGGAGCCGTGTGGAGTACTTTTATGATGGATGGATGCACTTTTTTGGCCTTCAAAATCTCAGTTACTATTCACTCCCATTATAAAGCTCCGATTGTGTTTGTCTCAAAGAAGAAAATCACCTGAGTAAATCATAGGATTTTTTTTTGGGGGGGGGGGTGAACTAACCCTTTAAAAAGTATGAATGTAATTGCATTAGATATATTTTATTTTTATTTATTCATGCTTTGCTTCATGTTTTATTTTTCCTCATAGTCACTTCTATTAATATGTAGTGCAATGACATTCATACATTAAGTGTGACTCAAATTTTAGTGCCTCTGTATTTGTAACTGAGTTAAACATACTCACACTTTCAGGTATGGTGGGGAGTCCAATAATGTCAGGAGCTATGAAGTAAGAATGCTGCAGAAGAGATAAAGAGAAGGTCACCATTACGCAACCACTCAGTATTTAGTGTTTATAGACCCCCTAACTTACTGTCTCTGTTCCACAATTAATAAATAAACCGTGATTGGCCTGAACTGTGTCTAAGCTTGTTAACATCATACATACAGACAACAGATACAGATACATAAAGTCAACAAACGCCGATCCCCTGTGGACACTACCGGAGGAGGCTCCCCGCATCGGAGAGAAAGTCTTTATTAAGGTACAAAAGCCAACTGCTCTGTTCTGACAGTATCAGAGGGGTCTGCCAGGCGTACGTTTGAACAGGCGAGCAAGTTTAATGTCTGGATCAAAGAGGCTCCGAAGCAAAGATCCCACGCTGCCTGCTAACTTTAGCACTTTTGTTTGTCTGTCGCGCTCCGCTCTTTCCCAAGGTTGGGTCGCGATTCGTCGTGCGTAAAGAGTACCCATCTGTTGCTCAACACATAGGTTCAACTTTTGCTGCCTTCGCATATGTTCCACAAACAAACGCAAGTGCAACTAGCATCCTCTAATACTCAAAAGATGTAAAATATTTATCTTGGATGCTGTGATCACATGACTCGAGCAATCAAACCAAGTGCTGTGCAATGTCAAAATTTATCTTGGCTCTATGTGTGTGTCTAGAGTACTTTTGCTGTAATTGTATGAACATAAACAGTTTGAAGATATCAATAAAGCAGAGTGACCAAGTTCTCTTCTTCATGTGCTGACATGTGTTTATTTTCCCATACAGAGCAGCTGACTGCCCTCGATGTCATGGACTGCAGTTCCAGCTGGCGGTGGCCAACACTTTGCAGCCGTGTTTATAAAAATCACACATTATCAGAGCGCTTGTTATCACCGCGCTCAGCCTGCTGCTCCCTGTAGTGTGATCAGAATCCCACACCCTGCACCCAACACCACTCCTCAACACACACATACACACGACATTTGATTGAAACATTACTGCCCACACAGTGCTGATTCAAACCTCTCCTATCACCAAGACCCTCTTCCCAAATTCCAAAAGCAAACAAAGTTTTCATTCTGCTAATCATTTTAACTTCAGAAGTTAAAGCAGAACATGACAGTGATTAGTGAACCCACCACCTGCTGGGAGACGGTACAGACAATTCCAAGAAACCCCTTCGGATGACCTGACGGGCTTTTAGATTGCACGTTAAGGTCAAATTCTTGATAATTGATGCTGAGTATTAACTAGCTTAAGAAATAGTCATGTCAGCTTAATGTATTTAATATACATACATATATATATATATATATATATAAATAATTTATTTACCATATATACACTGCCATTCAAAAGTTTTTGATCAGTAAGATTTTTTATGTTTTTAGAAGAAGTGATTTTAGAAGATTCTCTTATGCTCACCAAGGCTGCATTTATTTTATTAATAATACAGAAAAAATCTGTAATATTGTGAAATATTATTAAAATGTAAAATAACTGTTTTCTATTTGAATATATTTTAAAATGTAATTTATTTCTGTGATTCAAAGCTGAATTTTCAGCATCACAACTCCAGTCTTCAGTGTCACATGATCCTTCAGAAATCGTTCAAGAAACTCAAGAAACATTTATGATTATCAATGTTGAAAACATTTTTTTTTCAGGATTCTTTGATGAATAGAAAGTTAAAAAAACAGCATTTATTTTAAATAGAATCTTTTGTAACATTATATATGTCTATACGGTCACTTTTGATCAATTTAATACATCCTTGCTGAATAAATGTATTTATTTCTTTAAGTTCTTTCCCCAAAAAAATTAATAAAAAATTCTTACTGACCCAAAACTTTTGGATGGTAGTACAATGTTGCAAAAGCTTTCTATTTCAGATAAATACTGTTCTTTCTATTCATCAAAGAATCCTAAAAAAATGTTTTACACAACTGTTTTCAACATTGATAATAATCATAAATGTTTCTTGAACAGCAAATCATCATATTAGAATGATTTCTGAAGGATCATGTGACACTGAAGACTGGAGTAATGATGCTGAAAATTCAGCTTTGCATCACAGAAATAAATTACATTTTAAAATATATTTAAATAGTTATTTTACATTTTAATAATGTTTCACAATATTACTTTTTTGCATTTTTAATAAAAAAATGGTGAGCCTTGGTGAGCATAAGAGACTTCTTCTAAAAACATTAAAAATCTTAGCGATAAAAAACTTTTGAAATATAAATATATATATATATATATATATATATATATATATATATATATATATATATATATATATATATATATATATATATATATATATATACACACACACACACACACACACACACACACACACACACACACACACACACACACACACACACGCATATACACGCATATACACGCATATACACGCATATACACACATATACAGAATACTTTTACTCTGAGGTGTCTAAATAAAGCTTTAGAAAACATACTAATGGTTAAAATACATATTGCTTATACATATATGACATTCTAGGATTACAGTCGGAACATGATATTATAAAGTGTTACAGCTATGTTATAATTCAATGCTGTTGAGCAGATATTCAAGGGTGATTTTTTTTTTTTTTTTTTATGTAGGCTAATGGGCAGAGCATCAATGAGATTTCTTGAGCATAACTGAATTTTGCTTTAAAAAATAAAATAAATAAATAAATAAAAATGTTTGATATTTGAAAAGAGAATACAGCAGGATGGAAAAGCATGAATCATTTAGCAAGTTTGATTGTTTTCCAAAAAAGAAAAAAAAAAAAAAAAGAACTGACAACAAGACCCAGGGTGGGTTTTTGCCATATTTAAAAAAAAGAATAGAGATGGATTATTTGGCAAAATTGGAAAGCTGTCTCCCATGTGATTAGGCCAACGGCTCCAAATTTCAGAACAGCCCCGTTCTCTCTCTCTCTCTCTTTTCATCCCTCTCCCTTCAGCACACTCTCTCCCCACTCACCGACTGTCTGCTTCCTGGATCTTGCACTACTTGCCCATTGGCAAAATGTAAGTGGTTGCTCTTGCAAAAATGAAGGAAAGAATATAGATGGATTAGATGGAGAGATCAAACATATTAGACATAAACATAGACAGACAGAGACTACAAAAAAAACTGACATAGACTGCAAAATACTGACAGATAGAAAATGGATGGATGGATGGATGGAAACAGACAGACAGATAGATAGAATGACAGACAGACAGAATAATAAAAACAGAAAGACAGAACGACAGAATGACAGACTGTCAGACAGGCAGATAGATAGATAGATAGATAGATAGAACGACAGAACGACAGAGACAGACAGTCAAACCGATAGATAGACCGATAGATAGATAGACAGACAGACAGATCGATAGATAGACAGAACGACAGAACGACAGAGACAGACAGACAGACAGATAGATCGATAGATAGACAGAACGACAGAGACAGACAGTCAGACCAATAGATAGATAGATAGACAGACAGACAGATCGATAGATAGACAGAACGACAGAGACAGACAGACAGACAGACAGATCGATAGATAGACAGAACGACAGAGACAGACAGTCAGACCAATAGATAGATAGATAGACAGACAGACAGATCGATAGATAGACAGATAGACAGATAGATAGATAGATAGATAGATAGATAGATAGATAGATAGATAGATAGATAGATAGATAGATAGATAGATAGTCTGTGATTGGCAGCTGTTTAAGTCAGTGTTAATCTATGCTTACTGCTGGATTTGATAAGTTGCAAAAACGGTCATTATGTTTAACTCTGTCCAGCCGTCTCTTATCAGAGCGAGAGGCCGGCGGTCCCACTTCTGTTTCTAAACAAACCGTTATTCCTCCCCAGTACCTACCACACTCAGATTTACTGGCGTATTCGGCTTTGGCACAGGGTGGTTGTGCAGCGTTTCCAACATGTCGTTCAAGTCATCTTCCTGTGAGAAAAAAAAAAAAAAAAAGACTAATATGAAAAACAAACAAACGAGAAAAAGGCACAACTAAACGAGCACAAAAGAAAAGAGATTCTATGATTTAAAGCAGTCAGCGTAAAGTATTCCTACAGCAGTCTACAGAAGAGAAATATATCCGACTGACACACATTTAACGAGCGATCCTGAGGTTAAGAGACGGTAAGCTAGGCTGCGGCAGACGCTTATTATTCTGGGGATGATTTATGGCAAACATTGGCTGTTCGTAATTAACCAAAGGTCCTTGCTCAGAGTGGGCGGCTTTAAGAAGCCATTGGAGAAAAGCTTTGCCACAAAACAGGCCTCAGGATTATAACGCTGAGCTTTTACGAGCTTTTATGACAAGAGCGCAATTTACCCTCTCAAACTTACTGTAGAATAGCGATGCTGTTGCTGTTAAAACAAAGACTGACATCCAATAGTTAGGCACATATTTAGATATGCCCTTTCCTTGTAAGCAAGTTCCCAGATTAGCTGTGTGGCCAGAGCTCGCAGCGTATATGGCCGTGTGTTTGTACATATGTGTGTGCGGGGGTGTGTGAGCTGCTGTCACGAGAGCCTGGATGCTCACACGCATGGTCAGTAACACAGCCTGAGGAAACACTTCATTTACCCTCGCCATAAACCTTCATCGCTCTTGTCCTTCCTCGTCAGTCAACGCCGCCTCACGCGGAACGGAACGCCAAAAGTCAACCCGAACATGCTTGCTTGCTCAAGGAAATTCATTTACGCGTACTAGAGTTCAGCTTTAGTTGGACAGTTTGTAAAGGAGAAAATTAGTAAAATGTCGGGGGGAAAAAACGTAAAAAAAACCAACTAAAAATCGAATTATTATAAAAAAATATAGATTTCTTGATTCTCGAAACATCAGCAGAAGTAATTGTATGGTCACATTTAATGCATATGCAATTTGTAAAACCACTGTGCACAACACATTTATGAAAACGGTTCATAAAAATCATTCCCGCTTTGAATTTTAATGCAACAATTTACTTAAGAATACTTTTATGAATGATTTAGATTTATTGTGCTTTTGTTTTATAAACAAGACCCATTACGGAAACTGTTGCATTTAATGCACATATTTTGTGTAAATCGTTTGTAAAACTGTTAATTGTCACATTTAATGCAAATTTCAGCCTAAATTGTATGTAAAAACAATTTATATTTACAATTTAGGTGTAAATCTTTCATGAAAGCATTCTTACATAAATTGCTGCATTTAGTGCAAATTTCTGTGCAAATCGTTCGTAAAAACGTTTGTACATAAATTGTCAAATTGAATGCAAATTTCTTATATATTAAGGTGTCACATTTAATTCATAAATAGTACGCAAAAAAATTTCACACAAAAGTGTCACACAGTAAAAATTTGTGTAGTCACACTTTATATTAGGTGTCCTTAATTACTATGTACTAACATGAAAAAATAAGTACAATGTACTTATTGTGTTTATATTGTATTGTAAAACACTTTCGCTGATATTGAGGTGGGATACGGGTAAAGTTAGGGACAGGTGTGGTGGTGTGGTATGGGTAAGTTTAAGGGTAGGGTTAGGTGTAAGGGAAGTGTCAACAGTCTAATTAAAAATATTTACAGAGATTAATTACAGATGTAATTACATGAAGGTCATTTTAAAAAATGTAAGTACAATGTAAAAACATGTATGTACATAATAACTGCATTATATCAAATGACTAAAAATGTTAGTACATAGTAGTTAAGGCCACCTGATATAAAGTGGGTCCCAATTTTCATTTAAAACTTGTGTAAATCTTTCATGAAACAATTCTTACATAAATTGCTGCATTTAATGCAAATTTCTGTGCAAATAATTCGTAAAAACGGTTCTATATAAATAGTCGCATTTAATTAGTACGTAAAAAAATTTCACATAAAATTGTCACATACAATAAATTTTGTAAATAATTCCTAAAATTATTCTTGCCTGAAATGCTGCATGTAATGCAAATTTCTGTCTAAATTGTATGTAAAAACAATTTTCATTTAAAATTTGTGTAAAGAATTCCTAAAATTATTCTCCCATAAATTGCTGCATTTAGTGCAAATTTGTGCGTACAAAAAAAACTTTTCGTAAAAACTTTTTTTAATATAAAAATGTCGCATTTAATTCATAAACAGTACATAAACAAATTTTTACATAAAATTGTCACACACAATAAAAATGTGTAAATACTTCCTTAAACTATTCTTGCCTAAATTGCCACATTTAATGCAAATTTCTGTCTAAATTATTCATAAAAACAATTTTCATTTAAAATTGTGTGTAAATCTTCCATGAAACCATTCTTACATAAATTGTTGCATTTATTGTTTCTGTGCAAATCATTCGTAAAGACGGTTCTTATATAAATTGTCACATTTTAATGCAAATTTCTGTCTAAATTGTACATGACTATTGTTATTTAAAATGTGTAAATCTTTTATAAAACTGTTCTTACATAAATTGCTGCATTTGCTGCAAATTTCTATGCAAATCATTCGTAAAAACGGTTCTTATAAATTGTCGCATTTAATTAGTACGTAAAAAAAATTCACATAAAATTGTCACATACAATAAAATTATTCTTGCCTGAATTGCCGCATGTAATGCAAAATTCTGTCTAAATTGTACATAAAAATAATTTTCATTTAAAATTTGTGTAAATCTTTCATGAATTTAGAGCAAATTTCTGTGCAAATCATTCATAAAAACAGTTCTTACATATACATTGTTGCATTTAATTCATAAACAGTACGCAAACTATTTTTCACATAAAATTCCCACAATAAAAATGTATAAATACTATGCTTGCCTAAATTTCCATATTTAATGCAAATTTCTGTGCACTTTTAAATAAATTGTTGCACTGATGAACAATACACTGTGTACAGCTTAAAAATATATTATCGTTATTTTTTAGCTTTTGTTTATGTGTACTGGGTTTATATGTATTAAGTAGTACTTGTTTGTACAGGCAGCATCTTTTTTCCCCAAAAGAAAACTTTCTGAATTGCATCCATTCAATCTGTTCACTATGATAGTCTCCTAATTGAAGCTAAAGATCTTTGAAAGTTGCACTAAATAAGAGAATCTGCTAAAACTGCTTAAACAAAAAAAAGAGAGAATGTACTTTACATAAAGAACAACATGGAATTGGAGAAAGAGGGGAAACACTTTTTTTGGGGCATACTTTTGGTAATGTAATGGGTCGATGACACAGAGCATCTTACAGCTTATTTCCTGACCCCTGTCTCTCCCAGTGTACTTAGCCCTTGATTTGTTTGTGTAGCGGAGGCTTGGTCTTCTTCACTTCTCTTTCAGCGGCTCCGTTACACATAACTGAATGATAAGAGACTGATAGAGAAACTCGGAGCACTTCAGTTGCACGCTGGCTCCATACAAACTCTGTTTTTCATTTGATGTTAGCTTAATATTTTCATCCCCTTTTCCTAATTCAAACTTTTCTTCGTCTCCTACTGCTGTGAAACTTTCAGAAATGGAAAAAAACAAAACGATTTGGCACAGTGTATTTCCTGACAATTTGTTTTCCCGTATATCATAAGGACTGACTTCCTGTTCGATGCACGGTCTGTTAAATGTCAACAACACTGCAAAGCAAAACGCAACCAACCAACTGTGCCTGTTTTGCTGAGATGGATTATAGACGACGTTTTCTTTCTCCTTTGTCTTTGCACAAAAAAAACACTCAAGTTTTGCTTTGCAGTGGCACTTTTGGCTCACAAGCTGGATGGCAGGAAAGTGG
Source organism: Rhinogobio ventralis (assembly GCA_039654625.1). NCBI lineage: Eukaryota > Metazoa > Chordata > Actinopteri > Cypriniformes > Gobionidae > Rhinogobio > Rhinogobio ventralis. Next base: position 16,106,793 of record CM077217.1, on the reverse strand, counting down.
GAAATTTCAATGCCATTTGTGACATTAGCAGTTTGCTCAATAGGGGGTCCGGCTCGGCGCAATCAGCCACATGAAAAAGCAACCTCGCAGAGGAACGTTTACAGTTCATTAATAAACTTTCAGATACTGTTGGATCTGTTTACATTTGAAATTTTAACTCATGTAACGAAAAACTGAATGTGTTCTTTAAAAATCTTGAGTCATGAACAATGTGTTCAGTTCAATTTTCAGTTGTTAAATAACATTTCAAAGTGTTTAAATTCATTTTTTGACTTTTTATGTCAGGCAGTACAACCTGACATGCAAAGTGTAGCAACCCATGCTTGAAATGAGCAGTTTTTCCCAGTATTTGAGAGAGATCTACAAACCTTTTCACTCTACCACAAGGATCAGTTGGGCTCTTCTGGATGATGCATTATCATGTTTACTGTTATTATCTTGTCAATTCATTATAAAAGAGCCATGTTTGCAGTTGTGCCACCCTGACATTCAAATTGCTGGACAAGTTTTTCAATGATCTCAACAGCTTTAAAACTGCTGAAATGTATAACATTTGTTTATATGAAAGGTTTCAAACCTAAAATTATGCCATATTATAAATTTTTTATTATCAAGACACCATTTTAAATTTTTTCATCTGTTCATTTGTTCGGACAGTTGCACCACCTGACATTTTGGGGATTTAAGATAACAAAAAATATTATTTAAATGTACAAAAAATGAATTCAAACTAAAAAGTTTTATACAATAAAGAGATATATATACAATATATATATATTAATGCAAATTTCTAAATATATACTGTAAATACAGCATATATAATCTATAATGTGTATAATATATATGACATTCAATGTGAATTCTTATGTAAATATTTCATAAAACTATTTTTACATATTAAAATGTTGCTTGTTTTTTTCCATTTGGAAACAAGTTTTAGTCTTTCCTTCCCTTATCTAATGTTTCGATAAGTTTTAAAAAGTTTGCAAGGGTAATTAAACTGCATTAAAAGTGATATGTGTAAAATTGCTCATTAAGCTATTCTTAAATTACCAAATTTAATGTGAATTTCATAAAGTTGTATTGACATTTTCCCAATTTTTCTCATTTGAAGACAAGTTGAAGACTTTGACTTGGCTTGTGTTTTAAAAAGCACACGTTTTTAAGCAAGTCTGTACTTAAAAATTGGCATTAAATGCAAAAATTTATTTAACAACATTTTTATGAACAATTTTAAATAAATTATCAGATTTTTAAATGCAAAAATATTTCATAAAATATATCATTATAGAGCTCTTTTTGGTAACACTTTATTTTAAGGTGACGTAGTTACTTACTCCAGTAAAAACAGTAAATTATGCATAATTACAGGTAACTAACCCTAAACCAAACCCTAATCCTACCCTAACCCTATAGGAAGTACATGTAGTTAATTAATATTACTTATTTGAGTAAGTCCAATGTAACTACGTCACCTTAAAAATAAAGCGTTACACTTTATTTAGGTGTCATTGTTACAGTGTGATTATACATTTAAGTACTGAGCAATATTAAGTAACTACATGTACTTACTATAGGGTTAGGGTAGGATTAGGGTTTGGTTTAGGGTTTGGTTTAGGGTTAGTTGCATGCAATTATGCAAAATTAACTGTTATGGTAAGTACATGTAACATTTGTAACAAGGACACTGTAAAATAAAGTGTTACCAAATAAAGTGTAACCCTCTTTATTTTTTTCATGTGAAGAAAAGTTGAAGATTTCCCTTAACTTACCTGGTGTTTTGATAAGTAGTCTGCAAATGTATTTAGCAGCTTATAGTAAATCTCAAACCATGGGAGATAGCTGTCAAAAAACAGAAAGAAATATACATTAAACAAATATTACAGAATATTTAACAAGAAAAAGCTATTAACATCACTATAGCCCCATTCAAAAGGGCGGATCTAATTTTCCAAAATCAGCACTACTGTAGCCGATTCTTCCTCACCTAGACTTTTAACATGGCAGGCTTTACACCGTGTCTACACCGGACGCAACAAAGCTTTGTGTCAGAAGTAGCGCAAGCTCTTTGTCGTGTCGTATCGCATCCAGTGTAGACAGCAACACAGATTACAATGGCTTCTATTTGCTTTTGTCGCGTCTAGTTTAGACACGCCGTTAGACTTTCTTTAGCATTTTCAGCTAAAATAAACCGTATTACAAAATTCTTGGTTCTCGCTGACACTTGCATTTAAACATTCCAGCCACGGAGTGGGCTAAATAAAAGTATTTGGTTTCTTCAACAAAAACATGACTGGACCACTGTAGCCTGTAATAAACCAGGGATGGGATGGTTTACAAGCATGCTGTGCCCAGATGCACAACCTGAACCTCATTGTCGTACATTAAGTCACTACATATGTCACTACTCTCCGTTTTTTTCCCCTCCTTCAAATTAATTTCCCAGCAGGAGTAAAAAAATAATTCACACCTTATCAATGTGTATTAACTAATCACACAATGACTAGCCAAGAGTATCTGCAACATTGTGTGTGTTGCAGCCTGACAGAATCTTGGCAAAGTTGACAGGCCTTTAAAGATGGAACGCGGCCAATGTGTTGTTTTGGCTTGAAGGTTGCAAGAACACACACACCATTTATTTTGTTATGCAATCTAGTGAAAAAATGCGGCCTGCTAGCAGGCTCTGACTTTTTCTTTCCCGTTATGTAGGCGTGATTACAACATGCATTTCGACTCGGTCTGAAATCTCACACTTAACCGAGAGCGATTACATCAGCTATTCTTTTCCAGCACTTTGACTTTTGTTTGTCGCTACTGCTTGATTACTTTAATTGGCTACGATGTAAGTAAAGAATTACTGGGAATGCGGTCATTTTTGAAGAAGAAAAAGCAAGGTTTCATATCGTCTGATCTCAGTTGACCCACAGTGTCTTGATTAGAGTTTTTTTTCTCCCCCCTTTTTATCCTTCCATGGGTCAGTGAGCTCTCCAGCAGACTGGAATTAACAGACAACAAAAAACACAACTAAGTGTATCTAATGCAAATTTTCATATTGCCGAATGCGTAGAAAGGGGCCAGTGGCACGTCGTTCCCAGGGACGTGCGCTGAAGCATGCAAGTTTCAAGTCTGACTGACCATTAACCTAAAACAATCATCTCTTAACATGCCAATATTTTGACGTGCATGCCGATGTTCGCAAACCAGGTCACACTATTCTAAATGAAATGCGCCTACGCAAATTGCAGATGGGCGAAAAAAAATTATCCGTGGCCTGGATTGCAGGCGTGTTTTGGTTAGCATGACGCGTTGTTTGAAATATCGTAATTGACCGACACCTTGCTCAAGCTGCATTGCACAACAAAGAAAAATCATTATCTCCTCCCTTGCTCATTCTTTGTTTAAAATGTGAGGCTCCTGGATGCTAATCCTTCATTTTTCACATGTGAAGGGGATTTAAACTCCTTGTCAGAAAGGCACGGCAGGCCTTGGAGAGCACAAACACTCATTATACTCTTAAATGAGAGCATGTAAATCTTTTGTATTAAAGTCAAATAAATCATTGCTCTATAAGCAGCAGACTTGCGTTATGAAGATATCCAGGGAGGAATACCCTTCACAAAATCCTGGATTCATTTTTTATTTTAAGTCATAAAGCAGAAGCACACCATTTTTTCTTTTTTTTTTTAAAATAGGCTGAGGGGAGCACGGCACCCCAGCCCAATCTCTTCACAGCTAGTAAGTAAAAATGTGTTTGTATTCGGCAAATCCTCTGATAGAGGAACATTCATCATGCTGAACTGTGCTGAGACGAGCCAATCTCAACGGCCCTTTTAGGTTCTCTAGCGCCGTGTGTACTCGGAGAGTAAACCAACTTATCTGTGGCTTACTGGCAATCCCTAACAAACTCGAGCTCCTTGCTTCCACAGCCAGAAGCATCAGATAAGCTTGAGCGAATGGTTTGATAGCTGGGGAAAAAACAGACAGAAACTGACCACCAATGAATGAGAGAATGTGTAGGTCATGACACGATTAGAAAAGATGTATTTGTATTTTCAAGAATTAAGTGCAAGCCACTTAAGTACTTAAATAAATCCCTGCAACTGCTTGAAGTTATTTTTAAATCGAAAAAAATGCAAATCTAGGATTTAAAACCTGAAAATAGAAAGAACGTTTTAGTATTTAAAAAAAAATTATTAAATTAAATAAAAAATGTTTTTAAATATTCTGTACTAAGGGGAAATCAAATTGTTAACTTCTCAAAACAAATTGCTATGCTGATTCCATATATTTTTTTAAAAATCAATAAAAAATATATATATTTTTACTGATTTAAAACAATCTCACTAGTAGTCTTAGACTTTAGAATCCTACTATAAATCGATCTAAATACATATAATGCATTTATGAAGCTTTACGCTGCATGAACGGCCTTTGGTTTGTCTTGTACGCCTGTACAATCTAATCGGCCCTTAAATCAACATGCGTCCTAAATCATCAGAGGTATTTAGGAGCTTTAAAATCAAGTCAGCTTGCACCTTGTATCCTTCCCAGGATGAGATACGATTACACCCCAACTTTTCCGGAGTTTTATGTCCAGCTAAGGAAAAGAAATATTGCTAAAATGACCGCTAACTGAGGAAAACCTGTGCTGTCTGAGGAAGACGCCAAGTCGGGTCCCAGCCATCAAATAAAACCAGCAAGAGAGAGAGAAAGAGAGGGTCTATTTCATCTGGGGTCTCGCAGATGTCCGAAGGCTATGTGCTCAGAGTGTCCGAGGGCCGAATGGGCGCAGAGGGTGGGGTAAAACAGAACGCTTGTGTTTTTTAAGTGGTTTGGCCTGAAGGAACCGTGGCCTATTTGGCCTGGGCTAAACCTGCAAAGCTACAAAGGGCTGTCCACATAAAACTGTCCCTCTCATTAGGCAACTTCCTTGTGTAAGCTTAGGTGACAATTTTATGGTCCCAGGACTTCAACAATCACAAGGACACAAACTGTTTTAATTACTTTTCTTTTATATTCCGCTGGAGAGTGTAAATGTGTGTGAATAAGAAAAAGTGTCACCTTACAAAAATCTAAAATTGTATATTTTATAAAATTATTTATATATCAGTTTGTCTAAAAGTTCAACACAATATATATATGTGTGTGTGTGTGTTTGTGTGTGTGTGTGTGTGTGTGTGTACGTACATTAAAAAAAAAAAATATTCAGACACCAGATATTATTTTTTACTAGTGGGTACAGGACACTATAGTTCATTTGTGTAAGTGAGGATAGAAAAATAAAAGTAAACTGTGACATATTATATCCAAAAACTCTTCATACGGTGGACTACCAGTAAAACTGAAAATTTGGGAGCAAAATTATTCAGACACTTTGACCTGACCATGTTTTGCTGAAGCGTTTTTTCTTTAATTGCTAATGTGACCTTTTACACCACAGACTGAACAAAATTAAGTGTTGCTTGGTAATCGTTGACCTAAATTGGTATTATCTAATTGTGTACTTAAATTTAACAGCTGACAGCTGATTTTGATGACGGTTGATTGTTATCCATTATATATCTTTCCATCAAAGTTATCGGACATTATCAAGATGAATTTGTTCTGACACCGTTTAAGTTCTTGTCATATTTTATTACCATTTTCTAAACTATAGTGAATAAACTGATGTGAGAAAATGTTGAAGATGTCTGAATACATTTTAGTTTAACTGTATATATATATATATATATATATATATATATATAGAAACTCTAAATGAAATCTTCTATAAAAGGGGGTAGAAAAACAAAACTTTCCTCAGGTCTTACGTTTCACCATGTTCGTTCCAAATAGATGACATAAACAAAAGAAGTCTAGGGTCTTAAAAAAAAAAAAAAAAAAAAGAGCAAAACTTTCAAAATGCATTTCTTATTATGAATGAAGGAAGCCATGCAAACTACTCAGAATGCATAATGAATTTTATACATCATATGTCAAATGAATTAGCATGTAAAACTCAGTGAAAGGGACAGGGGAGACTCTTGCTAATTGGCAGCAGGGCTTCATGCATAATTATTGGTGAACCGTCTCCGGCATGCCTCTGTGCCTGAATAACGAGTGGAGAGAAAGAGAGAAAACACACACACACACACACACACACACACACACACACACACACACACAAACAAAGGCCATCCTGGTTGGGATGGGAGGAGGAGAGATCTCGACAGCAGCTCATCATGACAATGATAAACCTGCGATTGTCCATCAATACCGTGTAGACGGAGGGGAAAAAATAATGTGATATGTCCCAGTTGAGCTGCTCTGAATTACTAAATGACTTTGTATTATTAAATACACTGGTTTAGCGTTTATGCAACAGTAACAGTCTTCAATCTGCTGCTTTCCATTCTCAATGGAACGGTTGATACTGAAAATATGAAAGCATTTGCCATCATATTATGATCTTAAAAAAAGGAGTATTTTTAATCTGTTTATTATTATTATTTCATAAAAGTAAAGTATTGTTTGTTTCAAATCTCTTTCTATAATTCATCTAGAATTGGTTTCCCTTAAAAAAGGAAAATGGACACGTGGTATTTCTCAAGAAATGTCTTGATGAATATACGAACTGTCAAAATTCAAATAACTAATCATGCACTTCAGAAGTTTAAAAAGTGCATAAATAAACAAAAATCTCTTACCTGAGCAAACAGATGCAGACCCTGCAGCCGGACGTCAGCCGACAGAAACCGAACCTCTGCTTGCTGTCAATGTCTGTGAGCACAAACGTGAAGTTCTGGCCCACCTGAGTCTGGGACACTCTGCAGCCCACCACAAAGAGAGGAAAGTTTGAAATTAATCTTTCATCGAAGTGTACACTTCACTTTATATTTGATGGAATGGTATGAGTATTAGCCAGCGACTGTAACTTTCAGCATAATCATAAAAGAGCAAAATACACTCAATATCTATGTAAAATATCAGAAAAGCTATCAAAAAGGCAATTTGCGGAGAAAAAAACTACTCACATTAAATGCATTCACTAATATCCATTTGGCAGCAGAAAGATTGTATTACATTTAAGGTTGTAAGAACTAAACCAAGGGTGACAGTGTAGTTTATCTCCACTAGATGGCAGCAAGAAAGCTTCAGCTGGAAGGAAGTGTTTAACTTCTCACACAGCACATAAACTATACAACAGCACTTTCCATTTTTCATTTCCAAGTGCAAACAAGCCAACACACACACACACACACACTGCTGTTTATTCAGGAGACGTGTTTAACATCATGCCAGTTAGGACAGACATTGTCTACTGGGCTGGGGGGGTAGGGAGTGTGTGTGGGGGGGGGGGGGGGGGGGGGGAGATCTTAATTTCTATAAAGGTGTTTTATTTCTACAGACTTCTAAGTGAAGGGTCTGACATTACAGACCAGTACTACTGGAACCAAAGGAGGTGTGCGGCTCCACCCTGTAAATTCATTTACGACAGCCCCTTAAGCATGTGCGAATGAGTGTTGTGTAAACAAACATCCTCATTTTTCCCAGTTCACACATCGATTGACTTCTTTTCTGGAAGCATGAGGGACTGTAAACAAACATCCTCATTTTTCCCAATTCACACATCGATTGACTTCTTTTCTGGAAGCATGAGGGGCTTCCTACCTTTCCACGTCAAATGGGAAACAGAACTTAGGCACTGTCTGCAGGACCTCCTGGAAAGAAACAAAAAAAAGAGACATTATGGGTCATTAAAATCATGCCATTGTTCACTAATCAAAATTAGTTATTCAAGGATAAGCCTTAGGATTAATGACTTAATAATATGACATGACATATGATAAAGAGGATTATGTGACAAACAGAGAACTTGCCAGGGTGTTGCTACGAGGTTGCTAATGTGTTCTGAGTGTTTTAGTGCAATGCTAAACGCATATTGCCAACTTTATGTCTATATGATATTCTGGTCCCCAGATAGGGCTCTAATGTACGTCTAAATTATTTTTCAGCCGTTTTCCGTCTGCCAGGCGAAAATCTAGTGCAATTGATTAGAAAAGTAAAAACACATTTTCTCAACAAACTGCATGGCGCACACTGTGTTAATCAAATGAAACGGCTTAATTTGAAATAAACATTCGTTACGCAGAACAGTAGCTGGCAAACAAACAAACAAACAAACGTATTTACGTTTTAATGTATTGCTAAATGGTTGCTATGGTTAGTTGCTTGGTTGCTCCATATTATCTCAAGTCAAAAGAGCCTAACATTTATGTGATATTCTGGCCCCTAGATGTGGTTCTAATGTAAGACTTTTCTTTGTTTTGTTTTTTGTCTGCCAGACAAAAATCTTAAGTTCAATTGACTAGAAAAGTGAAAATCACTTTTCACATCACAAACTGGTTTGTAGGGGAAACGGTGTAAATCAGTTTCAAATAACTATTCCTTAAGCAGAACAGTAGCTGGCAAACAAACAAGCAAACAAATGTATTTACATTTTAGTCAATTGCATGGTGGCTGCATATTGTCAAGTCAAAAGAGCCTAAAATGTCTGTGATATTCTGGTCCTTAGATACGTTTATAATGCAAGTCTAAGGGACTTTTCTCCTGACGTAATTTTTGTCTGCCAGACGAAAATCATAAGTTTAATTGATTAGAAAAGTATAAGCACATCACTTAACAGTGTAAATCAGTTTTAAATAAATGTTCATTAAGCAGAACAGTAGCTGGCAAACAAATGAGCAAACTAATGTATTTAAAAGGGAAACGACACCAAGCTGACGTAAAGGGGAGGGCAATCAGAGACTAAAATAATTAGAGGCCATTAGCTCATTGATCGTTTTGCTTGAGGTGTGGGGACGACGGAGGTGACGGCAGATTGTTGGAACAATGGCTGAGCAGCACTAGGGGTTCAGAGGAGATGCGGGAAGGATGGGGGGGGGGTGGCGCGAAAGTAGGCCCAGCCTTTGGGGCTTTACCTTCCCGCACAGCCCCAGAGGGAGAGTCCTAGCACCAGCAGCATATGGATTTCCATAGCCATATGGGTTAGCCACGTCTGGCCAGTCCTGCGCTGTAGACTAGCCATGGGGAACTGCCAGTGATCCCCTGCTCAAAGTATAACAAGCTGCGGCCATTCAGATGAATGGTGCCAATGTATTTGGAGGCAGCTGGGTAGTTCAAATGCGGCTTCCATACCCGTACCTGCACTTTTGAACAACATTAATCGTTCAACGTGCGTGTATGTGCGCCAGCCTGCAAGGGTGTCTGTTTTTATTTGCGTATATATGCATGTGCGGCGCAGATGATGACTGGTTGCTGTTCTCGGTGGGAGGTGGTGGTGCTGATGGGGGAAGACAGAGTGAGAGAGTTAGTATGTGATACAGAGAGCGGCGAGGAGATTGAAGGCTCTGGCAGGCGAGAGAGGAACGTTGGCAGCGGCAGAAACATCCTCGCCGTGTCGTGGCGCAGCGGATGACTGTACGGCAGTAAAGCTGTCACGCGTACGCAAGCCTGATGCTGCCGTATGTGACTGCTACTATCATTAACTCCTATAGGCGCTTCCCCCGAGTGTTTATGCCAAGCTGCGCCACGCATTTGCAGAAGTGTATGCAAACGGATGCAACACAAATAAAATTGTCTCCTTCGCAGATGCAGAAGTTGTCGCGGGTCTCACACTGGTCTGCTTGACGCCAGTCAGTGCTGGTCCCTGCTGTCAATCTGAGTTGCGAGACAGGAACTGGCAATAAAATCCGCACATTCGGACTAGACGAAAGACAATATTTGTGATGACATGCAGCTGAATTAATGCATTCATAATGCCTATCAGTTGAAACAATCGAAAGAATTCAATAAACACAAGAAAAGCCATGATAAGACCACAGAAACTCCAAAGCCTGTGCCTTTTTAACTCCTTTCATTAAATGTCAACATGAAATGGCATTTGCAACAGTTTTTACTTTCTACTTGTGATTTCTGAGTGCAACAAGAAAAAACATTCTATCTGATTTTTAATCCATTAGGATCATGAAAAGTGGTCTCGATATAATAGATGTTCAGAGGAAAACAAAAGATATTCTGAAGAATGTTTTTGTCCAAAACAACAATATTGTGTGAGCAAAAAAAAAAAAAAGTAATCTTTTATGTTCTGCAATGCTTTGCAACGGAACAAAATCTTTTTGGTTGAATTTTGATTTCATATCCGTTAAACCTGAGCCGCCTGGCTTCCGGCATCCAAGTGAAATATTCTCACGATTCTCCTCAAGGTTTTAGTAGATCTAAATCTCTGTACGCATGTGCATTACACACCTTTTCTCTCAGCGTTTTATTACTATTCATCCAGGTGATCGGGGGACTATACCAAAGCGTGCTCTGGGAGGAGAGTCAGATCGTGTGAAGAGGTGTAACGTGAGTTGCCATCGTTCCTGTTGTTTGGTTGTACTGTTTTCCCCTTTCTCTGCCTCCCTCCCAACCATTTTCCCAAGACAAAAGAATATAAAACAGCTAATGCATTTACAACTCACTGGAGGAGGCAGGGTGAACTCTGCAGGCTGCATTATTTATTTACTGTTGAGACAGGGATATCACTCAATGAGACAGCAGTCTCCATTCCCCCCTGGTCCCACGGCGGAGGCCTGCAATCACAGCTTCTCCTCTATCACTATCTCTCTCTCCTCCACCAGCAGCATTTATTACCACCCCACGCTACCGGGAGACACTACCGCTCCCTCCCTGAACTCCCTGCAGAGGAAGGGAGCTTCTTCTGGGCTGAATGTGAGCAGAAGATCCAGCAATGGCATCAGCAGCAGCAGATATCAGGGGATTGTGCTGCTTCGCTCGGCTTCTGCATAATTACAACGTTCACACCTCAAGCCAAACTGCCCCATTCTGATGGTATGGGTGCACGATCAGAGCCAGAAATAGAACCACAACACAGAAGCAATCAGTGTCAGGTAGTTGAGGATAGGGAGACATTTGACTATAAGGTTGCTTTTAAATTAGCAATTACGACAAACGTGTTAGACTGATGTGTTAAAAAAAAAAAATTCCTAATTGCAATTTCATTTTAGTTAATTGTGACATTATTTTGCACAATTGTTACTATTTTGAACAACTCTAACTACTACTTTTTTCTTTTCTTTTTTTACATCTGTGATTATCTCTCAATTGCAATTTTCTTTTTACTGCCACTGTTTCTTGTAAATGCTTATTAATTGTAACCATTTCTCATAATGCAACTATATTTCTCAAAAATGTATTTCTCATCTGCAACTATTTATATTATTGCAACTTTATTTTGTGCAACTGTAACTACTTCTCAATATTTAATTAACACTTTCAGGGCTCAGAAAGGTAGTAAAAACACTGATAAAATCGTGACTACGGTGGTTCAAGCATAATTTTATAAAGCGACGAGAGTACTTTTTGTGCGCAAAAAACAAACAAAAATGTATTAATTAATTTATTCAACAATTTCTTCTAGCCTGTGGTAGAGTTGTACACTGTTGATGTAGTAAATACAGTGCAGTGTTTCCTAGTTCTACGGCAGAACGACTCGTGCACATGCGTTGTGGTGCTCACGTGAACAGCGTCGGCCAATGTTAAGCGGTGTTCTGGAATCGCTGCACTGTTTGCACTACGTCAACAGCGCAAGAGACTGACACAGGCTAGAAGAAATTGTTGAATAAAGTCATTATTTTGTTTGTTTTTTGCGCACAAAAAGTATTCTCGACGCTTCATAAAATAAAGGTTGAACCACTGGAGTCACATGGACTATTTTAACAATGTCTTTCCTACCTTTCTGAGCCTTGAAAGTGTTAATTAAATAGCTGTCTATGGAGAGGTCAGAAACCGAAAGCTCTCGGATTTCATCAAAAATATGTTCATTTGTGTTCCGAAGATGAACGAAGATCTTACGGGTTTACAACTCAAACTTTTCAATTTAAGAACAATTCAAATGTATTAGTACAAAATAAAAATCTGCCAGTTCTGCTCACTTTAACTTTGAATTTCTTAACTTTTTGCCTCATTTTTTGGTTTTGCCAACTTATTCAGGCTTATAGTGTACTTTATCTAACTATTTCTCTTATTTGCAATTTAATGTCTCTTAATTGCAACCATTTTACACAATCACAAATGTATTTTTTATTTTAAACTTTCTCTCATAATTCCCGTTTTATTTTTTTACTCAGAAATCGGCTTCTATAAAAAAAAAAAACAGATCTGTGTCACATCTGTAAGGGGGAAAAAATCTGATTCGGGCCACATTCAGCTGCAGCGTGAACGTAGCCAATGTTACTAGGTGATATGAATGTTAGAGTTGAATATTTAGATGGGAACAACTAGACAAGAATGGGAGGGAGCGAGGGAGAAAAAGAGAGAAAAAGAAAAGGGAGAGAGAAAGATGTTGTGAGTGGAACCTAAGCGATGCACCGGATGAGCGAGTGAAAAGCATTTCTTCATTCTGTCAATACTGGGATGAAGGAGGGAGGGGGTGCGAGAGATATGTGGCGAGAAATAGAGGGAGAAAGAAAAGGAGAGAAAGAGGCAGAAGGAAGGAAAGGGAGAGAAAGCATGAGAACTGAGATATATAGACAGGCAGACAGACGGAGATAGGAGAGAAAAGAGAGATAAGGTGAGAGAAAGACAGGAATAGAGAGAGAGAGAGAGAGACAGCAAACTCCCCCTTTCTCTCCAAGCTGGTGGGATTCCTCCCCAGGGGTTTCTGTCTTTAAACCTCCATGCTCTTTAAAAATTCTGCCAGCCAGCAGGTCTACACGGCGCTATGGAACTGTCTCCAGCAGGGGAGAAGTGTGTGATTGTGTGTGTGTGTGTCTGAGGAAAGAGAGAGAAAGAGAGACAGAGACTGGCAGAGCCACCATGCTGACGGCACAGAGATCCCAGTGACAGGTTCAAACCCAATCTCCCCACAGGTCAGTGTTCACTGTACCCCCAAACCCCAATTAAGTCTCGCTTTTTCTTTCTCCATATCCCTCTCTCTCTGGGTGTCAGAGAATGCGGCCATAACACATGCAGCGCCCCGTGGTTTTTATGACGAAAACGCTATTGGGTCCAAAATCAAATGCGTCTACTACTACATTCTCTAAAGGAAACGTGACCGCTTCTCGTCTGTGTAAAACTCGCCGCCACAGTGCTAGAATATTGGTGGTGATTGCTATGCTGTTGCTAATGTGTGGTTTTATAGCATTAAATGGTTGCTAGGCGTTTGCTTACTGATATAAACCTTACGTAGCACCGCCCCTTTTCAACGCTGCGCTCATTATGTTCTGTCTTCGGTTTGTATTTTCAAAGTATGAAGGTAAGATCTTACGGATTTATGAATGAACCGCTCGTTTTAAAGAATCCCCGATCTACTGACATTACAATGCTTATGTTAACTTTCGGTAACTCTACAAAACGTAAATCCACTTCACCAATGAATTGCTCTTCGACAGTGATGCCATAGAAATATACAGAGCTACCACAAAAAAGGAAGTTTAAAGACTGGCTGCATGCTTGTTTCTATGGCACATTAGATCTATTCTATTCTATATATAAATATGGCTCTGGTCCCTACAACAATGTAAATCTATGGGATTTTTATGCCCATTTTTCTTCTATAATATGAAAATAGTGTTCTCAATCACAACAGAAAAATAAGAAAAGCAATCATCATCATACTCTTATTGCCTAAAAAAAGAATGAATACCAACTACTTCTCAAAACTGCAACTTTTTAATCAACGTTTTATCTCACAGATGCAACTCATAACAGTTTCTCATAAATGCTACTTTATCTAACAACTGCAACAAATTCTCATAACTGCTACTTAATTTCTCAATTGTAACTGTTTCCTACAATTGAACATTTTTGGCACAATTACAAATTACAGCACGTCTTTAGGTATGGCCTTTAAAAGCATCATGGTTAAGCAATAACAATTAATTACAATTCAAAGATTAAAATTATTATATTGCCAACATAATGATTAGGGCTTGACATAATTTTTTGCTCACCAGCCACTGTGGCTAGTGGTTTTCCAAAGTTACTACCCTAGTGAAAAAAACTAATGAGTGAGGGGAGGCGGGTTTATGTGTAACTTGCTGTCGGTGAGATGAAAGATGCACTTTTTAAAAGACTACAATTGAAAAATGTATTATACAGCCTATAAAATTCAACCCGCCAAAGTAGCTAGTAGGAGTGACTGCGTTATACGCCACTGCTGAAATCCACCCACATTTGGCAGGTGTTAATGTCAAGTTCTGATAATGATTTAAAAAAAAAGTTAAATGAATAATACCTGATCTCAGATCAGCACATACATCTGTGTCCATCCATGACATGGTCATGCAGTTTTGAGGTGCTGTAGCTTAAAGCGTATATATTCTCTATTAGAACCGGCGCCTGATGCAACGGCACATCAATGGGGATAAAATAATCTTCTGCCTTCTCTGGACCCTCAAATCTCCAACCGAGATTCCTTTCATTACGTTTTAATCGTATGCTGCTGGCTTGCCGCTTTTGACCCTGCACTACGCGCCTTTAATAAGTGCCGACTTCGCCCCTGGATCGAGGCAAAGCGCTAAAGGGGTAGCTCTTCCAGAGTTTTAAATTGACACAGGGCATTACATTTTCACTTGAAACGAGCCAAGCAGAGCGGGAGGTGGTTGATTTCTCTTCTTTAGCCCTTGTCTTCCTTTTCTTTTTCGCGGCTTCTTGCACTGACCCTTAGGTGGTAAGAAGCTAATATTCGGTATGCTGGCACAGAGGTTATTTCTTTCCCGCGCAAACACGCCGTCTGTGTAAGACTGCTTAAGGAAATGTAGCAGGTGATGTATTGATCCTCTGCCCACTTCAAGAACGGACAAGTGCGTGACAGGACCGCTGGGACGAGACACGGGGCAGTGTGGATACGCAACCTCTACACTAACCACCCCAAGCCTTCCAACACCAACTTCACTAGGCCTGTGGTCACTGGAAACCAGAGTTTTATAGTGCTACGCATGAGAAAAGGGTTTCTGAAAGGAAAAAAAAACGGCCTCAGAGATGAAAATTGTGGAATTTAAATGAAGAAATTTTTTTTTAACTTCCTAATTTTCCAAATAAATATTGAGATTCGATCCAATTTAGCTCATTAGCCAAGTTTGCGCAATCAATAAGCCACTACACATTTGCTAGGTGGTTTCCAGGGTGTTCTGAGGTGGTTTTCAGGTGGTTAAAAGTGAAACGCACCCACCCACAAGTATCTATGATACTGCTAATACTGTGTACAAACAACAAGGTTTCTCTTAATTTTGAAAGCAAACGCAGGAGGATAGATTTTCCAAAACACTCTGCAATGAATATATTAATGTGACGGGTAAGCGTTTTTTGTTTTTAAGAATACACAACTGATATTCTACTGGGCCAAGCTGAGATTCAGCTACATATGCCCGAGAACCGCAGAGCCAGAAACATCATTAATTGAGTGCCAAGTGGCCTGGGGGATTTTCTGCGTTTAAGCTGTCAACTCCCATTGGACCACGCGATCGCTCGCTCACTCACTCTCGCTCTCTCTCTTTCTCTCAGCTGTGGCTAGAAGCTACATCAAGCGTGTGGAGTCTCTGAGAAATGCAACCACCACCCCCTCATGCTCTCTCTCTCTTCGTCTATCTCTTTCTCCACCAAACCAGGACATCCTGCACTTTGGGCCAACGACAAGTATTTCCTTCCTCGATTGAGGTTTGTCGCACTATGCATATCTCAAGAGGTTTGCGAGAGCTAGAATACTTAAAGATAACATTTAAAATGGGAGGTCACCGTGCAGTTCTTAATTTCAGTTCAGTAGGTGGACTGAAACTGTGGCTGCGTAGGGAAGTAAAACCGACAGACGACCAATCGTCCTGTTCCATATTCAAAGAGGACGTGAGACCAGAGTTGAAAATATCCCTTTTATTTTTTTGCAAGATGTCACTTTCTTGATGAATAAGTCAATGTCTGAGACATACAACGTAATGAAGACTGTTTCCTACAAGCACCCTCCAGCGTTTCTGGCACTGCTAACAGAAAGAACCATGAGGAGAAAGCTTTTTTCCGTTCTCAAAGCCCTAAGGTCAGGGTAATCAGACGCCACGGGCAACAGCGCGGCCTTAGTGAGGATGTTTCGACTAGCCTGATGCAAAGGCCAGCTAACTGGGCCCGGCCTTCACATTACCCACTCTCTGGAGATCTGAACTAAAGAAAAATCTCCAAAATGAGACAAGTATGGGATACCCCAAGAGCAAGGCATGGCCCTCCTTTCCATTCCTCCAGCTCCGGCAGACGATGTTCTCCTCAATCACGGCTCATCTCGCACATGCCCTCTATGTTAAAGCGTTGAAACCACACCGACGCTCTTCGTGCTCCTTGATGATGCTCCGCTGGCTGGCCTTCCCCCGGGCTGCTGGTGCGTGTCCTGCAGAAGAGGGGGTGAAGCGGGGGGAAAGGCTACCAATCATGAAGTGTCAGGCTTGGGGCATATGATTGTACACTGTGTCAAAGCTAGACAAATATTTGCCCCGCGAGGCTCCGGGGACACAGTTTCTCGCTTTGTTACATGAGCTGTAGCTTCACTCAGCATGCCGGTTTACCGCCTAACTAAGGAGATGGAGGGCCGGGTGACATCTGGAGGCTCCTGTGAAACTCTCCAACATCCATCAGGTCAAACACACTCTGCTGGTGGCTTGGAATGTGATGTTAGTGCTGCGCTATTCCCTTTGGGATACAACGCAATGCTGGAGAAATGTGTAAATCTCAAGGATGTGCATGATAAGGTCATGGTTAAAGGTTAAATTTGAGATAAACAAGACAATATGATTATCTCCTAAATGCAGAATATCAGGTCTTGCTTAACCCTAAATCTAGTTTAACACAACCTCCGATGGCTTACTGTTTTTATAAAATGGTGATATGAAATATTTAGCCATTATGAAATGTAGAAATTTCCACAATAACACAGAATTCGACTAATGTGCGGCCACATTTGTGTAAATTGGCTATTAAGTACATTTAACTTTAAAATGATAATATAAACTATAATAAAAATAAAATGTAAATAATAATAATAATAATAATAATGTATAAATATTAATATTAATATAATATTTTAATATTGTCACATTGTTTTTATTTATTTATTTATAAATGTATCTAATAATAATAAAATAACATGTAAAATCTTTAATACATTATTAATATTTTCCATCACTTATTAAATTTTTTGGATTTTTTTTTATAGCTTTTACCTTTTAATAGTATGGTGGAGAACTCACAGCAAAGTACAAGGAGAGGAGAGGGAACAGGACTGGGAAATATTAGTCAAAATATATATACGACACAAATACTGCACGCATTTAAGCTTTCTGTGGGCGGATATTCCATGTGGGCCTGCTAATAACCGTAACTGCACCTGTTAATAAAAAGCAACATTAATATATGCTGCACTGTGCTATTAAAGAAAAAAAGTGATTTGTGATTTCTTAGTGTTACTAAATAATTACAGATGAAACGTCCTACTGAGATTATTCATAGAGCACAAACATAAGACGATGCTTTAAAGGAGGAGAACAGCTAATCTCTCCAGTTATTTACGAGCTGATGCTCTTTAACCCGTCATCAATGAAAACATGAGGCTTTTCATAGCAAACCCTTTCAAATAACTTCAAATAATGTCAGTTTCTATGGCAAGCACAGAAATAATAACCCGCATATGCATATCTGTTTAATTTCTTTTATTTTTCCCTTTCAACTGGCATCCGAAAAGAGATCTGAGAGAGATCAGGGCAATAAAGTCTCGCTTTTCCATCTGTCTGCTTCATTTGCAAAAAATGGCCTCCTTGCGATTCTGATATATACGGCTCTCTAGCTGCTCCACATGGCAGCTGTAGGTGACCGCGACCACGGCGAGTCTCTGGGGCCGAGGGATCGCACTTCATATTTCGCCGCCCTCTGTGCCAGCTTCCAGTCTGTTCGCCCCTCATTTAGAGTCCCTATTCGAGCAGAGCGGGTAGTGGAAGAGAGGAGGATAAAAAATCAATTCATATTTCCATAATCCACAGTCCTGTCTGTCTCCGTCTCTTCCCTCGCCCTCTCTCTCTCTCTCGTTCCCCTGGGGTAAAGTAACCCCTCCACCCCGATCTACGGCCTACAACTGTCATTACGCGCCGCAACAATAAGAGGATAAACAAAGGAGGCCTGTAGAGATCGGAGCTGCTGCTGCCATATGCTGGCTAACTTGGGGGAAAAAAGGGATTTCAGCGGCTAGAGAGGGAGCAGCCGTACAAAGACGCAAAAAGAGCCTAATCCTGGTAATGAGGGGACTCAATGAGAGCCTTTATGTCAATGTGGAAAAGGCCGATCCATCTGTACACATCTTAAACTAGAAACGATCTTGTCACAAAACAAGCTGAGCGGAGCTTTTCTGGAGGACTTTGTGCTATCACGTTTGAGTTTTTTTATAATCGCCAACATGTAAATTAAGTTTCTGAAGCATCTCTACAGAAGTCTGATGAAGACCAAAGTGCACACGAAAGCCAAAGATGCTCATGTCTCCTTTCTTTCATTCTCATTTTAGTTCATAATGAAGCGTCAAATTTTCTTTGCAAGAGAAGAAAGGCTTGTACATGGAGACCTTGAGGCCAAGCGAGCAGAAATGAAGCGTGAAAACCGCAATGCTGCACTATGACCCAGGCCCAGACCCACTTCTCCTTGTGCAGAGAGCACGCATGACCTAAACTACACTGAAGCAACAACCAACACAAATGTAAACATTTCAATTCTTCTTTTACTGATCATAGTTTTAGAAGTTCTGCCATGCCTATTAGAAAGAAGTTTAATTATTAAGAGGGCAATAAAATGTTAAATGTGAAAGAGTAAGTTTTATTCTTAAAACTAGTGCTCAACTGATATGAGTTGAGTTTGAGAATGGCAATATCTAGAGTGCAGCATCACCAATGTAATGCAGATATATCTGATTCCAAATTTTACATTTTTATTTAAAAAAATATATATAATTTTATATAATATGTACATTTTTAAATATCATCTACATATGCATATATATGTATATATAGCAAATAAGATGTATTTAAAATATAGCATTTTATACATTTTATAGCAATATATAAAAAATATTTAAAACGTTAAAAAAAATTACCAATTGAAAATATTTTATATTTAAATAAAAAATATTTTAAAGAAATCCAACTATCTACTACAGTATCATCCAAAAATATAAATATTTAATAAAAAAATTATATTTAAATGTATAACATAACATAATTGATATAATATAATAAGAAATAAATGTTAGATTTTTTTTTTTTTTAAATCCAATATCTACTACAGTATCCATACAGTAGCCAAATATCAGCTGATCAGGCTGGTATATCAGTCTATCACTACTCATAATCACGCTTATTATGCTTTATTTGTGTGATATAGTACCAACCCATGAGTGACACACAGCTGTACTGGTGTGAGATACAGCGGTGAGCGTACGAAGAAGCTCCATCTGCAACCATTCACATCACAGCCAGCTGATAATTACCAGAACAACGCTTATTGAAGACCTGCTCACAACTTTTCATTATCAGCAACATCACACCACATGGGAGAGAGAGAGAGAAGAGGAAGGAAGAGAGGAGGGAGGGAGGTAGGCCTTAGGAGCAGGAGGGGTCGTGGATGTGGCGCTGGTGGGGTGGGGTGGGGTGGGGATGTACGGAGAGAGAGAAAAAAAAAAAGTTCCTCTGTCTCCAACCTGGTCTCCAAAGTCCTGAGGGAACTTCCACAGCACTGTCGGATCTGTAAGAAATTGACAGACAGCATTAATCAGCAACCACGCACCGTTCAGAACACATACATATTAATGAAGGGGGTGGGGGCAAGGGTGGTTTCTCCTATGTGTCGGCACACCGCGGCAACGAGCGGAGGCATGGAACGTTCTGCATATGCAAATGTCATCCGGTTAGATAGAGGCCTTTAGAAACACAGACACACAGAGACAATACTCGACTACCTGCAGAAACAGCAGATGTGTGGCGCTGCATTAATATTTCACACCTAAATTTGTTAAAAGGAAAGCATTTACTGCAGTCGTTTAAAAATATAATGCTCACATTCAAAATATGAATTCATTTATTATTTATTTTTATAAATATTATATGTCATAGGCCAGGGGTGGGCCACTCTGGCCCTGAAAAAATATAAATTACAAAATACATACATAAATAATAAAAAATAACTATTATATTATTATTATTTACTACTACTATTATTATTATAAATATATAAAACAAATAAAAATAAAGTACGTAAAATATCACACAGATAGATGATAGATAGATGATAGATAGATAGATAGATGATAGATAGATGATAGATAGATGATAGATAGATGGATAGATAGATGGATAGATAGATGGATAGATAGATGGATAGATAGATAGACATATATATATAAATAAAATGTTATGTTTTAAATATGAATGTAAATGTTGTATTAATTATTATTATTAATTATTATATATTCAGGCATGTGTGCTAACCAATGTTTGGGAGTTAATAACTTAGCATATACCCAAGTTAGAATGCTAGCAGTTTTTAAAATATTTTTTAAATCACACATATTATTTAGATTTTTGGTGAAACTGTGTAAACTTGAGTATGTGGAGACTTTGAAACACACGCCTTGTGACACATAATAGGGCAGCACTCCAGACGCCTCTGCTATGAGTCACTCTAAAAAGATCAGCTTGGACCACAAAACAACAACTCAATGTCTGCTGAAGGTCAATGTGAGAACACTGAAACCAGACAATGAGTTTGGTGCACAGACACACAGGGTGGGCAAGGTACGTCTGATCTACAACCTCCATGTTATGACAATAGGGGTGAGAATTTTTGCACAATTCGTTTTTGCGGACAAAAAAAAGTCCACTATTGTCAAAAGTGTAGTGATGCATGAAGTACAGGTTTCTGTTGGTCCACATGGTGAATCCACATGACCCGTGACCCATGTTTGGCCCGGACAAAAAACATTTAGCACTGGTCTGCTTAGTCTCTCTTAGTCGCTTTCATTGGTCAAGGACCGCCCAAGAGGACATTTGGCTGACATGTAACAACCAATCACAGTTCGTTTTTTGTTCCGCATCATGTTTAGGGGCGTGAAAATGTAAAGTCGATGTCCCTGCAATAACAGACCGGCGTGTATCTATAAATTATTCATTCAAGAACGTTGTGCAAGTTTATTGCAACAATGGAGCCGCGAACTTCACATTTTGAAAATCCAGGGTTTAGTAGATCTAAACGCTGGTAAGTGCTTATTGTCACATTTGTAAACACATTTGCGTCACGGCATTTGTTTCCAGGCAGACCGTTAAAGAACGCAACACATACATCTCACAGACATCCTGTAGAATTCAACCAATCAGATGACGACTTCAAAACTCCTGAAGTGTTTCCAGATAAGTGTGCCATATGCATCAGACGTTTACCCAACAGTCAATGGGCGTGACGTCTGAGGCTGAGACTATGGTCCACTTAGCATTCACTTTGGCATATTAACACCGAACCTAAAAGCATAGGGATATGCCTCACAACCTGAATGGTCGGCTTTTTTTTATTATGCATTGTATTTCGTGAACTTGCCGAACATCCAAAACAATGCTGTGTGCTGGGCTAAATACACTCGTTGTCTGTGCGTAACCTACATATGATGGTATTTTGATCAGCTGGGAACTCGTAAAGAGCTTATAAAATGTGTAAAGGAATCAAATCACTGTGATGGGCAACATCGTGACTATGACAAGAAAAATCAGGTTTACTTGAGCATTCTGTCCTTTTTAGGGTTGCATCTTGTGACATTATGTCCCGTTTTTGGTTAGTTTACATGCCTGTTGATCTGTTGTGCGTTCATATGGGTATCGGTCCGCTTGTTTGCTGCGAACCAAATGTACCGCACTAACAGAGCAAACACACCAGGGTTTGTTTTATTTTCGAACCAAACATGCCAAGTGTGAACACACCCCTAATTGAACCTACCTTGAACCAAATGTGGAATCCATATGTGGAATCCTATTGAAATAACTGGATTTCGCCTGTGGAAATTCGCAGAACAGTAAACGTGACTGCATCACAATAAATCAGTTGTTTCCTATATAACCACATTAAATATTTGGCAACCAAAACAAAAGTTGCTACAGCTACACCTCATTTTGTTTCCCTCTTCAGCTGAGGTAGTATTCAGAGTATGACTGACCCTGCATCAAAGACCGGTCTGTTACAGGAAGCTCAAATATCCTGTCTGATGAAAGATAAATATGTTCTCAGAATAGAACAGATGATCACACGGAACTCGTACAACAACTATGACACAGAACTAAAGGTTTGTTTACATGTATATCGTAAATTTAGTGGGAGAAATCCAATCATTTCAATAGGAATATATGCGATTTTGCATGAGGGCGACGGATTTCACTTGTGTTAAAAGTTGAAATATGAATTCACCGCTTTGACCAATAGAAAACTACTTGGTTTGAAAGTGACTTCTGTTTGAACGGTGCTTCATGCCTCATCTACATTATTGACAATAGACTTTTTTGTTGCAAAATTTCATCAAAACTTTGCTAATGTGATCTTAAGTAGACTAAGTAGACAATTGGCCTGTCTAAATACCCACACTTGCGGTCTTGGCCACTGGAAAGCGTGTGCACTGCACACGACAGGAAGTAAGTGCGCAAAACTGTCCCATGTCTTGAAAATGCCAAAGCTCTGAGTGCCCTTAATGCACACTAAACCCACTCTTCTGAGTGGTATTTGAGGATAAGTGTATCCCATCATGCACTATGTTCGGGAACTCACATGCCCAGAAATCGTGAGATGGCGAGGGAAACATTCCACTTTAAGTAAAATTAATTAGATATTACATATAATTTGGTTGTAAAACAAAGTGTTGCACATTTTATTGGTGCAAAAATAAGCAAGCTATGTGTATTTTGTATATATATATATATTTTTTTATAATTGTGCAGTCTGTTACATAGTGACTACTGAAAAGACATTTAGAAGTTTATTTTAAAATACAAAGTATCAAAATAAAGCACTGTAAACACTTGCATTTTTGCAATACTATAGCCTAAGTGTCTCCTATCAGATAATCAAATGTTCTACATAAACTTGCGGTCTTCATGCCCACTTGAACACTTGGGACAAATAGAGGAAATACATCATGCAAGTAGACAAGTGGTCAAGTGCAAAGACCACAAGTATTTGGACAGGCTCTAAGTCAGGACTAAGGGTGTGTTCACACTTTTCAGGTTTGGTTCGATTACAACGAACTCTGGTGCGATTGCTCTATTAGTGCGGTTTATTGAATAAGTGTGGAAGCTGCCATTTGAACCTTGCTGTACACCAAAGAAAGCAGACTAAGGTTTTTTTTTTACACCTGTAGGTCATTTGTTTTGTTCCAAAACAGGGACTTAATTTGTTACAATGTTGCATTTTCTTCTTGGTTCGGTTTGCTTTCACAAGGCAACCTTTTCAAGCGTACCAAAATGTGTTTATGCAAGTCACATGTGAGTACAACTGTACTCTTACTGGTCAGAGTTTCCTCTGCGTCATCCATCAAGATGTTTGACAAGTTCGTTTCACAAGCTTATTGTGGCTTTATTTGTAACTGTCACAAGCAAACACTATACGAATGTAGCCGTCATTCCCGCTGTTAAATTATATTCTACATTCATATTAAAGGTGCAGTGTGTGAATTTTAGCAGCATCTAGTGGTGAGGTTGTGCATTGCACCCCCAACGCTCACCCCTCCCTTTCCTCATAAATACTACACACTGAACCTTTAATACTGCAGCAAATTCAAACACGCTGTCTCTGGATCTCCCAGCGCTGTCTAGAGGTTAACTGTGTCAACACACACAAACACTATACGAACGTTATAATGCAGCTAGAGCAAAAATCAAGGATTCATCGGGACAGCATTGTCCCACAGATTTACAATTACACAACATTTTAAGATGAAGAGGTGCTCTTTTGGTTTTCAACTGTGATAACTAATGTGCTCACTCACAGAATCAGACACTATTGCTATTTATATAGCACATTTCCCGTTATGATTTATAATACCATGATTTGGCTCGTTGGTCTGTTAGGTCGGATTGCTTTCACACCTCAAGTGAACCGCCCCAGAGTTTGTTTCCAATCGGTCCACCTCGTTCAGGCGGTTTTGGAGCGATTGTTTTGGTGCGGATCCAAGCACGATTGCCGTGTTCACATATGCCTAAATGAACCGAACCAAGGGAGAAAACGCACCAGGTTCTGAAACAAACGCTCAGGTGTGAAAGCACCCCAAGACCCCTGAAAAGCTTTAAAAAGAACTCTGGTGCGGTTCAACTGAAATATGAATGCAACACGGACCAAAGACATCTAAACAAACCAAAAAACAGGACATGATGTCACAAGAATCAACCCTAAAAAGGACAGAAAACTTAAGCATACCTGGTTTTTCTCATCGTAGGAACCATGTTGCCTATTACAGTTCAACATTGGAACATTGAAGTTCTCTGCTGGTAAAAATACCATCATATGTACACACACATTTAGTCCAGCACATAAAAGCTGTTTTTTTTTTGTATCTTTAGGGCTGGGAAAAGAACCAAGTAAACCGAATTACAAGTGTGAACACACCCGGAAAAGTATGTTTAAATCAAAACTACAAAGCATGATAATTAAAAAAAACTGTGGAACCACAAAGTGTGCCGCACAAGTCCTGAAAAGTGAAGCCAAAACTTTTTGATCGCCCTCTCCATGTATTCTAATGGGATGTGAGACAAACTAAACAATCAAATTACACTTCAAATACATTTTTTCCAAAGATGGCTTCTGTCATTTTAGGTTGTTTTTATCATGCTGATGTAAGTTCAAGTGTTTGTTTGTTTTTAGTTCATTATTTGAAGCTATAAAATGGGTAGACGTCAGGATTGACAGCTGAGATTGACAGCTTCTCTGAGTGAAGTAATCACTGACTGAGGCACCAACAAACTTTTTTCAGAATCTTCAGGAGGAGATTGGAGCTTTAACTTCAATTTCTACAATTCCATAACTGTTTATTTCACACCGACTAATGAGTTGTTCTGCAGTAAACTGTACTAACCATAGACATAATAAATACATAGACGCCCTATTGGCTGCTTAACGACATTGTTGCGATACATCGATACTGCGATATATATTGATAATGGCATATAGTTTATGTATAATACTAAAATAATAGCAGTAGAATATGAAATATCAATTACAGAATATAGACAATAATAAAAAAGAATAAGTTAAATAGTGACAAGTGAATAGTACAATAATTTAACAGCATAATTATAGATGAATATTTAGATTTCAGGAAATTTACTTAACAATATAAAATATAATATAAGCTAAAACTATAATATAAATCATGTCAACTCGTGTCTCAAATTTCACATCCAAGTTAACTAGCGGCATCACTAGCTTAGTCTGAATGACTCCAGTGGACAACTAACGTTACTTTTACTAATTATATAAATGACAACCAGAAACAAATGTTCAGTCTTACTTGTTAAAGGTAATTCCCAGAGACATGTTTTCAATTGTGCAGTGATTTGTACAGCCCCACGCAGCACACTAAGCAGGCATTTTTCTCAATTACAGTTATGAGAGTTATGGGAAAGTTTCCCTCCACAATATGGCAGCACCATTGAAGTACGATCCAGCGGCCAGTGGTCTATGAACTAACCGATTCTGCGATTTTTTTACAGTCTCTGGGAACCACCTAGCAACCACTCAGAACACCCTAGCAATGTCATAGCAACCACCTAGAACACCTTAGCAACTGCATAACAACACCCTGGCACCCACTCACAACACCCTAGTGTAGGTTTTTAGACAAACAGCAGCTTTACCGCTAAATTCGATCAATGAGGCAAGTTAAATATGGAGTATTTGCATGTTAACCGTTTCCTCTTTCGTGTCAGCATCAATTTAGAGAGCAACAATATGAACTTCCCATCATATTTGAACCGAAACTCTTGCTTCTGCATTCTGATCTAATCCACAGAAACAGTGCTGATGATTCAGTTCTGCTGTGCTGGAACTGATGTCAGATAAAGCAGTGACTAGCAGAATGAATGCTGTGATGATTTAGCATGTCGGGCATGAACCGAACTTTGACCTTCCTTCATCCACCATTTTTTTTTTATATCCAAACCCCTTCTTTTTTTGTATCTCCACCACTCTGGACAAATCCACCGTAGTCGTGTCACTACTCTCTGCAAAGGTAAATATGCCCACATATTCTTCACCGGTGCTGACCAGAGTTCAGAGAGGAGGGGGGGGGTGTGAAAGACTGACAAAGGTGCATTACATAATCCCATTGTGAGATTTCACGGACCTTGTCTTATAATATTTTTACAAAGACTGAATTTCCTTCTCCCCAGGGATCTGAAGCCCAACTCCTCCATCTGATCTGGCAGAGTCAGGTCAATTTTATGCTGATTTTATGGGTGAGAGGATGGGAACCACTGCCAGGGAGAGAAAGAGGAACACAAGAGAAAGGAGAGAGAGAGAGAGAGAGAGAGAGAGAGAGAGAGAGAGAGAGAGAGACATCAGAGGGACAGAGAAAGAATGATGGGTGGTTGACAATAACATCTTTAAGATTTTAGTTTAACATTTCAATGAATGTGAAAGTGTATATTTTAAAATGCACCTTTTCCTAATTATTTTAAAGTTGTTGTTTTTTTGATGATTCAATACAGTGTAATTCAATCACAACTCTACCCAACAGAGATATCTTTTTTTTTTTTAAAGAAATTAAGTTTTATTCGGCAAGGATGCATCAAAAGAGACAGTAAAGACATTATAATGTTAAAAAAAATCAGTTTCAAATAAATGCTGTTCTTTAGAACTTTTTATTGATAAAAGAATCCCGAAAAAGGTTCCACAAAAGTCAGCTCAACTGTTTTCAACATTAATAGTAAATGGGTCACACTTTAGATTAGGGTCCAATTCTCACTATTAACGACTTTTGCTTCAATAAACCCCTAATTACTATTTATTAATAGTTAGTAAGGTAGTTGTTAAGTTTAGGTATTGGATAGGATTAAGGGATCTAGAATATGGTCATGCAAACTAAACCATTAATATGTGCTTTATAAGTATTACTAAACAGCCAATATCCTAGTAATATGCATGCTAATAAGCAACTAGGCCTAGTTAATAATGAGAATTGGACCCTAAACTAAAGTGTTTCCAAGAATGTTTCTTGAAAAAAAGTTAATTTAAAATAGCAACATTATTTCAGAATATTACAGTTTTTACTGTATTTTTATCAAATGCCTTGGTGAGCATATGGGTCTTTAAAAATAATACCAACCCTTACCAAAGGCAGTAAACGATGCCATGTAGTCATAAAATGCATGTGCAAGAAAATTATGTTCAAACAATTTTAGATGTCACAGTAGGACACTGCTGTCAATGAGCTCACGTCAACTGCTTTGATATAGAGACAATAAAAAGGGTAATAAACAAGAGAAGACTGAACAACAAAAATGGAGGCAAGAGAAAGCGATAGGTGAGAGGGAGGGGGTAACAGAGGGGGCATTGCCCTCCAACCACGCACCTTCTGTGCTGCATATCCTGGAGGCTCCCGTGTTCTTACGGATTCAAAAATACCTTGAGACACATGCTTATTCATACACAGAGGCAAAAGGACTTGCAAATCTCTATCCCTGTGGGATTTTCGCACAGCGGGGGGGCTCACATGAAAAGCCCCAAAAATTCAGATGAGCTCTTTTATTATTAACACCCGCTCTGTCCCTTCAACAAGCCAGATCCGGCTTCAAATCTGAGCAATGCAATCAAATATTTGCCTAAACACTTAACTAGTAAGAGTATTCAAAGCGAACGTTTTGTCATTTTTTTAAGAAAGACGACAGTATCTGACGTGCTCAGATACCTTACGTTCTCAGGTGACGCTAATTCCCATTGGCGATGAAAAAAAAAGAAGTGTTTTTTGTTCAAACATGAGCTCGTTCAACAATTAACCTCCCAAATGCACTTCGGCAAAGGTGCTGCTTTCATTTATTTTAGTCTTTAAATGTGCTGTAGACAAACAAAAACCTGTGTAAGGAGGAAAAATGCATGAAAAAATGACAGACTAAAGACTGAAAATACAAAAACAAAAGCCAATTCAAAATATTAATATAATAGTATGGATTGGTATCTTCTTATACAACTTTTGCGTTTGTATATAAGAGAAACTTACATTGAAATTTGTATTGCGCCATAATTTTTGCGATTTCTCCCAGTGACGCTGAAAAAAGTTGGCGTCATCAGTTCAAATATGAGCTTGTTTAACAATTAACCTCCTAAACGGACTTCGGCGAAAGTGCTGCCTTTATTCACCGTTCATTTCAAATGTGCCACAAACGCAAAAACGCATGTAAAAATGACCGATTGGGTGACCAACTGTCTGTTTTTGGGAGGAGGGAGGTTTGTACACTGGGGAATGTAGAGAGATGAAGGCCCCTGTCTGTGGGTGAAAAGCTGTCAAAGGGAGCCCGGCTCCTTGCCTCCGCAGCCTCCTGCTGCCATATTGTGAGTGTGTTTGCGCGGGGCGGGCAGACACAAAGGGATTAATGGGTTAAGGCTGAAAGTTGAAGGTTAGGAGGGTAAACCCAACCCCTGCTGCTGAGGCAGGGAGAGAAATGTCACCGTGACAGACCTGGAGCTGCTTAATCCCCCTCTCGCCCCTCTAGCTCCCCAACGGCCTCCCCTCCTGGGCTTGACACACTGAGGCCGCTCCTGTTCCCAGCAGGTCTGCGAACCGCCCCGAGCCAGTGGGCACACAGAGACACGGAAACAGACAGACAGACACACACCCACGCACAGGAAGAGGGGTAGACTAACTTGACTTTCAACTAGGGCTGGGCAGTATATAATGTACAGTGGGAGAACCGTGTCAGTCGGCAGAGATATTTACATGTGAGAGCAGTAGAGAAACAAGAAGTAATGTGAAAATGCAGAGCCGGATGTGTCCGAAATAAGTAATATATTAAGCCATATATAATTCAACTGATGTGCAGCCACAGGTGTGTGAATGCAGAGTGCAACTGTCGGGTACTGGAAGTAAATATCACATTCACTTTCTCCACAGAGAAATAGATTTTTAATGATTCTCTATAAACCCTCCCAGAATTCCAGGTGATGAACCACACTACCCATAATCCTAAAAAGAAGATCTTCCAATCAGGGAATCATGAAAGCCTCCCCCATGAAGCATTGTGAATGACGTAATCCAATGTTGTAAACTAAAACGATTAAGCTGTCAGAAATAAAACACTAAAATCACTAAAACTAAAATAAAAATCTGCTTTATTTTAGTTAAATAAAACTGCTAAAGATAAATAGAAAAAGAACAAAAGCACTATAACTTAAATTAAAATTTAAAAAAAACTGAAAATATAAAAATTACAGCTAATAAAAAAAAATTATAAAATAAAAAAATAGTAATACTAAAATAAATAACTGACTTAATCAAGTTGGTATTATCTTATATAACTTGTATGTTTGTATACAAGAATATTTTACAATAAATTTAAAATATGTTGTTTTTCTACATAAAAGAATTTACATCAAACGTTTCATACTGTGCCATATTTTTTTTTCATTCATTTATTCACAATATTTGTAGTGCTTCATGGGACTGTGGATTATTCGCTTAATGTAATAAAATGATTCCCTTACCTTTGCCTTTTTCAGATACTTTTTTTTTTAATCCCCAAAAATAAATTAATTTTTATTCAAGTTTTTAACTTTTTTATTTGATTCACCGAGTTATTCTTGAATTGGCATTACCGCATGGTTATTTAATAATGAATTTTTACAAGCAAAAAAAACTATAGCTGAAAATTTCTTGAGATTTTGGTCATAAAATCCACACCAAGTTTCAACCTTGGAGATACTTCTCAAAGCTGTCCAAACAGACATTTAAATAAATCTAATTCAAATATAACTCTAATGAGGCTTTTAAACAAAAGCTTCAACAGTTGTCCAGGTTCATTTGCGGTTCATCAACCTGAACTAAACTTGTAATAATGGGGGAAATCCATCATTACGCTTAGCCTCAGCATTTCCAATCTGACGTAGCATGCCAAGGTGGTGGCAGCTCAATGTATTGCCATCACTGTTTTCATCTCACCACCACTGAAAACACCTTGAAAAAAAATCTAAAAACCCATCGGCAAGGAAAACAATCTTGCCCGCTCGCATCAGACCTGGCAAGTAATTTGACTGCGGAGCGAACGCCGGCTAATGGGTGAGAATTGAATTGAAATCACCTCGGAGGAGCGAGCTATTTTTCTTTTTTTGCTTTCGCACCCAATGTGAAGCCGGCCGTGGGTGATGGCAGGCTTGGGAGGGCCCTTCCAGAGATTCCCCCTGGGCTTCGTGCACGGCTAACCTTCGACAGGACCGCCGCTGCGTGGCAACACGCCGCCGCCCCGAGCGCAGACAGTGCGGGTCAGTCGCAAATCAATGTTTTGACGTCCCGGGAATGCTTGTCTTTAAAAGTCGATACACGCCGCTTTGATAGAGCCGAGGCCGGGGGGAAGAAGGTTAATAGGTGAGTGGTGGAAAGAGCTCACAGCTGACACCACTTTTTACCACCTCTGTCTGTCTATCTGCGAACGGGATGGGTGTAGAGCCAATAGGCCGGAATACATGCCGAGCCGATTGAGTTGCCAAGCTGTCAACGTAGCCTGATGGAAAAACTCAACGTACCTTAACGGCTCCTTGGGATCGACTTGTGTTTAATACACTGTGTCAACAAGTTTCGTGAATATATGAGGTGTCATTATCATAGTATTAAATATTATCAAAGTAGAGACCAAACTGTGGAGCCCGCAGGGCAAAGGAGGCTGTCTGTCGAATTTCTAAATATAACGCTATGTCCTAGCCAGTGAGTCAGCGGCATCCAAAACACTCCATATTACTGATTATCACATCAAATATGCACTTACTGGCTCTTATTGTGGACAGAAAAATGACTTATTGCTGGAAGACACCTGGTTAGGAGAGAACAATCAGATCACAAAATTCAGTAGATAAAGGCTACAAGATGAGTTTCAGGACATTTTGTCCACATGACTAAATATTAAACATCTGATTGGCCGTTAATGTGGTGCAAATCATTTGTGTTTTCAGTATGGAGAGGCAAACTGATTGTTAATGTGATGATCATATGACGTCAATATAAGCACCTTGGCAATGTAAATCTTTATTACATATCATTGCCCACTTATGCAGTCTTAAAGGGTTAGTTCACCCAAAAATATTTTTTTTTTGTCATTAATTACTCACCCTCATGTCGTTCCAAACCCGCAAGACCTTCGTTAATCTTCAGAACACAAATTAAGAGATATTTTATGAAATCCGAGAGCTTTCTGAACACCCATAGGCAGCAATGTCATTGCAACTTCTGAGGTCCAGACAGTACAGCGCTTCCAAGTTCTACATCAGAACGCCAGCTTACCATTGGCCGACGCTGTTCACGTGAGCACCACAACATATGCGTGTGATGCTGACACAGGAGCTAGACAATGGTGCTGTTCTGCCGTAGAACCGTTGTATTTACTACATCAACAGAAGAAGAAATTGTTGAATAAAGTCGTTATTTTTGTTTGTTTTTTGCGCACAAAGTATTCTCGTCGCTTCACAACATTAAGGTTGAACCACTGGAGTCACATGGACAATTTTAACGATGTCTTTACGACCTTTCTGGGCCTTGCAATGACGTTGCTGCCTATTGGGTGGTTCAGAGAGCAATCCGATTTCATAAAATATATCTTAATTTGTGTTCGAAGGGATAGTCCACCCAGAAATGAATATTCTGTCATCATTTACTTGCCCTTATGTCATTCCAAACCTGTATGAGTTTCTTTCTCTTGCACAAAACAAAAGAAAGTATTGTGAAGAATGTTTCAACTCTTTCTATACAATGAAAACCAATGGGGTCCCAAAACAACAACATTGGACAGCTGGAAAAATTTACACCATGAGGGTGAGGAAATGATGCAAAAAAATTCATTTTGGGGTGAACTGTCCTCTTTAACACATTAAATGTGAATTTAAAAATAAATTCACTGCAACAGCTGCATTTTGTAAGAAGGATCCAAGATATTTACAGTTAAGTCTGAACCAGACAAATGGGTGAAAACCTATTGAAAACCAGTGGTTTCTGTCTTCATCCAGATATGAAGGCCTATGTGTTGCCTGTCTGCCTTTCCTCTTTGTACCCTCCCCTCCATCCCTCCTCCTCCTCATGTCTTATTCTTGGCCAAAGGTTAAAATGCTGAACTCGCAACCTCCTTGGCAAAACCTTTTCTTCTTCCGCTCCTTTTTTCGCTCATCTATAAAAGATTTATTTCACAGTATGTAGAGGTCTGGATTAACCCACTCCATGCCCCAGAACAAAGCCATTGTCTTTGTGCCCGAACAGGTCTGTGTAAAGAGGAAGCACCAGCTCCTCGACGTCCACAATAATACCATTGTGCCTGGCATGCTGGAAGGGTCCCGGTTGTCTTTGGAGGCTCGTCTAGACTTTGAGCCAGCTACTCAAGAACTGGTAGAAAATCCCATCAAGCAGTGGAGTGAACGTTAACTAAGGTAACCCGCTGTGAACCTGATGAAGATGTCAACCGAACATATGGCAAAAAAAAATGTCTTTTGTTGGTACAAGGAGCTTTTTTCTTCCCCTCCAGAATGAAGGGGAGTGGAAAGGGGAGGGAGGGCAGTGTTTGGAAGCCAAAAGCAAGGAATAACTGTGGTCATCAGTTTACTTCTGGATCAGTAACTTTATTCTAGCTTCGAGCAGCTCTGCCTCCAGATCTCACAATTAAAAGGGTAAGCAGATTAGCAGGCATCTTTCAAGCTTGAACAGAAAGAAAACACTCAGTCGTTTTAAAATGTTCCCCCCCCCCCACTCTTTTTTTTGCAAGCCACAAATAGCATTACATTTCATGCTACTTTAGCTGGCAAGAGCCTTAAAAAAGGATATACTTTACTGCAATGATATGCTTCTTTAAAGTATCACACTGATCATTTACTGCCTGTGAACTTCTCTGTGAAAAGAGAAACCCAATAGTTTGCATGTACCCTTGGAAGTTAAGCGTGCATCTGTTAAGATTACAAGTTTAGGTAGCTTACAAGGACCGGCATGAGTTTGCAGCGATATGCTAAAAATTTTGATTGGTACACATTCACTATTAACTAGTTGCTTATTTGCATGCATATTACTAAGATATTAGCTGTTTATTAGTACTTATGAAGCGCATATTAATGCCTTATTCTGCACGACCATATTCTAGATCCTGAATCCATACCCCATTCCGAAACATATCCTCTATAATAAGCAGTTTCAATAAGCAGTAATTAGAAGTTGTCAGGCAGTACAACCAAATAGTTGTATACTGTAGTTGTACCACCTGACATGCAAAGTGTAGCAACCCATGCTTGAAATGAGCAGTTTTTCCCAGTATTTGAGAGAGATCTACAAACTTTTTCACTCTACCACAAGGATCAGTTGGGCTCTTCTGGATGATGCATTATCATGTTTACTGTTATTATCTTGTCAATTCATTATAAAAGAGCCATGTTTGCAGTTGTGCCACCCTGACATTCAAATTGCTGGACAAAAGTTTTTTAATTATCTCAACAGCTTTAAAACTGCTGAAATGTATAACATTTCTTTGGAAAGAATCATACATATGAAAGGTTTCAAACCTAAAATGATGCCAAAGTATTTAGTTTTAATTTTTTTTTAAATTAAGAAACCATTTTAAATAGTTTTCTTAGTCTGTTCATTTGTTTGGACAGTTTCACCACCTGACATGTTGGAGGTTTAAGATAACAAAACATAAAGTAATATGTATTATTTAAATGTACTAAAGATGAATTCAAACTAAATAGATTTTATAGAATAAAGTGATGTCATGAATTATAAATTTTTTAAAGGAAATACACAAAAATATGCATGTCATTGACCAGTATATAGCAATAAGCAGTACGTTTTATAAAAAAGTTTCCCGTCGTGCTTGACAGTTTGTGAACCCCTTGCAGAATCTGTGAAAATGTGATTTTTTTTTTTTTTTAAATAAGAGGGATCATACAAAATGCATGTTATTTTTTATTTAAAACTGTCCTGAATAAGATATTTTACATAAAGGATGTTTACATATAGTCCACAAGACAAAAAAAAAATAGCAGAATTTCTGAAAATGACCCCATTCATAAGTTTATGTACCCTTGATTTTTAATACTGTGTGACAATGATTAAAACTTTTTGAATTTAAAGATCAAGGTAAATTGTACTTAATTTGTCTTCCGGGAAACATGCAAGTATCTTATGTTGCTTCTGAAGGGCAGTACTAAATAAAAAAAAATTGAAATTTAAACAAATTAAGAAACATATGGACATCTTCATCCTGTTCAAAAGTTTTCACCCCCCGGCTCTTAATGCATCTGTGAATGTTTGAACCTTCTTTAATAGTTGTGTTTGAGTCCCTCAGTTGTCCTCAGTGTGAAAAGATGGATATCAAAATCATAGTCACTGCTGGAAAGGGTTCAAATATGCAAAAAATACTGGAGGACCTGGAGGATTTTTCTGAAGAACATTGGGCAGTTTAACTGCTCAGGACAAACAAGGGACTCAAGACAACTATCACAAAACAAAAAAAACAGCCGTGGATCATCCAGGTAATGACACACAGTGTTAAGAATTAAGGGTTCATAAACTTTTGAACGGGGTCTTGTGGACTATATGTATACATCTTTTATGTAAAATATCTTATTCAGCACAGTACTACTTAAAAAATAACATGCATTTTGTATGATCCCTCTAATTTTGTTACAATTATTCATTTTTACAGATTCTGCAAGAGGTTCACAAACTTGAATATAAAATATATATATAATAATTATTATTATGCAATAATAATCAGCCTTTATTTCTGTCCCAATTTTCTTGTCACATTTTAAGATGTTTGGGTTAAACCCTCAAGCACTGTGTCTTTTTGTAGCTGACAACATTTTGCTAATTTTTCACCAAATGCTCCTCATTCCAAATTTGGAGAAATGCCATTATCTCTTTCTCTGTGTCATAAGCTTTACCAATCACCTGTGATGCCCAAAAATGCAATTACGCTAATGTCAAAGTGAACCTGAAGCATGTTGCATTAATAAGTCATATATTAAAACCATGTTTGTGGCATTTGTACAACATCAAATTTTAATGGGCTGGTGTAATTGGGTTTAATTCATCTTAAATAATAGTGACAGGGCTTCTGAAAGATAACAATACAAATTAAAGGTGAATTTGATACATATCAGTAACTGGCATAGTGTAATACACTAATCCAGGCAAAAGTATGAGAACGGGCTCTCCAACAAACATCAAACGCTGATTATTCCCGTGTTTTATCTCAATGTGTGACAATTTGTCAAAAGTCTGTGTGGATTCATTTGCATATTTTACATACACTTATAGATTTCAGCTAGGAAACAGCAGAGAGAAGAGAGAAGAAGAAAAAAAAATCTTGAAGCTAGTTGGGGTGCAACCCAATTTCACAGCTTCATGATTGAGTGGAGCAGCATATGGATGTCGGCTATGTGACAGTCCCGGCATATCACTGTATATTAGCGCAGTCTGTCACAATACATGTCCAATTGCGAGAATGTTTATCAACTGTCTTCATGTGAACGTTTTTTTTTTTTGCATACCATTTGGTTGGGCTCATAGCTAGCATGCAACGTCGGGAAAGAAAGCCAGCGCACCACAAAGAGAATAAACAACATTCAAACAATCTGCCTCGCAAATCACACCTTAACTCCTGACTCAAGGGTAATTTATATGCACAGTACAGACACGGGAGGGAGGCTGTTCTGGAGGTATTGCCAAGCTCGCTAATCACATCAGTCATCAAACTGCCTTATCTCAAGCTAGGCTACATCTCATGGACATTAAAATGTCTTTACCTCTTAAAGGGGGGCAGCCGCGACTCCGGTTTGGGTGCGCGAGGAGAAAAGCTGGAAAGGGGCTGCAGCAGGTAATCACAAGTTGCAAACCATATGCTCGCACCATCTGCCTCACACATAACACATACACACATCTAAAAATGGGCTAGCTAGCAGGAAAAACTCAATTATCTATTAAAGCATATGACAATTAGGTATTGGACAGAGAAGGTGCTTTTATACGTATCAAACACTTGTATTAGTACCTATGCCTTCAGGCAATCAGCAGTGACCTCTGGGATAAAGAATCTTCTAAAAACACTGAAACATGAGCATTTTTCTGATCGATCATTGAAATACACCGATCAGGCATAACAGTGGGTGGGATATATTAGGCAGCAAGTGAACATTTTGTCCTCAAAGTTGATGTGTTAGAAGCAGGAAAAATGGGCAAGCATAAGGATTTGAGCGAGTTCGACAAGGGCCAAATTGTGACGGCTAGACGACTGGGTCAGAGCATCTCCAAAACTGCAGCTCTTGTGGGGTGTTCCCGGTCTACAGTGGTCAGTATCTATCAAAAGTGGTCCAAGGAAGGAACAGTGGTGAACCGGCAACAGGATCATGGGCGGCCAAGGCTCACTGATGCACATGGGGAGCGAAGGCTGGCCTGTGTGGTCCGATCAAACAGACGAGCTACTGTAGCTCAAATTTCTCAAGAAGTTATTGCTGGTTCTGATAGAAATGTGTCAGAATACACAGTGTATCGCAGTTTGTTGCGACCAACATAATATTAGGTCATAATGTTATGCCTGATCGGTGTATGTTATGATGTGCGATTCACCTTGGAGAAAGAAATATTTTACCCAAGTAAAATGTTGTGAGCACTACTGAATTTAATGCGATGAGACCAAAAATATGTGAATTTGTCCAATTCATAAGCAGATGACTCATTTGAGCAATTCTTTTAATGAATCATTCTAAAAGACTCATTAATTACCAGCTTGAATCAGTGATTCATTCATTCAATAATGAATCCGTCAGTAAATGAACAGATCACTGAAATATCTGACTCACTCACTAAACTTTTATTTATAGTGGTGTCTGTCTGAAAATGTACACAAACTGGGTGTATTTAAGATTTGTGGAACATAAATCTGGATTATTACTGACGGTTCATATGACAACATAGTAAAATAGATATTCACCTGTGTAGGAGAATCAACATGTGTCTTTGCATTTAAAGGAGGCTATAGACTTAAATATATGAAAGAAATTCAGCATGCAAATGTGATGACATCACTGTGGCAAGATTTTGAATGTAAAATATTCTAATATTGTCAAAGAGTGATTTTTACACAGAAATTTCATACATTTTCAAATTATCCACTTGTTAGTCACAAATTCTTGTTGTGATATGCACGGTCATTAAAATGTTTTTTTGTAAGGAAATTAATACTTTTATTCAGCAAAGACGCATTAAACTGATCAAAGGTGACAGTTAAAACATTTATAATGTTACAAAAGATTTCCGTTTCAAATAAATGCAGAACAACTGTTTTTTGATAATAATAAAACAGATTATTGTGCCACTGAAGTAATAATGACTGCTGAAAATTCAGCTTTGCCAACGGAATCAATTACATTTTAACATATATAATTATTTAACATAAAACAGTTACTTTAAATTGTAATACAATTTCGCAATATTAATGTTTTACTGTATTTTTAATCAAATAAATGCTGCTTTGATGAGCATAAGATATTTCTTTCGAAAAAACATTTTTAAAAATTGTACCAACCCCAAGCTTTTGAATGGTAGTGTAGTTAATAAGCATTTCTCACAGGAAAAAATGAATGGTTTGAGACTGTTATGACTTGGAGTGGGGAAGATGAGAGAGGCATGCTTACATACTTAACTAATGACAGAACTGTATGCTAATCCCATCTGACACTCCCTGAATCAGAGGAGGAGCCGAGGACCAATCAAGTGAGAGAACATGGTTCCATGTGTGACAACAAAGACCTCATGGATGAGTCACATGATATTCAATGACAAATAGCACAGCAAAGCCCTCACAAAGACAAGCAGTGGGGACTGACCTACATTCAGTGGTGAAAAGTGGGCTGGAGCCCAAAAAGAGGCCAGCACTGTGATACGAAACTCAAAAAATTGCCACAAGTCACTCTGCACATGAACATTTTTAGCCGAGAGAGGCCTGTATTGTAATGTTTGAAAAATGAGATCCAAGTTAATGTATTAAGTCTTGCCTGCTCTTAAGGTTACTGGGAAACTTTTCGGATTGCTTTGAGGATAATCGTTAAACTATGTTCACCTAATAATAATAATAATAATAAAGAAAAATTTAACTAATTGTTTAAAGGGGTCATGACATGAGGAATCAAATTTGCAGGTTGAAAATAATAGGTTTTTCCGCACATATATTTTTGTTTTGTTTTTTGTGCAAAAGACTTTATTAACATTATAAGTGAACCTCAAGGAACATTAAAATAATAATGTCATGAACCCTAAATATTACTGGAATTTTAAGAAATATTTCACAGAGGAAGCCATATCTTTAACCAAAAACCAAAATAATATGAACCCAACATAAACCTGCAACAGAATAGAACAGAACACAGAGATCTTGAGACAAAACTTTGTAAAAAAAAAAAAAAATGGATTATTAAAACATGCTGTCTTAGAACGCAACACTTATATACAACACTTCATTCTCAGAAAAAAAGTGCAAGACGCAATGGTCAAAGATGTTGATCTAAATAAGCATGACTGTAGCAGAGGCGTTTTAAAAAAAGAGGAATTTAAAAAGGCAAAACTAAAGAATAGCACGCTTACAGCATTGAAGCAAAAATATAAAAACCTTATATAAAACACTATATACATATACCATTGCCTGAACATATAATAACTAATAATAATAATTAATAAACAAACAAACAAAGTATCGTTATTATTTTATAAAAGTCACTGTTTGGATTTAAATAGGCAACTTGGCCATGATGCGTCTTCCGACATGGATGTTTAAGAAATGAAAAGCTGCACACTCCATCAATTAGGGTTAGAAGAACTACTGCCAAACATATAACATGCTAGAAACATAATAATCACTGCAATAATGATCCAGTCATAGGGCCAGATTTACTAACCGCTTGTGTCAGTGCAAACCCTCTTTTGGCGTTAAAAAACTACTGTCAGGATTTACTAAAGACACGCAGTGAGAAATAAGCACTGAAAAGGTGAACGGGGTTATTTTTGCAGCTGATCTTATTGCATATGCATTTGTGGGAATTTCCCTTTCAGAGGCTAAATTTATGGGAGGAGAGTATTTAAATGAATCATGAAGGGTGATTTACTAAGGTTTGCGCTCGTCAATTTACTACCGTTTGCACCATTATTTATCTGCCAAAAAAACATGTCTTAAACTAGACGCTAACTGGTAGATTGCGTTGGTCATTATGGAAATGATCCAGATGTGTCTGTGTTCAATTTGCGCGTCGTCAGTATATCACGTGCAGAACTGTCCACTCCCATCTGTGCTATTTTGGAATTGCGCTCTAATTTGCCCTGTTTAGTAAATCTGGCCCATAGACTCTTCAGTATTTGCTTCTTTAAAGGTGCAGTGTGTAATATTTATGAGGATCTATTGACAGAAATGCCATATAATATACATAATTATGTTTTCAGTGGTGTATAAAGACCTTAGATAATGAACCGTTATGTTTTTATTACCTTAGAATGAGCCATTTCTATCTACATACACCGCGGGTCCCCTTACAGTGACGTCACCATTTTGCGCTGCCATGTTTCTACAGTAGCCCTAAACGGACAAACTTCTCTACAGAGTGCTAGCTACTCTCTGCTGTCTCAGACGACGACATCTTTGTCCTGTGTCGGCCACCGTAGCTTCTCTATGTGCTTCCAGAGGGAGGGGTGAGCGGTTGCAATTTGCAACCTCACCGCTAGATGCCGCAAAACTTTAAATCCAAACATTTACATTTAAATTTGATGTTGTATTTTATAAGTTGTTATGGTTTAAAAAAAGGTATTGACTTAATGAAATACAGCATTGTTTAGTTGGACTGGGACTCGACTCGGACCTTTTGGACTCGGACTTGATTGGTTAAAGACTTGTACTTGACTCGGACTTGAAGGTGGACTCGAACCCAACACTAAGGAGGAGCCTACAGAAGAACTTGAGCAACTTTTAATGTGTCTTTCTTCAGAGCTGGCCTTATTAGCATTTGTTGAAGTGAAGGCAAACTTTCTCTCTGGGTTCATTCAGGCTTAAGTGTTTGAAATGACAACGCAATAATCTAAATCAGCAGGATCAATTATTTACCACATCCTCACATTCAATGTCATAACGCAACTCCAAGAATAGATCTGCCAAGCAGTCTTTCCATGTTCTTGCAGACTGTCTGCGACGGCGCACTTAAACGAGGAAGTCTGGAGTGCCGTGACGAGCCCTGCGGTGAGCTGCCTCTCAGATTACACCAATCAGCAAATTCGTCCTGCTGCCGTGCACACGCAAAACATAGTCCACACACAGCAGAACAGGTCCCGTGTAGCCTAAGAGGGAGGGTGTGTGGGGTCAAACCACCTGAGAAGAAACAGGCCAACAACCTGCAGGGCCTGACTGTTCCCGTCACATCTGCTGATCTTCACTCGCCAGCACTGGACACCACAGCTATAGTAAAGCTAAAGCAAAACAAAATCCACTTGAAGGTCAATCAAAATCATTTAAAATCAAAAAAGGAGAAGGTTCTTAAAGTGTGCGCCTCTTGCGGCAACACGTAGGAGTTTAGGAACAGGTGACTGCAGAACCATCCAGCGCTGGTGAATTTGGCAAAACTTCCATCGTAATCATAAATTCATATATTCACAGCCCCAGTGGAACGGCTTCAGACTGTTCACAACTAACGAGACTCTTCAGCACGGCAAGGGGGGAAAAAAAGCACAGAGAGTTTCATGAAGTGAAAATCCATAACTTGCAGAACTGGAGGTCAATCTGAATTCAGTTCTAAGCAGGGGTGTGTGGGATAACTTATTCCATGGCTTCAAACTAAAGCTTTTTTCCATCATTAAGCTGTATTTTCGGGTGATGCTGGCAAAGGGGATCCGGGGAGACTTGATGAAGTTGCACAAGTATAATGAGGGCAGATCAAACCGAATTGAATCTGCATGACTATAAAGTAAAAGAAAATCATGCGCAAACTACCCCTGAAGCCGTTATGAGTAATGACCAATCAACACCATCTTAGGCACAGCGGCATTGTTAGTCTGACAACGGAGCCCCACCAAAGTGTTAGCTGGCGCTGAACCCTAGACACAGCTGAGCGCCAATCAGGTTATTTAACAAGGTGGAGGTCAAATGGCAAAAAAGAACCTTGGCTCACAGACCTGTCAAAAGCTGGTGTGTGAAATCTGAGGCAGGAAAATAAATGTGCTAGGACACATTTAAAAAGGTAATACAGCTACAGGTACATTTTAAAAATATTTAGTTAGATGACTCTTGAAACTTCACATGGCAAAGTCAAAATGGTTAATCTTGAAGCCTGCAAATGTAACTTGATCTCTAAAGGAAAGGTCAAAATTGGTGCAGTTTCTTTTTGGCACCTTATTTTTACCTTACAATTAGAGGTGTTTGCAATGGCAAGCATCATTATTACTATTGCTCATTATTTAAAACAAAAAAACGAAACGTGACAAATGATATCTCAAATTGTGAGGCTGGTTCAGTATAGTTGTGCTATTAAGGTGCAGTCACATTAATACAATTTTGGCAAATATTCCCAGGCAAATATAGCAAATTTTCGATAGTGTAGCTACAGCTCACACTAGTCTTGTCAAAAATATAAATATTTCTAAAATATCTGAAACAGTTCCAATACTCCTTTGCTGCAGTATTGATATACCGATACCAGCTGCGCATTCTTGCTCTCATCTCATTCACTCCGGTTAATTAGTGCTTGTATTTTGCATAATTTTACTCATTCCCGCAGGTTTTGCGCTCAAACCCCTGATCTATATAAGTGTCGCCCTCATAAAGCCGCCTCTCAAACAGCTTGTGAGTGCAAAATGTTCTTCTTTTTCGTTGCTTATTGCGTTTAAACTGTCAAATACATACACAAGTATGTCAAAATGCCCGTCTTTCAAATATTCAGGTAAATGCAATCAGTTTTGGACTGAAATAGTTGAAAGAAAACGCATGTTGTGTAAGTATATTGGATCCGTGCATAAACTCTTAAAGTGACAGCAGCCTAATAAACCTGCTACTGTCAGTCATGTTAAATCAAAGAACAAAAGACTGCTCTTGACTAAATCATTTCTGCAACTTTAATTGTAAGCATTGTTCTGCATTTCATTTTTAAATTGAAAACTATCCAGTGTTATTTTACATTTGATTACTGTAATTTCTGTAGTATTTCTTACCTGAATATAGATCAACCTGAAAAACACAGCCATGTTTATGTCATATCTCTCATTATTCTATTGTATTAATTTGTGTTGTTGTTTGCAGTTTGCTTATTTGTTCTTATTTTATTAGTTTACTTGTCTTTATTTGGTAAATGTAGTTCAACAATAAAGCCTCCATGTGTTGTGTGTAAGCTATTGCAACAAAATTACCCAAATAAAAAAAATGATGAGATAACAAATTCTGTATGGCAGTATATATGGCAGTTTATCAAAAATGGTATCGAATATTGATATTTTTCAAGGTATCGAAGTTGGAAATTCCAGTTTCGTGACAACACTAGCTTACACAGAACTCACTTTCAAACCAAGCAGCTTTCTGTTGGTCAACTTGTGAATTCTGTAGTGTTGGCCCGTGTGCAAAATTTGCACAATCACGTGTATTCCTATTAAAATGACTGGATTTCACCCACGAAAATTTGCTGAAAAATGGTAAATGTGACCGTATCTTAACTTGTTGTAAGTGATCTAACTTACATTTAAGAACCCCATATTTACAGACCAAAAAAAAATCTAAGAGACTAAGTTTTGGCACCATGACTACCACCTAGGCAAACTGGTCCTTAACACCACTGAAATACATGTGGCCTGTGCGAAAGAGAAATAAAGCTGTTGGTCGTCGCTGGAAAATCACTTTGCTAATTGCAGCACAAGTGCAGTTGTAAATTTCAGGTCTATTATTTTTTATTGCTTTATTATTGGGTGCAATCTGGAAGAAAAGAAGAGGCAAGACAGGTAGCATCTGTCTCCACCTACTGCCTTGGCACAGTCAGCATCATCTGCTGGCTTTGGCACAGGGCATGAAAAACATCAATGCGGCTCACTAGTGCCAAGCACAAGCATGGCAGTCATGCTTAATCCAATCTGGCAAAGTATTCATCTTCTAATGTTAGCTAAAATAAGTCACCTACTCCGCAGTCTCTGGGCCTGTCAACCCCAGACCCATGCTGGAGAAGAAAACAATGGCATTACCTTTATCTGAATGCATCCTATTTTATTTATATTAGAGACTAGCAAAGCTACATATTTTAAAATTTGACTTTGGTAAGTTGACTGATCTGTCTTAGGGGAAGCTCACACTACAAGACTGTAAGACTACCTGAATTGCTGTGGCGCTCACACTACACAACAAGGTTTCTTGTAGGAATGTACGATATATTGGCATCCATATCAGTATCGGCTGATACATGTTCATTTTTAATATTATCGTTATCGGCCGATATATTAAAGCAGACAAATTATTTCCTTCTGAGACATCACTGTTTACCATGATGGTTTTAAGCAGCACACATAATACACAATGCTAACGAGGTGCACAAACTACAGCGAAAAAACTTTCTCTCACATAAATTTATGCAAGAAATTCAGGTAAGTTATTACGAGATTTGGCCGCGATTCTGGGGATATGTCGCAGACCTTGGAAATCTGTCTGCGACAGCAAAATCCAGCCAAAAGTCATGTAGTGTGAGCTTGCCTTTGAGGAAGCTCTGTATAATTGGGCTGTTCTGAGTGTCTAATGCCGAGTTCAGAGTCAGACTACACAATATTTTTATCTGTTACGATAGTCACTGTGTCAGATTATGCGATTTTGACTCCTAAATTGACTCCTCATGCTGTGGACAAGAAACATGTCAGACTACACGCTGCTTCCAGACCAATCTTCACTTGCTGTCTTTAACAACAGGCTTGATTTCATCGAGAAGGCGGAACTAGTGACTGACTTCCAGGAACAAGAGTGCAAGCAAACAATAGCTACCGAAGCAACATGTTAGCTTAATGCTAATTCCTGTACTCACGAAGTTGCTGAAGCGCCTCTCGTCCGCCAGCATTTATCTTTTTTCACTCTATCGTGGTAGTCTCTCGAGAAAACCTCATAAAGGCTGTAGTATTATCGTCATAGCTCCACAGAACCTTTCCTCCATTGCATAATTTCATCTAACAGCACCAATAAAATCATCTCTCTTTCGTTTCGGCATGTTTGAAAGCTGTGTACAGAAGAGTTTCTGTGCTCCTGTTGTAAAGGAACGGAAAAAAAAATCGGAAACAAGCATCACTATGACACACTATACGAGATAAATTGATGATTCTTTGTCCTGACACCCATTGTCGTTTACGTATCACCACGACACCCTATGTCAAACAGATTGTGCCA
Organism: Rhinogobio ventralis; assembly: GCA_039654625.1. NCBI lineage: Eukaryota > Metazoa > Chordata > Actinopteri > Cypriniformes > Gobionidae > Rhinogobio > Rhinogobio ventralis. Next base: position 16,062,109 of record CM077217.1, on the reverse strand, counting down.
AAATCGGGCTGACATTGTGTAGTCTGAACCCGGCATTAGTGGTTTTTACATAAACTAGCTTTCAAAAGTTTGGGGGCAGTGAGATTAATTTCAAATAAATAAATACATTTATTCAACAAAGTAATAGTAAAAGATATTTATAATGCTATAAAAATATTTCTATTTTAAATAAATGCTGTTCTTGTAAACTATATTCATTAAAAATCCTGAAAAAAAAAAACATATCAATGGTTTCCACAAAAATATGAAATGTTTTCAACATTGATAATAGGAAATGTTTTTGGGCAGCAAATCAGAATGATTTCTGAAGGATCATGTGACACTGAAAACTGGAGTAATGATGCTGAAAATTCAACTTTGCATCAAAGGAATAAATGACATTTAAAATAATAAATATTAAATATTATATTAAATTTTAAATATTAAAACAGCTATTTTCAATTGTAATAATATTTCACAATATTACTGTTTTTACTGTATTTTAAATCAAATAATTGCAGCCGTGGTGAGCATTAGACACTTCTTTCAAAAACAAAAAAGTCTTTCCGTCCCCAAACTTTAAAAAAACACACACATTAAAAAAAACCTGTTCGACGATGTGCAAAAGACTGGAACATAATTAGAAAAAGTATTTAAACGTGACACACAATCTTCAGACACGGCGCTCGTGGTGGCATGCTTAAAAAAGATGCAATGCAGCGGTTCACTGTAATGTTGTAGTAGCGGTGCTTAAAAGGAAATTGAACTTTAAAAAGCAAAGGTTTCACTGTACAGACTAACAGTGTAATGCAAAACATTTTTTAAATCATATAGATGACTAATTATTTTCCAGCATTTGAAAAAGCTCCCCACAAACAGCAGCAGGATAATGTGACATGTTCTGAAACTAAGATGCATCACTACTAGAAAATGCACTCAAGAGTAAACTTGTGTGGACAAAGAGGGAAACGAAAGATGACACAAAAGCAAAGGGTGGTTTCCTCTAATCTGGTATCTAGTAATAAACTGACCAACACAAACAAAGATCGCACCAGTGGTTCCTGTAACTCAAAGTAAAACGAGATCACGTTGGATTCCCAAGAAATGCATGAACTTCTGAAATGAAATGTAACTCACATTGGATAAACACAAAATGTAATGCATTTTGACGGCACCCATTGACTTCTATAGTATTTTTATGGAAGTCAATGGGTGCCGTCAACTGTCTGTTCACCAACATTCTTTAAAATATCAGAAGAAAGAAACTCATACAGGTTTGGAACAACTCAGGGCTCGACAGTGCGACCATTTCACTCGCATTTGCGACTAAAAATAGATGTGTGTGAACTGTACAATGTATTTTGGAGCACGTGTGCGAATAAACAATCCCTGCGGATCAGTTTTCTTAAATGTAATAGTCTTCAATACCTTAAATGGTATAACAAGCGTCTTAATGATCATTTTAAGGCATCTTATATTTCGGGGATGGAAAACATAAATCGCGATACTGCCTAGTGTGATTATTAAAAAAGGCTATGATTTCATTAATTAAATATGAACGCTTCACATTTCAATGCCTGAACGTGGCGCTCGCAATCAGTGAATAGCGCACATTTATGCCAAGCAATTGCTTATGAACTAATGCTGATCAATTATGAGAATGGTTTACTTTACGGTGTTTATATTGTAATATGTTGTATACAGTTATATTTCATCTTCCTCATCTGAATTTAAAAGAACATCCTGCAATAATAAAGCATAGACATTTCAAAATAAGAGTCCCGATGTATTTCGGGCTTGTTAATTAAATAAAAGTCCACCCCGGTTATTATTTGGTTACACAAACTGTATGTAATTTAATTTAATTTCCATTTAATTTAAAGTAAACTATTGTAGCTTCTGTCTGGGATGCCCCGTCACAGGAAGAAAAGACTAGGAATATTATTTGACGCATATTAAATATATAGATTTTACAATTATCAGTGTTACTAGTTAACAAAAACTAAAACCATAAAAAATCTCTTCACTTTAAATAAATAAATGTTAACTGACATAAAATTAAATATAAAACACTTAAACTTTTCATATTTTTATTTAGTTGAAATTAACCTGATGTACCAAACTAAAAATAAATTAATAAAATAAATTAAAACCTATAGCCATTTTTTTTTTTTTTTTAAAAACACACAAAAAAAACAACAGAATTACTAAAACTTGTATCTAAAATTAAAATGAAAGCAGAATGAAACAATTCAAAAACTATATAGTAGCTCAGTAAATAACACTAGTATGGCAAAATCTGTTACAGTGTGTTTTATATATATAAATGCAGAAATAGTTAGTTGCGCCCCTAAAGTTTCTATATGCACTCCTACATTTTTTAACTTAGGAGCACAGGTGCTCCTTGGGGAAAAAAGTAAGCGTCAAGTCCTGCAACTTAATGCAATGGAAGTGAATGGTGAGCAAGTAATGACACTTCATTTTTGGGTGAACTATCCCTTTAAATGCAATGTACTTGTAGGTTCGCTTGATTTGTCTGACTTCATTTTTTTTTCTCAAGAGAAACTGAACTGTATTTGGGCTGATCAAATATCAAATTAGGCTAAATGACACATGAGGTGAGTAGAGAGGCAGAATGTCTGATGAGAATCCCTTTGAATGCCTCATATTACCACAAATGCTCTTGAATCACCCCATTTGGCAAAAGAAATATGTTTCAGGCGCTATCCCGCAGGCCCACCATGTCTGAACAGAACGAAAAGCATGAAACTCAAGTACTGGGCAGAGAGCAGTCAATCACATGCTTCAACTGGAAATGGGAAAAGATTAGTTATTTTGTAAACCACAACATTTAATTTGCGAGAAGATATTGTATGCGGCTAATGGCGTGTGTATGTTATCTCAGGCTGGAATGGTTTCCTGTCCTTGATGAACTTCTGTTTGGCCTTAAAGCCTCTTAGAATGAAGCTGCGATTCTGAGAGTCAGGGTCAGGAAATGAGACGAACGCCGACATATGATGATGAGGGAAGTGGGTTATAGCTTTCAACTTTCACATCAGCGACTGGACCGGGAATATTTTCCTTTTTCGGTCAGAGCAACAGCTGCCTCTGTTAACCACCTGCTCCTCACCCCTTCAATGTCAAGCAAAAAGAGTAATGATAGTTTCAGGATAGGAACAAAAATCAGTATGCTGAGCATATAACAAGCCATTTTTCATATCCGTTTACCTCACATTGAGTCAAAACATGGGAATGTTTCTTTCTGTTGCTAAAAAGGTCTCACTTCACGGCACAGCACAGCAGCCGTTACCCGGTCCGTTAAAGATGCGTGGTTTCTATTCAACCTTGCAGAGCTCAAAGCATACTACATTCACAAACCAAGATCGATATCGCAGCACATTAACCTAATTCTTACACCAAAATGCATCTGCAGGTTTTTCTGAACAGCTCAGAGCAAATGCAAAACAAGCGAGTGCTAATCTAAAATAGATACGCACACATGCCAGCCCATCAGAAGTGAATCTGACCACCCTGCGCATCTACAGCAATAACTTTCTTCCCGTGAATCCCCCAAGACACAAAACACATCATTTAGTCATACATTTCAATCATGGAAAACGGCTAAGCACATCAGCTAAATCAAGTCACACTTTTAAAGCTGTCAGTCACAATAAAGGTTTTTAGATGGTACAAGATATTTATCATGACTGATGATCAGCTTAGTAAGACTTTGGTTAAATTTGGATATTAGCCATTTTTTGTTCAATTTTGTTAAATTTTTGTTCAGAAAATGAAGTAAAACAGCTGGTTTAACTTCATAAATTTTTTGTATCAGGGTGCATTTACACAATAACGATGTACTAAAAACTGAAAAGTTTTTCCTTCGCGTTTTTCGCGTATAGACGTCAATGTTGTCAAAACGATCACCGTTCACAAGGATCCACAAAAACGATTAAAAACACTGTATTATTCATGCCAAGCCAGTAGTTGGCAAAGTCACTTAGTAAAAAACACTACACACCTATAGGGCCCTATTTTAACGATCTGAACCGCATGGCGCAGGTGCACTTAGGGCGTGCCCGAATCCAGTTGTAATAGTTTAACGACGGAACAAACAGTCGGCGCACCAGACGCATGGTCCAAAAGTGTTTTACCTAGTCTCTTAATGAGTAATGGGTGTGTTTTGGGCATAACGTGCAATAAACCAATCAGAGTCTCATCTCCCATTCCCTTTAAAAGCCAGTTGCGCTTGCACTATTGCACTAAATTGTCTTCGCTATTTACATGGCGGGATTTGCGAGCAGAAAGACTGAACGCTTCTCCAGAGAGGAATCCTTTCATTTTTAATATATAAAAATGTTTGTGTGCTGCTGCACGTCCCTGTGTGTGTAATAAGCAGAGTGTACATGCGTGGTGCACATTACTAATGCACCCTTTAAATAACACAAAAAATACTGCACTATTGACTTTAGACCAGGTTTTGTTGGTCAATGGCGCAGTCATTTTCAGTTGCCTCAAAATAACAACGCACCTGAACACATTCTTTTTTAGACCAGCACACCCAATGGCCAACAGATGCGCGCAAGTGCATTTGCTATTTAAGCAACGTGGCACTGGACGTGAAAATGCGTCAGGCTGAAACTAGCAAAAAACACTTGTGTCGCGCCTGATGTCACATTGCGCCGGGTGTATGATAGGGCCCATAGACTGAACATGCGCATGACATCACCGTTTTCACAAATTCGCGTTTTTTTGTAGTCTGCACGGAGACGATAACGGCATCGTTTCAAAACCTCGCATTTGAATCACAATTTCACTTTCAGGCCCCCAAAAAGCTGTTGTTGTGTAAAAGAACAATTAAATGGCTCCTCAGTTGCCACATTTAGGTGACGCATATGCCCATAATATCATACATCATTCACCCTGAACTCTATATGCCATCACTGATACAAAAAATAAAAGACAAAACTATAAACAAACTTCATTTGGAAAAACTATCATGCACTTTTGTGCAATACAAACGCCACACATTATCACTTAAAAGCCATGAAATATGAGCAGTGTTACATAAGCCTGAGTAAACATGGATTCCTTTCATGCCATTTCAAAGTATATGACAGCAAGCAAATAGTGATTTAAAATAGAGGATCAACAAAGTCTTTCTAATGTGTTTTGGAGACAAAAAAGGCTCTTTAAACAAATACTTGCATATGCAAAAAAATAACAAAATTTATAAATGAAGGCTCACCTTCATTTTCAGACGATGGACATGCAACCTGAAGGGCCAAATCAAATGTTCTCACAGGATTCTCGCTGAAAAGAGGAAAAACAAGCCCAATTCACTAACTTAACAACTCTTTGAGAGTGTTAAAGGAACAGTTCACTTATAAACAAACATTGTATCATTATTTAACTCTTTCCAAAACAATGCAACTCTCATTCTTCTGTTGAAAACACAAAACAAGACGTTGGTCAAAATGACAGTCTCAGTTCCCATTCACTATTATTGCATATCTTTCCATATAATATCCTAACGTCTGCTTGTGTTCCAAAGAAGAAAAAGTTATACATGCTTTAATGTTCATTTTTCATCAACTATGCATTTAAACGCATTAGAGACTAAAGTATGTAGTCAGTTCTGTAGTCAGAATTCACAATATAATCATAATATATTACAGTGCAAATTCATAGATGTTAATAGCACAAGATGTTAACGGCGTCTAATTCCAGCAAAATGAAATATGTGCAGCTGTCAAGTTTAAATGGCTGTAGAGGAATGCGGCTAGGCTAGTTAGCATGTCTGAGGTAAACAGCTAACCGGTCAGCTGGACCTGTCATCTCCTCTCATTAGCCAAATAAGCAAACTAACGGACTTACAATAGCCGATATCTTCATTTCAACCATATGAGAGACTTTTATTTACCGAGACTGATAACGCGTACCGCGACAAACCAGATAAATGTGTATGGTAAACAAGTGTGGACTTACTTTATCCTGCTGTCCATGGCTAAAGCATCGCGTCAGCAGAAGCTCGAGCCGACGGCGGGAAAATAAAACACCGTCGCGCACTCCGAGCCACGCGCTGCCTGCGAACCTTCTAGTTTCGCGGCCACCTGACAGACGGTCGCGGAAACTGCTGCATTCCTCTATATACCGGCGCGCGTGCTCTTCAGTGACGGCGCTGCTGACCGTTTCGGTTCCCCTGGCTGTGATCCTGCACTGAAGCACCAGGAAGCACCTGGGTCACGCGAGTTTGCGCGAGTGCGCGCGCGCGTGTGCGTGTGTACCTATTTCAGTGGGATTGTGATTCCAAAAATGAACAATTGGTCATTATTTACTCGTCCTCATGTTTCAAACCTGTATGACAGCGGAATGACAGCCCCAGTCTCCATTAACTTTCAAAGGAAAAAATATGCAATGGAAGTGAATGGTGACTGAGCCTGTCAGTCCTTTAATATTGTAGTTGCCTTACTTATTATACTTTTTCTGTTTTTGTGTTTCACAGAAAAAAGAAAGTCATTAAGGTTTGGAACAAAATGAGGATGAGTAAATGTCAGTTTTTTTTTTTTTTTTTTTTTTTTTTTTTGTGAACTGTCCCTTTAATTGCATCCTTCAAAGCATTTTTTTCTTTATCATGCATGCATGCATAGGCATGCCTATTTTATTGATGCTATCTTGCATACTTTGCATGTGTTTATGGTTTGTAAAATACCTTCTTTATATTATTATGTCCTTAAATAATTCAGACGAGGAATATGACCACATATAAGATGATTAAAAATAGGCCTGTAAAAAAACAGGACCTGTTTATAAGATAAACGCTAGTGGTAAAGCAAAGGAAGTATAAATTCACACCACCCACTTGTTCAAAAAATAGCTTTTGTTTCTTATGGGTCAACGCCTAGTCATTGAAACCTCTTGCAATACAAGGACATACATTTGTATTTGTCTATTTCCTGCGAAAAAATACTACAAGGTTTGTGTGAATGTGGTTAATGAAGAGAACTCTTGCTACATTACATGTCACTGGCTTGTCATTTCAAAGTGAAATAAACTGTTGTTATCTCTGCTGATGTTTGTAGTTGTAGTTACTCCTTTTTTACTCCTTTTGTCCTCTGCCCCAGTAATTTGAATAAGCGCACTTTACTATATTCTAAGGAATTGAATATGCAAGCCTGTAATAGTAGGTTCAAATGCACATTTAAACAGGCAAGAGTCAACTATATAATGATGGCAGATGAACTATAAATTCTTTAGAACAAGGAAGTCAGTCTAAATTATCACATTTTTATGTGTTTTAAATGTCACATTATAAATATATATATATATATATATATATTAGTGCTGTCAAATCGATTAATTATGATTAATTATGATTTAAAGTTTGTGTTTACATAATATGTGTGTGTACTGTGTATAATTATTATGTATATTGGCATGTATATACTGTATATAATTTATATTATATATAAATATTCATATATTTCATTGTAATATTTAAAATGTATTGTATTTATAAAATTGCTAATTACAACATTTGTTGGCCAAAACAACGGTATGTTTTTTGTAGGCTGTTACCTTTTACATTTGCTTTTTCAAGTATTGTTTTGTATTTCATCATTGTTTAAACTAATCAACGTTGAATTTAGTTGAAAAACCTATAATAGGCAGATTTCATTGAGACAACTTACACCATAAGGGGGCATGTTGTCATGCGTTGTGAACTGTATTTTTTCACCTCATTAAAGCCACAATATGTAATTTTTTGCCGCTAGAGGTCGCTTATTCAAAACAAAGGTGTAGCTTGATGACGGCTTGATTTTGCGGAGATTTTATTATGCCGCAAACGACCGCTTTCACTTTTTACGGTCATGTGTATGTGGGCTAACCATAGACTGTAGAACTGTGACGTCACCCGTAGGTTTCTGAAAAGCATTTTTGAAGCCTTAAGTCGGCTGTTGCCATCTTGGCAGCACGTCACCACACATCACTCTCGCATAACTGAAAATGGGCAAAGAGGCAGGACGCGGATGGAGCTGAGGTGCCTGGTTGCTGAAACCACGGCTGACTATAGCTCAACCATAGTGGCAATCCACCTGTCACTCAAGTGGCCACGCCCCTAATTATGCAGAACTTTAAGGCTTAATATAATTTAAACGGATGAGTTATAAAAAAAATTCACCCCCTCACAGTTGTCATGAAGGGTAAAATTAGCTATATAGACCAAAACTACTTTTTGTACCAGGCTGTAAACATATTTTTTTCTACTGTAAAGTTGGGCATTTTAACATGGGGGAGATGAACGAATGACTCGAACCCGAAGACTCGACAGATGAACTAATGTTTTCTGTTTCCGGTGACTGCATAGCCTTGCCTATGGGGCTGGGACTTGATGAACGAATGACTCAAACCCGAAGATTCGAGAGGTAAACTAATCAGTTCTGTTTCCGGACTGCATGCCTTGCATATGAGGCTGTCACAGCTCAGATCAGACATGATGACGGAACTAACGGGTCGAACCCGAAGACACAAGAGGTGAACTAATCTTTCCAGGGAACAGACGTGATTAAATGTTCAGTGACAAAAGAAAGAACGATTTGGATCGGGAGGTGAGGTGAACTAACAGAATGCATAGAAGAATGCTTAGAAGACCCAGCTAAGCAATTAATTAATCATTTCTTTCTCAAAGTTTGGCCATGGCTGCATTTACTTATGGTTAATTTTTTATTACAAAAGTAATAAATGTGTTGGAAATTTTAATTATATTCTGCTGAAAGGAACGAAATGAACGAAATGACTTGAAAAAAGATTAGTTTATTTTGCTGAACGAGATTCAAAGATCCGAGTCAGTAAAATGATCCGAACTTCCCACTACTAAAGTACACAAGTCAACAAAATATATAACATTGTTCTAGTGGTTTTTGGATATTTTAATCCAAAATATTACATATTGTGCCTTTAAAAGAATGACAACACACAATTTCCCCTGCTGCAATTCTACAGTCCAACAGACGGGGCGCTTAAATGCATCTTGTGTACGCCACTGTCAGAACATGAAAAGCACAATGAGGAAGAACACAGCGGTTATTTTTAACATTTATTGGCAGCAAAGCAGAGTGTGAACAGTTCTTTAAACAACTACAACAACATTTTGTCCTGTAGGCAGTGGTTGTGAGAACTGTCTCCACACGTCTAGGTACTGTCACAAGTTTGCATTTGTCTGCAAGCAACGTCGTGACGTGACAGGACTTTTTAGTTTCCCTTTTTAGCATTAGTTATGCTGCTCCTCGGTTCAGGTAGATTTTTAAGATTAACAAGTTTTAAACGCAGTCGAACTAATATAATAATGTCAAATGAGGTGCACAATAAGAGAACGCCTCGTTTATATTGCAGTGCACGCGAGAGCGAATCAAATTCGAATTCTCACGGTAAAAACACAACTGCGTCACGTGAATCCAGCACGCTTTCAGATGACGACAGATTAATTTATAAACTCCATATGGACGCATGCGAGGTAAGAGCAAAATCAAACGCTTATAAACTGCATGTATAGTAGCTGGTGTCACATTTATAGAGACTCGTGTAGATACACGAGCCTGAGTCAGTGACCTATGTGAGGGAACCTAACCAACACAGATGGTTTAATATTAGCAACTAAGCAGTCCTACATTTTGCAACTCTTAAGGTTATTTTCACATTCTTAGGTAACTAAAAAGAACATACTAGACCTCTAACTTGCAGAATAGGCTACTTAAGTGTGTGGAAGACAAGGTCATTTTTGAAAGTTCCTTTTGGCTGTCAGAAACTATGTAGTTTGATGGCCGAGAGAAAGTTATGGAAGAGTTGGAGGATGCACAGACAGTGTCAGCTTCACTATGGAGCTAAAGGATGGCATCTGAAATGGCATGCCACAAAAAGTGCCTCGGGCCCTTTTGGCGTCGAAGGCTGTCATAGATGAAGCCAACGCTCTCTGAGGAAGAATCAGAAATGATGCTTAAGAAACATGATTGTATTGTTTTTCCGCTGTATTTTCATTAATGACTTGTTAAATTTCCAGGGATGTTTTCCAGTAGATGTAAACTTTATTATTATAATTATTTAGAAGTTTAATATTTTACCCTGAAATATGTTTTTTATGGAACACGGATCCTTATAAACAGTCTTATCAAATTTGAGCATTAACAAACAGATGATCAACTGCAAATTGCATCTGTTCACAGAATCAGAAAAGAACATACATTGACCCTATAACCGGCTACAATGTGTTCACTGAGTTTGCCCATAGGAAAAGAGGAAGATGCTGTGGGAGTGCCTGCAGACATGTAAGCTTCATATTTTTCTCATGTATCTTTACAAGAAGACTGAAAGAAAATGTCAGTCAGTATTGTATTAATTTTACAGTAAGTATTTTTTTATTTATAGTGAAATTTAGTTTTTTATGGATTACATGATGCTCAGACAGGAGAAATCCATTCTGTCAAGAACCCACAATACATAATAAAAAGCAAACTGTCCACATGATATTAATTATTTTTTAACTTTACAGTGCCCATATGTTAACTCTAAACTTCTTGTTTTTTTCACGACAGTGTCCATACGGGCAAATTAACGTGGAGGATCCTGCTAAGAAGAAAACCTTCAACTCTTTGTTTTATGTATAGCAGTAAATGTTAAGATGGGCTGAACAACTCATTTAGTGTGCTCCTGTATTGAATTTGGACTTCTTTTAATGCGCATTTGTCTTACACTCTGTTTAAAATGATGAAATACGCTACACCAGATGTGCAACCCACACTCCAGGAAATGGTTTGAATCACATCTATCCACTGTGATTTGACTTACAGGAGTTGGTGTGCTCCTCTGTCAGATGAATTCCACAAGCGGGAATTTTTGCGGCGATGAATATTCATATGGTTACAGGCGATCATAATTTTGACAGCTGTCAATTCTGACTACGTACTTCCTTCCTGGTAAATGTTCGACCAAAAAAACACAATGGAGAATAAAGTCCTCTCATAAATGTGTGTTGACGTTAGATACAATCAAAGGCTTAATTTCTCATAAAAAAAGTTAACAGACATTTAATATTAGTCATCATATGTAATTTAAACTAATTAAAGTTACTTTTTGAAAATTGTTTCCTTGAATTGTTTTATGCAAAAAATAATTTGGGCTTTTTTTATGTTGCTTCAACAGATCTTTTTTGGTAGCATGTACAATTTACATACACTATATACACAGGGTTGCTGTCAAGGCCCCGTGGGTGCCCACTATGCCACTTCATGACATAGCTTACATGTTGAGCCTGAGGGAGTATGGGATTATTAACCATAAAAAATAAAATGAACAGGCCTTTTTCATTTCATCAATGGTCTTTGTGTGTGTATTTCATCATCAAGAATTGTTTAATAAGATATAATAATTAAGTTAGATATAAAAGTGTGGTACCACCTGGTCATTTTATGCATCTTCATATTTCTGATTCATATCTCCCTGTGGCTAACGGAGATTGATACTCTGGTCCTTTTCATCCACTAAAACTGTGATTTCAGCATAAATACTGCAAGTACACAGATCACACAATGATTAGTAGAAATCTCTTCATTTATAATCATGTGCAGTCATTGTTTTTACTTGATGCTTTGTCTGTAGATATGCAAAGCCGAGTAGGATTTTGCCCCAGGCACTGGCCATCCAACCTGTCACACAGCATCGCAGGGCAGGAACAAGGAAACGGTCTCTAAATGCGGGAATGTGTATGTGGCAGAGCTCTGTCCCAGCTTTTGCCGACTGGCGCCGAGCACGATAGGCGGCGGGAGGGTCCCAAGGCGGGTGCACATTTATCAGGAGCAAGGCCCTGTGAACGTCGACAAGGAGATTCATGATCTCAACAGTTCCAGGGAGGACAGGCAGGCGAGGGGCTTGTGGCATCGTCAGTCCGGATGAGAGGCAAATTTATTTGGGTAAAATCTAAGATGAGGCAGCGGAGCGTACGGCAACAACATTTCCAGTGGAATGGCAAAGGTGTCACACTCATCAAGTACCTGGGCCTGCCTGCCACGGGTCTGCTTGTTTTGCCTAGGGACTTGTCTGTCACATTAAAGTAGATGCATTGCCATTCAAGACCCTTCCCAGTCCTAGTGCCTGACCATGAAATAGGCCAACTTTCAAGTCTGCCTTATTCTTCTGCATCATATGACTTCAGAGATTGCATAGTGTTGTCGTTCTCTTTTTCCCTTTCTGTCCCTCCTTTCTCTGTTTCTCAGTATTTGGTGACTGAGACGCAAACGCTACACAATGCTCAGTCCCTCAGAGCACAGACAGATTTCAAGAAAACTTGCTTTAGCAAACAACTCACAAGCCATGAGCTCACTAGTCTTGTCATGCGCTGGGATCAGGTGTGGGAATCATAACAACTGAACAAGAAAACATGAGAGTGAGGAAAGGGAAAATGAGTCTAAAACCTCGAGGGACTTCCTTGGAAATAGAGGAAACTGGTTATGCTTGAGTAGCATCTCCATCCAGGAGATTCCTTTGGTATCGAAACTGAGCATCTGGTGAGATCTGTTTATTTCCTCTGTCAGTTAATTGTGCGTACAAGTCGGCCGAAGGTTAGAGACTTTACGTAAAATCAGTGGTGTATTGCATGAATCTTTCAGCCTTTTTTAGCTATTCTATTTTTCATATTGTCGTTCTCCGCTGATCAAATTTACCTTTGTTTCATCTGCAGGTCGTTAAGGTCAGACATACCTGGGTTCTGGCTTCAATCACACTAAGCTCTCTCACCGATAATTCCCTCTGAATTGAAACCCACCCAAGCTGCCGTGGGGGCTACAGTTCCTGCATCTGCAGAGCTTTGGAGTCCGTCACCTGACCTTCAGCCACAGCATATGCTACAGCAGAGTCCATGCACTGCCTATTTTCTAGAGGCAAAGGGACAGTCTGCCTGGTCCAACATCCAAATGTATTACTGGTCCAGGTCCATCCTTTCCAGCTCATGGGGACTGGGGGCAAACCCTTGCACCCTCAGCCACACCACGGACCACTGCCACTCCCCGCCATTCAAGCGCCCAGGCCAGGCAGAGGATGACACACGTTGGCTGAGAGGAACGGATGTCAACCGAGTGATGGCTGGAAAATCAGTTTCAGCATCTGGGCTGTCCCTCTCAGTGCGTGTGGGTGTGTGGTCCATAGCACAGTTGTTGGCAGTGTTTGTGTGTGTGTTGAATCAAGCTGTAGCCGAGCAGCCCGTCTGGTCATGCAACAGAGACAATGTCATTCAGCCTTGGGGCTGAAGCCTTACCAAAGTGGTCAGATGGACAACCGGCTTCCCTGTGGTTGCACCAGTGCTCCTGAAAAAGCTCACCACATCTGACTGACAGTCACAGGGCCAGATTCCTTTGGACAGGGCTGTAAATAGCTGCACAAAACAGTAGGGCATCTCCCCAAGACCTCTCCCAGTGTTCCAGCCAGACCGTCTGGCCATATCATGCCATATGTGGCACTGTTCAGGCAGGATCAGGTGGTCAACTCATTCAGTGAGAAACCTTACCTTTGCCTAGTGTGAAAGGGTAAGGAATGATCTCTAGATCGGCCAGCTTGATCTTTGCAATGTGGTGTAGACACCCTCCATTCCCACCATAGCTTGCAAATCCAGTTGTCCTGATTGCCAGATGCAATTAAAACCACAAAAAAATACCAACAGCAAAGCGTGATGGTGCTAAATGATTTGTGCCAGTGGGTAAGGACAACTCTTTGAGGAACTCCTCTTTGCCAATAAAACAGGTAGCAGAAGTTTACTCCACAACAAAGTCAAATGTGGTTGATATGAGTATTATAACATCTCTTGCTACAACTTAATGGCATTTGTTGTTGTAGCAGTGGCTTTGTCTTACACACCCATTTCAGAGCTAGGAGTCTCTTCTAATGAGCTGATGACCTGAATCAGGTGTTTGATTAGAGTTACATTCAAAATGTGCAGGTGTTGGCAGGGCTCTAGGAACAGGGTTGAGAACCACTTTTATAGACTGATTTAAATCAGCGTTTCTCAATTCCTGTCCTGGGGACCCACCTACCAGAGTATTTTAGATGTCTCCCTATTTAAAACACCTGATTCAACTACAGATTCTTAAGGCCAGATTTATTAACAGCTTGCGCCAATGCAAACCCTCTTTTGGCATTAAAAAATTACTGTCAGGATTTACTAAAGACACGCAGTGAAAAATTAGCGTTGAAAAGGCGTGAACAGGGTTAATTTTGCGGCTGATCTTATTGCATATGCATTTGTGGGAGTTTCCCTTTCAGACGCAGAAATTATGGGAGGTGAGTATTTAAATGAATCATGCAAGGTGATTTACTAAGGTTTGCGCATGTCAATTTACTGGTGTTTGCGCCATTATTTATTGGCCAAAAAAAGCGTGTCTTAAACCAGATGCTAACTGTTAGATTGCGTTGGTCATGATGGAAATTATCCAGATGTGTCTGTGTTCTTTAATTTGCGTGTTGTCAGTATATCACGTGCAGAACTGCCCACTCCCATCAGTGCTCTTACGCTAATTTGCCCTGTTTAGTAAATCTGGCCCTTAATGTGTTGAATATGGAGACATCTAAAACGTCCTGGGAGATGGGTACCAAGGATTTAGATCATTGTTTCCCAGACTTGTTCTTGGTACCCCAACTGTACACATTTTGGATGTCTCCCACATTTCAGGTCATGGTGCCTTTACTAATGAGCTGGTGAGTTGTTAGATTAGGGAGACATCCAAAATATTCAGCACTGGGAACCAGAATTCCTTGTCATGAATCAATATATTGTTAAAATGAATTTTTGCAATAGCTCTAAACATTGGGACACTGATGAATCAATTGCCTTCAAACAATTCTATGGGCATGCTTTAAAATGAGTTTATTTATTAACAACATCGCTGTATATCCTTCTGACATTATTTGTTTAGTTTATTGTACATCTACAGTAACATAAAATATGAGCTCGCCCTCCATTTTTGTCTGATTGAGAGACATTACTGGTAAGTGAACATAATGAGCACCCATTGTGCACATGTTTTTTTTTGTTTTTTTATACAGTGCTTTGTGGGGTTTTCTAGGGAGCAACCATTTCAGTACATTGGGGAGGTTTTTACAATGGGACATGTCTAGAAATGCCTGACTCCCTGGCCAGTGCAGTGACTATTGAACTAGGTAGCTAATTGAAACGCACCCTTAGATGGTGATGCGATATAATAATAGATAAATCCTGAAGCAAGTGCTTGCAAGACAGCAAAAGGATAGTCTTTGGAGTATAAAGGGGTTGGTTTAATACTTAGGGTTTGGGATTTAGAACAAACCCTAACCAGAATGTTTGATGGATATCATTATAGTACTTCCTGCAAGCACTGTAATGGAGGAAAACTTCATTGGGTTAAGTCAATTCAGGATAATGGTGCTGGAAGAATACAGCTTTAAAAACAAGAAAAAGAAAAAAGGTGGAGAAGTGAAAAAACTGTTGGTTAGGCAGCAGTTGGACTGTTGGGACGGGCTATGTGCTATGGAGCCATCCTCCATCTGTCAACACGGGGAGTTGTGATTCTTGCATCAGCAGAGCAGGGCTCAGCATCAAGAGAAATGGGGTGAGGAGGGAGGGAAAGTGAGAGAGAGCGAGATAGATTTTAACAGCAGCTAAATTCTCATCAGGCACGCTAGACTGAACGTCCCCTCTTCGTAGCAAAGCACGAAACACCGGTGAGGAGCATCTGCTCTGTGGCTTTGTTACTTCTTAAAAAAGTGCAATGCAGCGACTCTGGAGAAATCGTTGTCCATCTTCAATGTGTAAATATTTGTTTTGTGGTTCAGCCGTCGCATATGGTTTATAAATGGACATCTCACCATAGTTCTTTATAGACATTATCAATGAGACATAGCATTATGATTATTCAAGATGATAATGGCTAGGATATTTTTTACATTTCATTGATGTTGTAACTTAATGCATTTGTATGACTTGGGAACGGCCTGAGAAATTGGTAATGTTACAGCAGTTTTTCATTTTAAGTCTGTGTACTGATGCCTAAGTCTCCTCCCCTTTGACTTGCATGGCATGAAAGGTTGCCTGCAAGCCAGACTCTCAAGATAAGATGGCTTTCTCCTTACTCCAACAGCTTATTTAAAAGTATCAAAACACTTTCCATTCTTCAGTCAGCCATCAGTTGACTCAGACTTTCAGTATTTTGGATTGTATTCCATTTTGGATGTTTTTTGTCTTGGACAATTCACACTTTTTAAGTATGTTTCCCCAAAATAGAGCAAACAACTCCCTCTAAAAGCTTTAGTGTACTAACTTCACGAAATAAAGAACAAGCACAGAGGTTTAGGTGTATATACCTTAGGTGCTTTTGCCTTTTTTTAACAGCAGTTTCCCAGAGTCGACAGCCCAATGATTTTCTTAAGGTAAATCCATACTTTTTCAGCTATTAAATTAAATGAATCTGAACTGTTGTCACTAAGCTGTGCATTATATTACATTTGTTTTGTTGTCTTTTGTTGAACTAGGATTCCTTCCCATTTCTAAATTGTGCAGTTTAATTACAACTGAACCTTTTACAAATATATACGGTTGCATAGAAGAGGCTGGGAGTAACACATTTTGGTTCAGTGTCTGTAACTCTCTTTTAGTCTTATACTTAATAATACTGATATTATTCCTAAACTGTGTAAATTAATGTTAAGTACAAAAAAATGCTGCAGTTACAACCGACTCCAACACCAGATGGGTTGTAACACTAATTGAAAACATAGACATCAGTTTTGTGCATGAATTTATTGTGATAATCAAATTAGCTTGTTTAAAATAATGAAGCCACCCCTCAATTTAATGCTAAACATTTGAACTCAAAACAGCAAATAAATAAAAAAAAATGTTTAGAAGAAAAGCTTTCTTTGAACTTGCAGTAGTTGCTTATTAAACTAATCAAGAACCTGCTGATTCAGATGATATCAGCTCTGTCAAAACTGAAAATATAAAATAATTATGGGGGAAACAGTCTATATCTATATATCTGTCTGTCTAGTGAAGAATAGCCTCATCATGCATGATCTCAAGGTGACAACTGCTTAACGAAGTGCATTAAGAAAATACACAGAGAAAATGATATCTATCCTTTACCAACACATCCCGAAAGGGGCCTTGTGCGTAATACAATTGATGTACTCAGTGCTCGCGCAGGATTTGTCATAATTGACACTCACGCGAGAAACAAGGAACAGCCCCCATCTGCTGGTAGGATCGCTCGTGTCTCACCCTCATCCATCCCTCTCTCACCGCAGCACTGCTGGGGCTTCAGGACGGCGCTCAGCGGCTCACGGTAAAACCCCACTTTTGTATTGCTTAGATACGTGAATGTGCTGCTTATCATTGTAAAGGATAATTTACGTTGCTTTGCATATTTGCCACAATAATTCGAAAAGAGTATTTATACATAGTGGGCGAGGAGAGACTTTCAATTTGTACATCTAGGGCAGGTGAGACAGGTAAAAGTTAATGCAGGCGAAAATACGAAATCGAATGAAATATTACTGCATATTGAGCTTGATCCGGTATGAGCAATATTTAGATGTTTCGCTATTCGATTAAAATATTCACATCTCGACATCAGCTACAAATAAACCTAAATATAACAGTAATTCAACTGTGATTACATTTTTCGTTTGTAAGAGACAAATTTGATGGTCTTTGAGAAGAGAGCACAGATTAGGACACCTATTTTTTGATCAAATTGACTACAACTTGATTCATTTTTGCTTGTAATAAATTTGTCTCGCGTACAAGGACTTTAGATGGTTATTAGATGGTTAAAAATGTAACAACTGAAAAACAAGGTTTTTTTCGATAAATTAATTTCTGAAGCAAACATAAATGTTGTTTACAAAGCAATAGCAAACCAGTATACAACCTCAAGACTCACTGTAATCTGCCTCGTATTCCTGTATGCAAAAGTTGCTGCTATATGGCATTTAAAATCATCAGATTTTGACATGATTTCATTTGGACCAAATTAACTCGCATAAAGCTGATTTGGTCTCTGACAGACATATTATATACACGTGAGATAAATATTTTCCGTCGATGTTATGAAGTTGACGGGAAAATAACCGCACGATTGTAAGCTGTATTTGTGAGATGTAGCCTATACTCAAGATCAGGATCTTCTAATGGCTTAAATAATTTATGAATATTTTTTTGAGAGGAGTGCATGGAAAAGACTAGAAGAATATATTGCTAGGCTAATTAAAACAATAAACAAACTGGATTGAATAGAAAGATAAAATGGCACAAGGAAGCGGCTGTACTTAGACTTTAGAAAAAACAGATTGTAAATTAAAAAAAGATAATTACAATGCTCACACAAATCCTTATTTACATTTAAATCTAATAAATCGCGTGTGTAAATTTAAGAAGGCAATGCTCCTGCAATAATTCATAAAATAAAGTAGCGAAACGAGTGTTACAGTTTAAAAGCTACATGTACATTAGGAGATGCAAAATATCGCCTACATAATCCATGCTGCCTTTGATATCATTACTATCACGACTAATTGGATTTAGGCTGCTATCAAGGAAGCAATTGTTATCATTCTCAAATATAATTTTAGACCATTCCTAGTATGTATTCGTACAGAAAAGAATCTGTGGCAATGAGATTCATTTGACGTTTGACATCTGAAAATCAAAGAATGTAAACAACTGCTTATTCCTCCTCCCAACAGCATCGCTCCCCCTTCCCTCGCTCTCCTTTCTCTCCTTTCTCTCCTTTCTCTCTTTCACCCGCAAACAAGAAGAGAAAGAGACCATCACACACATACACACCTTGATAAAGCAGTTTGACAATTTTTTAAATTATGCCACCACTTTAGCCAACTTTCATTTGACAAATGTCACACACTGTGCTCAAACGGTTGTTTTACAAATCATTTTAAAGTGTGTGTGTGTGTGTATGTATATATATATATATATATATATATATATATATATATATATATATATATATATATATATATATATATAAAATATGTGCATTCAAATATATAAACAGAATATACAACTGTACTGTTTTAGGGATATAAATTTAATTATAAATGACACATAACAGGCTTCCAGTTGCATCATTTGCGATAATAAACTAAACAACCAACTCCATAATACAATTTCCCATTCTCCAAGTTCCTAAATTTCCCAAATTCCAAAAATTTCCAACAAGACACAAAACTAGAGAGGTCAGATGACTTACAGTGTGATTCAATACTTAATTCAGTTCCACTTTTGAACTATTCAGTTACGCGCATTAGAAGCATAAGCTAAAAACTACAAGGGAAGAAAAAAAAAAGAAAGCATCCCAAAAAAAGTGGCAAAGTGGCAAAACACCAGCTAAAAAAGAAGTAAAAGGTCTGTACCAAGTGCTTTCCAAGCTCGTGTTGCCCATCACCATCGGTTTGAAGAGAGAGTGACAGGTCTTTGTTGGTGAATAGAAATCAGTGGCATTGGAGAGAGGGAGGACTCCTCCTACCCAATTACCCGAGCTGGGCAGGCGTTTGCTCTCTTCACAAATAGGACACAGGATCTCTAACACACACAGTCCCAAACCTGACTTTCAAGCATTCGGATCCCCAGTAGGAGATTGGGACTATCTGAAAAACCAGGTTTAAAACATCCTTCATACTTCAGCTTTGCCTTATATCGTCCGGACTATACTTTTTTTGACACTGGAGAAGTGGACTTGTTCTCCTGACTGTTTCTGCGCCATCCATCAAATTCCAACCGGCTATATTTTTTTAAATATTGATTGCATTTGTGTGAATTTGTTGGTGTAGATCGACTCGGATGTTTTAAGGATCCGGAAAGCTGTATATGGA
The DNA here is from genome assembly GCA_039654625.1 of Rhinogobio ventralis. NCBI lineage: Eukaryota > Metazoa > Chordata > Actinopteri > Cypriniformes > Gobionidae > Rhinogobio > Rhinogobio ventralis. The sequence continues at coordinate 16,042,228 of CM077217.1, read as the reverse complement.
AGTTGTGGGGTGCAAGGCGAAAGAAAGCAGTTGCACATTGCGTCCAGCAGCCATGCTTTTCCACGGCATCTCTGGGGATCATATTCAAGGGATCATGGAAGAGATGGAGAGGAGATCCAAAACGGAGTCCCGTCTGGCTAAAACAGTCCAAATGAACGGGCGAGAAACGGTAAGATTTTGGCATTTTAGCGTGGGTTTTCCGTTTGAGCAAATCTCAGCATGCCTAAACTCTTCATCGTCGCACACAACACAGCGAAAATTAGTTTTATGTACAATGCAGTTTTGCAGGATTAGCAGGCCTCAAAAAACATACAGAAAAAGTCATATTATGGAAGATTTCAAAAGTACTTTATATGAAATTGTTTATCTGGCGAGGCTACAATTATAATTTGCAAGTAAAATATAAAAGGGGGAATAAATATAAAATAATAAATGTTTAACTATATTCTTACAAATATTAAATAGGCTTAATTTGAGCTGAATAACAGAATAACTTCTTATAAGACCACGCAATAAATAACTACGAAAAATAAGTATAGCTACTTTATATGCATATGCCAAAACATGCACAAAAAAATATTAATAATATTAATTGTAGTTATTAGTAGTATTATTATATATGCATACTTTAGAATAGGCTATACTGTTATACAACTTATATAACTGCATTATATGTCATTTTGGCTTAATAAATCGGTGTATTTACCTCGCACTCGCAACAATTATCTTAGGAATTTATATATAATCATAATATATATTTATATATCCAATGTTTATATATATATATATATATATATATATATATATATATATATATATATATCCACATAGGTTAGTTTGTTTGATTTTTAGTTTTAGTTCTAAATCTTCTGTGTCAAACTCAGTTACTGTGCTATATTTTGATGATCGCATACATTCACTCACTCACATCTCTTTATGTTTTATTTTTTAAAGACTATGCCCTCCATGAGCCCAGAGAAGCCCGCGCTGTGCGCCGGCTGCGGTGGGAAAATCTCCGACAGATACTACTTACTCGCCGTTGATAAACAGTGGCATTTAAGGTGTCTCAAGTGTTGTGAATGTAAACTGGCCCTTGAATCCGAGCTGACGTGTTTCGCGAAGGATGGCAGCATTTACTGCAAAGAGGATTACTACAGGTAAGTTTAACTTCGAGGCTTAAACCCTGCATTAGGCCTGTTTAGTAGGCCCTGGTTAGTAACTTTTTTTAAACATCACAGCCAGTGTAAGCCATTGACCCATAAATGATTTTCAGCGATTGACTGACACGCTTAAATTAATCTAATAAATCGAATTAATTCATGCTGAATGCACGGTGTTTTTTTTATTCGTTTAGGCTCATTCGTAAAACTTGTGATTGTTGAATTTAAAGGAAATCCAAAATGCGTTTTGTTCTTTAAATAGCATCACTTTTATTCAAATAATTCGAAACATTTCAAATAAAAAATCCCTATTTGCACGTGCACGCGATTTCGATCTGTTAAGCGTTGTGTGATGTTTGTTAATAACCTAATGAACGTTATCACCAATCTTAGTGATTATTTTGATTATGAATGGCGTGTGCTGTTCCAGAAGGTTCTCCGTGCAGAGATGTGCCCGCTGCCACCTCGGCATCTCCGCCTCGGAAATGGTGATGCGCGCCAGGGACTCCGTGTACCATCTGAGCTGCTTCACCTGCACCACATGCAACAAAACACTGACCACGGGTGACCATTTCGGCATGAAAGACAACTTGGTTTACTGCCGGGTTCACTTTGAGACCCTTATTCAGGGAGAGTATCACCCTCAATTAAACTACGCTGAATTAGCGGCCAAAGGCGGAGGGCTCGCGCTACCTTACTTCAATGGCACCGGCACGGTGCAGAAAGGAAGGCCGCGGAAGAGGAAGAGCCCGGCGATGGGGATAGACATCGGCTCTTACAACTCAGGTGAGATGTGCATTAAATGGACTTACTCAAAATGGACGGGTGCAATTTTTTCGGTTGCACTTTATATCCTTCGGTGTTCGTTTAATTAGCAACATAAGATGTGAATAATTGTGCCTTCGATAAACAATGATTTTATTTTCACTATATTAGAACTAGGAGGAAGCGGAGCAATGCATTTAATTCAGCTGTGTTTAAAAATAAGCAGACAATCAAATGCAAAAGTCTAATAATTATAAAGCTAAATGCATTTCTCATGATGTGTTAGGCTATCACAACTTTTTTTATTATTCGTCAAATCAATTTAGATAATTAATGTGGTTCAGATAACAGAATATTTTGAGTTTCTCCTTGTATTAACTCAATTTTTAAATTTCAATGAACTCAATTTTAAGGCAACCGGGTAACTTACTTTTTTAAGTTAAACCAACAAGATTTTTTTTTTTTTTACAGTGTAAATTATTTTAGTGATTTTATATATTGCACTACATGCAAAATTTCAGTACAGTATTTGAAGGCACATTTTTTTAAGGTGCACTACGTTAAAGTGGGACATGGTCTTTCAGGGAAAGTGGGATACTTTTAAAACTTGTTCTGCGGGATTATGATCATTAATCACCATACTGTTATGAGCGAACATGGCATAAACCATGTCATACAAGAAAAAGAGCCTGCATAAATACTGCATAGGCGTGAGATTATATATTAGCTGGTTGTGTGTTTAATGGTTTCATGCTGGTCACTTTTGGTCATTAGTTGGCCCAAGCTGGTCTAGATAATGGATCAGATGGATTATCAGGTGGTCAAGCTTGTAGATCACACGATGTTCCAATAATAACCATTTTGATACATAAAGATGTTTAGTTTTTAGTTTAATGCCTGCAAACAATAACTGTCCCACTTTAGGTTCAAGGTAAAATGGCTATTATTATTACATTGCATTACAAATAGTTTTAAATTTAGAATGCTTGTAGCATCACACAAAAATATCTGCGCTCTATCGCGAATTGACCTAAAATGTCTTGCAACTCTAGTTCACCCTCCATTGTAAACAGACATGGTCTTAACATTATTACAGTATTAATATAGCCTACTAAAATAATGGGATATGCATAACAAGGAGCCTGTATTGTTTTGTAGGCCTATTTTTATTTTTATTCAGATTGTATTTAAGCGACAACAGTCAAATGCATATCGCGCTTGCGTCTTGATGAATGGGTCTGATTAATTATAGGCCTCGCTCATTAGTGCGTCATCAAACATCTAATTTGGAATTCTCACAGGAGTGAACCCGTGACCCAGCCCCACGTGCAGGCATCATATCAATGTAAATATATCGCCCACAGGCCTGTATCTGCCTTCGTACACCAGTCATAATTTCCCGTTATTCGCTTTTTCTAATGTTCTACTTTTTTGAATCATGACATAGCCTACGTCATAATGCATCCCCGCTGCGCCTGTTTTGTTTTGGCTGTTACAATTACTGTCTGCTTGGAAAAATGTGGCTTTGTGTGCCAAGTTTCTGCCGTTCTTCATGAATGGAGAGAAATAAGGGTAATCTGCCTGTTAATTGTTCTCCGTTAATTGAATGTGACGTCGGAATCTCTGGCACTTTAAGGTCATTGCTGTTCTCAGGACACAAGCGCGAGCGCACGTTTACGCGCATCACTCCGAATTTAAACTCTTTCGCTAAGGTTTTGTGAAGTTTGCAATATTTTATCATAGCTGTAGTTTGTCTTACAAAATTAAACGGTTGTCAGTTGTAATAATTCTCAAGTTAATACGACTTCCGCGATATTATTGATGATTGTTGACAGTTTTATCTATTCAGGCCTATTATTGTCGTTTTCGTTGCTTTTATTATTTAAGCTTTTTTTGTTTCTACCCATATAATTTGTGGTTTTGTTTTCAACCTTTTGTTTTTCAGCCTTCAGAATTATTTGCTTTTAAATTACAATTATTAGTTTTAAAATGCTTTTGTTTGTTTAGCATTTCAAAACGATATATAATTTTGCATAGCATTGTATAGTTTTATATTCGTTAAAAACCAATGCACCAGTCGACTTGTTGCATAGATATTTGTAGATAGAGACCTCTGGTGGCAAAAAAGGCGTGAAGGCAACGCGTGAGAACATTTTGTTCTCTTCATAGCTATAAATTCATAGCTGTGCAGTTTTTATTTTTACTGCTGTAAATACAAACGGGTGAAATGAGCATCGTTCGAATTAATTAGCCTACCAAATGAATCAAATAGAGCAGCGATTCAACATATAGGCTACAACTGACACTTTTGATTAATAAATCATTTTAGCTATTCATTGCACGTAGTTAACAGGTATTAATAGCTACACATTCATAAATTATCAAGTACAGTCATTTTAGATGAAACGAAGGTGACGCTATTCATCCTGCCAAATTTTCGAACGATTATTGTAATAAATTGCAAAAGGTTGGCAAGCAGTTGTTTTGAATTTAGGTATGTTTAAATGAGTGATTCTAATGATTCTATTTATAACAAAATAAATAAAGGTTCTTTATTGGCGTTGATGGTTCCATGAAGAACCTTTAACATCCATGGAACCTTCAATGTAAGAATATTTCATGATTTGTTTCACAACTTTTTTATCTAATCTCCTTAATTGTATTATTTCAACGAACTCAAAAATTTAAGGCAACCAGGTAACTTTAAAAAAAATGTTTTAAGTTAAACCAACAACATTGTTTTACAGTGTTCTTTAGAATTTAAAAATGCTCTTCACACTAAGAAATAATTCTTAGTTTCTTTGTGAGCCAAAATGGTTCTTCTTTGGCATCGCTGAGAAAACCCTGTTTCGGAACCTTTATTTTTTACGAGTTTAAGAAGTTAAATATGACATATTTGTGATCCTTGACCACAAAACCAGTCATATGGGAATTTTTTTTTTAATTAAGATTTATACATGTGAATAAAGCTGGGTAAATAATCTTTCCATTGATGTATGGTTTGTTATGATTGTACAATATTTGGCCGAGATACAACTATTTGAATATCTGAAATCATAATATTGAGAAAATCGCCATTAAAGTTGTCCAAATGAAGTCCTTACCTATGCATATTACTATTAATAATAATTTTTTTATATATTTACATTAGGAAATTTACAAAATATCTTCATGGAACATAATCTTTACTTAATATCCTAATGATTTTTGGCATAAAAGAAAAATTGATAATTTTGACCCATACAGTGTATTGGCTATTGCCACAAATATACCCGTGCGACTTATGAGTGGTTTTGTGGTCCAGGGTCACATTTGTGATCCAGTAAGTTATTTATTGTGATTTCAGCTGTATAGTTTTCATTGTACGCCATTGAATCCTCAATGTAGAGTTTGGAGTCAAATATTACTCTTCTATTTCTAATCTCATTGCTTTATTTGCGCCTTTGTTCCGGCACTCAGGTTGTAACGAGAACGAAGCGGACCATTTGGATCGGGATCAGCAATCCTACCCTCCTTCCCAGAAGACCAAGCGCATGCGTACGTCGTTCAAACACCATCAGCTTCGCACCATGAAGTCCTACTTTGCCATAAACCACAACCCCGACGCCAAGGACTTAAAACAGCTTGCCCAAAAGACAGGACTGACCAAGAGAGTTCTTCAGGTAAGCGTTGCCACACAGTAGACTCCATTTCACATCCACACCAACACCTTCTCATCCCGTCCCTGAGTTTTTTGCTTTCCATGTTAATCCATCAATCATTTATCTTTTCTTATGTCATGTTAGACATTTTGCAAGGCAATAGGTTTAACTTTTATACTAAATAGAGGCTTAATTCAAGGGGCAATACTTGTGCACCAAAAGAGAAAAAAATCCAAATTGATGGTCCATGTTTTCCAGTAGAATCCCTATCAAAAGTTGAGGCCTGAGGCCTGATTCACTTTGGCATTGTTTAGTAGTGATTAACTTTGTGATGTGAAATGATATGACTTATAAGTAGGCAAAAATATGACAATAATTCGCAGTAAAACACAAAAAGAGTAAAGACACTGGGATTGGTTTGCAGGTTTGGTTCCAAAACGCACGGGCCAAATTCAGAAGGAACGTTTTGCGGCAGGAGAATGGGGGTGTTGATAAGGCTGACGGCACGTCACTTCCGCCGCCCTCTTCCGACAGCGGTGCTCTGAGCCCACCCAGCACGGCCACCACACTAACTGACCTGACCAATCCCTCTATCACCGTAGTAACATCAGTGACCTCTAGTTTGGACAGCCACGAATCTGGGAGCCCCCCACAAACTACCTTGACAAACCTTTTCTAACACGGATTTGCTGTTTTTGTCTTTATCCCCCTTTATTTTCAGATTCTATTTTTATTTTCCACAAAAAAAAAAAACCTTTGGCGACCACAGAAAGACCTTTGGAAATGTAAGACGAGACCTACTAAAATGTGTAGCATTTGCAACCGCGTGGCAGCTGAGTTTGTAGTACTTGTCATTGATTTGTCATGTCATTTGCAATTGACGTTAATTTTATTTCTACACAGTAAAAAATGTTTTTACATTGCTTTAACTCATCAAATAAGTTAAGCAATTTTTTAGAAGTTATACAAGATTCAACAAATTTTTTGTCATTTAATTTGAAATGACTTAAAAAGTTGATTGTACTTAAAAATTTAAGGCAGCAACTTTTTTTAATAATTTCAGACATTAAATTTCCGCCATAGAAAAACAAAAAGTATGTCCACATTTCCAGTTGTATTTCCCAAATTTGTTGAGTTTACAATGGGAATGTTTCCCATGAGCTCAAACGCCATGCTGTGACCTCAATAGGTCTGTTTTGTCACTGACGCCGGACTGTAATACCAAATAACGGCGGTAATTGTTTAAAACGTTACCACCTAATTTGCCACGATGTGTGCGAATCAGATCACAAGGTGGCCTGGATCGTTTGCCGGGCCTCAACTAGTGGAACAACTGTTTTGAATGAAGATATCCAGTGCTCAGTGACAATATGGTGCCCAGTAGGAAGCGTTATGAGTGATTTGTGAATGCTAAACAGGAAGTTAATTGGGAAAGACACGCATCACCCTGTTTTGTTCTGGTTTCCCCCCTCTTTTTTTTTAAAGGGATAGTTCAATTACTCACCCTCAAGTTTTTCCAAACCTTGTGTTCTGTTGAACACAAAAGAAGATATTTTAAAGAATGTTGGTAATCAAGCAGATCTCAGCCCCCATTGACTTCCATAGTAGGGAAAAAAATGTCAGTGGGTCCGTCAACTGTCTGGTTACCAACGTTCTTTAAAATCTCTTCTTTTGTGTTAAACAGAACACAAGGTTTGGAACAACATGAGGGTGAGTAAATGACAGAATTGTAATTTTTGGGTGAACTATCCCTTTAATGTTCTGCCACCGAACAGACCAAAAAACAACAAGATTTACGGCTCAAGTTGGAGAACGGTCGGGGCTCCTCGCTAGGGTGAAACATTTCCTTGTGTGATGACAAATTTGTTCTGTTGTAGAACAAAGTGGTACACTAGATCTGCTTCATGAAGTAGATGCTTAACTCAGTTCTACTATGTGCCTTATGCGACTTGGAAGAGAGTTTGTGAAATTCAGGAGATACATGTTTGTTTGTTAAATGATTTCCATCCTTGGAACGCCTCACTAGTTTTGTACTGTTCTGTTTTTCATCTGATTTTTTCTGAAGATCTTTTTAATGGTGTATTCTGTTACAAGGGGGCGGCGATGTCATAGAAGGCAGTTGTGCACTCTTTCAGAACTAGTTGGTAAATCCGAGAATCATATATATTGATCTTCGTGTTAATAGTACAGTACGTGTTCTATCAAGATTGTCCATGTTTCCTTGTTTCTTGAAAAAAGATGGTGTATAGAAACTATTTCCCCTTAAATATTTATGGACCAAACAGTTGTTATATCTTATTAAATTTGTGTGAATAAAACTACTTTGCTTTACAAGCGTTTTATTTTTCATTACACAAACCATTTTTGTGTTGCTTTCAGATTTAAACTTCTGCTCACACCCAAAAAAAAAACACACGACATGAAAGATCGAACCTTGTCTTGCTTTCATTCTGACATCGATTTCAGACTTTATTCTGTTTCTGTTGTTAAAGTAATGCCCCATGGATTTGAACCAAAGCCCTGTAGTCAAGAAAAAATGCTTTTTAATGCATGAACATGGCTACTTTATACAGAAATACCAAGCACAGGAATGCTAGAAAGCCTTTTTTGAAAAACTAGTACATAAACCTCTCAAAGCAAGGTTGCTCTGTAGTTTAATATATTGTTACTTTATGATTTTTTTTCAGGGAGAACAAATCTTGGGGCATTACAGCCATACTTCACGACGTTTGAAAATTCCCTAAAGTATTAAAAGAAGCTTTGATCGGAATTCTTCACCATTGAAGACAAAGACAATATTAGGATCAGATTTTAGAGTGATTTAAACAACTACAAAAAAATGTACCAAATCTACCAAAAATGTATTCCAAATTTCTTTTTTTTCTTTCTTTTTTTTGGTACTGAATGTTTAAAAACATCTTTGTAAGAGAATCCACAACAAATGGGATATTTTTCTTACGACCGAAATGAGGCGGAAAGGCAAAGAAAGATAAGTTGTACAGTACTGTAGATACATAACAGAGCAACCTTGCTCCAAGAGGCGACTGCAGGAGACGGGATCTACGCACGCATGCATGTCTACACACACACACACACACAGTCTCACACACACATACTCACTAACTACCTTGTAATTCTGCTTGCTGTAAAACATTCCTGTGCAACAAATGTCACTTATCATGAACGCACAGCCTTCCTAAAACTTGGCAGCAAAATGTCCGACCAAGAGAAGCTGGAAAGGAACACCATATGGCTGTATTTAAAATGAAAACTTATTTAAAAAAAAAAAAAAAAAAAGATTCAGATTTTTGCATGCACTTCTTGTTGTTGACGGCAATTTCAGATGGATATTATTTTATATTGATGTTTAATTTGTTGTCTGTTGTGTACTATAACCTTTAAAGGACAATTCTTCTTGTAAATCCAAAATCTTAATACAAAACAACAGTAAAAGTCGATAAAAGCATGCTTGATTTGACAATAAAAACTGGTTATCTTAGAAAAAGAAGCATTTTGGGTTCCCTGATTTTTCTAGTGACACATTCTTTTGGTGTTAGTTAAAAATAATAAATAATAGAGGGAAATATTCCTATTTTTTTTTTAAATATTGTAAGTTTGATGTAGTGGTAAATGTTTTAAAATATTATGCTTATTGTAACAAAATATTTAAAAGCCAGCTTTATTAAACAATGCTTGTGTTATACTCAAATACTCATGTTAAGTGTGGGGGGGGGGGGAAAGCATTGGGCCACATGGGGGCCTAGTAAACAGTAAAGTGTTGAATTCCTGCTATGCTATGCCGAAGTTTCGAGCTACATCACATGACCACAAAACGTAATTCTTTTCAGTCTGTGGAAAATTTCTGCGATGATTTCATAACATGTTTAGTCATACAATACAATGTGCTTTATGTGGTAACATCCAAGTCACTTAAAAGGTACAATTTGTAACTTTTGGCGCTCTGGCAGTTAATAAACAAAACTGCACGCGTCTGGCGGAAGAACATTGTAGCCGGAGCTACTTCTCTCTGTTTATGTCTGTGACTAGTCACGCAGGTACTGTGCTACTCCGCAGCGGTCGGTCTAAATTAGTCCGAATATAAACACGTATACGGTGTACCGTAGTGATTTAGGATAAGACAAAACACTGTTTGGAAGATGGTTTAATGATGTAGCCTAATTTTGAACAAAAAAAGTTACATAGTGTACCTTTTAATGTGACTGAATCCATAGGTAACACCAACGGAAGTCATTTCTAGTGTCAAATCAGGTAGACAGGGTTTATAAGCGTATATGGTTATGTATTTATACCCACTATAATAATAATAATAAAAATATCAGTTTCTCTGCTTTTTGGCTAAGATCAAGTGTAAATGATATAAATTTAAAATATGAATTCCTCATACGTCATATTAGTCGGTTGTCCATTTGGGCTACGTCAGCAGACAAGAGGCTCTTAACACCCGTGACCGTAGGGAATTCTTCGGAAAACAAGGGACCTTGAGGGTTCAAAAGGAGGCGATGATGGATTTATTTTACACACTTGGAGGAGTGGACGGTCACCATAACCAGAAGCAAACAGGAAGATGGATGCTGTCCTCCCCTGCCGACAGCGATTATATGGAAATCTCTCGCACACACACAAGGAGCCAAACTGCATGACGAATCAGGAAGGTTTGTGATTGTTCACACGAGCATGCGCTATTATGACACACTGATTTTATGTCAGAAATGTTTTTAATACAGTACAACAACAACAAAAATAACACACTAGCCTATTAAAGAGACCCACAAATGAAAAGTCTGTCCTTATTTAATCACTCTCAAATTACTTCCTTCTGTGGAACGTTAAATATTTTGTGTTCCCAATATGACACTTATGCCCACATCTAGAGACAAATGAAGACCTATTAACATTTCAATAGTCTCCTAGATGGCAATGAGATTAACAAATGCTTCTCAAATATCAATAAACACATAATAATGTTAATAATAAACTGTGCTCAGATTACCAAAGTGTGCAATTTAAAGTCAGAAATCTCAATATGAACTCAAATATTTATCAAATTCATCAACGACCGCATGCTAAAGCTACGGTAATGCTATCCCTAATGAAAAAGAATTAGGCCTACACTTTTAAAAAGAAAATTTATTACGGAAACAATATACTTTAAAAGAATATACTTAAATTAAAACTGAATGTCATGTTTCCGGACACGTCATTGCATGTTTAAATTAAAATTATTTTAAATGCAATTAGATGAAAATTAGACTGCTTTTTTGACCCTCTTCATCTTCCGTATATCACGTGTAATTTTAAAATGACTTATATTGTCTTTGAAATATGATTAAATACTGTCGAATGTACTGACAAGCATTATAGTAAACTAAAGTGTAATATTTCTATTGAAACTTGTAATTTACTTGTAATTACATATTTTTGTAATGATGAAGTTGCAAAGCATTATATTTTAAATGTAATATTAAATAACACACTGTGGTTAAAATTATAATCAAGTACTTTACAAGTGCTTTAGTATGTTAGTCCTTAAAGCATGACAAAATATTAACTTTATTTAAAAATGTTCTTTTAACTTAAACTTTCAATTTTACATTACAACGTGCACTTTTTAAAACTGTACTTAAGTGTGTTAAGAAACGTATAAAAATGTGTACTCTCTTTAAGTAATACACTAATTTCATTAGCCTTAATTTCATTCATATATTATCTGCAAGTACGTTTAAAAAAAGTACTGTTAAAATTTGAAGTACACATTCAATACAATTAAGCTCACTTCTTTTTCACAATTGATGCTATTCACATTCACTTTATAGCTTACTGTATGCCCCATTTGTGTATTTGTGTTTCTTCTAAGTAGTTTTAAGCGAAACATCTGAGTCAAAGTTGATGCTTAAGTGAAACATGTTTCCATTAGGTCTCCTGAGCCATGAAAGAGAAACCTCTGAGCAATAAACTGTTCCTCTGAGGATTCTCAATGGTGTCTCTCTAGTGAATATCTGTGGTTCAGAACACAGGATGGTGTGTAAACAGCTGATGTGTGTGATGTGGACTCAGGTGCTCGTGTGACTGACATGGTAGAGTGAGCCAGAGAGGGACACACACACACATGCACACAGACACACACACATGCACACAGACAGGTACATTGCATATACACTGCTGAGACGAGAAAGCAAGAAGCCCAGTGTCAGATGATGTGTACAGTCAGCCTGGCACCTGTGTGTATGTGTGTGTGTGTGTGTGTGTGTTTCCATACAGTGGCAGTTCCACACCAGCACCTTTTATCCCAGGAAAGTATGCATATCACTGCCTACTCTGTCAAAAGTACATGCTCATGTAGCAGTCTGCACTGAACATGCATGCACACACACAGAGAGAGAGAGAGAGAGAGAGAGAGAGACTCTGTGACCCTTAGCAGCAGCAGCTGCAGATGCAGATAACACATCAGAGATTTGTGAACATTAAGTTCAGAGGTCAATGACTTACATGCATGTCGGTTAAGTAGGTGGAAACAGGCACATGTACACACATGTACATTTATGGGTGCACACACCCATATATGATGAAGTATGTATCTATCTATCTATCTATCTATCTATCTATCTATCTATCTTTCTATCTATCTATCTATTTCTAATTAATTGTGAAATTTACTAGAATGTCTGAATGAAAATTGTTTTTATTTTTTTCAATGCAAGCAGCTACATCTATTTTGCAGGATTTCTTAGTCGCTTTGGTACATTTCTTTAAAAAAAAAAAAACATCCTTAAGATTTGCAAAACAGTCTAAACAATTCGTACAAACAGCACCACACAATGTCCTTATTTCATCTCTCAAAAGTAAGTGTTTATGTCAATGAACACATCAGTGCCATCAGAATGACAAGTCCTTTTGTCATTGTTCACAAAAAAGATAGTCAAATGTTTAGTCATGTTGTCAATATAACTGTACTCTGTCAGTATTTTCAAGTCCCAGTGAACCGGAAGTTGCAACTGATTTTATTTCAGTGCTGTGACGTATTTCCAAGTGAAACAGAATATTGAATAGAGGGCAGGGTTTTACTTCAGCGCTCCTCCTCTCCATCTCTCGCTCATAGCAGACTAACGGTTGGAGGGGAGTGGTTAAGGATATTCAAACCCAGATTTTGATTAAAGATTACCATGGCAAACAATTTTTTTCTGTGTATTAACTTGCAAGGATTAATTGTTCACCCTAAGACCTGTAATGTGTGCTAACAAAGTAAATAAGATCAATTTCATGAGCACTTTAAGATGTAAACTATGGATACGATTTTGATGACAATGATTGAAAATTCTGCACTCTATCTGTATGGTATATATACATTTTAAATTTCAACAGTACTAAATGGCCAGTATTTACTGTACAATATCATTGTGATATAAAGAAAAGATAAGACTCTCTCTATATATACACACATAGGCCTACTGTATATACAGTCAAACCAAAAATTATTCAGACACCAGATATTATTTTTTACTAGTGGGTGCAGGACACTATAGTTAATGTATGTAAGTGAGGATAGCAAAATAAAGTGAATTGTGACATATTATACCCAAAAATTCTTCATATGGTGGACTACCAGTAAAATTAATAAAACATTTGGGAGCAAAATTATTCAGACACTTTGACCTGACCATGTTTTGCTGAAGCGTTTTTTCTTTAATTGCTAATGTGACCTTTTACACCACAGACTGAACAAAATTAAGTGTTGCTTGGTAATTGTTGACCTAAATTGGTATTATCTAATTGTGTACTTAAATTTAACAGCTGACAGCTGATTTTGATGACGGTTGATTGTTATCCATTATATATCTTTCCATCAAAGTTATCTGACATTATCAAGATGAATTTGTTCTGACACAGTTTAAGTTCTTGTCATATTTTATTACCATTTTCTAAACTATAGTGAATAAACTGACAATGTGAGAAAATGTTGAAGATGTCTGAATAAATTTTGTTTTAACTGTATGTACATGAGTGTGTGTTACATTATGTCTCTATAAAATATATTTACTGTATAATGTAAAATGCAAGTGGACTACTGTAATATAGCATTACAGTAAGTGTTCAGTATCATAGTATAGTGAACATTGTCTGATAAGGTCATGATTTAGAACATTGCTTCATCAGAAACATGTCTACAATCTTGGCCTCTTCTACCTCTTTCACTGTTTTGCCTCTTTACCCTTCCACCACACACTCTTACTCCTCTTTTTCTTCCCGGCTGTTGACCTTGTTTGTTTCCTTGTTGTTCTTCCATTATACACTGTAAAAAAAAAATCCATAAAAAAACAGATAATGTACTGGCAGAAAATTACCAGTACATTTTCCGTTATAGTTACGGACATTTCCTTCAACTCTAAAACGGAAAATTCTGTAGATGTACAGTACATTTACTTAGCAAATAAATCAAGAACAATATATACTCATTGAAAATGGTTTATTTTTATATTATGTAAACATTCTTAAATGCATTCAATGGGTAAAATATAAATATATATATATATATTTATTATTATTATTATTATTTTTTTCTTCTCTAATTTATTTCATTTTCAAATGCAATACAATACAAAAAGAAAGCAGCAAACAAACAGAATACAAAGACAGGGTTGCTGCTTGTATAATTAACAATTGCTAAAGACGTATAGTCAATAGTAGAGTGAAATGTTCCAGTGAGCAAAGAAGTCAAGACAGTACAGAAAGAAGGCTGTTCTAATTTTACATCATCTTACCTGAGTGTGAATATTTTAATATTAAAAGGAACACGCCGACTTATTGAGACTTTAGCTTATTCACCGTATCCCCTAGAGTTAGATAAGTCCATACATACCATTCTCCTCTCCGTGCGTGCCATAACTCTGTCTGACGCACCCACCGCTAGCCTAGCTTAGCACAAAGACTGGAAGTAAACGGCTCCATCTAGCCTACTGCTCAATAAGTGACAAAATAACACCAACATTTGTCTATTTACATGTTGTGATGTGTATAGTTACATCGTGTACTAAGACCAACGGAAAATGAAAAGTTGCGATTTTCTAGGCTGATATGGCTAGGGACTATACTCTCATTCCTGCGTAATAATCCAGGAACTTTGCTGCCGTACCATGGGTGCAGTGGCGCAATGATATTACGCAGTGCCTGAAAATAGGCTAACTTCCGTCTACATAACCAGCGTGACAACCTGCTTGCACAGAGAGCGTGCTGGGGACTATTTTCAGGCACTGCTGATATCATTGTGCCTGCTGCACCCATGGTACGGCAGCAAAGTTCCTGGATTATTCCGCAGGAATGAGAGTATAGTTCCTAGCCATATCGGTCTACAAAATCACAACTTTTCATTTTCCGTAGGTCTTAGTACACGATGTAACTATACACATCACAACATGTAAATAGGAAAATGTTGGCGTTATTTTGTCACTTATTGAGCAATAGGCTAGATGGAGCCGTTTACCTCCAGTCTTTGTGCTAAGCTAGGCTAGCGGTGGGTGCGTCAGACAGAGTTATGGCACGCACGGAGAGGAGAATGGTATGTATGGACTTATCTAACTCTGGGGGATACGGTGAATAAACTAAAGTCCCAAAAGTCGGCGTGTTCCTTTAACATGAGCGAAGTGGAATAAAGAAAATGATCAGCATGATTGTTATTCAAAACGGTAAACAGGCGCTACTTTGTTTATGGTTTGTGTATCTGCAGCCTTTCTGAATGATGGCTTCCCTTTCTGAATGACGAATATCTATGAAGCAATAGACAGCTGTCTCCTTGCACACAGGCGCAGAGCGCGTTTGCAAGTTGACAGTCAGCTGTAGTTCGTTCAGAGTGTACAAGCACAGCCTTCTTGCCCCAACATGGTCGGCTTTCATCAGCACTACTTCTTTGCCGTCGGTTTGGTGTGTCCTTACCCTAAGAGAACACAATAGGAAAATGGTTAGTTCACCCAAAAATGAAAACTCTGTCATTAATTACTCACCCTCATGTCGTTCATCTTCAGAACACAAATGAAGATATTTTTGATGAAATCCGAGAGCTCTCTGACCCCTCCATAGACAGAATTTAATTAACACTTTCAAGGTCCAGAAAGGTAGTAAAAACATTGTTAAAATAGTCCATGTGACTCCAGTGGTTCAACCTTAATTTTATGAAGCGGCGAGAATAGTTTTTGTGCTCAAAAAACAAAAATAACTTTTTTTTTTTTTTACAATTTCTTCTCGTCTGTGTCAGTCTCCTACGCTATTGACGTTGGTCAGCTCCTGCGTCAGCATCACGCATGCGTCGTGGTGCTCACGTGAACAGCATAGGCCAATGGTAAGTCGGCATGCTGGCGTAGCTGTGAAGTAACTCGGAAGCGCTGTACTGTATTTACTACGTCAACAACATTCATTTTATTTACTCTAAATGTTTAAATATTTAAATATTTAAATAATCATAAATACACTCACCTAAAGGATTATTAGGAACACCTGTTCAATTTCTCATTAATGCAATTATCTAATCAACCAATCACATGGCAGTTGATTCAATGCATTTAGGGGTGTGGTCCTGGTCAAGGCAATCTTCTGAACTCCAAACTGAATGTCAGAATGGGAAAGAAAGGTGATTTTAAGCAATTTTGAGCGTGGCATGGTTGTTGGTGCCAGACGGGCCGGTCTGAGTATTTCACAATCTGCTCAGTTACTGGGATTTTCACGCACAACCATTTCTAGAGTTTACAAAGAATGGTGTGAAAAGGGAAAAACATCCAGTATGCGGCAGTCCTGTGGGCAAAAATGCCTTGTTGATGCTAGAGGTCAGAGGAGAATGGGCCGACTGATTCAAGCTGATAGAAGAGCAACTTTGACTGAAATAACCACTCATTACAACCGAGGTATGCAGCAAAGCATTTGTGAAGCCACAACACGCACAACCTTGAGGCGGATGGGCTACAACAGCAGAAGACCCCACCGGGTACCACTCATCTCCACTACAAATAGGAAAAAGAGGCTACAATTTGCACGAGCTCACCAAAATTTTACAGTTGAAGACTGGAAAAATGTTGCCTGGTCTGATGAGTCTCGATTTCTGTTGAGACATTTAGATGGTAGAGTCAGAATTTGGCGTAAACAGAATGAGAACATGGATCCATCATGCCTTGTTACCACTGTGCAGGCTGGTGGTGGTGGTGTAATGGTGTGGGAGATGTTTTCTTGGCACACTTTAGGCCCCTTAGTGCCAATTGGGCATCGTTTAAATGCCACGGCCTACCTGAGC
Organism: Rhinogobio ventralis; assembly: GCA_039654625.1. Classification (NCBI taxonomy): domain Eukaryota; kingdom Metazoa; phylum Chordata; class Actinopteri; order Cypriniformes; family Gobionidae; genus Rhinogobio; species Rhinogobio ventralis. The sequence goes on along the minus strand of CM077217.1, from coordinate 16,025,372 downwards.
ATTGTTTCTGACCATGTCCATCACTTTATGACCACCATGTACCCATCCTCTGATGGCTACTTCCAGCAGGATAATGCACCATGTCACAAAGCTTGAATCATTTCAAATTGGTTTCTTGAACATGACAATGAGTTCAATGTACTAAAATGCCCTGGATGTGCATCCCACAAATCTCCATCAACTGCAAGATGCTATCCTATCAATATGGGCCAACATTTCTAAAGAATGTTTTCAGCACCTTGTTGAATCAATGCCACGTAGAATTAAGGCAGTTCTGAAGGCGAAAGGGGGTCAAACACAGTATTATTATGGTGTTCCTAATAATCCTTTAGGTGAGTGTATATTACACCATTTCATTGTCTGCTGTGTGCTTGCAAAGAGAGCCAGCCCACAAGTTTTTCTGATTGGCTGTGGTTATTGATTAACTATCGTATCACGTGGTCACATCGCGTTTGGTGTGGACAAAAGACCTGCTTGTTGCTAGAATCTTATCGCATTTGGTTAGGACATGGTGTTAGTTTTATGATGTCTATACAACTTTTCTGGACCTTGAAAGTGGTAGTTGCGTAGGCTGTTAACAGAGGGAGAGAAAGCTCTCAGATTTCATTAAACCGATCTTAATTTGTGTTCTAAAATTCTTGGAACATCATAAGGGTGAGTAATTAATGACAGAATTTTCATTTTTGGGTGAACTAATTGGGTAAAAAAAAAAAAGTATGTTCAGTTAAAGGGATAGTTCACCCAAAAATTTAAATTACCCCATGATTTACTTATCCTGAAGTCATCCTAGGTGTATATGACATTTCAGACGAACACAAATCAGAGTTATATTAAAAAATATCCTGGCTCTTCCAAGTTTTATAATGGCAGTGAATGGCAGCCCAAAATTTAAAGCCCAAAAAAGCACATCCATCCATTATATAAGTGCTCCACACGGCTCCGGGGGGTTAATAAAGGCCTTCTGAAGTGAATTGTTGGGTTTGTGTAAGAAAAATATACATATCTAACACGTTACAAAGTAAAATATCTAGCTTCTGCCAGACCGCCTTCCGTATTCAACTTACGAAGAAAGTGTAACTGGCGTGACGACGATGTCGGACGTAGCGTAAAAAAACGTAACTGCCGCGACGATGACGTTGGACGTAGCGTAAGCATTTTGAACTGCGAGAGGCGTTACACTTTCTTCGTAAGTTGAATACAAAAGGTGGTCTGGCGGAGGCTAGATATTTGACTTTATAACATAATATAAATATGGATATTTTTCTTACACACACCCCTCGATTCGCTTCAGATGGCCTTTATTAACCCCTGGAGCCGTGTGGAGTACATTTATAATGGATGGATGCACTTTTTTATTCTTCAAATTTTGGGCTGCCATTCACTGCCATTATAAAGTTTGGATTAGTCAGGACATTTTTTATTTAACTCCGATTGTATTCGTCTGAAAGAAGAAAGTCAAATACACCTAAGATGACCTGAGGGTGGAATTTTTGGGTGAACTGTCCCTATAAAGTTCGATTATGCGATTTGACAAAAGCTAAAATTTCACATCACCGTTTTCTCCAGAGCGGCTGTACAGCCGAATCAAATTCTGTTCATTATTTTCCTGTTTAACACTGTGAAGCTGCTTTGAAACAATCTGCATTGTAAAAAGCGCGATATAAATAAAGTTGACTTGACTTGACATGGATTTTCAAAGTTGTTCACAGGAAATTCAGCAGTCTTGGAGGAATGTGTAGCCATTTGGTTTCCTTCATCACAGCCTTGTCGACCCTCATTCAGGATTTCTGCACAGGAAAGTTATTTAAAGAAACATATATTGTTTGAAACTGATGAAACTGAACTACAGAGTAAAATGCAGACCAAGCTGAGGTGGAAAACCATATCAATCATATAGTATTTTAAGTTCATTAAATTATCAATTGATCCCCAATACTTTTCAATTCAAACATTGTATATAGCTTTGTGTTTCCAATGGACTCCATTTGCATGACATGTTAGCTTGTCACTTCAACTACATCTTATGTGGTTTCATTATTTTCAACTAAATAAACAGCAACACAACAAAATGATCTATACACAGCTTCATAAATGTGTTGCTTACCTTTGTATGAACTCCAGGATAAGTGCCATCTTCTTCGGGTATTTTGTAGCTCACTGCCACAGTGGGGGAGGAGATGTGGTCACTAATAACTTCTTTAATGACAGCAATCTTGAATGCCCATCACCTTAAATAAGATATTACAAAATGAAAAATTACATGATCACTTCAGAAAACCACTCCAAACATAGGTGTTTAAAATCATCCCTACACAATTTGTTTTCTATTGTCCATATAACATTAAGCATAAAAATCTTTTAAGGGGAACCTTAAAAGCAACCATCTTTTTCTATCAACATGTCGACATTTAACACTCATAATGATTAATAAAAACTGTTAATAAAACAAAATACAAACCCATTATGAGAATGCAGGGGAAGCCCAGTACAGCAGCGGTTAACGTTAAGTCCTGTCACAGAAAAGAAAACAACAGAAACACTATGAATTAAACTAATGAGGGATCTGGTAAAGAATGACTACAGGCATAAGTATACAGTTACATGCCTTTGTGTTTAAAACAAGACAATAAAAAGTCTAAACATACCTCATCTGACAGAAAATGTGATGGTGTTTTCCTTTCGCAATGCTAAAAACCCGTTGTACTGGCTCTTCACTTCACGTTGTATCTCCAAACCTTTCAAATCAAACAAGTCTGAAAATGGCCTTTCCTTTACTTGACAATTCCTCTGGTAGCTTTTGTACTAAGGCATTAACTGCTAAGCACAATATAGGCCTAACGTTACGGCACTTTGCCACAACTGGTTAACGTTATTACACCTAGATGCTTGAACCGATACGCTCAGCACGAAATGAACCGCATCAGCGACAAATAAAAGTTAATAAACATTTACAAGTGAAGACACTATAACACGTATACAATCAGGGAACCTCCACGAACTAAATCTTTCAATGTGTGACGATATACACTCACCTAAAAGATTATTAGGAACACCATACTAATACTGTGTTTGACCCCCTTTCGCCTTCAGAACTGCCTTAATTCTACGTGGCATTGATTCAACAAGGTGCTGAAAGCATTCTTTAGAAATGTTGGCCCATATTGATAGGATAGCATCTTGCAGTTGATGGAGATTTGTGGGATGCACATCCAGGGCACGAAGCTCCCGTTCCACCACATCCCAAAGATGCTCTATTGGGTTGAGATCTGGTGACTGTGGGGGCCATTTTAGTACAGTGAACTCATTGTCATGTTCAAGAAACCAATTTGAAATGATTCGAGCTTTGTGACATGGTGCATTATCCTGCTGGAAGTAGCCATCAGAGGATGGGTACATGGTGGTCATAAAGGGATGGACATGGTCAGAAACAATGCTCAGGTAGGCCGTGGCATTTAAACGATGCCCAATTGGCACTAAGTGCCCTAAAGTGTGCCAAGGAGACATCCCCCACACCACCACCACCAGCCTGCACAGTGGTAACAAGGCATGATGGATCCATGTTCTCATTCTGTTTACGCCAAATTCTGACTCTACCATCTGAATGTCTCAACAGAAATCGAGACTCATCAGACCAGGCAACATTTTTCCAGTCTTCAACTGTCCAATTTTGGTGAGCTCGTGCAAATTGTAGCCTCTTTTTCCTATTTGTAGTGGAGATGAGTGGTACCCGGTGGGGTCTTCTGCTGTTGTAGCCCATCCGCCTCAAGGTTGTGCGTGTTGTGGCTTCACAAATGCTTTGCTGCATACCTCGGTTGTAACGAGTGGTTATTTCAGTCAAAGTTGCTCTTCTATCAGCTTGAATCAGTCGGCCCATTCTCCTCCGACCTCTAGCATCAACAAGGCATTTTCGCCCACAGGACTGCCGCATACTGGATGTTTTTCCCTTTTCACACCATTCTTTGTAAACTCTAGAAATGGTTGTGCGTGAAAATCCAAGTAACTGAGCAGATTGTGAAATACTCAGACCGGCCCGTCTGGCACCAACAACCATGCCACGCTCAAAATTGCTTAAATCACCTTTCTTTTCCATTCTGACATTCAGTTTGGAGTTCAGGAGATTGTCTTGACCAGGACCACACCCCTAAATGCATTGAATCAACTGCCATGTGATTGGTTGATTAGATAATTGCATTAATGAGAAATTGAACAGGTGTTCCTAATAATCCTTTAGGTGAGTGTACATAAAATGATAAACGCGTAAGAAATTGTAACACTGTGTTGTCGTCTGTCTATATATGATTGCCAAATGAAAGTTCATGAGATGGCTCATCATTGGTTGATCTAGCCCTTTACATTTCCCTTCATTACTGAAATTCTAAATTCTCCTCCGTGATTCATCAATTCAGGACACATTTAAGTCTAATAATTTTTTTTTATAGAAAATACACAACGCATTATGACATCTAGTTTAACAATTTTGCATTTAATGACTTATGCAAGGAACTAATGCATGTTTTGAGAGGTTAGACTATTCAAAGAGAACCAGTATAATACATTTTGATAAACATGACACAAGCAATTGATAATGTAGGAAACAGCAGATACTCAACATTTGCATGACCGTTCCAAAGCATTTGCAATTTGTTCAAAACAATGGGAAATTGCTTTTATGATGTGCGCAAGTGATTTGATGATGTGGAGGTTGAGAACTTCAGTTGTGAGTGCCAAAGCGACAGAGAAAAACTGTAACAAATTATATATGTATATAGTTGCTATGATGCTATAGTTCAACAATTTTGCATTTAATGACTTATGCAAGGAACTAATGCATGTTTTGAGAGTTTAGACTATTCAAAGAGAACCAGTATAATACATTTCAATAAAAATGACACAAGCAATTGATAATGTAGGAAACAGCAGATACTCAACATTTGCATGACCGTTCCAAAGCATTTGCAATTTGTTCAAAACAATGGGAAATTGCTTTTATGATGTGCACAAGTGATTTGATGTGGAGGTTGAGAATTTCAGTTGTGAGTGCCAAAGCGACAGAGAAAAACTGTAACATAAATTATATATGTATATAGTTGCTATGATGCTAGTTCTGAAATCACACAAGTTAATTAGCAAAACTGGTTTCTCATAATGCAATTTTCAATATCATACACATGTTCAAATCATATGTATACATACAGAAATTAATCAATCTGATCATAATTTATCACATATTAATTAGTTCAGAGGACATTATTAAATGTTATTCAAAGTATTAGTGAATTATTTCAACAATTGATTTTAATTGATTACATAAACTGACATTTACATAAATGTAAATTTACATTTATTTTAAAGCTTTGCACAAGTATTAGTCAATGCTTAAATAATGCATTCTGACTATAATTAAATAAAAGATGATGAAATATTAAGAAAGAATGAAACATGCGCAATCTAAAAGATGGTCCTCAAGTGACAATAAAATGTGTACATTCATAAAAAAAAAACAGAGAAAACAAATCTTGAATTCCTTGACTACAGACACACAAACAAACAGAAACAGACAAAAGGACACGTGTAAGTGTGTGTTTACATATATGTAGGTAGACATGAAGATTTGATTGGGATAACTTTTTTATCGACAGCCGCAATAATAAATAAAATCAAGCTGGCTGTTTTTTTTATTCGCTACAGCGCGACCCTTTCGTGCACTGCCAAAAAAGTTCATTGTCTGGGGGTAAAGACAAACAAGACCCGAAAAAAGACACGGGGAGGCTCATCTACATTCCAGAAACATGAAATCAAACAAGGATTTTGGCAAAACAAATATCTTAAAAAAAAAAGAAAAAAAAAAAAAGAGAGAGTTAACATTATGGAAGTGCCGTCGTTCTACTTTTAGAACAATCGACACAATCTGATTATTACACAGATTTCAAGACAACAGACGGTGGTGTTGAACCAGAGCTCCAGTGTGCAGTCACAAGAGCTGCCTCTTATCCATCTATCTAATTATTCCCTCAGAAACCAGAAATTTGAAGATACTAAAGACAGTCCCTATCTGTCATGAAGCAGCATTGATCTCATTGAGAGCAAAATGTGGGTGTTGAGGGAGCCCAATATAACTCATGCCATTAAATTCCAGCTTGCCGTTATTCGCCAACAGAATTGACAGATTTTCCGCAGACATTTCTTTTAATCTTCAACGCTTGTTCAAGAAGAGGGGAAAACACACAGTGTGTGCTTTACCTTTCTTATATGGTATTTGTGAGGAGGTTAGCAGAACTGCTATTGAAGTGTCAAGACAGAAAAAAAGAAAGAAAAGCAGCGCACAACACTTGTTGATTATCAACTGTCAAAATGTAGGAGAAAACATTGTTACTTTCCTTATACGGAACAGAAAATGTTCCCCTCAAATGCTCTGATTGAATGTAATAGTACTGTATAGTATCATCTCAGCTTATTGCAGCAATTTTATTGCTGACAACACATAATATTGTTTATATTGAGACAGTTTGAGTGTTAATGTTGTGAGGTGTAAACAAGAAACAGCCTTCCTTTTAACATTAATTTGACACTAGCAAGATTATATACAAGATATGCTGATGTGGTTATCTTTTTGTAACTAAATACAAAGAGTCTTAGTTTATTATGTTGTATGTACAATCTTGGAACTGGCAATCACAGGTAATACAGGCCTATCCACAACAAAATCACAAGTTAGTGGATAAATAATGGTGGCGTGTGAATCACAACAAATTATGATGTTTATTTTGTTTGTTCATACGTTTTCCTGATAAGATTAGACATTATACGTTCCTTCAGTGATAAAACTGTAGTTGTTTTAGAGCCAGACATAAAATAAATTAAATTAGTTCATGCAGCATTTTAATTGGTTGACTCCACCCAACATTTTATTTCAACCACCATTTTTGAAAGTCTGTTGCGTGCATGCCGTGCAGTAAGAGTTGTTTGCTATTCGAATCAACAATGGAGTTTAAAAAATACGCTCGATGGACCGCCAACGAGGTTCAGGCTTTAATAAGCTTAATGCGGAATACGAAATCCAGAGGGAACTGTAAAGTCGTGTGCAGTCCTACATCACCGGACTAATCTTCACGGTACTATAGACCTCGATGGAAACGCAGGCTGAATCTGTAATCGCCCCCCCAAACCCTCAATCACTATTTCCTACTTTAGTCCACTACTACAGTTCCCTTAAAGGAGTGAATGAAAACAAGTGAGCGAATTCGGACAGCCGCTGTGTGTACATCGGCTGTGCACTTGTAATTGCAGTGCAATGTGGGATAGAATGAGTGCACTCAATAACGTCCACTATGGTTTCGGACACCACTACAAATGGCTGTCCCCTCAAATAGTGCCCTATTTGAGGGTATAGGGGGCGATTTCAGATTCAGCCTGGGACAAGCTGTTCTGGGTAATTTCGGTGAAAACCCGGCTTTAGTTACTTTTTATAGTTTTACTTTTTCTCACCGGGGATGGACTCGCTTGTTTGTTTTTTAATAACAAAGAACAAAAGTTATATTTTTGGCAAATATAAAAGCCCTTTCATACCAAAAATGAAATGGATAGGCTAACCCACAGGCTGAAGGGAATGCAAAATCATACTTGTACAGAGGGCACAGCTTAAACAAACCTTCAGCTGTGCTGCCATTCTGGACTGCAGCAAAATAGGATGCAGAAAAAAGGTTCAACACTCTTACTTTAGCAATAAAAAGTAATTTTTGCTTATTCATATGGTTGATCATCAAAGGTCAGCAGCAAATGCATTAGTTAATAAACTGAGATTAAATACATAAAGTATATTTGTGTTATTTAACCTATTTAATTATTGCAGGTTTAAATAATATTCTGAGTTTGCATTTCACCGTTTTTATTCATTTTGAGGAATACTGCAAGCGCACACACATGAACCTCACTCCTGATTTCTCTCAACATGGGGACGGGGAGCTTAGTCAATAAAATAAGAAAAAAAAGTAACTTGTGTTACTTATTTGAAAAAGTAACTCGGATATTTTGTTGTAAATTTAAGTTACTTTACTAGTTACTTGAAAAAAGTAATCTGATTATGTAAAGCACATTACTTGTAATGTACTTGTTTTCAATGCTGCTGACTGAGAGCAACACACAAGCCTTGACGTTTCAGAGATACTCTGACCCAGTCGCCTTGCCATGACAATTTGTCAAAATCGAATTAGAATAGAAATGTGGTGACATAAAAGTGACATAAAACAGAACAGTGAAGTGAAACTTGCAAAAATGGAATAACATTGAAGTGCAACTTACAGAATAGAACTGAAGTGAAACAGAAAATAATGTTTCGAACTGAAACAGAACAAAAAGTACAGTGAAATTTACACACTAGAGATTAGAATAGAAGTCAGGTAATGTGAAACTGAATAGTAAAATTTGCGGAATATAATAGAATAGTAAAGTGCAACATAACATAATAAAATAGAAGTGGTGTTTACTAGAATAGAGTACAATAGCATAGAAGTGAGGTAAAATTTGTAACTGAATAATATTGAAACAAAACTTAGAGAATAGAACTGCAGAGAAACAGTATATGATGGTGCAATGTACATACAAGAAAATACATTACAATAGAAGTTGAAGGTGAAACTTGCAATACAGAATCAAATTGAAGTGGAAATTACAGAATAGAATATTAGTGGACTGAAAAAAACGGAGTGTAGTGAAATTTACATAAAAGAGAATAGATCAGAATCGAAGTGAGGTGACGTGAAACAGAATAGTGAAACCTTCAGAATATAATAGAACACTTGTGAATTACAAGTCAACAGAACAAAATAGAATTGATGTGAGAATTTGTTGGAGAATAGAGCAGAATAGACTTGGAGACTAAAATAAATTAGCATTGAAAACACAAGTGATGTGAGATGTAGGCTACATGATTGAATATAACTGAATGGCAACTTTCTGCATTGCCTACTCTTTTCTCTGTGAATGTTAAAGTTAGTGGCCTGTGTGAAGTTCCCCGCCCCTCTCCAGCGAGCATGCTGGGATGTGTGTAACTCACACAGGTCGGGAATGGCGTGTTAAGGAGCGCGCACACGCACGCACACACACACTGACGCGAATACACACTCTGTAGGCGCGCGCGAAAAGCTCGCGTGTGTGTTGCGGTGTCGCGCAGGAACTCAACAGGAGCTCGACCTTGACAGACTGGGACACCATCCTCCTCATCCTCATCAACATCATCATCATCGGCGCGAGCTCCAGTTCAGCGCGTGTGAAACTCAGCTGGCACTTCCTGGTAAGAGTTTAGCTTCATTCCCTCCTGTCAAAAACAGATTATGTCACTTTTCCGTTTTTATTGCCACGCAACACGGACATTTTTAGTCGGTTAGGCAATGTTTATGCAGTAAATGTTATAACGGAGAAGTCTGAGGAAAAGTTGTCAAAACTTTGGGCTAGTTTGTGTTAGCGCGCTAGGCTAGCGCTGCTGTGGCAGTAATTCACCCGAGACAAACATTCAGATGATTTGATTTAACACCAAAACGCTTTTATTCATCCAGACAACCACTTACCCTTGTGTGAAAGTTAGTTTGAAGCTGTTTTAAAGCGTGTCGGTTGTGTTTCTAGCAGTGACATGGCACGGTTAGTTAGAGCATTGTGGCTAAGCTAACGTCTGTCATTGTGACACATGCAGTAGAAATGTGAAGAGAAATTCACTCCTAATAATTACTCTGACATAGGCCAAATAACCTTAAAACCAGGTAGCAACGTTTTTTAACTCTTTGTTCCTCTAGAAAAGTCATAACTAAGCTGTTTATTTGAGAGTGTAATGGATTTCTTACTTTGGCAACACTTTACAGCTGTTGACAGGAACGCGTTGATACTTGTTTTGTGTTCTTGATGAACCTCGTTCATAATGTTCACGATGATATGAGTGAGTCAGGGGACAAGTTTATTTTCACTTATTTTGGTCACTCATATTTTTAGTATGTTCGAAGTCCAAGAAGATATTTGAAGTTTATGCAATGTATTACCTTATAATCTCAGGGAAATTACAGTGGAGTCAGGGTTTGTAAGTGACGCAGAACAATGAATCAGCACAAAATTTGAGATACAGTGAAATATAGTGTTTCTTGGCTTGCTATAGCCAATATTTCAACCCAAAATTTTTCATTTACACACCGTCATGTCTTTCCAAACCTATGTTATGTTTGTGTGGAAAACAAAATCTGATATTAGAATGACACCTTTCACTGTCACTTGTATGAAAGATGATGCAATGGAAGTGAATGGTAACCATCAGTAACAACATTCTACCTAATATTTTTTTGAGTTCCACAGAAGAAAGGAATTCATACTGGATAAATTTTGACAATTTTCATATATATATATATATATATATATATATATATATATATATATTAGGGCTGTCAATCAATTAAAATGTTTAATTGCGATTAATTGTACACTTATCGTGAAATTAAGCATACGCCATTTATCTCATTAAACGCATTCATTTTGTCATCATTTGCTATATCCAGCCAAGTAAACAATCAGAAAACTGTATTTTCTGCAAGCTTCAAGGATCATTGGAGACTCCAAAAGGACACCAAATAACCAAATATAATAAATGTATACACACCTAAGCACCCATGAAAAAACACATTACAGAAAAAAACTTTACAATATTCAGTGTATAGTATGTGTACAGAGCAACAACTACGAGATTGTTTTAATTTTAGACGTAAAGCTGCGATACTGAACAGGACCATACGGAGACGCCAAAAAACTCCTAAATCAACCGCTTTGACTGCATAAACCTACGATTACTAAACACCAACATACACATGACAAATCAAACATTATCCTTCCCAAGTGTGTGTGGAAACAACGCAAATGTACTGTGTGTCTGTACATGAATGCAGTGTGCGATCAGTGATCGAGAGCGCGCACATACACGTTTGTTCTTTGTGCATCAATATAACACTCTCACACGCTTACTGTACGACTTCTGTATGTCACCTAAATTGCGCTCTTCAGAAACAATCGCAGAATACGACAGAGCTCGTGTTTTAAAGCAGAGCACACACTGGAATGAATAATTCACTAAAAACGCAATGTGAGTCTCTATTCTCTCTGATATGTCTGATGTAGTCCGGGCTTCTTTACATTAGCGCTGTTTTGGACTGTTTGAATGAATTCGATTCCTGGATCACTGAAAACTTTCCCAGAGTTGAACAGCTTAAAATGGCCTGATCACAAACACAGAAGCAGATTTGGGTTAAAGAGTTAGAATGGAAATTTCCTTCTACCAGGGTTACAGGTGCTGTAGATGCTCAGTGTGATTGTGATAAACTCCCGACTTCTAAGATCATCTAACTGCGTGACGAAAATGAAATGGGTGCCATCAACTGTTTGATTACCAGCATTCTTTAAAATGTCTTCTTTTGTCTTCAACAGAAGAAAGAAACTCATACAGGTTTCATACAACTTGATAGTGAGTAAAATTCATCCTGTGAAAACCGTTTTGAAGCTGGATGTTGTGTTTACAATGAAAATGGTAAACTTTTTTTTTTACTAAATTTACTGCGCTATTTTATAATCTCAACTTTTTCTGACAAAACTCATATTGTTGGAAAGGTCTGAGACTCAAGGTTCCATATTTGTCATAGATAGAAGTGATATTTCTGTTTGTGTTTTGTGATAGAACTGAATTTTTTAGAGAAAAAAAAATTAATGTAATATGATGGAAAAATAAGGTGAAAAGAATTGTGTAAATTGAATCTGCACTGGCTACCACTCACTGCCCGCATTAAGTTCAAGGCTTTGACGCTTGCTTATGGATCCACCACAAGCTCAGCACCCGCATACTTCGACTCGATCCTACGAGTCTACACCCCTACCAGAAACATCCGCTCAGCTAAAGAGCGGCGGCTGGTGTTACCATCCCAGAGAGGCATGAAATCCCTCTCTAGAACTTTTTCATTCACGGTTCCTGGCTGCTGGAACGATCTTCCCACCTCCATCCGGATGGCAGAATCACTAATATCATTCAAAAAACAGCTAAAAACCCATCTCTTCCGTGAGCACTTAATCTCATCATAATAATAAATACTTTTTTTTTTTAAATCTTTTTTTTTCCTCTACTTTTCTGTGCACCCTCCCTATTCTAGCTTACGCTACTCTGAGCAATGCCCGAAACGTAGTACTTAAGGCACTTCATGCGTTTCTACGCCTCTTCATAACGGATCGCTTCCTGTACTCCTCAGTTGTAAGTCGCTTTGGATAAAAGCGTCTGCTAAATGCATAAATGTAAATGTAAATGAATCAACTTAAATATGGAGTGTGTAAATGAGAAATGAGTGTGTATGTACTATTTTCTTCAGAAAGAGTACATACTTTTAGGCCGTATGGCAATTGGGACGCAGCATGTTATATGCAAGGCAGTAAATCGGATGATATTTGGCTTATATTAGCATCAACCTCAAACCTCAAAGTGGACTAGTTAACAGAAATGTGACCTCTTTCTTGTTTCCGTTTAAAATCTTTGCTTTGTTACACAATTGGTCTTAAATTCCTTTAAAATTTTATTTATACATTTTTTTTATTAATCTTATAAATTATGCTATTTTAAAGTTTCTAAAGTTCTTCCAAATTTTTTTTTTGGAGGTCTCCACATTTTTCAATGATTCTCAAATGACTCGTCGGGTGAATCAGTCCCTCTAAATCCCTCCTTTCCTTGAGCCTACTCTGCTCAGATTGGCCAGATGGCCGAGTCTGTTGTGATTGGTCTATCGCATACAGCGCGTGTTTCGGAAGCTAAACACCCATTAGCATAACTGTACTACAGCTCCGGAGGCTTCCTCAAACCTCAGCGTTTGTACAACACTGTAAAGACAGTAATAATGACGTTGATTTGATCAATTCAAGCGCGAGTCCACTGATGAAACATTGTAAGAATTTAGTTATTCAACCCGAACCTCCATCAACAACTTGAGCAGGATGTTTCTCAGTGATGCGCTACTCATTTTGAGGTACATTATGAGATGTTTCAATTCCTCACCATCAGCATTAACAAGTGTATGTCCATCAACAAACCCATGTGTATATTTCTAATTTATTGCAGTGCACATGTGGGAACTGTATCAATAACAGCGCATACGTTAGCCGAGCACTAACGTGAATGACTGATGTAACTTTAAAGTTTGCTAAACTTTGCTCCATCCTTTATCTTTACTCAAAGTAGTAAGAATGACAGACAATCTGCATTAATGGGCACGGTTTTAGTAGGGCTGATATTTTAATCACTGTTGAAGTTGATGAGATTTTAATGAATCCATTAGTTTTTTAGGCAGTATTTTAGAGTAGATCATTCAGTTGACCCTCACATTTGTCCTTGTATACATTTTTATGTTATTGTCATTATCAGCAAGTAATCATGACTTGTATTTTAGGCGATATGGCAATTTGAGTTCTTCTTTTCCCATGTTCTAAGACCGATATGTGTTTGTGAAATTTGTCATCTTTTTCAATAGATTTCCTCAGGAAATGAACTCTTTCATAGCATAATTACACGATGCATATGCCACAGTAAACACAGTAATAGAGACGCTGACAGCCTGCATTTGTCACAAAATACAAGAAAACCATAATAAATATGCGCTGTGATCCAAAAGAACATCCTTGGACTCTTCGTATGGGTCGCTATCGGCGTTTCTTACGTCCTCACTGCAAACGACACTTAATATTTCACACAGGATGACACGGAGAGAAGGCAAGAGGCCGTGTGTTTTGAAAGCCTGTCTCTCTTAATACGCAATACCCGAGTGTTGCAAATAGCTGGGTACGCCAGTCTGGCATACTAACACTCATCAGCTTTCCGCTGAGTTTCTTCGGCCCAAGGGCTGTCGAGGTCTGTGGCTGGAGTGAGACGTAACACCCCCTCGTTCTGGGATCTTCCGCGACAGGATCCTGCTCTCTGCATTCAATCAGTCAGGGAAACAAACAGCCGGCTCGAGAGCTGTAGGAGGAGGCTGTGGTGCTTTTTTTTTGTTTTTCAGAAGTCATGCCAAGCTGGAACTCGGAAACCTTTGGCGGTGCCTCTGCCACTTTACACGTGCCTGAAGCCAAGCCTGGAAGCTCGTGGGGCGTTTGAACTGCTCTGGAAGGTCTCGAGAAGTGGGCCGTTCCTGGGCCTCGCCGCGAGCAGGCATTGGTGGGGGGCTGAGGGGGCGTAAACTGAGGGCGAGTGCCACCATACTGTGAAGGCCGGGCGAGTGGCCAGCATCGTTGACAGTTTAACAGTGAATATTTTACAGCACAGCATACTGCATGCTGTAAACAGGGGTGAGCTACATAAAGGCTGTTTATCGTACTTGGGAAGCCTTGAAAAAAAACAGCATCTTTAAGCCCCGTATTAGAATAAAGCAGATGGCTTGGGCCAGTGTGGCTCGGGAAAAAGCCGGAGATGAAAGCAGGCCAGTTTCTTTGAACAAGGAGTCTGTCACGTTACTATCTCCAGGTCTCTGGGTCAAACCGTGCGCTGAGCCATGCTTTTTTCACTCCGGCTTCGGCCAAAAATATCCCATTGATATTGATGTTTTGATGTTGCAAGCATTTTTACTGGTTGTTAACAGGCCAAGCACATTTGTTTAATGCACGGTTATGATATTCAAAGTGTTTTTCTTAACTGTCATTTGTTGTGAGTATTCGTTGACCAAGTACAACAGCAGGAGGAACAAAAGGCTATATCTGCTGCCTTTACTGGTGGATTTGGGTAGACCTTGATGTGACGAATTTAATTTTTTAAAACATGAACATTATTGATCAGAGATCAGCTTTAAGGACTGGCGTTTTGGCAGAATTGTAGCTCCTTTTGGATCATTATTTATGAAGAAAAGGTAGCATTTATTCAACAATCATTCTTGATCAGTAAACAGTTTGTCATGTTGAAACTGGCAGATTGTCTTAAAGTCAGTGGATTGCTGTGCTGTCTTGTGCTTTTTTACCTTCACATTTTATATGATTTTTATTTCTAAGTGTTGAAACAGATTTTCCAATTTGATTCCGATTCTCAAGCTCCTGATTCGTTTCAGATTTCAGTTTGATTCAGGTTCATTTTTCAGATAGTATTTCAGATACGTCTATTTTGCTTGCATATAGAAAATTTTCCTGCTAATGGTGTAAATTATACAGAACAATATTTTAGATTAATTCCATTTTTTTTTTTAAAAAGAACCAGCTCAAAGATTTAGTAATTAGACTATACTGGATACCCTGTATGGTTTTGATTCATTAAAAATAACTTGTTCATAAGTCATTTGTTAATGAATCATACTACACTGCTCATGCTGTATATTGTTGATTCAATAAAAAGAGCTGGTTTATAAAGTCATTTGTTTGTGAGTCAACATTTTGTTTGAAATGCTTGCATTTACAATGTTATGAAATATGGCAGGGCACCAACATTACAGCAGTCTTCAATGGTAAAATCACTCAGAATGGGGCATAAGCCTTCACATACAGTACAGAGCAAAGCAAGCCCTACGATCTTCGTACAACTACAGCGTTTTTTCCCCATCACCCTCATCTCTCATGAAAAGGGCAGATCCTTTGCGCCCCATTAAAGATTCACCAAAGACATTCTCTTTAAGTTCTGCTCTCTGTTCTCAGGAAGAAGCGCAGCTAGTAGAGGGAGGTATGAGATGGTTTGAGTTTTACAGATGTATTTTCATGAGAGGTGAAGGGCAAAGAAGGGGTTCATAGAAAGGAAAGTCCCTAATGGTAGGTGGGGTGGAGAATAGACCTCTCAGGGTTTCTGTGAGCTCCTCACTGCAGGAACGGCCAGCATCAATAAACGGCCCCACTGAGCACCCCTTGGTAACTTCCGTTCAACCTTCTGGCACTATGGCTGAACCTTGTTTTTTTTCCCTTTTCTTTCTGTTTGCCACTTTTAATTGCCACTAGTTGATTAGTACAGTTGACTTTATCTATATTATTTGGCAGCTATTATACACGACTTCCGTAAGATAAATTAGTTTGCTAGTTGTTCCGGCAAACTACCAAGTAGTAGTCGATTTTGAAAATATGTAATTTTGCTAGCTCCTTGTGTAAAATAGTTAAATTAGGTAGATTTGAACTTTTTTTTTTTTTAATGGATACTTTTTTAGTATTGAATGAAATGTTGCACAAATATTGATTAACCCCTTAACTGTCACCCCCCTTTTTGAGAATAGACACGAAAATGCACTATCCAAACAAACATGCTTTGGAATATAGACCTAAGGTTGGTCTCGTTTTAAAGACAACACTCGGCAGATCACTGCTGAAGTGAAAGCGCTTCAAAAAAAATGAAAGTATGAAAAAGTTATGGAAGTTTAAATTTAGTGTAAATTAAACATACTGTATCAAATATATTTTATTTTATATAAAATATATATTTTACAAAAACATTTTACTCTAAAATGACTTAAAATCAAAGCCATATGTTGTGTTCCAAATTTGAAGTTGATATCACAAAAATTAAAGTTCCCATGATATTTTGTTTAGGTGCTGTACCAAAAATAGCCACCGAGTGTCATCCACATTCCATTTTTTTTTTTGTGCATTCTCCTGTAACAAATTACTAAGTTTCTGTCCAAATATCACTTCTATCAAAAAAAACTGTCACCAAATATGGAACCTTGAGACTTTCCGACGATATGTTTTGTCAAGATAAGAAAAGGTTTTGATTATAAAGTAGTTTAATTTCTGTAATATGAAACCTGACACCGCCCACCAAGGGAGGAGCCCGCTAGCAGAATTTAGAGTACCGTTTCCATGGTAACGCAATGTCTGATTTCAACAGTTTTCACAGGATGAATTTTGAGTTTATGAATTTATGGTGATTACTAAAATATATGAAAAAAAGGAAATAAAAAAAAAGAGCGCCAAGCATCCCACAGGTGGGACGGTGACTAAAATAGTTGTTTGTAGATTTAAGAAGTTCAATCTACATAAAATTTTTAATCAATATTTGTGCAACATTTCATTCAATACTAAAAGTATCCATTAAAAATTTCATTGATACTTGTTGCACAAATATTGATTAAAATATTTAACTTTTTAATTGACACGTTTCAGCATTGAATGAAATGTGGCACAAAGATTGATTACATTTTTATGTGATTTTAACTTTTTGAATCGATACTTTTCTAGTATTGAATGAAATGTTGCATGCATATTGATTTAAAATAGTTGGATTTTTATGTTAATTGAATTTTCTTTGTTTTTTTATATTGAATGAACTATCACTCCAGAATATTTGGTACAATGGTTCTTTTTTTTTTTTAAATTCTACTTTTATTTAACACCTATTTTATTAATGAAATATTGCAAACACAGATATTGTGTTAAATGTTTATTTTGCACATCCCTAATTTTGACATGGTTTTTTTATAATACATTGTAGATATCACATCTCTTTGCATGACCAAGGTATTGAAATAGTTAATTGGCTTGTATCATTCAGACTCGCAGAAAAACACAATGTTTCTTTCCTCGACTGAATTGTGATGTTGACGAACTGTCAAAGGCCGCAGAAGAACTCGTGTTATGATATGCGTCCGATTATTGCATCATGAATATTCTAGAGAAATGAAGCGTGATCAACATCTGTTGTTTTGGGTTTGCGTGATACAGAGCATAACGGTAATAATGTATCGTGCGTTCAGTGATGGCTGGGATGCCACTGAAATCGTTGTCAAACTTTTAGCTGCTCCATACGCTGAGAAGAAAGGGCCCAGGAGCTAGAGATGGAGGGAGATTCAGGACTGTAGGCTTCTATTAGCGTGATTGCAGCTGGTGGCCTTGACCTCTGGCTGCGGCAAATAAAAGGAATTTAGGCCTCTAGTGGAAGTTGTCACATCCCGTTTGTGGTCAGAGGTTAGCTGGAGAACTTTGTGGTCAGTGACACGACTTAGTCCTCATTAGACCACGTGAGATGGGGTCTGCCGCACGTAGGGTCACGGGTACAGCCAGGGGTCCTTAAGGCCACAAATAACAAGCAGTTGTATCATGCAAGAAAACATTTGCTCACTCTTTGAAATGGTTGGCTGTGAAATAATAGTTTTCATGTCATCTGAATACATAGCCACATCCTAACTCAAATAAATTCTGAAAACAGTAACAATTTTATTTAGACTGAACTTTTTAATTGACACTTTTATCAGTATTGATTAAAATATAGGAAATATTTGGAAAATGTTTTTTTTTTTAAACAATTTTTTGTATTGATATCATGTATCTCACACAGTTATTGGGTAAAATTAGTCAATTATTATTTGGATTGAATTTTATACGTTTTCATGTTTAATGAGACATCGTTAAACTATTTTTTCAATTTAAATACATTTTTATTGAATGAAATGACAAATAGGTCTATTAAATGAAATATAACATTTTATTTAATTTGAACTGTTTAATCATTACTTTTTAGTATTGAATAAAAAATGACACATGTATATAAAATATTGCACACAAATATTGGATAAAACAGTACCTATTTATTGAACAGTCTTATTTTTTTTATTTTATTTTGCACACAAATTGGGTAAAATAGTAATTTCTTTTTTACAAATTTTTCATTGATACTTAGGGTTAAATGAAATATAAGTATGCTTATCAGCATTTTTTCCCCACTGAATTGCGTATGTTTCCTTAGAATTAGGGCTAAATGAGGTATCTCCCTTTTAGATCAGAGCTTTTGTGTTTCCATGAAAATAGCCCCCCCCATTCCATTCTTGACGACACTTATTTATTTCTTTTTTTGAAAGACACTATCAAAACGGGTGCCTGCAGGTGCATGCGATATAGCTGAGATCTATCAGATTAATGTCTTTTATGCTGTTTCTTTAGAAGTCAATCAGAAAGGAACATTGATTCACTTGACAACTCATTGACTCAGTTTTTTTCTTAGTGCATCTTGTTCTTGTTTCTTGTAATGTGAGTTTGAAGAGTTTTTTTTCCCCAAGTTTGTATATGGGCTGTTCTTATGGGCTGGACTTTGGCGCATTCAAATCAACCTGTTTGACCAGATATAAGGTTGTCATGTAAAAGACAATCATTGTTTATTGTAGAGACAGTGAAATGTCTTGGTGTTAAGAGGTGCCGTATATCATCTATTCTCTGTTTCTCAGTCGAGTGACTTTATTAATGTGTTTGTGTCACTGAATGGTAATCTGGTATGTTCATTCATAGTTCATTTTCATTTTAGGCATACGTTTTTAAGAGCTCATAGAACATGCCATGACAACTGGTAATGGGAAAAAACAACTTTCTGTCGGTCTCGAATGTGGCATTTTTTTTCCGCCCAAGTTAAACCTCATATTTAGGCGGTTTATTAATGTGAGTGACATCACCATTTTTTTTTTACTAGTACCTGTTGCACATAAGCCCCTTTCACACAGAGATTCCAGAAAATACACTGATAATCCCAGGATCATTTGATTTGTGTTTTTTTTTTTTTTTTTTTTTTTGGTTCATTCACACTGCCAATGATTTTTTGGAATCTGTGTCCAGAATATATAATATCATATTTCTAATATTATATAATACTGTGATGTATAATATCAGGGCTCGACATTAACGCTTGTCCACTTGTCCGGGACAAGTGGATTTTCTGAAGGGGCAAGTGAAAGAGAATTTTCTTATCAACATCAATAACAAAATTTAATGATTCTGCATTAACTTAGTGTAAGTGGTGATTGAGAGTGGATAATAATATATAATGTACTGACGGTAACAAGGTTGCGAGGTTGAGGCTCGTGCAACCTCTCGAGTAGAAATGGAAACAGTTCAGCGTGCTCACACACAGAAAATTGTGCATGACTCCAAATGTGGAGTTTTTATATTTATAACACATGATACAGTTAAGAAACATCACATGACCAAGAGTGCTGAATATCATCACGATTGAAAATGTGACATATTTAATATGACCGCTCCATAAACAATGAATTAACATTGTCACATTTTAGACACAATATTGACTGTTTTTGTTCTATTTCAGCAGCGAAAATATTTCCAAACAAAGATCAGCGCAGAACCATAACCCGCATCTCACAGCAACAGTGTGTTACTGAATGATTCAGCGTTTTGAATGAATCGGTTGAATCCAAGGGAAAAATTCCCTTTATAAAGGTAAAAAAATCACAAATATGCAGATTTAAATGTCAAAGCTGATTGAACACTGGTGAGAATATTGCTTCAAAGTAAATTATATTTACAACAAAAAAAAAAAAAATAATAATTTTCGGACAAGCTAATTTTTTACAGAGACAAATGAATGACTGATTTACTTGTCCGAAGGACAAGCACGTGAACAGGCTTAATGTCGAGTTCTGTATATGTATGTGTGTGTATATATATATATATAATATAAAGAAGTAACATCCAGAATTTTCATTTCGCTGCATCACTAATGTATACTATTAACCTGTTTTTAATTTGCATGTAAATAAAAATGTTGCTCTAAAATCATTGTAGAAAACAGATATATAAAGAAAACCACATACAATAAACATTAAAATCCTCTCATTAACTATTAGCGGTCTAAATGTTTTCAGTGCATTTAGATAAAATGTTTATTTTCCGCATCCTGTGTTATTCAAATCGGTCATCTTTGCGCAGACAACAGGCTAGTCAAGTTACCTCTAATGGATTATTTGCATCACTTTAGGACTCCCTTCACCACGCTCAAGCTCTGCACATCAAACAGCGTTTGGGGAGCTGCGCGCCCCTGCAGGGTAATTAACTGTTCCCTCTCAGACCCTCCACTATAAAGCACCTGCAGGCTTGACGGCACACTCACAAAAGCCCGAGCCCAGAACTGATTCATCAAACTGGCCCTTGAGAAGACGCACACAAAAGGCAGGAGGCCGAGGTGGCCCGGGTCTATTGCTGCCCTGCCAGCTCCTCTGAGCCACGTCCTTTTGACTCAAGCATACGTGAAGTGGATCATTACACCTGCACACACTCCAGCCTCCTACGCCGCATCCAGTGTTTGTGTGTGTGTGATGATTGAAGGAGGCCGACTTGGATGAGATACAAACGCTCACACGCCGTTACTGTAGCGGGTTTCCGACCCCAAAGCGGAGTGATAGGGCATCTGTAGTGCTCTCAAAAGTGTGCTCCTCTGAGACTTGCCGTAAAATAGAGTCAGGTATTAAAGGCAAAGGCCTGTGCACTACTTTGTGTGTGGGTATAAATCACAGCCGGCCCTCACATGCAGAGGCCATTTGTGCTGTGCTATTTACTTCCGCTGAGAAATAATCATTACCCTATAAAATGTGAAAGTGAAAAATGTAAAGGAGGCCTATAAATAGGCGCCGAGCAGGAATATGGATGACCGGGCCAGACTCCCTCAAGACTTGGTTCCTTATGGAAATGCAATCGTTGAAAACAGCCCTTTAGGTGAACTAGTGGGGTGCGGCATTTGTATATTTGCAGGATATTATACAGTTAGGCTGCATTTGTTGTTTTACATAAAGCTTCTTGAAAGTTTATTGAGATTAATGAAATTCTTTGTAATATTTGGACATTAATGCAACAGTGTAAATGAGCATATGGAGCAGATGAACAAATGAACAGACTAAGAAAGCTATTAAAATAGTGTCTTAATAAAAACAAAAAATAATTAAAAACTAAATACTATGGCATCATTTTAGGTTTGAAACCCTTCATATAAAGAAATGTTATAAATATCAGCAGTTTTAAAGCTGTTGAGATCATTGAAAAACTTTTGTATATTCTCAAATTTCAGGGTGGCACAACTGCAAACGTGGCTATTTTATTATGAATTGACAAGATAATAACCGTAAACATTAGGGGTGTGGCAAGATGTGCCACGAGATCTCGCGAGATTAAAATGTGACGAGATTTCTCGTTGAGTGAAAAGCTGTCTCGCGATATCGCCGTGATGTGAAATTAGCATGGAATATGCACCACTACTTTCACATTACATTGTTGTTTTGCTTTTTTCATAGAAATAAAAACCGTTTAATTCAGTTGGATATCAGTCGCTTCAATTGTAAACTATTGTAAGCGTCTGCTCTGCGCATCCAGCACAAGCTGCGGCAGAGTCGTGCACAGTGCAGCAGGAATCACAGTTCACTGATCACGTGATAAGAATAAGGTGAGATGACTGGAGACCATGTCGGAGGATTCGTTGCGCAACAGAGCCTAAGCGTCTGATAAATGTCTTATTATCTTGTAGAATGCACGCTCAGCACGTCCCTATACACAAAGTACGTGCGACCGCAAATCGAAAGCGAAAATAAACGCAAGCTCCCTGATGTGCGCAAATTAGGCGACATACAATAGCCTGTCTCACAATATCAAAGATATAATATGCTGGGCTGTGTAGTTGTAACCGCCTCTTAGCTCTGGTCTCTGTTTGCACTTTGAATATTGAGAGAGTACTTTGATTATGGTTGCACTCATTTGCACCTAATAAGACTAAGAGAAAACTGTTATTTATACTGTTTATGTCTATGTTCAATTTGTGGAAAGGAGTTCAATTAGGAGCTCACACACAGCCTCAGTCAGAAGTTCTGGAAGCTTATAATTCATGTACACTAAGGTCTGAAGTAGGGCTGTGCGACATGACAATATATATCGGATGGACGAAATAAAAAGTATCTTTTCATATTATGCTCGTTTATTTTGTGGTGTCGCAAAATACATTGTTAACGGGCAATACTTTTTCATCATTTGGATGACTAATCCTACACACCACCACGAGGATGCAGGCAGAAACGTGAATAACAACATGGCGAATGAAGGGGAGACATAACTGGGTGGCTCAGAGCAGGAGTCTTGTGTTCGTGTGTCACAATGCATCAGCGTAGTAGCTCAATATAATGATACACATCCGATGGTCTAAAATCGCTTGAATGTCCAAACTGGCAAGCCTTAAAACGCATACAATTGACAAAGTTTAGTGAAGATGCAAGTGAAAGTGATCTGGCTTCAGGGCTCATTGTCAGAGACGCGACGTGACTCGGCTCGGCTCTCTGTCACAGAAAACAGCTTGCGAGCACTGATGTGCCATGTTTTCCATATTGATGTTATTGAATGGTGTAAAATCACTTGAATGTTCAAACTGTGTAAACTTTAAACGCATACAATTGACAAACTTTCGTGAGGGCGTTGTCTGCGTGTGTTGACTCGTGTTTAAGTTCGCCTCCTTGTTGCTTCCATGCCGCTGAATGGACGGGGCGGAGTCACATGATTGCACACGTGATAGTATGTTTTAAAGGGGAAAGTACACTGTAAAAACAAATTTGTTCAGTTTACTTAATTCAATTGTGCAAACTCGTTGCCTTAATTCAATTAAGTAAGCATAACTTAATTGCATCAAGTTGTTCTTACTTAAACCGTTTTGTCAACTTAATTCTATCTGTGATCTAAAGAAAGTGTACTCCCAGAGTGCATTGCGGCATGAATAAATTAATTGCTTTCTTTTACTATTTTTGGCTTTATGGCATTAACTTTTGGCAATTTACATATTCAAACAAAATTATGTCAATGTCCGTCTTGTCGAGTGTCATCGTAAACAGTCGGTTATGTCTTAAGTGAACATAAATGTGAGAAATAAGATGCATGTGTAATAGTATATTGAATCCGTGCAACTCTAAAGTGACAGCAGCCTAATATTCGTGCAGATGTCTGTTTTTATATTTTAATCAAAACAAAAGACACAAAAAAATTCACTGTTCTTGATTAAATTACTTGAATAAGGGTTAATCTATATTTATCCGTGCTATTTTTCGTAATTTGATTTTGTTCTTATTTTATTACTGACTGTCTTTAACAGTATTTAAAATGTATATGAATTAGGCTAGTAGTTTTTGGTGTCATGACCTTATTTAGTAGGGTTGCATTGATCAAAAACAACTAAAACAATAACTAGGCCTATTTAATTGAATGTATTTAATTTAAACTTTTATGGTGGGGCCAGTGGACATTTTGGCAGGGAAAGTAAAAATTTGAACCACTGGCCCAGACCGAGCCAGTAGAAAAAATTTATTTAAACGCTTTGTTCATGACTCAGATTTTTTTTTTTAAAAACCTTCTTTTTTTTTTAAGCTTTATTTGTCAATGACCACAGACATTTATACTGTATATATAATTAACATTTAATCTTTAGTGTTTGAATTGAGCAGTGTTAAATATCTTAATTGTCCAGTTAGTCAAATAGTAGATCAAAAGTGCTCTTTGACAAGTTAAAATTCATAAACGGCATCGTTAAATAGCTCCATAATCTCCTGGGGGCGTATTACAGAAACATCTTAACTTTAGAATCCTATCTTATCTGTTTGGTAACCATGACAATTTCATTTAGGACCTCATTTAGGACAAAAGCTATTACAGTACGACATTTCTTAAGTGCATAATATTATCTTAACTATGGATAGGAAACGGGTATTACAGAAGCATCCTAACTCGACAAAAAATCCTAAAAGCTGTCTTAACTTTAGCACAACCCCACTGATGTCCTAACTTCAAACATTTTTGAAATCCAATGGTAAAAATCACAGTACAAAAAGCATTTTTCGAGATTGGCGTTACATTTATTGACTATACAAGACGAAGAGCAGCAATGTTTGATGGTGGAGAGACTTTTGGAGGACCCAGAGGATGTGCTGTGCTTTGATTAAAATATTCGACTCCCACGACACATGATTTTGCAGTTAGTTGACGAATTGCGACTAACATTACAGAGGCCAACGAGCCGTCACGGAGCATTACCGGTCATGCTTCAAGTGAGTAATGCCGTACTTTTTTTTTTTTTTTTGCAAAAGGCAATTTATAAAACAGGCTTTAACTTTTCAACGGAGCTTATCAAAATTTCAATCTCTGCCGCACTGAAATTAAAAGCACGCCGTTGTTTCTCCATTTTGATTTTAGGTTTACCTCAGAAGCAGTTTGCGTGTTGTTGGTTGCTTGGTAACCGACCTGACAGTTGATTACCGAACTCGATGGAGCGGTTTAAGATTTCCTAACTACAGATAAGATGAGATTTTGTAAGACAGGATAAGAATCCTAAATCAAGTTAAGATTTGCTTCTGTAATACGAAATTGTGAAAAATCCTAAATTAACTTGTATCTTAAGTTGAGACCTAAGATAGAAAGTTTCTGTAATACGCCCCCTGGACCGTATCCTGAATCTTCTAACATGTCTTGAGCTTCTCCATGGCGACTTGCACTTCTATGCTCATGTTTCTTTTCGGCACTGATTAAAATAAACGTGCAAATGTCGGTCCTTTCTAATTTCCGACTATTCCATCATTAATGATCAGCCTCACTAACATAAAAAGGATTCTTATAATCATGGCCACTGTATTCACAGGCTCAAAGAGGCCTTTCATGTGCTGTTCATACCACGCTCTTCTACTGTTGGCTTTCGTTTCCTTCATGCACTCTTGAATTCGTCTGCGTATGATCTGGTCTGCGTGAATACCTGTGAGCAAAGGCTAATTTAAGTCCAGGACCAGTTAACATTCAGACTCCCTGATCCACAAAAAAAAACGATCCTCCGTTTCTTGTTACGTCTTTCTTTTTCATACATGAAAAAGTAGCCAAGAAACAGGGAATAAAGGACATTAGGGCAGCCTGCCATCACATGATCATTTAAGTTGCCCTGTTGTGCTTGCTAGGCTTCCGATGGGCTCAGTTTGTCCACTTTTTTATATCCTGGACATGGGAACACTGGGTGAATCTATTCTTTGATTAACTTCTCCTGCTTCAAAGAAAGAAGTATGCAGTCTATGCGTACTTACTGGAAATTTGATATGAAATCACTGCAGCCTCCAGGAGTTGATGCCTTGTAAAATTGCCAATTACTCATAATTTCCAAATAACTAAAGGTTGCATTGATTCATGATGGACACCCACACACAATGAAGACTTCTAGCTTGCTCTCTTAGCATTTAAGGGCGGGAAGAGGAATGTTAAAAGTTAACTGATGTTAAGCAACATATTTCCTGTTGCTTGCTCATAATATAAAAATGAATAATGTAAATATGCAAAATTTCAAGATAAAATCTATAATCATTTCTAGATTTACAACTGTTGCAATGCCAGCAAAATTCCCCTCATTGTATTTTTGACTTTTTTGTTGAATTATTTTCATTGAACAATATGGAAAATTATGAAATGGATAGGATTTTTAGCACCCCCCCCAGACACACACACACACACACACACACACACACTTGTCACAAATTCAAGTTAAACCAAACTTTCTTGTGCGAGTATGTGTAAATACTTGAATTATACCGTTACACTGTAAATCGCTAAAGTTCTCTAGCACTAGGATTGGAAATGTTCCAATGAGTACTTTTACATGCACCTTCATAATGCGATTTATAATGGGATTTTGGCAGTATTGGGATTTAACCTTACCTCATAATAATAATAATAATAATATTTATATTTTACAGAAACTGCAGGGTTATCTGTTAACATGCAGGCAGCCTAAGACTATCAATCACAAAGGTCTAAGTATTTATTATAAAATATATTATTATTATAAAAATATGACTAATTTCTTAATTTTTGTCAGGAGGTATGCAAAATCAAGAACAATTTTATGTCTTTTAATATGGAATATTAGCCTCTTATTAGGGCTGTGCGATATTGAAGAAAAATGCGATATGCCATACAATAATGCTTTAAATGTGTAAAATCTATTTAAATTATATAAAAAAACTGAGAATGATACCATTTATGTGTTTCACATTCTTTCTGGGAAAAGAAACAACTTCTGAAAGTGACCAGCAGTGTTTTAGCAAAAATTAATGTCACAAATCTGACAATATAATTTTAACATCAATGTAAACAAACAAAAAACTTAACACCAAGAACATCCAGGAAAACAATGAACACCTGAACTTTCAGAGAGGCGGCTTGTGCGCACGTTTCGGTGTGTGTGTGTCAGACAGCAGACAGCGCAAGACTGCAAGGAGTTGTTTTTCGCAAGTTATTGTGTTTCTTTTTAACGTCAAGCAAGTCACATAAGTAACAGTCGTGTGCCCAGTCTATTCTCTGCTATATGCGTCGACCTAAAACGTACACTTTTCACAATGTTGAAGTAGCCTATTAAAATAATTCAGATATTGCGTGCCGTTGCGATATGCATAACGCGATATGTACATTTGCGATATTTCGATATATTGTGCAGCCCTACCTCTTATGCATCCACTGTAGGAAAAAAAACTCCTGTACACTGGAGAAAAACATATGGATTATCATATACATGTCTTTGAAGAGAAGTATTAATTTCCCTTTTTTTTTTTTTTTTACCCAAAATAGGATGGTGTGAGCATTACTGAATTTTAAGCACACTTCTGTTTCATTCATACTGGACGCCAGAGGGCACCCTTGAGCAGAAACTGCACATTTGCCTCGCAGAAGTAATAAAATGACGTTTTCAGGAAATCCCTAATGTGAAGCATTGCTGTAGCTGAATAAAAAGATCGATACACTTTAACTGATTAAATACGAAGACAATAAACACACGACTGCGACAATAAATGGTTTATCTGTGTTCAAGCCTTCTTGGGTATTTTCATAATAATAAAGTATATTTATAATACAATGCTAATCTACGTATTACATATTTATCGCTGTTTAGAATACTACAAAATAATATATTGTCTGCCTAAAAAACATGTTATTTCATAATTGTACTAAGCCAAATTGCGTACATCAGAATAAGTGTATAATCAATTTAAAAGTGAAGAGGTTTGCTTGTCATGTAAACATCTTACTGTGATTAAGTTATTACTCTGATTATTGTAAAATAATATCATTATTAGTGCACATGTAAACATAGTCAATGTTGGATTCAAACTTAAATTTCTAGCATGAGCACCATGTCTCCATGTGTAGAACCTCTAACCACCAAGCCACAGCCCTAACTATCTTTTTATGTTAGATATAAGAAATATTTTGAATAATTCAATCATTTTAATGCAGCGAGTGAAGAAACAGATAGTCTTTCTATGCGACTATGCAGCATAACTGCCGCTTCCGTTGTTAGTCAGCTCCCAGGCCTCTATTTCAAGTAGGTTGCCTACTGTCATCATGGCATGTAATGTCTCTTTTTGTCATGCAAAGCTATGTATAGCTTCTTAGTTGTTGCCGCGACCCCTTTTCGGTATGTTAATTTTACAAGCAATGCAGCTGTAAACCACGTGGACACCGTTAATAGCCAGTGGAAAAAGCGCAGATGAATGTTTCTCCAGACAGTTGGGTGTTGTCGATGTGTTGTGTGCGTGTGTATACAGTCTTCTCCAGAGGATGCAACTCCTGTAATCATTCTTGTTTGGGTGCTTGTGTGCTGATATTATGTGCCATTTTTAAATGATTCTGTTAATGAGGGTGTTGGTAAAAGGGCTGTGGATGGAAACCGCCTATGCCCTGAAGTCATTTTGACACTGAATAGGTCAATCAAAGAAGCCATGCTGCCAGCCTCAATCTGAACTGCTTGAAACTGAAGTAGAACTACTCTGACAATGAGAGCAACCCATCCCGTGCCGACACCGTCAAATGCCAGACAGACTCTGTGCTAAAGGGGAAAAATTATATACATCTGCAAAATGTGAATTATCGGCCATGAAACTTTAAATTATACTTGATACCATCCACCCATCCAGAATTTTGCCATCCACCCATCCAGAATTTTGCCATCCACCCATCCAGAATTTTGCCATCCACCCATCCAGAATTTTGCCATCCATCCATCTAGAAATGTGCCATCCATCCAGAATTTGCATTATTGAGAACCAAATTTGCCATCCATCCATCCAGACATCATCCAGAAATTTTACATCCATCCAGACATGCAGAATTTTGCCATCCATCCAGAATTTGCATAATTGAGAACCAAGTTTGCCATCCATCCAGAATTTTTCCATCCCATCCATCCATCCTTTTCTACACACACACACACACACACACACACACACACACACACACACACACACACACACACACACACACACACATTTATATATTTCTATACAATTTAAAATATATTACTATATATATATACTATATAGAAATAGAGAGAGAAATTTATTGTTTTACAATTTTAAAGAATTGTAGGGCTGTCACTAATGATTATTTTGGTAATTGAATAATCGTTGAATTATTTTGGACGATTAATCGAGTAATCTGTAAAAAAAAATCTTTGTGGTAATAAAAATAGACCTAAGCAAACAATAGCCTTTAAAATGACTTAAAACGCATATATAATCACAATGAGGCAATCATTGGTTCAAATAAAGTATCAAAAGCAAGTAATTGTATGGTTTTATTAAACAACATTATTAAAATGCATAACGTTTTATAACAAATGCCTGCATAGGGTGCCAACGGCATGGTGATTTGTTGTTGTTACACTTTACAGATCAAATCCTTGTTTAATATTGGCCAAACATTTAATTTATAGCCACTTCTTTATGATAGAAATGCTACAGGTACTCTTTTTCAATTACTTGAAAAAGAACATGGACATCAAAACATGCAAATTCAGAGCGACAAATAAAACACTAAATCCTGCAGGTTATTTTGGTGTCACAGCATTATAACCTACTTTTTAATTTTTATTATACAGTCATTTTATTTTTGCTCTATGAAATGTCACATTAGAGAAGTAAAATGGTTACAAACAGCATTTCATGTTCACTTTAAAACTCAACAGTGATATGATTTGGCACTCTGATTCACGGAATTGCGTAAAATTGTTTATTTTTTAACAACAGCCACGTTGTACATTGCCAACAGGAGTGTCCATTAACGGCTGTCTGAAACTGCTAATAAGCGCCAATAATTATTCACCGTAGTCACATTTTGAAGTTTTATAAAAAAAAAAAAAAAAGAACAGTGTTACATCTTTACCCTTTTTGGGAGCTTGGGTGTTTTTTTTTTCTTTTTATTAATTTAAAAACTTATTCTTCCAATACTAATTACATGGAGAGGCTGTTTAAATGTGTGGCTTTAACGACTAGTATCTTCCCTGGAGAAAATGCGTCACGCAAGCAGTTTCTACAATCCGTAATGTGGAGACAAATTTAGCTAAACTGCAAAAATGGCAAACAGAAACAAATCTTCGGTGGCAACAAACCCTGTCCTGCTCACACTGCCACTCAAATCTCAGACGTGGGGCTGGTGCTTAATTAGTGTTATTAACCTTCAACAAACCGGGCTGATTTTATTTTGCCATGGTGACAGCTTCAGCTCCATTTCTCCGTTCGCCGGCATGAGGTATTTTAATTGGCTCGAGCTCCTCGATCCACTCAGCCCTGACAACGCGCGGAGACGGACGTTCACCGCGGTGAGCGACATGTAAATGGCCTTTCTATGAAAGGAGTGTTTCTTTTTTTTTTTTGTAACCCCTCGCTCATATTCCTTCAGTACAGTGAGGACACGGCGAGCTCACCCGAGCTGCACGCCGCAGTGAAGTGACAACCAAGCAATCATTAAAAATTTTGATGGCTGCTGCACGCATAGGCCTATCTCCAAGCTTGATGTAAAGAAAAGCACGCAGCCATCTTTTGTATTTGCTCTCTGTCACTGACGAGAGCTCAGGCCTAATTTATTCCTTCTTATCGTCGGCTCTGCAAAGACAACTCGTCTTCACTGTTTCTTACTTGCACATACGCTTTATTGTACCCACATTAATGTCTCTGTAGGCTTTCGAGGAGCAGTAGACTCAACAAACAGGTGCTCTAAGGGCGGCCGTTATAGAAGGTTCGTATTAGAATATAGAATGTATATTGCGTGCAAATCTTTTACTTGCACTAAACTTAATTTAATTTAGTTTCAATTTCAAATAGTTTTAAAATTTAGTCTGAGATTATTCATTTCTATATGTTTTAATGTGATTATTCGATTATTCTTGTGTTCTCTTACTCTATAATTATTTGTTCATTGGGGATAGTCTCATTGCAGCTGGGTCACGGATCTCAGTCACAAACTCGCCAGTTCTGATCTTAGCCAGAACTTAGCCTGATCTTAGTTCTACAGATGGTGGCACCAGCACCTGATTTGGTGGCGCTGGTGGAAAATTTATCATAAAGTTAATATAATCATAAAATTACTATTGGTTTGCATTGTTTTGTTAATAAGTCCAGTTACTAATAATAGTACATGTTTGTTTATTGGAAATTTAACAGTGAAGAACGAGCTTGAATTAATATGCAGATAAAATTAACTTTTATTAACAACATTTAATGTTAAAACCTCATTTTTATAGGGAAAATTTAAATATTCTGCTCTTATTAAATGTGCCATTGTTCTTCTATAGTATCATACTAAACTAAAAGGAGCACTCTTTACTTGTTTTCTGTGTAATTCAGTTACAATTTGAAGAAAAGTTTTTGTATTTCATGAGACTTTGTGACTTCCTACTTTTTTCCTTATATTAAGGAGTGGAAATGTCTAATTAAAAGTCAATAAGGCCCCATTTACACTGCATGGTTCAAGTGACCCAATTCAGATTTTTCCCTCTCATGTGGCACAGATCGGATATGACACGTGAACATGTAAGCAGGAGAAAAACGCATGAATTCCAATATCCTCAGATTGGATTTAGGCCTCACTCATATGTGGTAATAAATCCGATATGATTCGGATACGTGCATTTGCGTCTGCCATGTAAGCGGTCAAATCGGATATTCCCCAGTAAATGTGAGTCATATGTCATTGAAAAAGGGAGGAGGCGAATTACGTCAACTCAGGTGGACACAAACTGCGATCACATGACACTAATGGCACGATGGAAGACGAGAGCAATGTTTTGCTGACCTTTAAAGATGTGGGAAAGTGCGGAAAGCAAAACATTGAATAATCATTTCGTCTGCGTCCATTGCATATCATGCCGTTTTACTTCCTTTTCCGGGTCAGAACGTCTTGGGCTGTTTCGCCAGTGTATAGTGTAAATGCAAATATCGGATACGGGTCGCTTTTAAAAGATGATGTAAGCGGGTCTTACGGATATAGTCACCAAATCGGAATTGTGCATCAAGACCTGCAGTGTAAATGCGGCCTAAGTGCTCCTCTGCTGCCATCTATAGTGGTTATAGTGGTAATTTCATGTCTTTTTAAAATAAGTGTTTGATTTGCCACAAAGTGGCCTACACCTTTAATCTTTTAGTTTTACAAATCATCACATTAAAAATAATATTAAAATGGGATAATATTTAGAGCTTTTATGTGCTGGAAAAAGTGTGAAAATCTTGAAAGCCCTTAAAGTGCTTGAATTTCACTCTCAAAAGGTTGTACTATGAACCCTGAGATAAATATAAAAAAAAACATATCCGACTATTTCTTCCACAATACCATGGGGTGTTACTAGCCTACAGTAAATCGATGGTGAATGTTTATGATTTGTGGACTCAAGTTTCCACGTCAGTGCTTTTTGATCTGATATCTGTGGTTTATAATGGAGTATTCTGCGGCGAACGCTTCCACTAGATCTCACATTCTGTGGTGAATTCAAGCACTTACTGGATCTCCCAGCGCGGTGTAGTAATGGTGTCGCGTGATCGAGATCGGCCGTGTATGAGCTCGTGCTGCTGTCTGTTATTGCTCCGAGCTGATAAATGGTCCACGCAGCACAGCTCAAAAGAGTAGCGCGCTTCCGTTCCGCTTTCGTTTCGTTTGCCATTTGATGTTTCTCAATGTAACAGAAATGGCAGCTCTTATCAGTTGGGCACTGTGGTGGTCGCACCAGTGCGACCTCTAACCAAATTTAGTCACAGCAGCAGGATAAAAGTTCGCAAAATGCAACCATTTGGTTTCAGTTTGGAGCCCTGAGTCAGCCGTCACATGCTTTACTCATAACAAAAAGTGTAGTGTCACGTTCATACAACTTGCTAAGTCAGTGATAGACTGAAATCAGAAGGTCCAGATGATGTGCCACATGCTTCATTCATTCATTGCCTTCAGTTTGATCTATTCTGGACACAGATTTGCAATAACACATGCTCTACTTAATCTACTGGAAATAATGATTTCTAAGATTTATTTTTTGCCGATTTTTGCTTTATAAAGTGATTGGACTGTATATCGGGAAGGGTCCACGAGCCAAGACTGGAACTCGGGTCGCCCGAAGCGCAGCAGCTATATATATCGGCGCTCTGCCCAAGCTGTAATTGTTGTTCTATATAGTATTGTGACCACACTGTATTTGGTTACACCTATTCAAAGAATATTTTTGCATCTTTTTTGCGATAATTTCCGATGATTGGGCTTCAAGTTTTAACAATTGATATTTGCTATTCAGTTTGAAGAGTCTCCAGTACTGTTGCTCTTTGACAAGTCTCATTAACACAATGGGTGTTGTGTTCTCGTCGGATCAGGTTCCTCGGGCGAGGTGACGCATGCCAGCCGTTTCCGCTGCAGCTCGTGACTGTCAGGAGTGCTGCTCCGGACCCTAATTCCATTACCAGATTCACACGTCCACCTTCACTGGAGATTATTACACGGAGGGAGTGTTTGTTCTGTAGCCGTGCCGGGAATTGTTGATGCATCTTATTTTGTTTGTTTGTTTGTTTCGCAGGGGTGTAAGGGACTGCTGCTGTCACGATGGACGCCCAATCACAAGGCCAGCAGCCGCCGGTGCCAGTGTTTCAGCCACAGGTTTGTGTTCTCTCACACATAAACACAAACACACATACAGTCTAGCCAAACTGTCTTTGTAATCTCGTTATATATCCGTTCTACAAAGCCAGTTTTTTTTTTCTGGCGTCTACCATCCTGACTCACCACCTGCTTGCTTAGCAGCATGTAGCACGAGCCTGTCGCCCTCTTCCACA
This sequence comes from Rhinogobio ventralis, assembly GCA_039654625.1. Taxonomy (NCBI): domain Eukaryota; kingdom Metazoa; phylum Chordata; class Actinopteri; order Cypriniformes; family Gobionidae; genus Rhinogobio; species Rhinogobio ventralis. Next base: position 15,991,515 of record CM077217.1, on the reverse strand, counting down.
TCCACATCTGCCCCCGTCAAATCTCCCCTTGTCTGTCAATCCACCCGCAGAGAGACAGGCGGCGGTCTGCTCCGACTGTCTCTCTGCTGTGCCGGGTGAGAGGTGATAATGAGATTCTGCTCTCTGCACAAGCAACGTTTCCTGCACACCGGAGCCATCATGTGTTTCCAGTGCCAGAGACAGAGGTGTTGGAAATCTGCTGCTTTTAGCAGTCTTTTGCTCTCTCTCTTCCTCGTTCTCTCTCTTAATCTCTCTTTTGTCGTACTTCCTTTTCACACCCCCAGACTAATTCCCTCCAATCCTCTGACTCCATTGTTGTCTTGAGTTACATTTAAATTAGATGTCGAATGTTTGTTCGCTAAATAATGGCTGCCGATACAAGCTTTTAGTATTGCATAATTATTAATACCGGATGTTACTATAGGGAAACATGAAACAGTATTAAAGAATTACTGTTGGAAAGTTACTGCTCATACTTGTTTATACTGTAGTAAGTTGATTTGACATGATTGACGATGAAGATGATTGACAAAATGTATTTTGGGTTTCCCTCATCTGGAAAGAATGTGTTTTTTAAGCTTTTTATTGTTAATGCAAAAATTTAAATAAATTCTTCCTGTCATTGAATAATTCATTACTAGACTTACCTTGAGCATTCCCTTAAAAGTAACGTCAAATATCTTCTAGTTCAAATATAAATAAAACAATAGAAGTCCACAGATAATGAATTTTGTGGATACTGATAGCTAAGGTAAGAGCAAATCTGAATATGTATACATTTTAGGGATGCACCATATTGGTATTGGGTGGATATATGTTCATTTTTTTAATGTTATCGGCCCAATAAGAACATTTGGCCGATATATTAAAGCCGATAAATAATGGATTATTTCCTTTAGATGAGATGCTGCAGATGCACACTGTTCGCCATGACAGTTTTGAATTGCTTGAAATATGATTGGAATCACTTCAAAAAGGAAAATACAGTTGCAATATGGCACATAGGCTACATAAAATGTATGTAAATTTGGATTATATCGCTACACAATCCCAGTATATCAGTTATCGGCTTTCAAAAATTATTATCGGTTATTGTATCGGCCAAAATGTTCATATGGGCGCATCCCTAATAAATTTATTTAGTGGGATTGGGACAGAGACTGGAGTCCAAAATGTATTAAATCATATTATAAATGCTGGTTCTTGGTTATTTTGGGGATTTTTGGTTGCAAGCTGCTTCTGGGATTTCATACATTCTGGGCTCCTGTACTCTCTCAAACATATTATTTTAAAAGGTATTGGCCGATAAATTGGAATATTAGCTATTGCGCAAAATCCATTATCGCTCGAACTTCTTTAACCGGTCATATTGATTGGCCTTATATTACAAAATGTTGTCGAGTACAGCTGAGGCCTGCTGTCATCAATAAACATATGAGAACATATTGACATTAATTTGAAGGCAACACTCAAGGTAAGTCTGGCAATGGAATACACCGTGACAGCTTAAGAGAATGACTTCTACAACACTCGCAACAAGCATTTAAGTTTGGCTTGTATTCCCTTGGAAAAAATGCAACCAAAAATGCTAAATTGTGAATGCAGTCACGCATGTGATATCATATCTTAAAGTCCCCAAGGTTTGATGGATATGCATAGAAGATGCTGGATGAGTCGGTAAGGCATGCATATTTGATGGCACATTTGCTCTCAGAGCGAGTGGGAGGGCGAGATCTTCAGATCCGATTTTAATCGTCACAGCAGATTTTTCTACGAAGCAAAATTCCCTTGTAAAGCAAGGGCTTTAAATACTGGAGCAGATTGAAGAGGAGCAGGGCGAAGGAGGTATAAATATTGCATGGGCCAGGCCTGCAGAGAGACGTTGATGAAAAGGATGCGAACAGGATCTCCTGCCTTGTTCCCCCCCACCACGAAGATCCCCCCCCTCCAGCACCCACCAACCAACCAACACTACCACCACTAAGCCCGTCTTGCTACTCTACCACCTCTTCAGTGCTTCGGTTGTCCTTTCCTTGGCAGCCGCTGGCATTGTTGTGCTGTCAGCTCACACCTAGTCTCCGCACTGCTGCCGCCCTGTCCTCCGTCATTCTCCTCCTCCTCCTATCTCGCATCCCCTGTCATACGGCTGCATGTCTGCATTTCTCTTTTTACACTTGTGTCACCAGTGGCCAACCCTCCATCGTTTGCTGTTGCTCCTGTGATGTGTTGTCCCTTTGAGTCATTTACCCAGCATGCTCTGCTGCATCTTCCGTCCCCTCTGCCCTTTTTTTTTATTTAACCGAAACGATGGATCAAGACTAAAGGCCCATTCACACTAAGAATAACTACTTTAGTATCCACACCAATGCACAATAACATTATATTTATTATAAATGTGCTATAGTTTTGTCGCCTGCCTCTTTAAATGCCTGAGTTCTTCAAAGCAGGATGAATTTTGGCTGTTTTTATTGTTCATCTGTGGAAAAAAAAAATCGTTTTGAAAGTCAAACCAACTTATCTTTATAGTTGTGGTCAACACAACTGTAGGACTTTCTTGAACTTCCCTATTCTCAGAATTAGAATTCTGTTCTCAGATAATTCTATTCTCATAAAATTTGATTGATTGATTGATTGATTGATTGATTGATTGATTGTTAACTTTTATAGTAGCTGTTTCCATCATCCTGTGTTTATGCGCATTTTGAAGTATCGCATTAGAGAAAAAATCCCTTAATTCGCAAAAAAGTTTTTACACTCGCTTGAGGTGGGTTTTGACTTGTGCGAAAAAGAGTTAATGTGAAAAATGGTGGATGGAAATGCATTTGCCGAAAAAATTCTGATGTAGTGAACATTAAACCCACATGACTAATCGACAATTCCTGCTGATAGTGTTTTATTTACTGTTGGTTACTAGGTGTCATCGATTCAAACAACTTGATGGAAACGCCTAATTTGCTTTTTTTTGTGAACTTTGAAAAGATTTGCTTCACGTTTGGATGGAAACTCAGCTATTGTTATTGGTATAGTCCCCATCCTTGGAGTGAAAGCTGCGATCATGTTTACTGTTGCTCAGCTAAATTTTCTAAGCATAATCCAGTCATTTCAATAGGAATCAGCACGATTTGGGAGTTTTGTGGCAAGGTGGAAAAGTTCCCTACGCAGTTTTCGCTCGTGTTCAAGTTGGTCTCATTAATTCGCCGTACCGAGACAGAAAGCAGTTTGTTTGACAGTGACTTCTGTGCAAGTTAAGCTTTATACATTGCTACGCTATTGATAATAGAATAGATAATATAATTTTTTCCAGCAAAATTTCACTGACATTTTACTAATGTGACCAGTGTTGGGGAAAGTTACTTTGAAAAGCAATGCATTACAATATCGTGTTACTCCCTTAAAAAGTAACTAATTACGTTACTTAGTTACTTTTTTAAGAAGAGTAATGTTACTTTGCTGTTGTGGTACTTTTTCCTAACCTGGGCTGGGTTTTTTTTTTTTTTTTTTTACAAAAAAAGTTATATTTTTGGGCAAATGTAAAGGCTCTTGTACACAAATTGAAATAGTAAGACTAAAGGAAATGCAAACTCAAGCGTGTACAGTAGAGGGCGCAGCTCAAAGAAACTTTCAGCTGTGCTGCTACTCTGGATTGCAGAAGAATAAAATGCAGGAGAATAAAATCGCCAATAAAAACGAAAAATATAAAGTCTCATTTTTGCTTATGGTTTAACTGAATCATCAAAGGTTAGCAGCAAGTACACTGGTCAATAAAGTGAAATTAAATGCATAAAAATATTTGTTTTATTTAACATTTAATTATTGGAGGTTTGCATAGTATTCTGATTTTGCATTTCACAGATTTTATTCATTTTGAGGAATACTGAATCTTTTTTTGTGCAAGTGAGATGAGTAAATGCATGCTCAAATTTAGTTTAGAACTACAATAACCATCATGTTCACACAGTGCTGCTGTACTTACTAATAAATAGTTAAACAATGTAACTTGTGTTACTTATTTGAAAAAGTAATTCCGATATTTTTGTTGTAAAGTTAAAAGTAATGCATTACTTTACTAGTTACTCGAAAAAAGTCATCTGATTACATAACTGGAGTTACTTGTAATGCGTTACCCCCAACACTGAACGGAAAACTTTGCATAAATCAATTCAGCATCCCAATTCAAGGCATTCTTGGCCCCTTTCCTCCCACATCTGTGTTATTTTTGTTTTCTCCACTTCATGCAGAGCGGCAACGAGCCCTGTGAGCTCTCGCCCCTCCTGCAAGCTGCAATCTGTACAAACGCGTCACGCCGCTGTCGAGTGACCCCGGCGTTCGTGGAGATCCTCGGCTGCTGCGGTTCATCTCGTGTCAGCTCAGTGCTCTAAATTGTGTGACAGCGCAAAGCCACGGATGAGACAAGCTGTCAGTCAGGGCGCCCCTGCTGCCCTTTGAAGGCGAGGCCAGGGGGCAGAAAGGTGCCGCAAATGGCCTGTGAAGTTTACATACACTGCCCACTGCTAAACAGATTACCTCTAATGAAGTGTCTGGAGCTCAGGCCGTGTCAGGCCTAATCCTGGCTGGCAGTGCGTCCCTTCGGCTGCCAAAAAAGCCGCCACCCTCTGGCCTCCTCCCGCCGCTATGCCGGCCTCCCCGGCGCTGGGAGGTGCCCATCGTTAATCAGGCCGGACAGTGCGCGAGCTGACATGCAAATGTAGGTCATTGCATATGTAAATGTGTGATTAGCAAGCCGCATGCCAGAACACATTAGCTCGACTTTGCTCTCAGCGTGCGCTTGTCATGCCGCTTTAGAGGCTCATGCTAACATTTGTCAAGCAACCATGTGGGGAGTGAAAGCAATGCCTTGCCCCTCTGCGGACCATCCACTGCTGACCAAATCAACACGATATGCATGTATCATCTATGGGTCAATGACGTATAAGAGAGTCTACAATAAAGAATAGGAAAACCTTTTAAAAATCTACATTTAAAAAGGCTTCAAAGGTCTCAACACGATCTGAGCCGAGAAATAAGGGTCTTATCTAGTGAAACAATTTGTCATTTTCTAAAAAAGAAAAAAAAAAAGTATATACTTTTTAACCACAAATGCTCGTCTTGCACTAGCGTCCACGACTTCATGCATTACGTAATAACATTGGAAAGGAAATTATCAGGACATTTTAATTCTGAAGTGAACTAATTTTTTAATGTCTCTAAAATGTGGTGTAACCTAAAACTGTAAAAAAAAAAAAAAAAGTTTTTCAAAATAATTTAAGGTATTCATGTTCCAATGTCCATTAAACATATTTTGCTGGACTGTATATTTGTACGTGTATGTAGGTTTTTTTATTTTTTTATTTTTATTTATATTTAAAGAAATTGCATTTTTCATCAGTCGCACCACTTGATGTTTTACAACATGAAATAACCTTGCCACTTCATAATTTATCTGATATTTTAAGCGACTCGACTCTCTTGACTGTGACACGATCATGAGGGTCTGCAGGGGTTCTCTATGATGTTATTTCCTGTTTTTTTTTGTTTTTTTTATGCTTTTTTCTATATGTTCATTTGGACCACGACTAATTGCACCACATGGTTTTATTTGGCTAAAAAGGTTTAAATATGAGAAGTCAAGCAGATTGATATGTATGAATTATATTTGTAATTTATTTTAATTAAAAAAAAAAACCCATTTAATTAACTAATCAGTGTTATTTTAGCATCGTTTATATATCCTATTATTTATTATTTTGAATGAACATTTATTTTATATTTTCAGTTTGTTTTAGTAATTATGTGCTTTTATTTATTGTTTTTTTTTTTTTATATTTGTATTTAGCTTCAATTATTTTCATTTCCATTTTATTTTTAGTATTTTAAAGGGTTAGTTAACCCAAAAATGTAAATTCTGTCATTAAATGCTCACCCTCATGTCGTTCCAAACCCGTAAGACCTTCGTTCATCTTCAGAACACAAATGAAGATATTTTTGATGAAATCCGAGAGCTCTCTGCCCCCTCCATAGACAGCAATTTAATTACCACTTTCATGGCCCAGAAAAGTAGTAAAGACATCGTTAAAAGTCCATGTGACTTCATTGGTTCAACCTTAATTTAATGAAGTGACGAGAATATAAATAATTACAAAATAACAACTTTATTCAACAATTTTTTACGCTGTTGACGTAACATAAACAGTGCAGTGTTTCCTAGCTCTACGGCAAGACGACTTGTACACATGCGTCGTGGTGCACATGTTAACAGCATCAGCCAATGGTAAGCCGGCGTTCTGGAAGCGCTGCCCTGTTTACGTTACGTCAACAGTGTAAGAGTCTGACACAGACTAGAAGAAATTGTTGAATAAAGTCATTATTTTGTTTGTTTTTTTGCGCACAAAAAGTACTCTCGTCGCTTCATAAAATCAAGATTTTACGATTTTAACGATGACTTTCCTACCTTTCTGAGCCGTGAAAGTGGTAATTAAATTGCTGTCTATGGAGGGGTCAGAGAGCTCTCAGATTTCATCAAAAATATCTAAATTTGTTTTCCGAAGATGAACGAAAGTCTTGCGGGTTTGGAACGACATGACGGTGAGCAATTAATGACAGAATTTTCATTTTTAGGTGAACCATCCCTTTAACTTTTACTTATTTTATTTCAAGTTAGATCACCCTGTGTTTTTGTATAACCTAGAAAAACGTACATTTTCCAACTTGCTATTGTGTTTAAATAACCATTTTTTTCCCCCAATAACTTCTCTGGATTTGACACAATATAACTAAATGTTGCCAAGAAACCTGTTGTCTTGTATATTAGTTTGATATTGTTACATTTAGTCAGATTCAGCTTTCTCTCTTCGCTGCGGTGGCAGAAAGAGCGCTTCTTCTGCTACACCAGATGTGTCCCTGGAAGAAGGGGCTGAGAGCGTGTTGTCACATGGAAAAACAAGCTACCTCAGTGTGTTAATTGGATGGGGCAATTCTTTGGCTCACACCTTTTTTTTCCCCCTTAAAGCTGTCAAGTTAGAAAACAATGAAATTCTTAAATTGGTCGCCCCTTGATCTACATCCACCCCTCCGGCATCTGCAGTGCTTCCTCCAACTCATTTATTTCAGTTCAACCTGTTATATATATCAGACAGTTTTACACAATAATGTTGATGGATTTGACAGATCGTCCAAGTATTCTTGTACTGTAAGAAAGATGCTTATGCCATTCACATTGAGCTGTCATTTGTTGCTATAACTGAATATCTTAATAGAGGAATATTTCAGGGAGTTTGTGAAGCTTAAGCTTAACTTGGAACCACAATATGAAAATGCATGCCATGACTATAAATAAAAGAGATTTTGTTTGTTTACAAGAGTACAATTGTGTCATCCTTCCCCTCCCTTTGCCATCTTCACAATATAATTTGCCTTCAAGGTCATCTTATGGCCATCTTTGGGTAGTTCGTCATGACATGACATTGCGTTCCACTATCTGTCACCTCCAGTTGCCAGAACATTTGCAGGATTTAAGTTTACACTCGAAAAGCCTCTAAAGGTCAGAGTGTTAATTAATTAATTAATTTATTTGCTCACGCCATCTCCGAGGGGCTAATTCTGGGTTTTGTTTAGATTTTTAATTTTAGAGCACAAGTGTCAAGGCGCCGCACGAATTGTTGGGAAGAGCACTCGGGGCGGTTTGTCACTAACTGGTCCAGCATAAGTCACTTCAGAAGTAGGGATGTCACCACTCGCCTGATTCGTCCAGACAGTATATGGCAAAGATTCATACGGCGCTTTGGATTCAACATGGATTGTTAATCTTGATTCGTTCCCACACACTCTTGCCCTGACATATCGCCCTAATGACACCTATCCCAGATGCCCCCGAGAGTTTTCTTCCATCTCTTGGCATATAAACAAAAACAATCATGGAGTTTGGCTAGCAATGGCCGATCTGTTGGGGCATGTTTGTTTTGTCATTTTAAATTTAAGACTAATGGAAAAACGCAAAACGAAAGCTGTCCGATGCGCATTTCGCTTTCTTGAAATGTACTTATTGTTTTGTTCTTCATTTCCAGAAAATCCAACAGGATATGGGCTATAACAATTTAGCCAATTTTGCCATTGAAAAGAAGATCGGAAGGGGACAGTTCAGCGAGGTTTATCGAGCTACGTACATACTAGACCATACTCCAGTAGCTTTGAAAAAAGTGCAGGTAAGAACTTCCTTTTGTCATGTAATGCATTTATTCCCAAAATAGTTTTGGTAACACTTTAATTTAGGGTCCAATTCTCACTATTTACTAGTTGCTTATTAGCATGCATATTACTAGGATATTGGCTATTTATTAGTAGTTACAAAGCATATATTAATGCCCTATTCTGCATGACCATATTTTACATCCCTTAATGAGGTTTTTAGTGTATTTTACATCAGTAAATTATAGGTCCAGCATTATAGCTGAATATATTAAGTGTTTTTAGCGAAAAATGCATTGTTATATTTATTATATACTTGTTTCATCCATTTTACAACATCTCTTAATATTGCTCTGATATGGCTTGAAATGACCTTACCTCTTTCCGTGCCAAACACAGAATTTTCTGGGTTTCTGTGTTTTCACTGTTATATGGTAGGGGGCGCTATGACTCATCTTCTGAAAGTGTACTGAATCTCCTGATCAAAACACAGGTGAAGAAGAAGCAGAAACAAACAATATTATATGTAAGCAGATGCATATGTAAAATAACGCGATCACCAACATAAAAACAGCATATAAACTGCCTAATGTTATGGAATGAAAATGTGCCTTAAGACCATTGTGAAATGTTCTATTTTATTTAAGTTTACATTATTAAATATTAGTATTGTGGTTAAATATTTACATTATATTGATTTGCACTAATTCTGTTCATTACATACACTTAACATTGTTAATATTGCAATTGAATAATGTTGTGTGAATAAGTCTTGCAAATAACTATATTGGCAATTTTCTGTCGCAACATTAACAATGTTGTTTAACCCTTTGGTACTGTTCGCGTGTCGGTCAAAAATGTTTCAATGATTGTACTATATTTTAGTTGGATTAATGTTTTTTATTGAATATTTAGTATTTTTAGGGGATTAAGTTATCATTTTTGGCAGTAGTTATAGTCCATTTATTCATTTTTTGAGCAAAATACAATTTTTTTAAAATTTTATATGAAATGTATATTTTCTAAAACATGTTTTACTTTAAAACTTTGAGAAAATCAAAGCCATAAATCTAAACAAGCTGTGTTCCAAATTTGAGGTTGATATCTCAAAAAAATGAACTTTAAGTAAGAAGTGTTTGGTACTGCGCCCAAACAAATTGTGCGCAGTACCAAACACTTCCACTAGATGTCATTTGTCTCCCATTCATTTCCAATGCGGTCATTTTTTACCTCAAACGATACAAGCGTGACAATTTTTTTTAGGACCATTTAATCATGTCCATGATTTTTTTTGTGTGTTCACACAGCAAGTGCCAAAACCTTTATCAAGTTTCAGGCCATTCCGATGAAGTTAAAAATGCAAAAAAAAAAAAAAAGGTAAAAAATGAAAAAACAGCACCAGAGGGTTACGTGTATGCAATAAAATGATTGCAAATAAATCTATTAAAATATTAGGTATGTCTGCCCAGTCATGGTAATCTGAACCTTCCATGTGACTTGATGAATAAGATTTGTTCATCTGAAGGGAAATTCAAATACTGTTTTTTACAATGTGTAATTCCAAATGAAACCACTTTAATCCAAATCCATTGGCTTAGTGAATCAGTATTTTTTGCATAATAAAAAATAAGTGAATTTTGCATAATAAAATCTAATATTATGAGATAAAAACAATATGGGGTTGAACAATTGGAAACCATCAAAACACCCCTTGCGTCTTCAGTACATTTGTTCAGATTTCATTTGAACAGAAGCAGGCATCTGATTGGCGCTTGCGCTGATAATCACGATTGAATGCGTTTCTTTTCTTGCCATAAACATATTCACAGAAACAGCCAACTCAAAACACACAGTTTCCTGCGGATGTGCAAAGCAGACGTGCTGGAAGAAATAATTGGCAAGCTCTAGATTAAAAGAGCGGTGCCCGGATACCATCGCTTCTGCTTTCCTAACACACACACACAGCACCTCCACCACAGTGGTCGTCTCCGTCACTACCACTGACTTTATTAACACTAATGATGAGCCGAGAAAGAATTGGTATTTTTGTATATGCCATTATAAAATGAAAAATAGTAACACTCTGAACTCTGTGAATATATCCCATAATGCATTTCATCCACGCAATACTGCCACTTGTTCTGTTCTTATAGTAGATGGATATTGACTTAAAAATGCAGGCTTCCTTTAAAACACATTTAGAGCTGTGGAAACGTAATATTTCTTAAATATTGCAATGCAAACTTCAATAACTATGACTTTTGTATGTGGTTCAGAGCTGTCAGTGTGGAAGACCACTATGGGCAACATTTCCACCTTTTGTGATTAGGAAAATTAATATATGTGATGTTTCCTGATGCAAATATTGTGCAACCCTGATTGCATGAATGAAGAATGTAATATTTGCTTTAGGACTAGTTTTTACTCTCTTTAGGTTTGAAAGTTTTGGGTTGATTTTATTATACACTTCCGTCTAGCGCATGTTTACATAGAAAAACTATTGAAAAGTAGAGCATTGAAATGGAAAATGTTCTGTGTGAGAGCTGGTTATTATTACAAAATAAATTGTGTTATTAGGATGCAGACATGAAGGGTGTTTTTTTAAATAAATAAATTAAAATAAATACTAATATGTATTTGTATTTTACATAAACATGTTAAATATATTAAAAAAAAATTTTTTATATTATATTTAATTTAAATATATTTAATTCAATGTTAAATATATGTATTAATAGTAAATAAATAAACAAACAATTAAATAAAAAATATGAGTTAATACTAATAAATTATTTAATGCAAATAATTAAAGATAAATTCATTAATTAACTAGTAAATAAATAAATATAAATGAATTAAGAATTAAATATGAATACATGGAGGATATATTAATTAATGCTAATAAATAAATTTGTTAATACAAATCAATAAATAAAAGATAAATAGATACATTATTTTAGTGGTAAGAAAATAAAGAAAAATTAAAAAATAAATAAATGAATATGGGTAAATACATAAATTGAAAAATATAGTAATTAATCCTAATGAATGCATTTAATTAAAAGATAAAAGTACGTTAATAGTAATGAATAAAAAGTTCAAATAAATCAATTGAAATATAAATTAATTAAATAAATAAATCAGTAAATATATCAATAAATATTGATTTGAAGAAAACGAGAAGTGATATGACAGCCATGAAACAAGCACAAATAAACTGTTTACGGTTATTACAAAAATATGTGACTGCCAAGTATTTCAAAGACAACATGTAATAAAAATTGGATGAACTAAAAACGAACCTCCATCTTCTCGATAGACCCATAAACACAGGTGAATATATGAAAACGGGCGCGCTTGAGGCAGGAGGGGTGTAGATGTGGTGGGGCAGAAGTTTGGGGGTCCTGGATATCAGTGTGACATACCCCCCTCCTTCTTGCCCTACCACCCTGTACCAGTAACATTTTTTACTTGTTTTTTTCTTTTTTCATCTTTATGCCATAACTCTCCTTCTCCTTCGTCTTTCTCTCTCCCTTTTGATCTTTTGATAGATATTCGACTTGATGGATGCCAAAGCTCGGCAAGATTGCATCAAAGAAATAGATCTCCTGAAGGTAAGAAACCAGAGAAAAGAGAGACCTACACCATGTGCCGCTATTAGGATCTCTAAAGGTGCCTCTGCTGAGACCCGATACCAGAGAAACACAGTGAGAGAGAGAGAGATTTAGAGACAGAAAACCATTGATCTGGATTAGACCTTCAGCTCTTTCTATCCGTCTCTCCCTCTTCCTCATTCTCCTCTCTCTTTCTGTTTAGGCAAGTGCAAAACACGGTCCTCTTTGTGTCGTTCCTCCAGGCCAAGATTGACACCTTTTTTTTTTCTCTTTTTTTTTGCAGTGCCACAAAATACAGTTTTTATCTCGTTCTGCAGGGCAATAAGGATTAAAAAAAAAAATCTATTTTATTTATTTATTTAAGATTTTTACATGCCCTGCTAACATTTTAATTGGCCACAAAGCCATGAATATGATCAAATTAAATGGTATTTAATTTAAAATACATTACACTATATTATTTTTTCAATCACTGTTACATTGAGGATGAAGGTAACACTGCAACATAAAGGAAATTTAGCACATTTTCCCATGAATCTTTTGATGTTTCATAATCTCTTTCTCCTTTGTAAATCGTTTGTCGTTCATCAAACCACCTTAAACAGGCTCAGGCTCGCGGTAGCATAAGCACTAACGAAAGTTAATGACAACACCAATAAGAGCTGACGTCTAGCTGATCTGAGGTGTCTGGCTTCTCTCTGCTCTGTTGTGTTTTTGCAGCAGTTGTTGGATAAGGACACACACAAACACACTTTTCTCTGTGTTGTCATGTTAATTGCTTCAGCTTCGATTTCTGTCCATTGCCAAGCCAGTTCTTGTTCCATTTCCATCTGTAGGCATCTTCATTGAGACAGCATAATTGCTTCCTTTTTTGCCCTGCTGCTTTTTTATATTCTTGCTCTTTTGTATATACAGTAATATGCAACAAAGTGACCTGAAGTCATTACTTTACTTTTCTATGACAGTTAACGAATTGTGTTGACTGTGAAGTTGGAGTCCAACAACATATTTGAGAGAATTTTATGCCTCTAAATGAGCATAAAGGATTTGTCTTTGTCCACATGCACTTTAAACCTGAATAATTTGGCAAAACTCAAAAAAATTAAGGCAATTAGTTAAGAAATTTTAAAGTTTAGCAGAACCTGCAGATTTTTATTTTGTAAAAATACCATGTAATCTCAAATTTTTAGTAGTGGAATCTTGACTAGCTTTAATTAGCTAATTCAATAAATGCCACCTTGCTAATTGGTTACAGAATGCTTTTGTAGCATTAGCACTTGCTGAATGAGGACAGCAATATAATAAATGTAACATCTGTTCTCAAACTAAGCTCATGCTCCACTCGTCACCATGATGGTAAACCTACAAAAACCCAATATAACAGAAACTCTTCTAAACTAGCATAACAAAACATTCATCACTACTAAAAATCCCACTTAACGTTAATCTTGCACAAAAAACAGTATATAACACTTAATTTTGGCATTTACTTTCCCTTTTGAGTGTCATGGCAAAGCATGCTGGGAAATAGAAATCCCAGCCCAGTTTCGGTTAAATTTAAGTTAGTCTAAATTAAAGGAAACAAGTTCTTAACTTAAAACAATGAAACCATTCTGATTACTTCAAATGTGTCAGTTTTGTAAACTCCAAAGAAAAAGAAAATTCTAAATACTCATAAAAGTTCATTTGATTGAACTAGTTTGTTTAATTTGAGTTGGCTCTACTCAACCAATTCATTATTTTGAGTGTTAGGGTTTACAGTGTGCTTGGAGATTTTTTTTAATGATTTTTTTTGTGGCAACTGCCAGTAGAGTGACCTGGCAACCTCCACAAATAAAATCTGTGGTCTAAGCTTTTTAGGACCCCTGAGATACCTCCATTCCCATGGGAGAAAGCGGAGGTGTCGGGTGAAGAGGTCATGTAGCTGGCGAGGTGACTGAGGTCACCGTTACGCTCCTTAACAACACTTTGCCAACCGAATGCACTGGGGTCAGAGGCTGCCGCAACACTGGCCTCGTTCCTGGTCTTCCTATCATGTTCCTCCTCCTCTTCCTGTCTCTCATTCGCCCCTTTTTTGTCTCCTTTACACAATCGTTTCTACTCCAGCGCTAATGAATTCAGTCGTTATAACCAGCTCACCTCAAGACGCTAATAAGCCGTTTACGTGGAACACAGACTCATGCCTTCTACCTCAGTGGACAAAGCTGGGGAAAAATACAAAAGAGTCGCAAATCAAAATAATGAGGCAGACCGGCGTGAGCAGCCCCTCCCTGATGTATCTGTCTGTTTGTTTTTCTGTCACTTTTAGACCCTCCCGTTTCACAAAATTACGCTGTTATGCGGAAATGTTTTGCTTTCTACTTTTTTTTTTTTTTTCCCACAACAGAAATTGCAAACGATACTTGTACTGTTTTCCATTTCATAACCACTCTCACTTGGTTTCCTGTAATGGATCAATGCGGTAATCCATTCGAAGCACAAACCCTCGACTATATTAACGTTTCGAGACACAAGGAATCACTGGGATTATGGAATCGCTCACAGAAGCCACAAGTGTGAGTTGGGATAATATAATTGTCACTGTAATCTGCCTTGTCGTACACAGAGGGTTGGCTTATTATTGTTCCCAATTGAAAATGAGAGTGAAATTACAGCGTTTAACATGATTAAAGTCAACATCGTGCCACGTTTCATGTCCGCCACATTGGATGTGCCAGCTAAGGGGTAGCAAGAATGGGGCTGACACCGCCGGCTGCACTCGCTGCAGCTGTGTGATCCAAAAATACATCTAACGAAAGTCACAGGATGGCGACAGAGGCGCACACGTCCTCCCCTATATCAGCGCGGGGCATGAACATTTCTTTAATAACCCCCTCTGCTGTGTCACAGCGCGTAGCGGGGGCCCGACACCCTCCCGTCCGCTAGGGCCTTCGCCTGTCTCGCTTCTCATTGATACACTTGTTTCCTTTTATTTTTGCTGCCCCCACCCCCAGTCATCTTCAGCGCTACGAACCGATTGCAACTCTTCTACTCATTGACCAACCAACAGGAAACAAGGAAAAGCTGAAGGCTTCGTACCGTTCTGCCATGCACTGCTGCTGTCTGGCCTCTAATGTTAACATCAGCCATAGGATTCAATGTGTTTGTTTTCTTCTGTTTATTAGCGGTGTTTGCTAAGGCAAGCATCAGTTTTATTATTACTCATACTTAGTATTAAACGTTGGGGCATAACTTGCATACATGAATGATACCTTAAAGCACGTGGCTTTATTAAGTCTGATATATAAATTTCAACTGGTTGATGATAAAATACTGGAAAAATCCTTTAGACTTACATTAAGGGAGGGACCCAAGCCATATGTAAAGACTTGAGGGTGGGCTTTTTGACTTTTGACCACCCAGAAGATCCTAGCAACCACTTAGCAATAGCTTAGCAACCATTCAGAACTTTAGCCAACTCATATTGTTGAGAAAATCTTAAAACGATCTAAATGTCTAGTTGCAAAGTTTGTGCATCGTAATAATAATATCAATAATATTAATAGTATGTACTGTATGTATGTATATGTAAAATATTGAATTACCTAAATAATTGTATTATACTTGAACTTTATTATGCTTTTAAAAAAAGTGTTTCTCTCTCTGATGTCTCTATGAAATGATAGACATTAATGATAGACATACAAGATTAGAGTATAATTGAAAGCTTTATCAATTTCAACTTTTATTAGGCTTTAAAAAATAACTTTTAATTTGTGAACTTAAAACAATCTTCAAACTTAAAAACCATTATAATAAATGTTATATTTACCTGTGGCTTTCCTACCGATTATACATACAGAAATTGAATAAAGTTATCAAACAGTCTGCACTGCATAAATAATCAATTAAAAATAGATTCATCCTTAATAAAGCTACAATTCTCTACAAAATTCCTGTTAGCTTTGTTCTTTGATTTAACATTAACATTAATGACGGACATCACAGCAACTGGTTTATTAGGCTACTGTCACTTTAAGATCTGTCGAAGTCTTTAAGTTCATTCAAAACGTTATTTAACTCATTTAAGACCGCTCTTATGAGAATACTTGACAAAGTGGCCATTTTGGCATAATTCCGTGTTGTTGTTTGTTCAAACGCGAAATATATACATGCATCTATAGACGTAATGGTTTTTATACTGTACAAACTGTATATTCTATCCCCTACCCCTAAACCTACCCAACACAGAAAATGTTCTGCATTAAAAAAAACAAAAAAACATTCTGTATGATTTATAAGTTTGTTTCCTCATGGGGACCTCAACCAGGACCTCAAGTCCCCACCAGGATAGAAAAACATGAACACACACACATAATCTTAATAAAATTATTGTGTATGTATAATTATATTAAACTTTATTATTAAACAAGTGTATAATTTGTATATGCACACATCTCACACACACATACACATATGAATATACATGCACACACACACTATCGGACTGGCATATTTTTAATATATTTTTTTTTAAATCGCACTAAATTGGTGCATTCTTTTTACCACCTCAATTGTTACCAATTTTACTGTAATTTCTGGTTGTACCACTGTTGTTATGTGTTCATTTAAGTCGTTTGGTTTCGAAGACACCAGTGTACCTAAAACACTAGATGATAATGTCACGTTTACCTTCATACAAGCTTCTGCTTTGGTTTCTGCCACCTTAATGTTTGCAGGCTTTCCTGACCCGCAGAGTCGTGTTAATATTTAAACAGTCACTGACACTCTGCTTTTTTCCTCTGTCCCTTCTCTCCACAGCAATTAAACCACCCCAATGTAATTAAATACCACGCGTCATTCATTGAAGAGAACGAGCTAAATATAGTACTGGAACTCGCAGACGCAGGGGACCTCTCACAAATGATAAAGGTAAGGACACATGCCAATTTGTCAGCAGTTTCCCCCCCCCCCCCCACTCTGAGTATTCCCACCATCCCGGCTGCTTAGACGGCTGAACGAAGGTAAAATGATCTGCACTGCGAACACGTTTTTGAGATCCCTTTGGTTATGTTACAAGAATCATATTGTTTATTAGAATCATGTAGCTTCCGCACGTTCGATTGGCTCAGCCATCCTGTTTCCTCCTGACAACCCCTGCAACTCGCATGTACAACCTGATGCTCCACGTTTAATGGTCTGCATGTAAAACCCTTCGCTGCCAAATCTCCACCCGCATAAATCATTCCCGGCACAAACAAAGCCTTTGCAGAAGGATTGCGTCTGTAAATGAGGAACAGGACGGATTAGTATGATGACGCCTTCGACATATGCATCATAACGCTCGCTTGTGCAAATATCCTGACCGTCAGCTACTTTGGTGTGCTCCACTGCGCCGCTGGATTTCTCAGCCCTTCTGCTCAGCAGTGCTTTAATTAATTTTATTTTTAATAAACAATGTCATCCAAAGGTGTATACCAGGGCTAATCCCCCCAGCATTGTACAACCGAACACTGAGCCATATGTAAAACAGACGGTCCGAATGCATAAATTTTACTTGTTTTTTATTCTTTTTGATTTTTTTTTTTTTGGTCTCAGCCCCCTCCTTAATTCTTTCTGTCCATCTCGGAATTCAAATGAAATCAAATGGCCCCTTCATTTGCATGCACTTACAGAATATTGCATGTGCCGTGTTTGCTTTTTAAAGGCACAGAGGGGGCTGCCGCTCTCCCTCATTGACATCAAACAGCCCTCTGATATGCAAATAGAAAGGCAGGGGAAGAATAGATCCACCGGCTTTGTATGGATGTGGGCCAAGGTTTTTTTGGTGCTCAAGACCGCACGCTCACCGCCGTTCTGATCATTTCTGTGAAGCGGTACGAGTGGAGACGAGGCTCAAAATAGGCGGAGTGAGCATTCGCACAATGAAGTAATATGTCCCACTAAAATAACCTCGGTTTTGTTTTGTTAATCAATTCCCGACCCCTTTTAACTGCCTCGACAAGCAGGTTTACTTCATTGCCAGTGGCTCAGTTATTGAGACTGCATGTGAAAAGGTCATAATTACTGAGCCATTTTGACTAAGCAAGCTTCATTCTGTCTTAATTAATAGCATAACGTCATATTGGTTTCTGCTTTGAAGCAAGGTCATGCACTCACGGACCTCATCCAGACTAAACTGAGCGCACTGGATGACACCGTACTAAAAGCTTTGTATCTTTGCAGAATTCTAAAGAGGATCATTTGATGCTGTATCAAACTCATAGTTTGGTTTTACTAAGTACTATTCAGAATTGTCGACGAGGCTTAAACGTCTGTTTTATTAAGAAGAACGTTGCACTTTGATGTGAAATTGGTAAAACCAATACTAAACACCCTTTTTAAATATTTAGTTTGGCCCACAAACCATGTCAAGAAATGATTGGTCAGTACAAATATGTGATTTTCATAGAAATCTCCTGATCTTAAAAAAATGCCCAAGAGTTTGAGTCAGATTCTTTTTTTAAATCTTCTTTTTGTTACTTTTAAAACAGTCATGTAACATCATCAGGGAATTACAAAATTGTAAAACCTTTGCATTAGATATATTGCCTCCGATTTATGAGCAAATTGTTTGTACTTTTAACTCTCTTTACCTTCCATTGGTGGAAATTTCCTTCATTTACGAGACATCACTTCCCCGCCATTGACATAATTTTCCGGCTTTCTGTGTTTTTACTGTTATATGGTAGGGGGCAATATTATGCATCTTCTGAAAGAGTACTAAATCTCCTGATCAAAACACAGGTGAAAAAGTAGCAGAAACAAACGATATCATATTTAAGCAGATGCATATGTGAAATAATGCGATCATCAACATATTAAACAGCATATAAATCAAAACTGCCTAATGTTACCGAATTAAATGTCGACCCAGGATGAGCTATAGGACTGTGAAGCTTTGGGGTTATTGACTCGATCTACTCCGTCTGTGTTTTGATCACCGTTCTGAATATGATCCAGGATTGATTTAAAAAAGAAAGCTAGAATAAAAGTTTTTTTTAGTTGTTTAAAAGCAGAGGATCTGTTCTTTCTTTCTTTATTTATATATATATATATATATATACACATACACATACACATACACACACACACCGATCAGGCATAACATTATGACCACCTTCCTAATATTGTGCTGTTCCCTCTTTTGCTGCCAAAACAGCCCTGACCTGTTGAGGCATGGACTAGACCCCTGAAGGTGTGCTGTGGTATCTGGCACCAGTAAGTTAGCAGCAGATCTTTTAAGTCCTGTAAGTTGCGAGGTGAGGCCTCTATGGATCGGACTTGTTTGTTCAGCACATCCCACAGATGCTCAATTGGATTGAGATCTGGGGAATTTGGAGGCCAAGTCAACAACTCAAAGTCGTTGTGCTCCTCAACCATTCCTGAACCATTTTTGCTTTGTGGCAGGGCGCATTATCCTGCTGAAAGAGGCCACAGACACCAGGGAATATCGTTTCCATGAAAGGGTGTACATGGTCTGCAACAATGCTTAGGTAGGTGGAGCGTTGTAACATCCACATGGATGGCAGGACCCAAGGTTTCCAAGAAGAACATTGCCCAAATCATCACACTGCCTCTGCCGGCTTGCCTTCTTCCTATAGTGCATCCTGGTGCCATGTGTTCACCAGGTAAGCGACGTACACGCACCCGGCTATACACGTGATGTAAAAGAAAACGTGATTCATCAGACCAGGCCAACTTCTTTCACTGATCCGTGGTCCATTTCTGATGCTCACGTGCCCACTGTTGCCGCTTTCGTCAGTGGACAGGGGTCAGCATGGGCACTCTGACTGGTCTGTGGCTATGCAGCCCCATATGCAACAAACTGCGAAGCACTGTGTATTCTGACACCTTTCTATCAGAACCAGCATTAACTTCTTGAGCAATTTGAGCTATAGTAGCTTGTCTGTTTGATCGGACCACACGGGCCAGCCTTCGCTCCCCATGTGCATCAATGAGCCTTGGCCGCCCTTGAACCTGTCTGAACCACTGTTCCTTCCTTGGACCACTTTTGATAGATACTGACCACTGCAGACCAGGAACACCCCACAAGAGCTGCAGTTTTGGAGATGCTCTGACCCAGTCGTCTAGCCGTCACAATTTGGCCCTTGTCAAACTTGCTCAAATCCTTATGCTTGCGCATTTTTCCTGCTTCTAACACATCAACTTGGAGGACAAAATGTTCATTTGCTGCCTAATATATCCCACCCACTACCAGGCGCCGTGATGAGATAATCAGTGTTATTCACTTCACCTGTCAGTGGTCATAATGTTATGCCTGATCGGTGTATGTGTGTAATATAAATATAATTGAAGAGTTAAGAGAAAGAGTTAAGCATATATACACTTTACCATTTTACTACACTACACAAGAAACCAGTAATTTTATGCCCGGTTCACACATGATCCGTTTGCATTCAAGACATTGTTACAAAATGTAAATACATTGTTAAAAACAACTGTAAAAACATGTTACAAAAGATTTTTATATCAAATAAATGCTGTTCTTTTAAACATTCTATTCATCAAAAAATCCTAAAAAAAATTTTATCACGGTTTCCACAAAAATATAAAGCAACACAACTGTTTCAAACATTGATGATGATAAATTGTTTTGCTTGAGCAGCAAATCAGAATATTACAATGATTTCTGAAGGATCATGTGACACCTGAAGACTGCAGTCATGATGCTGAAAATTCAGCTTTGCTATCACAGAAATAAATTACATTTTAAAATACATATTTATTTTAAACTGTAATATTTCACACTATTACAGTTTTTACTGTATATTTGAGCAAATAAATGCAGCCTTGGTGAGAGTAAAAGACTCCTTTCAAAAACATAAAAAAATCTTACTGTTCAACTTTTGAACTGTGCAGAAAGTTGAAGCTTTACAAAACATGGATGATATAAGGATAAATAACATGTTTACCATTTATTTTGACGTAAAATGAATAAAGTGACTTGCTAAAGGGACAATAGTGATACTTTAAGAAATAGTCCTCTTATACCATTAACTATCAATTACCAGTACTCTGGTGTCGGTCCGATACTGTGCTCATGTACTTGTAAAACTACCCAGATACAACCGCACCTGATACCACTTTATGGCAACGCATAAAGTTACATAATTCTGAGTCAAAAGACAGCGAAGGACTAATAAGTCAAACCTAATAGCCTATTATAAACAGATTTCCTCAAATAAAAGTTAGTCCACACAAGTCAGCACGTTAAGGTATTGTTGTTTGTTACCACGGCAACCACTTGCGTGTCCGGTATGAACGCGTTTCTCGCGTAGGAAGAGTATCTGCACACACGATGGGTGGCAAAATCGCAAGAAAAGCTTGTCGTGTACTGACAACTATACATTATTTAACTGTATTTCCATATTTAGGATGTTAAGTTTCATTCATAATGTTTCTCCTTTTATCCAATATAAAATTGTATAGCCTACTGTATTGTCCCTCATAACCGGTAGTATAGCAAGCCTAAGCAAGGCAGCAAGCTTAATTGTTACACTAGTTTGACATGACATGGAAGAAAACGGAAAAGTTTTGTGTAAGCTTTCAAAATCCTCCCTCACCTTCCGAGTGGAGATTTCTCTGAAGCCTCTGCGCGTAAGCGCCAGAGAAAAATTAAATTATTTTGTTTTGCTGCAGATACACTTTTCAAAATAATATATTAATTTCAAGATATAACATTAACACGATGGTAATTTAAATATAGTCTTTGTTAAAAAAAATATAAAGCAGATGTAAACGACATCAGATGTACATGCAGATGTATTTTCCAAGTAGACTAGCAGCAGCACTAACGTTTAATCGACTAATCGGCTAGTTTCGCACATCCCTACTGTTTAGCTCAGTGTCACACATTGTAGATAAAAACAGAAACAGGCTCATAGCTGACGATGCAGAGAAGCTTCTTTTCATCAAAAATAACCTTCCGACAAAGGCTTAGTCTTTAGTACTGTACTAACATATGATAACATATCATTTCAGTTGTTGTGTGGTAGGCTACTGAAATCCACTGAATGTGTTACAGGTTACATTTATGTGAAATGGGTCGCAGTGCCATGTTTGTTTAGGAAAACACCAAGTTGAATGTTAAAATGTCAGCAACAGCATCAAGTTGTATATTTACCTTGTTACTGTCAGAAAGTGAAAAACATCTGATAAAAATAAAACATTGTTAGAAGAACTGTAATGGTATTATTAAGGACTCATGTTGGTACTTAGTATCGGCAAGTACCCAAATGTAGGTACTTGTACTTGGTCCGAAAAAAGTGGTATCGGTGCATCCCTATTATCAATATCTCTTTAAGGTAATGCTGGAGTACTTAGTAAAACATACAATATTGACTAATTAATATTCTGTATCGACCAATAAAAAAATTAATATGTTCAAAACATATTGTGCATCCCTGATGTAAAGATCATGTTGGCATTATCTAATTGCATTCTGTCAGATTCATTGAGACGTTTTTCAGTGCTTGTATGCCGTAATCATCCTAAGCATGTGTGCATCTTGAAAGCCTCCCTAAATGTTTGTTTCCCCATGAGGCTCCTGCTGTACTCACAAACTTCAGATGTTTTCCATTGCAGTTGCTTCAAATGAAAAGGGAAGAAAAGTTTATTGAGGGGTTTCAATCTAGAGCCTGCATCAGATTATAGGCAAACCCAGAGCCCTTCACATCCATGGGCACCGCTTTAAACCTACCAGGAGTCCATGCTGAGCTTTTGGAACACTTTACATCTTAATATCCTTAAAAAACAGTATGTTTCAAATAGTCAGTTGAGCTGTTTGACTGCTAAAGATATCAAGTAAAATGTCGATGTTCTGGGTTAACGAAGATTGCATGTGTCTATGAAAAGTCTGTGCCGCCAACATATTTATTTATTTGTTTATTGCCTGCAGCATTTCAAGAAACAAAGACGGCTGATTCCAGAGAAGACAGTATGGAAGTACTTTGTTCAGCTGTGTAGTGCACTGGAGCACATGCACTCCCGCCGCGTCATGCACAGAGGTACACACAAGTCTACTGACATATACATGTAGAAACAGATTTTTAATGGCACATATTCTACACTTAAGTGACATTTTATTGTATTTTGTGTCATAATTTTAAAGACATTAATGAAATTTCACCTACCAAAAAGGTTGATTTTTCTATTCTCAATAGTGTACGTATGAAGCACACAAATTTGACCAACTTGAACCAGCTATGAAATATGCATTTTGAAGTCTTCGAGATTCCAGATTGCATGGGTTCCTATTAAAAATATTTTTTGATTTTGCCCACAAAAATTTGATGTATGGTAAATGTGACCCCACCTTTAGAGTTAAACTGCTTCTTTACCTTTAAGAATTATGTAAATAGAATGCGTTATGATCGGCTGACTGCCACAAACTCACGCTGATATTAATCAGGAAGGACAGATTTGCTGTAGTTACTAAGAACGTGATAGTTTTTGATATGTAATTTATGAATAACTAGTTGACTAATTAAAGTCAGCATTAAACAGAAGTTTTAATACTCTTTTCTTCCCTATTGTGATGTATATCGAAGTGAAACAGCTTTTCGAAACAATAAAAAATAGGACGGGACTTAATTTTGTCCATCGGGAATTGATTGGATGGTTGAATGGGTGTGGTTTGCTATTGCTATGATCACATGAGTGACAGGTTTCATGGTGACTTTAAGGAAGTCTCATTTAATTAGACTTGTGTTAGGTTCATCTGACACCAATCGGACTTAAGGGTGATAAGATGCATTCTTGTTCAAGCTAGACGGAGTGCCAATGTTAAAACATTGAAACCTACAAAAAATAATACGCATAAACTAGTCAAACTACTAATCAAATATTCAGTTGTTGGATGAATAGTCGAACATCATGCTGTATCACTAATTGGGACATCATTGACACCCCACTACATCATCCTTGTGTTTTATTGATATTATGAAGAAAAAACTTCTCATCTGTTTCTCATCAGCTCTGAGACGAGACTCTAAGGTCTTTGCTATGCACAAGCTTGACCAGACACACTGCCGAGCGCATTGCATCATCCTCTTGCCATTTGAAAACAAGCAAGATGACGCAACTGTCCATGGCGACCTGAGACCGTCTTCCCCAGTTCCCATGTATTTATGCAACACTTGTCGAAGTATTGTAACATACGAGACCCGTGTGAGTGTATGTTTCGGTATAGGTTACAGCAGGCCATGGGTTTACATTCACATCGTTTCCCATGTTGATTGTAAACTCCTGTGGTGGGATTTTTCACAGTGGTGGCAGTCGGTTCAGATCTTGTTCTTCTTAAGCACCTGGCCTGTATGTATATGTTACTGCTGGAAAAGTTCATGTCCAGAGGTGTCTGACACCAAACACGAGCACATGCTTCCTGCACCGCCATTTCCTAGCTGGTCTCTTGAAAGTCATTTGAGCCAAGGTGATGTGTAATACCTTGCTAATGGTAACCTTTCCGTTAACCTTTCTTAAACGTTTCCTAACATTTATATAGGCCGTTTTTGTTTGGTTTGTGGATTTGAATGAAATGTTTCTTCTGTCCGACTGTTGCGATTCTGTTCAATCGTATCAAGAGGTTCACACGCAATCTGCTCCTCCATGATTTTTTTTGCAGAATTTGAATGCTTGTCATTCACAAAGTTACGTACTTGTCATTTCAGGCGCATGGAAAAAGGGCTTTGATGCCACTGACAGTTTTATAATTGTTGATCATCTATTTTTATGCCTTGAAAACCTAAAATGTTTGTTATCTGTAATGTTCTACGTTGCACATTGATTTGCTGATTTGAAGAGATAATGTTATCTAGCTGCGAGTTTATTGAAACTGCAAAAAAAGACTAAAAAGGACTCGGTAAGAATGTATCAAATTGTAAGACGATTTGATTTATTGATTTACTTTACATTTTGTATAATTTCTTACTTGCTGAAATATATATAGTAATTTTATAATGTAATATTTATGTATTATTGGTCAGAAACGGAAGACAAATAAACCAAAAGAATATAAATTGATATACAATACATTTTTTTGGGGGGGTTATTTTAATTCCTTCTATGTAAAGCACTTTTAATTACCATTGTGTATGAAATGTGCTATATAAATAAACTTGCCTTGCCTATTATTGTTCATTTGACCCATGGTCATTGTTATATCATTATATTTATATAATATAAAAAGAACAGTACAAATATAAATATTTCTTGAAAATATGAAAATGCATTGCAAAAAAAAAAAAATATATATATTTGAAGAAAAAATATTTTGCCATTTAAAAATGTGTCAGGTCTCACAAAATCAGAGCTCCCCCGACTGGACCAGCAGAAGAAAAATTTCTTGTCTTGTTATTTTGTAAATAGTTTCTTAACTTATGTTATTAACTTCCAATCAGAGTACAGTGCTGCTAGCTCAATTAACCCTCATTTTACCATATTTAACTTCATCCCCCACCCCTTAAAAAAAAAGTGAAAAAGGCCACAGATTCATGATGATCAATACCTAAAACTTACTTTTACTCCGTCCACAGACATTAAACCAGCTAATGTCTTCATCACAGCCACTGGAGTGGTGAAACTGGGCGATCTGGGCTTGGGACGCTTCTTCAGTTCCAAAACAACTGCAGCTCATTCTCTAGGTAAGTGCTCCTCCCTCCAACCTCCTTGTCTGTTTCTTTCTGTCCTTTGTGGAAAAAAGAAAAAAACCAGGATTGAATGCAGCGGAAAGGCCCTTTAATTACTCAGTAGGGCCCGGATGTGTTTCATTAGGGCTGGCTGTGAGCAGAACCATGTGTCTGTTATAAAAAAGCGCCTTCCCGACGGCTCCTGGGGCCAGTTGAGAGCAAAGCGTGCCAGTGGCTGTATCCATTTCATTGAGCAGTTTGGCCTTTCCTGTCGCCTTGACCCCACGACCACGCTCCACACATATGATGTCTGGATGAGTACAGGATCTTGAATCCCTAACGATGCTAGGCTAGGGCACCCTATGGTGACACAGCAACTTTTGGAGAAGTTGCCCGAGGAGGTGCAGGTTTTAACACGCCTTAAATTTGAGATGACCTGTTGTTTAAAATCTCATTTCAAGAGTATACAAATTTGTTAACAGCTTGTCTTCTGCTTTATAGATGTTGTTATTACTAAAAAAGACATTTTTCACCATTAAGGTGAGACTTTTTGCAACATTTTAGTATAAAGTATCTTAAATCATATTTCTCTTGTCTAATCCACTCATTTGGCGTTAGGAGACGCTAGTATTGAGAGTCAATTATATTTATTATTTATTTAATTTAATGACACAATATAATGTACATTATAATGCAGTGATGCCTAAATTCACTTGTAGCACTTAAACAGTTGGTTTTAGTCCTTAGTGTTTTATTTTTAATTTCTATACACAAAATATAATAAAATAATTGAAAACCTAAACCATATCTAGGGACCAAAATATAGAGATGCTCTAGCGGTATGCTAGTGAGTTTTGGTCATGTCAAGCTCACATTTTATTTATACTGTAAAAAGAAAAAATGCCTTAAATTAAGTACACTTGGATGTTTAAGTAATTTCAACTTAAACCACATTAAACTGACTTAAAGAAATGAGTTAAATCTTGTATAACTTGCTTAACTTATTTTGATGAGTAAAAATATGTTGTCAATTTATTGATCATATAACTTTTTTTTTACAGTGTATTTAGAATATTAATATGATCATAATTTTGATCTAATTAAGCTTGATGGACTTCTATTTCTGCATTTACAATTAAGCTATTGCTGAAAGGTTACAGTAAACACAACACAATTAGCACACCAGAATAGATTTAACTATTGTCTTGTATTCACTCTACAATATGAAATGCATTATGTATAGGTAAACTATGCATCTGTGTGTAGGAGTATAAAATTATGTTTTATGTCACTGTGATAAGTATGATGTTGGTGTAAACTCGAAAAAACACTGAGGATGTTTTGCAAGTGTCTAGAAATAACCTCAAGTTCGCAATGTGTCTTACATTGCATACTTCCAGCATTCACCTTTACTGAAAACAACACTGTGAGTCAGGAAACGCATGCATCCTGAAAACCTGAACTCACAGCGCCCTCTACAGGACGCTTCGCTCCTAAATCCAGACGTTTGGCTTCTCTGGATGAGCTACAATCTCTGCAAGGGCTTAATCAGGGCTGTCCTTAATCATGTCTTAATGGCGCCTGCGTCACCTGGGAACCGGTGGATCCGTACGACCACATCATCCATTCGCACCTGCTCCTGGGGCCGGTGCCACACGATATCATTTACAGACTGCCATGTTAGGGATCCCTAACAAGGCTTTTTTAGGACCCCAACATGATTTATAACCGTTAATGCATTGGTGTATCATACCACCGCAGTTGCACTTGTCTTTTGTAGAGTTATCTACCTAGCTACCTCCCTACCTACCTACTTATTTATTTATCCGAGCGCCTGGAATTCTTCTCTCGGGATGTTTTAGTATTGACAGTAGGAATGTACAAACGAGCATAAAGACACCCAAGTAGGTACAGCACACGTGAGCGAGGGAGAGACTCCTGCGGGTCTCTGTCACCTGTCCCGTAGGCTCAGGCTCGCCATACGAAGGCTGAAGGTTGAGCCGTAGCAGGGTATGAAATTCATGAGTGTCTACATGGCAGGTTAAATTCACCCATGGGCAAAGAGACCTTCGATCTGAGTCTCCCTCAGGGCGGGCAGACCAAAGCTTCCCGCTCCCACTCCCGTTCTCTCTCGCTCCTCGCAATCGCTCCACCTCTCCCCCTCTTCGTTTCTCTCCCTGCATGGGGGCGGTTTAGGGTGGAGGGTGCAGGGTTGCTGTGGTACGGTTTGGGGGTTGACAGTTCAGCCTGTAATGAGACAAACCACCACGGTAGAACTCTAGGATGCACGTTGGATGGAGGTCCGGGAAGTGCCGTTCCACGGCTGTCAATTCTTCTCTTAAGAAGCCGAGCCCTAGCCTTTTAACTCCATCTCCGAGTGGCTCTGCAGCCTACAGATACAAACAAAGCTGAAGACCGAAAGAAAGGAAAGATAGCTTCCTGCCAAAGGCTTCCTAGCCTTTAAATTAAGCAGGGTGATGAGCTGAAAGGGAGGCTTTTTAAGGGGAAATCAGAACAAAAGAAAGTCAGGAAGAGATATAACAATATAATGGATAATTAAAATAAAGAAAAGCAAGCTAATCCCGAAACCCTCGTATTCTGCAGTTAACGCAGAGAGCATGGTAATTATGTGCTAGCGTCTCATCCGTGGGTTTTGAAGTGATGGGGAGATCCGTTCAGACCTCTGAGTCTGAGTTCTTTTAATCCCTCACTTCGCAGAGTTTACACTTCCTTTTTTTTTGTAATTAAGCGTGTTTGTGTATTTCTGTGTAATTAACGTACCGTTGAGAGTCTCTGGTAATCTCTCACCGTACCAAAAAGGATCTCGGCCCATCTCTCAAAGAATGCATTGTAATGTCATAATTCATAATAATGGGAATAAATCCCAATGCAACTTATGTTTTTTGCGCGAGTAAGTAATGCGCTCTTAATTTGACGTGCTGTCGGAGTAGTTGCTCTGTAGTGCTAGGCTTT
Organism: Rhinogobio ventralis; assembly: GCA_039654625.1. Classification (NCBI taxonomy): domain Eukaryota; kingdom Metazoa; phylum Chordata; class Actinopteri; order Cypriniformes; family Gobionidae; genus Rhinogobio; species Rhinogobio ventralis. Next base: position 15,963,080 of record CM077217.1, on the reverse strand, counting down.
TATTAAACTATTAGCATGAAAGAAGATCCTTTTCAAGTCTCTAATGATGGATGTCGAAGCACTCCATTGGAACAGCACAAATTTGATGACCAAATCTTTTTTTTCTAGTTATGCATGTGTTTCTCAGTTTCTACAGTTGTGGTCAGAATTATTGGTACCCCTGGTAAATATGATCAAAGATGGCTGTAAAAAATAAATCTGCATTGTTTATACTTTTGATCTATCATTAAAAAAAATTGCAAAAACCTTTTACTACCCATTGAAGTAAAAGAATGGAAAGTCAGGGGAAAATCATATTATGAAATAAATGTTTTTCTCCAAAACACATTGGCTACAATTATTGGCACCCCTAGAATTTTTTTTATGAATAAAATATCTCTGAAGTATATTCCCATTAATATTTACATTTTTTAGCACACCAGGGTGACTAGGAACATAAAATTGTCCAGCTATGATGTCTTGTTCCACAGGAGTATAAATATGAGGAAACACAAAGGCCAAAATCCCTTAATCGTTCATCACAACGAGTAAAGCCAAAGAATATAGTTCTGGTGTGCAGCAAAAGATTGTTGAGCTTCACAAAAAAAAAAAATAGTGTCTGTAAGAAAATATAGCTAAAGCATTGAAAATTCCCATTTCCACCATCAGGGTAATAATTAAGAAGTTCCAATCAACTAAAGATGTTACGAATCTGCCTGAAAGAGGACGTGTGTCTATATTGTCTTAATGCACGGCGAGGAGGATAGTTTGAGTGGACCAAGACTCTCCAAGGATCACAGAGGGAGAATCGCAGAGATTAGTTGAGTCTTGGGGTCAGAAAGCATAAAAAAAAAAATCTAACAACCCCTACATCACCACATGTTGTTTGGGAGGGATTCAAGAAAAATCCTTCTTGCTCATCCAGAAACAAACTCCAGCATATTCGGTTGTCAGACACGACTGGAAATTCAAAAGGGACCTGGTTCTGTGCGCAGATGAAACTATAAAAACAGCTTTTTGGCAGCAAACCCACCAGATGGGTTTGGTGCAAAAACGGTTAAAAATACCACTTTAATGTTGTGGGCCTGTTTTTTTGCTGAAGGTCCTGGACATCTTGTTCAGATACATGGTATCCTGGATTCTAGGAAATGCCAACAGATAAAAAATCAAAACCTGACGGCCTCTGCTAGAAATCTTATAATGGGCCGTGGTTGGATCTTCCATCAGGACAATGATCCAAAACAACCATCAAAATCAACACACAAATGTGTCACTGAACACAAAATGAAGCTTCTGCCATGACCACCCCAGTCCCCTGACCTGAACCCTATAGAAAATGAGTGAAGAGAAGTCTTTTACTTCAATGAAAGGTTAGATTTTTTTTAATAAAAGATCAAAAGAATAAAAAAAATGCAGATTTATTTTTACAGACATTTTTCTGACCACAACTGTATGGTGTTTCAAGGTTATAATTTTTCACACCTCAAAAAATTTGAATGTTTAAAGTTTTTCTAAGTAGTTTAATAGAAGCAACTTTGAAATAGACCATTCATAAGTTCATTCCCGCGAAAAGTGAATCCTGAGCAGCCCAGTATAGCAACACTGGCTCGAACAATAGCGTGCGGTTGGGGGCAGGACTATCTGTTTGTTTGATCAGCTGCAGATGGGAGGAGTGTTTGGGAACCTGTTTCAAAACAGTTGTAATCTTTCTTTTTTTGCAATTCTATTTAGTGGCTCTAGTGGTGCCGAAATTCACTTTAGGGATACACAACACAATATATTTCCAGGGCTCGACATTAAGCCTTTTCATGTGCTTGTCCTATGGACAAGTAAATCGGTCATTCGCGTAAAACATTTGCTTGTCCAGATTTTTGTGTGTTGTAAATATAATTTATTCTGAAGCAATGTTTTCATCAGTGTTCAGTCAGCTTTGACATATTTATGATATTTTAATCTTTATGAAGGGCATTTTCCCCCTAATTGTTTTAAATATATTGATCAAATGATCACGTGACCGTCTTAATGAGTCATTGAGTTATTCATTCGAACAATTCGTTCAAACGGCTGATTCGTTCAGGAATGAGGCAGTTGTTTATGAATGGGTCATTGAATCTTTGACTCAAATGATTCGTTCAAAACGCTGAATCATTCAGTATTGAAACATGGGTGAGTGTTGCTGTGAGATGTGTTATGGTTCTTTTGTGATCTTGGAACTATTTTCTCTGCTGAAACAGAACAAAACAGTCAATATTGCATCTAAAATGTAAGTGACTTAATATTAATTACTTGTTTATGGAAATCAGTGTCACATTTTCAGTCGTGATGATATTCAGCACTCTTGGTCGTGTGATGTTGCTTAACTGTATCGTATGTTATAAATATAAAAACTTCACATTTTGAATTTTTACTGCAGTATGTTACTGAGTTTCTTTGAGCTGTGTTCGTTTGTTTCCATTTCTCCTCATGAGGCTGTGTGAGCCTTAACCTTGCAACCTTGTTATCGTCAGTAATTTATTTATTTATTTATTATTATTATTATTCACTATCAATCACCACTTACACTAAATGAATGCAGAATGCAGCGTTTTGGTGATTTCCCTAGTTATTTTTGTTATTGATGTTTTAATCAGGCTACTTGTCTGGTTGGGCAAGTAAAATTTTCTTTCACTTGCCCCTTCAAAAAATCTGCTTGTCCCGGACAAGCAGACAAGCGTTAATGTTGAGCCCTGTATTTCTGCCATATTAGTTATCGAACAGTATTAGAGGTTTTTTATCTTTAATTGTGCATGCTAATTGTGCCTATTTTAACATTTAGATTAGTTTGCCATCATCTAACATTTACTTGGTTAATCTTTTAAAAACCTAAATCATCCCTAGGTATAATCATGAATTTATGACAGTTGAAATCAATAATATTGACCAATCAGATCCCACTGATGCCATTTGGAACTTTTCATAGGCCAACTCTCACCATCTGTTTGACTTTCCTCTACTTCTATAGAAGAAAATGCTTTTAACGTAGGCACTGATTGCATCATAGGGCGAGACAGTAGGAGGGAAGGGCCACATTTTTGCTTGTGTTTTTCTCAGCAAGCGTTTCAACCTCAGCCCCGCTACCCTGATGCTGTTCAGTGTCGAGACGTTTCACTTTGGCTCTTGTTCTCGCCACCTGAGACTTCTTAACGCTTTGTCAGATCTGAGCTGTTTGTGCCAAGGCTAAACTTTCGTAAACTGTGAGCATTTGTCAGAATGTTTTTTTTACTCTATTATTTTTTATCTTTTTTACCCCTCCCCCTCTTTCTATCATCAATCTTTCACGGTGGATGGCTGGTTGGCCACAGTCACTGAGCAGTAAAGAGCTTGTCACGGCTTCAGGGAGTACAGCGCGGGGAGTTTGACTGGCCTCTTGGGTCCCGCTCTTCTGCCTGATGGCTATTAGTCACTGCCAATTACCCACAATTCTTTGCAGGGCCACAGACTAAGCGACCTGACGCTCTGCTCAATCTCACGTCTGTCACGGTGCTATTCTCAATGCCTTCCAACATGTGCGACATCATGGCAAGTCATTTGTGTTTACCTCTGGCAGGTTTCCCAAACTTCCCAGTCTTCCATTGGTTGAACAAACAGATAGTTCCACACCCTACTCACTTTATTGGTTCTATTTAAAAACATTTTGAAGTAAATTAGAACGGCAAGACCAAACCAGTATGTGTTGGTGGTTCGCCGTCATGCATGAGCCCGGCGCTACAGTGTGAAATCATCAGATAGGGCCTCGATTTTCCTGTGGCAGAACTGGTAGAACCATTGAAGACAGTTTTGGTACAGTGGCTGTTTTGGTTTTTATCGAATTTCAAAGACAATCCAACGTACAAGAGTGGAGAAAGAAAAAAACACACAAGTGAATTGATTAAAGTTTCATTTGGCTGTGTTAAATGGCTTCTGTTGTAAATCATTGAGGTTCTTTTATAATGAGAGGTGAATGAGAGATTTTAAATCTGCTCGAATGTAAACTGAGATTTTCATTCCCCAAAACTCATACTTGCAGTCTGAAAGCAGCCCCCCAGATCTCTAAACCACCTACATGCGTTCATGAACATTTACAGCTCTTGGCTCCATCTGTAAAAGTTGTTCTACTTATAATCTGAACATCAAACTACTACTGCTCCCAAATTATACAGGTTTTGTTCATGTTAGTGTCATATATCATACATTCCAATCCAAATGAATGCTGTTTTATTTCATTGCCATTTTTTAGTAAATTGATTTGTGTGTATTGAGTGTAACTTCTGTTTTATGTTAGCTTATTTCCCTTGGTGTGTTTTTAAAAAATATTGAAGCTAAATAATACGTGTAAATGTAATGTTTTGTTAAAATGTTCAAAAGTGGTAGCATTTATAGACCGAATTTCGGACCGCAAAAAGAGATTTTTGAACAGAAGTGTATTTGTTTCTGTGTTTCTCATCTGTGTTTTTATTGAAATCATGGTCATTTAGAACTGTACGTGCTGATTTTTCTGCTCAAGAAATATTTTAGGGATGCATGATATATATTTTGATGTTATTGTTATTGACCCGATAAGAAAACGTGGCCGATATATTAAAGCCGAAAAATAATAGATTATTTCCTTCAGATGAGACTCTTCAGATGCACACTGTTCGCCATGATGGTTTTGAATTGCTTGAAATATGATTGGAATCACTTCAAAAAAGGAAGCGCAAGTCTGTCATATAGGCTACACAAAATTATAATGAGAACATTATTGTGTTCTTGGGACATGGCTTTTAATGGTGAGACTTTTGTTTTTGTAATCACGCTCTCAAAAATTATATAAAAATTTGGATTTAGATTTATCGGCCAATATATCGGTTATTGGCTTTCAAATATAAACAATTATCGGTATCATCCAAAATTTTGCATCCTAAAACATTTCTTATTATCAATGTTAAAAAAACAGTTGTGCTGCTTAACTAACAGTTTTTTTCATGATTATTAAACAGCTTTTATTTTGTAACATTATGTCTTTACTGACAATTTAATGCATCATTGCTAAATAAAAGTATTAATTTCTTTCAAAATTGACCCAACTTTTAAACAGTAGTGTACAAACTGTTCAAATGTATTTTCCCCCACACTGTACACACGCATCGCTGAGTTTGTTGTTAGTAACCTCTCTTTAGTCATCTAAAACTCCTCAGTCTGAAACCTTTGTCAATGAAGCATCCATGGATGAACTCCTCGCATAGCAAACCAGACAGTCTAACTCTCTCTCTCTCTTTCCCTCTGTCTCTATCTGTCTTTTTTTCTGTTCCAGTGGGCACCCCATATTACATGTCTCCCGAGCGAATACACGAAAACGGATATAACTTCAAATCTGACATCTGGTCGCTAGGCTGCCTGCTCTATGAGGTAAGGTATAGAAACCCATCCCATCACTCCCCCTTCCTCCGTTTATAAAGTCTGGCCCTCCCTAACTCTCCCTTCCTCTTCCCAAGCTTCTGCCAGTACCGTTCGTCTCCTTTTGTGAGACGCAATCCTACACCTTGCGGTCTGTCATGAAAATTACAATATGGTTTTGTACTCTGAGGTAAATGGTCTTTGCGTAGGATACCTGGAGTATGTTCCCAAGCTGATGAGGAAATTTGAATGACATTTACATGTGTTTTAAATAACATGCACCGCTCTTGCTACGAAACGATACTGCATGCTTTGATTAGGCTTTAATAGCATATGCTTCTCGAAGACACAGCGGACCAGGATCCATTAGACACAGAGCAGCAGTTTTCTTCTCAGCCCTTAGTCTAAATTGAAGATGAAGTTAATAGGGGGTCAGTGTTTTTGGGCTGTACTAAATGTTTGGACCTTTAAAGGACAGTTCACCCACAAATAAAAGTTCTGTCATTATTTACTCATTTTGTTCCAAATCCGTATGGCATTCTTTTTTCTGAAGAACATGAAAGGTACATTTTTGAGTATAGTAAAAGTCTTCCATTTTACTCCAAGTCTTCTTCAGTCATATGATCAACTTAAATTTAAGTTGTTATTCATTAATAATCTTCGCCTCCAGTCAGGTTTAGCAATGACTGGATCATTGATTCAGAGTTGATATATATTTGAGTTGATACAGAGTTGTTCATATATTTTGTGAACTGAACCAATTGATTTATAAAAAAAGATTTGACTCACAAGAATTAATTCATTTGCGAATTAAACATCACTTCTTCTTGCTTTCATAAATGCACCAAGAAGACCTACAATGGTTAAGATTTTCAGTTAATAACTACAGATTTTGGTCCGTTCAGAAGAATGCAAAGCTTTGGAATCGTATAAACCGTTTTTATGATACTTAATGTGCCTTTTTTTGGCATTTTGACGCTTTAAACCGTTATATCACTGAATGCTTAAGGTAAATCTTTGATACAGTCAATGAGTCAAATTCTCCTTTTGTGCTCAATGAAAAAAAGTATGTCTTTGAAATGACAAGAAGGTGAGTAAATAATTTTAATTCTCAGGGGAACGATCCCTTTAAACATCAGATGTTGCGCGAGTTCTTGCCTAACAGATCTTGCGAAATTGCCGATCCCTGTGCAAAAGTGGGCATTTTGTGTTTTTTTTGGCTCTGGTTTCCTTGTAACCAGGTGACTGGGGCCACCTGGAATGGGTAGCAGCAATCCGTAAATGACACGATGCTTGATCCCGCGGGATGCACTGGCTAACAAAAACTGGTGTGTAAACACGCAAGCAGGCGCAAATTCACACTCTCACAGTGTGGAAATAGATACATTGTTAGTCCGGTACCAGTTCTATCCCTTCAATCCCTTGAGTGTGTTTTTTCTCCACTTCGTCTTTTTGCCTCTTTTTTTTTTTAGGGGGGAAGCTAACCAGTAGCTACACCTCCCAAAGTGCCTGGGGCTGAAAAACAACCATCTGAGTTCACCGCTGCTTGGAGACAGTGTTTCTTGGCACTAATTAGTCTCCCATAATGCACCAGGCCCATCAGTGTGATCAGTCCGTCCTGCTTAGCAGTGGCCATGGGTCAGCCAAGAGCAGGGAGAAGGCAAACGGTGAACAGTTGTGATCTCTTAAGCTTCTGTTAAAGCCAGGTCCGGGCTCGGCCTCGAACAGATCGGTGCTGTCGCCCCCTGGTACACGAAGACTTTCATCTTGTCCCGCTTCCAGCAGGTCACGTGACCTGGAGGGGGTGGGGAGCTGGGAGATGATGAATTGACATCTGTTTGAGTGACAGATCTGATGATCGGCAAACCCTTCGGCAATTGCTGTGATGTTACTGTAAAGCTGTTTTTTTTTTTTTTAGAACAATAACTTTGCAGTCTTTTTTTCATTATTATGAAGTTCATTTGATCATCTTTTTACTATTTACGAATTAAAATTATTATTGTTTTGTTTTTTTACATTTGTGAGGAGTTGAATCACAATATTTTACAACCTGATCTAATCTAAAAAGGTGGGAAACAGCAAGGAGACTTTCTGAAGTCAAAAAGTTGACGATACTGACTCGTCATCTCTGCTGTATAGTGGATGCACTTTTAGAGAGAAATGCGTGTTTCATACGATTGTTTTCGATTTAAATTGTTCATTTAAAAGTAGACATTTCAAGCTTTCTATAGACTAGGGTTGTTAACGATTAATCAATGATCGATTTAATTGTCGATAATACATTTAATCGATAAAACGTATCGACCATTGATTAATCAGGGTCATGCGCATGTGTACTGCTCAACCACGAAACATGTAAAGCAGACACGAGGATAAATGAAGCGAGAGCGCCGGAGTTATGTTTGGGACCATTTTACAGCTAGAGTTACACCTTCATCATGACTACAAGTTTGTTTGTGCATTCGCAGCCTTTTGTTTTGTGCAAATATAAGTTGTAATACTGTGTGTGTGTATGTGTGTATATATATATATATCTCATATGCACTTGGTTAAGAATTGGTGGTAGTGAAGTGCGCCGGTGATCAGCTTGAGCCATGCAGCTCCAACAGCAATGCACAACTAATAATGACTATGATTGGGACTGTCATATTACATAACATTAGAAAGAGAACAATATTGTTATAAAACATTGTGAATTATTTGGGTTTAGTTGCTGTTTCCAGGCAGAGCATGTCCACACCATGAATGAAAAACACATTCTGAATAGCAAGTAACTTCAGTTCATTTGTGCATTTGCATGATTTTGTGCAGATATAATTTGTAATTTTAAGTTTATTTTGTATATATCTGATTAATCTCATATAGGATGCGTTTTTTTGAGTTCAATAACGCGCTAACAGTTTACTGGTGTTCATTCAGTGCGCGCAGCTCAAACAGCAGTGCATGACTAATAATAACTATGATTGGGACTGTCATATTGCATAACATTAATGAGAACATTATTTTAATAAATAGTTGTGAAATCACTGGGCTTGTTGGCGTTTTCAGCGCGTTGTTCCAGGAAGAGTGCGTGCACACATTCTGAGGCAGCGGCAGTGACGTGTTGTATTAGTCGTTATAGCCTATTTGATTTATTAAATAATTAATTGAATTAAATGATCAATCACATCGACTTATTTTACAATCCTACTACCCCTTTATTTAGATTAAAAACCCTTACTCATGTGATGAGGAACATGCCGTTTTAAGCAGCATTTGCACATCCTGTCATGCTGTCGGCTATAAGCCACTGCTGTAGATGCATATTGCAGTATTAAGGCTAACGGTTAATCAATTAATTGATCGTTAATTTAAACGACAATCGATCATGTCTATGAGTAGGGATGTAATGATTCACTCAACTCACAATGCGATACGATTCACGATACTAATTTCACGAAATGATTTTCTCACGATTTTTTTTTTTTAACAAAATGGGATTTAAGACAAATTATACACTCGCCTAAAGGATTATTAGGAACACCATACTAATACTGTGTTTGACCCCCTTTCGCCTTCAGAACTGCCTTAATTCTACGTGGCATTGATTCAACAAGGTGCTGAAAGCATTCTTTAGAAATGTTGGCCCATATTGATAGGATAGCATCTTGCAGTTGATGGAGATTTGTGGGATGCACATCCAGGGCACGAAGCTCCCGTTCCACCACATCCCAAAGATGCTCTATTGGGTTGAGATCTGGTGACTGTGGGGGCCATTTTAGTACAGTGAACTCATTGTCATGTTCAAGAAACCAATTTGAAATGATTCGAGCTTTGTGACATGGTGCATTATCCTGCTGGAAGTAGCCATCAGAGGATGGGTACATGGTGGTCATAAAGGGATGGACAAGGTCAGAAACAATGCTCAGGTAGGCCGTGGCATTTAAACGATGCCCAATTGGCACTAAGGGGCCTGAAGTGTGCCAAGAAAACATCCCCCACACCATTACACCACCACCACCAGCCTGCACAGTGGTAACAAGGCATGATGGATCCATGTTCTCATTCTGTTTACGCCAAATTCTGACTCTACCATCTGAATGTCTCAACAGAAATCGAGACTCATCAGACCAGGCAACATTTTTCCAGTCTTCAACTGTCCAATTTTGGTGAGCTTGTGCAAATTGTAGCCTCTTTTTCCTATTTGTAGTGGAGATGAGTGGTACCCGGTGGGGTCTTCTGCTGTTGTAGCCCATCCGCCTCAAGGTTGTGCGTGTTGTGGCTTCACAAATGCTTTGCTGCATACCTCGGTTGTAACGAGTGGTTATTTCAGTCAAAGTTGCTCTTCTGTCAGCTTGAATCAGTCGGCCCATTCTCCTCTGACCTCTAGCATCAACAAGGCATTTTCGCCCACAGGACTGCCGCATACTGGATGTTTTTCCCTTTTCACACCATTCTTTGTAAACTCTAGAAATGGTTGTGCGTGAAAATCCCAGTAACTGAGCAGATTGTGAAATGCTCAGACCGGCCCGTCTGGCACCAACAACCATGCCACGCTCAAAATTGCTTAAATCACCTTTCTTTCCCATTCTGACATTCAGTTTGGAGTTCAGGAGATTGTCTTGACCAGGACCACACCCCTAAATGCATTGAAGCAACTGCCATGTGATTGGTTGATTAGATAATTGCATTGAGAAATTGAACAGGTGTTCCTAATAATCCTTTAGGTGAGTGTAAAATGAAAGTGTCCTTTTATTTCTCAGACAAAATTCAGCATATTTCTTTGTAAAATTTAAATATATATTTAATGTCAAATAATAACTCATTTTAAATTTTAAAACATCCTCAAAAAGTCCCTTCAAGGAGATCTTCCAATGGTGCATTCTTGGGAGGAGGTTGTTTCAGCTTCTTCACCCTCATCCTGCACTGAGGAATAGCAGAAATAAAAAGACTGGGTAAAATTGAAGTACAACAGTGACCGGGGTTTCACATTGTTATAAAGGCAAGATTTTTATCATAATTTGTATCATTACACTTGCAAGAGTTAGAAAATCAGACCACATTTAGATAAATATGACATAATAATCAACAAATTCAGAGAAAGAGATAGTAAAATAACCTAACACACATAACACCTGGTTCTGCTTCAGTCTGTGGAATACATCCTCGCGCTGGTCTTTTTCTTGATGAGGAAGAGCATGGAATCCATTTACTATGGCAGAAAACAGCCTTTTATCTTGTATCATCATCGTGGCAATCGCCCTCGACGCCAAAAGTGGGGCTGCAAATCCGCCGGTCAGTGGTTTGGCCTATTATCTTTTTACATGCAGACGGAGGTGACTGGAGCTTCTCACTGTGGTGATTATTAGTCTTCGGAAAGTCTAAAAAAAATTCCGCCACAGTAAATGAAACGAGCCATTAGATACACATTGTATAGTTAACTATATAGTTTACTCTATTCTTCTCCCAGTTCACCGGTCACTTACTTTCATGCATTTCGGGAGATGTGGATGAATTTTATGTGATGCATTTAAACTATTTAAATTGAAACTTAAATTTACATTTAAAAATAATAATAAATTAAAAAAAAATCAATAAAAGCCATTCTTTTGTCACCCACTGCCGTTTTGTGGCTTTTTTTTTTTTTTTTTTTTTTTTTAAGTATCGGTTCAGGCAACGTTAAGGCACCGGTACCATTTTAAAAGTATCGATTTGGCACCGGTATCGAATAAAACCCAAACGATACCCAATCCTAATTGTGAGTATACTCAAATAAAAGTAGTTTCGAATGATGTATTACTCTTATCTGTATGACCAGAAATGACAGAGCATTTTAAGTTATTTTTGCTGTTATCAGGAGAAAATGCAAGTGATCTCTGCACACTTGCATATATGCCAAATAATACAGCACATTTATCTAGGTTAACATTAGAGTGAGCGGCCATTTAGAGTCACTAACGTTAGGCTACTACTTGCATGTTTTAAATGATAAGCCATATTTGAGGTCGATAAATGATAGGTGAACATTTGGATTTCCTGACCAACACACCACATGGACCAGCCGTGTTAACGATCTGTCCTGTGTGACTTCGCCACTTCATGTGGACTTTTTTTCTGCAACCAACCGACTAATTAAAATTTGTTCGACTAAGCCTCTTCTTGTCAACCAACATTTAGTTGACTATTAGGGGGCAGCCATAGTATTTTTAAGTAATTTAATAGATGGGACTAAAAGATATTGCATCATATCATTGACCTGTAGGTATAGGCCCATATATTCTTTGTCCAGTTTCATCATTTATTTTGGTCTGTGTGTAAACATGGTCTTAGTAGACAATCGAAATATATCTGCAGTGCTGAATTGGTAATTTGCAGGCTATCTTCCATTGATCCTCATTGATCTATTTTGTGTGAAAGGCCTATATTTGTGCATGTAATTCCTTTATTCTGAGAGCATGAATCTTTTAGTCGATCTGTTATGGGGGATTCGAGGTAGGTGGGGGGCGGTGGAAGCCAGTGAGGTTGCGAGCGAGGCCTCGATTGAAAATCATCAATATCTGTGCATTGTATTCCTCCATATGCATCTGCTATTCCGTTTGATGCTGACACTCTTGGTTGGAGCTCATTTGGTCAGCTGATGTGGCTTGCCGGCCATCCTGTGATTAATATGAGAGGTGCAGGAGAAGGCCAGAGTTGGGGTTGACTCCCAAATGGCCTTCACGGCAGACAGGACACGTGCTCTCTATGGCGCATCGGTCAATAGCACTGCACTGTACACCACAGTTCATCTGCATTATTGACAGCTCTCGGCAATATGGAGAAAATGTGTTGTTTTGTGGTAGGGGGAAGAATTGAGGGTCATTTGATCTGTTTGGGTGTTTAGTTGGGTAATATTTTGGCCATTCAACAAAGTAGGCAATAAAAGTTTTTAGTAAGCTAGACGCTAACTACTATTAAACTTTATACCAAGTTTTTGCAGTCCTTCTCTTTAGTTACTTCCTGAATAAGTCAACAGTTAGCTGGCTCTGTTGCCTATAAGAATATTTAGTATTTTTAAAATCATGTTTTGCAGTTAATAGTATTTACAATACATACTACCAGTTTGGAAACATTAAGGTTTTTTTTATGTTTTTGAAAGTAGTCTCTTAATCTCACCAAGGCTGCATTTATTTGATTTAAAAAAACAGTAAAAATATTTTTATTCCTGTGATCAAAACTGAATTACTTCAGCAGCCATTACTTCAGTCTTCAGTATCACATGATCTTTCAGAAATCAATCTAAGATTTCTTATCAATGTTGATTTAATTACTTATTATTTAGCAAATGCACATTAAATTGATAGACAGTAAAGACTTTTATAAAAATTTATAAATATTACAGAAAAGTTCTATTTATAATAAACGCTGCTCTTTGAGATGCCATTACAATAAATATTTTTATTATTATTTATTTATTTATAATTATTTAAAATAGTCTTAAAGTTGTTTCTACATTAATTTGGAGAGTAACTGTGAAATTATTACAATATATAAATATTAAAACTCTGATGTTTTAATCATGATTAATTACAGAAACAAATTGTGATTTAATTAGTTAATTTTTGTAATCAATTGACAGCGCAAATTGTTCTCATTCACTTTAGTGTTCACTAACACTCATCAGTGTTACTTAAGTATTTAGTATTTATGGATATTTATAATTAGCTTTAATCTTCATTTTAATTTTAGACACTTTTTCTTGAGTCCCTTCATAGATTTGTCTATGCAAATTTTAATTAATCATTTAGATGATTCAATCAGTGACCAAATATTTGGTGAAAAGATTAAATTGATTTGATTAACTGAGGTGAATCATATTCCCCACCACTACTGTTCAGTGATTTCGCCTTTCAGTTGACTCCAATATAACCTTGAAATCAGACCACACATTTTTATGGATACTCTTCTATATTTACCTTGCCCCAACCATCAAGACCATTTCCTGTGGCTGTATTAGCCTATGATCCCCTAACCCATCCTTAGAGCACTGGTGCAATCGGTTTTAGTGTTGGGTTTTATGACGCTGAAAATGAAAGGATCGTCTCGAGCTGCCCAGATGGCCCTCTCGGTGTCCTCGCCGTTTCCGCCCCGCACCATCTCCTCTCTCTATTAAAGACAGACCGAGTTCATATTGGTAGATCTCTGCGCTTACGGTCTGGCTCGCCCTTTTGAAGTCCTCTTAAAACTCTTCTTAATAGCCGTTCTCGAAGGTGTTTCGGATTTATGTTGGCATAAATAAGAGGCAGAGACCATTGCATCTCCCTTCATCGCAAAAACACGAGGCCAGTTTTCCTGCTCCAGGTTTTACAATTAAAACTGTGAAGTCACATCTTCATTTACGACCATGTGTTTTGAGTAGAACATCGGCGATGAGAACCGAATCTGCTAAGTGTCGTTGAGCGTTAAAAGTAAGCAGATTAGCATGCGCACCGTGCAAGAAGGGTGTTGCATTTTTTATATGTAATGCTAATGATATTCTTTCATTAAATAAGAATGCTTAGTCCGTAGTTGGCGGGATGCAGCATAGCACTTCATTTTCAGAGCTCGGGACGTTTATATATTCAATTTTTGCAGTATTTTTTTTTGGGGAAGTGTTATCACACACCTGAATAGTAAACATCCATCAAGCTAATTAAACCCACCCCGCATCCTATTCAAATATAGATTACCCAGTATACCTTGGTGTCTTCTCACCACGGATCTCAGATTTTAATTTGATAGCTTAGTGAATTAATTTGGCCCAACCGTGTACAGCTGCGGAATACTCATGTTCTTTAAAGACGCTTTGGGAGAGCGGCGTACGTGAATGGCAGCATCTCAGAAGAACTCTTAACATTCTGATGAGCAGCCGCGCCCATGTTTTGCAAATGATGCATAAAACCGAGAAGCGTTGCACAGTCATTCAGCAAATTTACAAACAACACGTGTCTGAAAGTTTTCTGCTACTAAAAGGTGAGGTGATTTTTCTCTTCTCATTTGTTCAAGAGGAAAACCCAGAGAGCTTAAACAATGTGTGTGTAGGTTAGGCATTTGTACAAGTCGGTTTGTGGCATCAGACGGGGACTTTTCAAGTTGCAGAATATGGATTCATATTTAATTATGTTCCTTCCTTATGCCTGCACTTCCATTTGATTAATATATCATTAAAGAAGAGTGCGAGAAGGATGAGCAACATGAAATAATGATGGCTTTCTCACACTTAAACATGACTCTTTTCATACGCTACGCCCTCTTCCATGGCTCCTGAGATCCAGGACCTTCTCTAGGAGTTTAATTGGCATGCAAAGAATTCAACAAAGTACAGAGATCAATATCTCCTTGACTGAGACGTTCTCTATGAATTCTGATACAATAAGCCAGTATTTATTTTCATGTTATGGCTGATATGTGATCAAAAGCTGACTTTAGAAATGTATCTTGTCTAAATAAATAAATAAAACACTACAAACTGAAATTGATAATTTGAAATGTTACAAGTGAGTTTAAGCATCATGACATGATAATGTATGGTATGAAAAGTGGATATTCACTAGATTTGCTAAAGATTACATTTAAAGGCACGATATGTAATTTTTGCCATTAGAGGTCGCTTATACAAAACAAAGTCGTAGCTTGAATCATGGGAGCTGTTGTCTTTACCTCTACAGGAAAAGATGAGCTAATGTATTAAAAACGTATTAACGTTGCTGTAGTATGAAGCTGGGTGGAGCTGAAAGCCGCTGGAGTTTAACGAGACCGCTGGAGCGATTGCTAATGAGAGACAAGCGCGACACACGGCTCAAGAGCAGTGGAGCTTTTATTATGCCACGGGCGACTGCTTCCGCTCATGCGTATGTGGGGTAACGCAGCATTTTTTTAAAATTATCATATTAGATACATTTGAGTGTGTTAGAAGTTATGTTATAATGCTACTCTGTGTGTTCGCTCAGCGGCTACTATGAGACACTTGTTGCACACTGCAGTAAGCTGGATCGATATTAGGCATGGTAAAACATTGTACTCACGGTAAATCAAGAAAATGAGATTTAAACAATAAGACTGTGTTGAGCTATATAACAATGATTAGTTTTCTGTTGATGAATGCATCCAAACAGTTGCTCACTTGTCTAATAAAACACATAATATGTTAAAGCGTCTTTGGTGTTTCCATGGTTTCTACAAAATAAATCGAGGGTAATGTGGATATAATGTCATTGATGACGCACAAACACGGTCCGTGTCCTGGTTAAAATTGCTTATTTCTCTGGATTTAAACATTGTTGGAAACTTTTGGGATAATTTTGGATATTTTAATCCAAAAAATCTTATATAATGTGCCTATAATCTAAATGTAAATGTGTAAATGAGCATGCACATAATATTTGACCAATATGATAATAAAAAACCCTCTAATATCGGCCAATAACCAATATGGTACTGATATGTATGTGTCCCTAGGTACTAGGGCTGGGCGATTATACCAGTATAGACACGATTAACCAGTAGATATTTGTCAGCTCGTGATGTTGCTGTGCTATGCTACAAAAGCTTATCGCTTGCATGCGTTTAAAGCATTGCGGTTTAACAAAAAACTAATTTCAGTATATGCATGTGCTGTCTGAGACGCGCGACATGAAGCCGCTGCACAGAGCGCGAACGGAGTGCTTTTTCCCGCCTAATTGAATTTGTACGGTTAAATATACATACCTATGTGTCAAAGTGACCATGTATTTGCAAGTAAACACGGTCATTTCTTAAGTATCTTAAGCGAACGTTAACAGTTGAGAAAGAAAATGCACTGGATATATTGGATCAGTGCAGTCGTTCTTAAAGTGACAGCGTCCAAATTTACCTGCTGTCATTATTACTTTATACATTTTATGTAGTATTAGTGCATTTCTATTTAATTTGTCTTTGTTCTATTATAGTTTTTCTTTATCACTGTTTATTTGTCTTCAGGAAGCTTGAGTTTTTAGCCTAGTTATTTAAATAATATTGAAAATGGTGATAAGAATTATGACAATTTAATGGTATCAAACATTTTGATATCATAACCTTATTTAAAGCAAAAATAACTATATTGTGATTATATATTTTTATCATGATATCATTTTGGTCATATTAAAAAAAGTATATAGAAACCATTTACGCAATGACAGTAGACCTAAATGCAGTGCTGTAATCAACACTTGTTGAAATAGTAGCAGCCGTAATCTCTGTCGTTTATATTTTGATTGATTGCAAACTTGATTTGATCTGCTGTTGGGAATTTTGTAGATTCAACGCTGCCACAGTGGGTCAACTAGTTTTCTCTTTTTTCTATACAGCTTTAATGGTTGAGATATTTGAGGTTAACTTTGTAGTGTACTGAGTTTCACTAAATAAAGGAAGTATGGTAGCAAGCCCGGGTGGCCAGGTTGTATTAAGGTAGGAATCAGGAAAGAGTCATGTGTGGGTGGCCATATGTGGTTATGTCTTTCTTAGTTGTTTTCAGTTCCTGTTGTTGTGATTATTGTGAGCATCTATCTATGTGTGTGTGTTTCTGAGGAGGTGTGTTGGGTGTGTATTAGTGTCAGCGCAACCACCCTGTTGGTGGTTCAGATTCTGTTTAAGTATGTTCCTCTGAGCTTTGGTGTCTGTGTGTGCGTTTTTTTTTTTTCTCTCGCTCTTTTGTGTGTGCACGTGAGTGTGTAAACGTGTGTGTCTTTCGCCACCGTGCAACGGTAGCCGGAGCCCCGCAGACAGACAGCAGGCCAGCGTGGTGCGGGGTGGACTCCTCTGGAATACCAATGAGGGGAGCTGCTGGGCTCTGGGGGTCAGGGAGCAAGTCAATCATCTTGCCCATCGCCTGGGCGCCCCGAATCAAATTAGCCTGAAAAATTCAGGGGCCGGGAGCACGGGGCGAGCAGCTGTCAGGGCCAAGAGCACCCAGGCACTAATGAACCAGATGAATAGTGCAAAAACTCCAAAATAAAAACAGGACAGTTGACATTTTTCATCTGTCAGAAGCAGAAGATGCATGAAAATATGGTGGTCCTTGTTTAACCCTTTGCTGGCTACAGCTGCTACTTGGCCCTGACCCCCCTCTGCGGCCACACTTCCACAGGTAGGCACACCGCATGTAAACAGTCAAAGCCATGGATGCGTTTTCATCTCGCTAAATGCCGTTCTACAGTACCGCACATCGCAATTATCTTGAGGAACTCTTCGCAAGAGTGGCGGCACACTGGCAAAACAGATGTTGCTATGAAATGACACTATAGGTTTATCGTGAAAAAAAAAAAAATTTTTAGAAAAAAAAACACCTACCTTTTAGTTGTGAAGAATTTTGTTCATTGGAAAAACACACCAAATGTAGTCTGGTCAAAACACACTCATTCACAGAGCCCATTACTGTCTGAAAGATCTAAAGGTTTTCAGTAACAACTAGAGTGTTTTAGGAAACCAATCATACATGGGTGTTTTTTTTTTTTCTTGGTTTTTATATTTAATTTTGTAATCATTTATTATAATTATTAGTCTTAAGTAATTCGATCATTAAATTTTTTTATTATTATTATTTATTTGTCATTGTTTTCATATTTTATTAACTTATTTCAATACTTGCTATTGTTGTTTAATCTGATGATTGTGTGGTTTGAAGGGATGTTTGTCTTCACGAGTAGGAGATAAGAGTGTCTCCATTTCAATAGTTTTTATCATCACAGGACAATGTTGTGAAGCATTTTCCATTAATATAATGACAGTTGTTGGAATTGTACTGGTAAGATGAAGTGTAACATCTAGATGAAGTCTGAGCATTGAAGCATACGCAACTAACATTATTCAATAAACTCTGCTCTTTTTTTTATTATTATTACTTTGTCTCCTGCTGATAGAAGACTTATATCTTCTGGCAGGGCTTTGCCGTTCAGGATCGAATTTATATCTATTGTTCTATATCTGTTTCTGACGTGGAGATCCATCCGATCTAACATTTTGGCATGATCTAACATGTCATGCACATCCGCACATTTCCATCCCCATAACTAATGGAGCAAATGCATTATCCTTTGAATGCTAAACATTCATTTACGATAAGTTTTTTTAATGAGATGTACGTATTTATACTGTATATACTAGTGTTCATTTTGTCAGCTATCTTTTTTATTTAGTCTTAGTCAAAGTCCTGTGTCAAATGTACTTTTTAGACACTGGCCCGGTTTCACAGACAAGGCTTAGATTGAACCAGAATTTTAGTAGCTTTTATAAATGTTCCTTAGAAAAGAACATTACTGGTGTGCATCTTGAGACAAAACAATGGCACTGACATATTTTAAGATATGTCAGTGCAAGTTGCTTTCAGTTAAAACGGCTCAAATATGCATTTTAGTCTGGGCTTGAGCCTTGTCTGTGAATAAATGTCTGGGCATTTTAGTCTAGTTTTAGTCAATGAAAACTTAATCACAATTTCCTCATGCTGCATAATGGTTAAATTAATATTATTTTGTTCAAAATTATAATCACAACGATTGTTGTCATTTAAAAAAATATATTTTTGTGTTTCATCATAAATATTGCACTTTTAATTATAAGCACAAATCAAGAGAATGTCAACTCATATGTATGGTTTATTTTACCTTGTTTAGTTTCCTTTTACTTTTAAAAATAAATAGGCTATTTATCATATAAATTAAAACTTTCTATATTATGAAAACTATATTAGGTAAAACAAGAAACTTCTTTCAAAAAGTCTAATTCCTAATAGGAATTCCAATAATTCCACATTACATTCATGTTTTCTATTAAAACAACAACAACAATTTTTTTGCATTGTCATGCAGAGGTTGTGTAAGTGCATTTATTCAGCAACCACAATCGCAAACAATATAGTCGAGATTTATTTTTTGATTTATTACAGTTCATCACTAAGGAGGTTTGATGGCAGATTTAGTCGCAGCAAATAGCGCAAGCGCCTCGTGACAAAACAGACTGACTGACACTTTTAAGCAGAATATCTCAAATGGAGACATTTTAGTCTTGTCTTTTTCGTCAACAATATTGCGTGTTGATATAGTCACAGTTATCATTTAATGACGTTGGTGTCCTCTTGTAATTGGTCTCGTCTTAGACCATTTTTTTCTTCACGTTGTTTGTTTGAGTTCCTGGAACCCCACAAGGAACCTCATAGGCAAACTCACTCTTGAATGCAAGTGTAAATCCTAAAAATGTCACTTTGGTTATAGAATTCAATTGTCACTCTTGTTTATATGTCACTTGATCATATTTCATTGAGACATGGGTATGGTTTCTTTAGACTTGCTCACACACAACCCCTGAGCATTTTGTTGGTGACACTTGCTCTGGCACATTTAGTTCACATATGAAGTACTGGTTGCTGTAAGAATGATACATGTTACAGAAACATCCCAGTCCTCCCAGTTCCTGCACTGCCGGTGATTAGAGAGGGACTCCCCCTTCCTCCGGCCCTCCCGTTCCCGCTTTGTGTGGAGCGGTGATGAAACCGGCTCTGCTCCATGAGTTCTGCCACTCTGTGCTCTTCTCCTCCGCTCCTCCTCTGACAGCCCAAACCGTCGTTTCGCCTCGCTCGATCACACCCCTCCAACACCCCCACCCCCCGTTAACTCGCTCACCGTTTCCTCTCTGTCCTTCTATGTCAATTTAATTGAGTTCTCGTCCAGTGTGCTTTGCGGTGTAGTGGTTTCGTACGAGTACTGTGTGGCTTGCATGCTTGGCATCTGAAAAGCCTTTTTTTTCAGTGGTTTTGCTTGGGGCTGTTTTTGCCAGTCTGCTTTTGCAGTATCATAATCTCATAACGTCATCAAAGCATCACCTTCCTGGTTGAGCGGGATTGCACAGCTCCAGGCTAACAGGATGCACTGCATCCATCTCTTCCATACCACTATGATATATGACGTCGACATTGTTTTTCATCTTCTGCATGAATTTCACAAAACATCTACTGAAATGCTGAAATGCCATCGTCCTTTTTTAAAAGCTTTGTTGTTGCATTTTATTTTTTCGTGTCGTTGTGCTTTCTTGGGATAGGACATCCATAATTTTTCTTGCTAAGAGTATCAGGCCAGATACAGAAAGCTAAGTAGATAGGAGTTGGCGAATGTGGTTTAGAAATGTTGAGTAAATGGATGCGTGGAGATTTATTCAGCCCCAACACACTTACGGTTATAGTTCTTTGAAAAATACTTGACACCTGTGGCTTGATTGTTTTCATCCTTTAATAGATAGTTTAATTCTTATCACACAGTTCTACTTAAAGGCGCATTTCACACAAAAAATTTAAATTGGTCATCATTTACAGACCCTCATGTCACTGCAAACCTTAAAGGGATAGTTCACCCAAAAATGAAAATTAGCCCATGATTTACTCACCCTCAAGCCATCCTAGGTGTATATGACATTCTTCTTTCAGACGAATGCAATCAGAGTTATATTAAAAAAGTCCTGGCTAATCCAAGCTTTATAATGGCAGTAGTTGTTGCTCTGTTTTTGAAGTCCATAAAAGTGCATCTGTCCGTCAAATAACAAGCTCCACAAGGCTCCGGGGGATAATAAAGGCCTTCTGAAGCGAATCGATGCGTTTGTGTAAGAAAACTATCCATATATAAAACTTTATAAAGTAAAGTTTTGGCCGATCGCCTTCCGTTTTCAATTTATTGAAAAAGTGTTGAAAGTGCCTCTGCAGTTCAAAAGGCTTATGCCACCAGGTATGCTCGTCAGACGTAGCGTAAGCGTCTTGAACTGCGAGAAGGCACTTTCAACACTTTTCCACGGAAGGCGATCGGCTGGAACTTTACTTTGTAAAGTTTTAAATATGGATATTTTTCTTACACAAATACATCGATTTGCTTCAGAAAGCCTTTATTAACTAGAACCTAGAATGTCACATACACCTAGGATGACTTCAGGGTGATTAAATCATGGGCTAATTTTCATTTTTGGGTGAACTATTCCTTTAATGACTTATTATACTTGACTTGAAAAATATATGACAATATTGCCAAAACAATTCCCGTTCACACAGATCTGCGAAAACAATGTATTCTGCTGCCAGGCCAGTCATTGGCGGTCACTTTGTAAAGAAACAATACATGCCTATAGACTGAACATGTAATATAGATGTGCATCACGTCACCATTTTCACAAATGACGATAAAGGTATTGTTTTTTCAAAAATGTGCACTTTGAAACCCATTTTGCATTGGGGTCTGCATTGTCAGGCTCCTAAAACGCCATTGTTGTGTAAATGAATGGCCAAAATGCATAAAAAGATTTTCATTTTTACTTAAGGGGTACATAACACACACAGTTTCTGCCAATCTCATGTTAATCTTGAGTACCTATAGAGTAGAATTGCATCCTTCATATGTCCGAAGAGTCTTTCGTTTTATCATATTTATAAAAGACAGATACGCTGTACTGATTCTTTCCGAAAACGGCCGAGCTCATTTAGGCGTGCAGTGGGTGGAGCTAAAGAGTCACAAGGACACACACACACACACACACACAATACATCATTGCATTATCCCTGGATAACTTCCGATTCAATATATGTTCGTGTTGTTTTACATTTATATGCACTTACGGCAACAAAACACAGACATTTGATGCAATTTCACTCACCGCCTGCGGTTTCCACTCATGACCAGGAACAAATAAACACACTTGCAGAACTCCGTTGCTGCTCCGGAAAAACAAACTGCATCCACTGTTTCCTTAACGCTGGGTTATTTGGGAAGCTGAACAAGGTAATCTTTCCCTCACAACCAAAAACACACTTCTTTAGTGACATTGTTGATTTTCGTGGTTTAAAAACTAAATGGCAGCGCTGCCGACAGCTACCGTAACCTGAACGAAGCTTGTTGATCTTGCTCTAGCTCTGTGTGAGGTGTGCATGCGCTCATTCGGGAGATGTACCCATACAAGTAATTCCGCCCTGTATGACATCATACAGGCCCATACTCGAAAAGAAATTCCGAAACTTGTTCAAATCCTGAAGGAGTGTATTTGGCACAGAATTACTCGTCATACGTTCAACTAATTTTTTTTACTTTTTGGCCACGTTTAGCATGAGAATCCAACTCTTTAACAGTGTAAACAAGTTAGAATGCATGAATTAGCATTAGTTAGAAACTATATTGTTCTGAGTGCACTTTTAAAAATAAAGTTTCCAAAAGGAGTTTTTTTTGCGGTGATGCCATAGAAGAACCATTTTTTGTTCCTCAAAGAACCTTTCAGTGAACTTGAAAGAACCATGTTTTTAATGATCTAAAGAACCTTTTCTGCAATGGAAAGGTTCCACACTCTTAAAAATAAAGGTTTGCAGTGATGCCATAGAAGAGCCATGTTGGATTTCTCAAAGTGAAGTTCACTAAAAGATTTTTTTTTAGTGTGAAGAACATTTTCCACAATAAAGAACCTTTTGTGGAGTGGAAATGTTGGATGGATGTTAAATGTTCTTCATGGAACCATCAATTCCAATAAAGAACCTTTATTTTTAAGATTGAAAGAATGTTTATTGTGCTTAATATCGTTAATGCAACGCACATCTTGAGAGTGACTTGATGCGTGCTCTATAGACTTGACTCTTAGCTTTTTGACGTCTCGAGCAAACAGATGGCAGTTGTCTGCTGCCATCTGTGACGTGGGACACCGTAGTCTCTTCCACAGACAGTCGGCCCCTGCTTGATGAAGATTTAGTGTGCGTTGCAGGCTTGTGTATGAGAGATATGGGTACTTGCATTGGAGTAAATGAATTACTCAAACTCCAGGTGTGAAGTCTTTTAAGAGAACAACCATGAAAATGTTTTTGTTTTTTTTATTCATAGGAATGCATTTTCACTACTTATACCTTTGTTTTAATGATTCAAATATAAAATTATCATGATATGAACCCTGCCAAATTGTTTCATAAGAACTTGAAGCTAGCCATTTTTTAAGCTAGCAAGATGTCTGGAACCAGACGTCCTTCTCTCTGAAAGTCACATTTCTTTTCTTCTCACATAGATGGCTGCCTTGCAGAGTCCGTTCTACGGGGACAAAATGAACCTGTACTCGCTGTGTAAAAAGATCGAGCAGTGTGACTACCCTCCACTACCGTCTGACCATTACTCTGAAGAGGTATGTTTCAAGCTTAAACATTTTAACACAGATCTCTGGTATTTTATTCCTGTATATTTGGGTCAAATATGGACAAACCCAACTGTTGGTTTAAATTTTTTGACCCAAACATGGGATGAAACAACCCACCATTTTTTAGAGTGTACGGTCACTTTTACTGTTGTTCAGCAAATTTTGGTGGGCGAAATCCAGTCATTCTAATAGGTATACATACATTTGGGAATTTTGCATGGGGGATTTTGCAAGTGGTTCTAATTGATGCAGATTCGCCCGCATTGATCATGTTGCTTGGTCTGAAAGTGACTTCCGTGTGAGCTGCGCTTCATACATCGCTACACTATTTTTGGCCTGTGAAAATTTGCTGAAATGTTGCTAATGTGCCTCACTAAGAGCTCATTTACAAAAGAAGATATTTTGAAGAACTGTTTTTGTCCCTACATTAAAAGCCAATGGGGTCCAATTAACTTTAATTGGATGTACAACAAAAACTGAGACATTTTTCAAGATTCAAACGGGTTTGGAGCAACATGAGTAAATGATGACCCGAATGATCAGAACTATCTCTTTTACACCCCATACTTGTGATCAGCATGTTTAATACTGGTCCATCAAGCAGACTATCACCAAACCAGCATGTGAATTTCCAGCATGGAAAAGTGCTGTCGGTCTTTCCTCGTAACGTGCCGGCACTCTCTGATGTCAACCATTGGCGTACCCATGAAATCTTCAGATAGATCCGGCACGTCCGAACAAAGCTGCCATTATTATTATTTACAAGCCTGGCACGACTCATCCTCCATTCAGCACTTCCTTCAGCTTTCCAGTGCTGCAGGAAGGTCTGCCTCCCTCCCTGTCTACATGTAAACAATGCTCCTGAAGGCGAAAGGCAAAAAAGTGTCAGCCGCTCATCTTTGGTGTGTCATTTACCGTCTCCTTGTATCTCACCTGACAGACAGCCCCCCCTTAAAATGGGGGAAAAAAAACTGCGACCATCGAACCCCCCGCGTTTCTCTCGTGCAAAAGCATGAATATTTTACATATCTGCATCCTTACTCGCCCCCACTGCCGCCGCCCCCTATTTCTTCTCCACTAATTCTCAGACTGTCTGCATTTGCATTTCACATGCCGGGCTGATTAGGAGACGCCGCGCCATGCAACAGCAGCCAGGCCCCGACAAGAGAGGCGGTTGCCATGGCGATCCGACACAGGGGCATCTTCTTTCCTTCCGCTTTTTTTCCCTTTCCCCCCACTTTTAATGATGCTGCTGCTTGCCTGGGCTCAGTTTATTTCTCAGTGCAGCATCACGACTCTCATTCCCGTCCCTGACTTGCGGGGACTGTATGTTTGCATACTACTTTTGTGTGTAGAATGTTTGTAGCAGAGAATTAACAAACATCCGCAGGGCTAGAGGGCTTCTTGCTGGAAGTTACATTGCTTGGAGCCTTTCCCTTGGCTCTCCTGTTCTCTGAGCTCTGTTCTCTGAAACACTTGCCATTTTTGTCAATCACCTTGTTTTTCTTAAACCAGTGACTAATACAGAGCTCCAGACTCCCAACTAAAACTGTTGCAAATGTGACGACAAATATTTTTTTTATGTTTTGTATTTAATATTATTAATATTATTATATTAGAGTTTATGTATGTATTTTTTTCTTTAAAATGTAAAAATAGAAAAAAATAGAAATAGAAAATTCTTATATAAAAAGTCTATATATATATTTTTTAGTTTAACACGTTACAAATATTTATCGCAATTAATGCAGCATCTATTTTTTTTCCTGTTATCCTTTGGCTGCGCTACAGTATATGATCATTCTATCATTCATTCAAG
Organism: Rhinogobio ventralis; assembly: GCA_039654625.1. Classification (NCBI taxonomy): domain Eukaryota; kingdom Metazoa; phylum Chordata; class Actinopteri; order Cypriniformes; family Gobionidae; genus Rhinogobio; species Rhinogobio ventralis. Next base: position 15,937,741 of record CM077217.1, on the reverse strand, counting down.
TGCTATTAAATCATTCAAGCGCAATAAGACACAAAAATTACTGGCGCGCATCTGTTAAGTGGCTCAGAAAGCCATTTCAGACAGCACTGCAACACCGCATTGAGTTCTCTTTCACGCTTGAACGGACAAAAACACAAAATTATGGCAAAATTCCCATTTATAATTTATGCAGTGGAAGATTGTGAAGTGTTTGATAACTTTATTAAATTTCTGTAGCTTTCCTACATGTTAGACCTACCTAAAAATCTCAAAGCAGTGTTTATAAGGTTACATGGGTCAAAAACAATGAAAACAATAACTATTTTTGTGCATTTTAGCAGGGCAGGTAAAAATCTGAACTAGGTAAACACCGATATGAACATTTTGGCTGATACAATAACCTATAATTCTTTATATTTGAAAAGGCGATAACCGATATATTGGCTGATAAATCTAAATCCAAATTTGCATATCATTTTTGAGAGCGTGATTACAAAAACCAACTCTCACCATTAAAAGCCATGTCCCAAGAACACAATAATATTCTCATTATAATTTTATGTAGCCTATATGACAGACTTGCGCTTAACCGTATTTTGAAGTGATTCCAATCATATTTCAAGCAATTCAAAACCGTCATGGCGAACAGTGTGCATCTGAAGTGTCTCCGCTGAAGGAAATACATTATTTATCGGCTAAAATTGAGGGTAAAAAAAGTATTGGTTAGTATTGGTATTGGAAGTAAGATGCCATTAAACTAATATTTAAATTATACTGTCTAAACTTGTTTCTACATTATTTTGGAGATTAAATGGATTTGGAGAAAAATATATTTAAAGCTTTAATGTTAGGTGTGATTTATTTGCGATTAATTACAGAAAAATTTGCAATTTGTTTTTTCCCCCCGATTTGAGATATATATATATATATAATAAAACACATACACATATGCACACTACCATTCAAAATGTTGCTTTGTATTATGGGTTTGTATTATGAATTAACATTTTATATTTTTCTTTTTTTTCCTTTTTTCACAAGCTGAGAAAACTGGTAGATATGTGCATCAACCCTGACCCAGAGAAAAGACCTGACATCACCTACGTATACAGCATCGCCAAGCACATGCAAGCCATGACGATCGCAAACTGAGTTTGCTTACCCGATTCCTCTTGCTTCTACTTTGAAGACCTTCATCTGGCCCACCAATGTCATTTAAAGCTTGTTTTGCTCCATCATAATGAAACCTGGCATCTTTCAGTACAAAACACACAACATAAGGCACAAAACAAGGCGTTTGGTTTACCCCAACAACATGAAAAAGACAAAAAAATGACCTTGACCTTTCAATATAGCTCTCTAAAGAAGAAAATGGAAAATTAAGCAGTGTTGTAAAAACTGGTTTGACTTGATTTTAGCTCTTTTCGATGCTGGTACAGTGCGAGGATTGCTTGTATACCTCCGCATTAGCACAAAATGTAAATCTGATATGCTTTTCACAATCCCATAACACCCCGTCCAAGAACTTTTTTTTTTTTTTTTTATGAGAAAAACATCTCTATAAAAAGAGAATGAAAGTTCCTCTTAAAAAGCAACTTTCTTGCATTAAAACATTTTGGAGGTTTGTCGTTCTATTAAAAGAGCATGATATCATAGTGGCATTTGTCACTAGTCCATAACTATCTAAACCTTAGCAGTTTGTACTTGCATCTTGCTGTGATGCCAGAAAAAAATGCACTCAACCAAAGTATTTTTTTTATTTTGTCCTTTAAAACATGTCTATTGCGATTCTTCTTGGGATTTAAGGCCTTAAAATGCATTCAATAAATCATTGATCGTGACAATATGGTGCATTTGCATTATCGTATAACGCATTCAGGATGTAGTCCGTTTTAAAAAGCGAATTCTTCCCAGTATCCGCACCTTTACGGCCGATTCTTGAACTTTAATAAATTATTAATGTAAAGGCCTCACTTGCAATGCAGTAACTTATAAATATTCACACATTCTCTATGCCTTCATAGTGCCTTGTTCTGAAGAAAAAAGCAAAAACAAACAGTGCCTTTCCTCCTGTAAAGAGATTGGCAACAATTACATCAATCAATTGGTTTACATGCAACACAACCGGTGTGTATAGCATCCTGAAAGTGGTACGTTTACAAATGACTGGCCAATTCCTCTACGTTCACAAAAACTTTTGACCTCTTCCAGACTGTAATCTATGTGCTCCTGTGCTGCTTTCCAGAACGTGGCTTGTGATCTTTGGCAAACTCGGTCTAATATGAGTTACACAAGCGTATGAAGTTATACTAAACAGACAGCAGCTATTATGCAGCACCTTTTGATTTGCTGTGATAGTACCAAGTATAAAATGGTATGTTTTTTGTAACTTTAGTCGAGAGCATTTTTAGTGTTTACCTTTTTTCTTTTTTTATGTATTTTGCAATAATCACCTTTTTCTTTCGCCTTACGTTAACACGATAACAGATTATGCTTGTTGCCTTATAGATAATAGTATGTATTTATCTCAACAAGGCACGCAAAGCCTTCTACAGCGAGATCTGGATCCTTTTACCGTGGTAAAGCACACATGAATCGGACGCTCACGGTCTGCCAGACTGTACTCTCTTTACTTTCACCCAAATCATTTGGGAGGGGAAGGAAAGGCAACTTTTTATTTATTTGTCTTTTTTTGACGGTTTATTTGAACATGTTTAACATTCAAGATGCACATTAATTCTTTATATGCTAATTGAAATGGAAAAATAAATAAAATGAGATGACTTAAACCATTTCCTCTGGTGTTTTTGATTATTTATTAAAGTTTGCTATCCGTAAAATTAGCATAACATTTCAACTTTTTAACTACAAAACTCAAGTCTTTTTAATTGCACATGCCAATCAAGCCCCCAAAGCGTCGCCCACTCGTATTTGCTTGTTTTTATTTGTATTCTTTTAGCGACTGTCTCCACTTAGCCCCGAGCTTTATTAGCTGGCAGGGTGTCGCGCTCGTGCCCCAGGGTCCACGTCCGGCATATTCCCTCCAGGAAAGACTTCGACAAGGGGACTATTTCCTCTCATTCTAATGAATTCCTCAAGGAGAGCGGTTCAATTTCATCACTGGAAATTGCTCCCTTGGAACTGCCAGAACAACGAAAACAAACTTAAGTAAACATCACAATTGATATCTGGCTTGTTGTTTCCAACCTCTTGTAAGGTGCTATCTTTACTGCTATCTTTACTCTCTCTCTCTCTCTCTCTCTCTCTCTCTATGTATGTATGTATGTATGTATGTGTGTGTGTGTGTGTGTGTGTGTGTGTGTGTGTGTGTGTGTGTGTGTGTGTGTGTGTGTGTGTGTGTGTGTGTGTGTGTGTGTGTGTGTATGTATGTATGTATGTGTGTATGTGTGTGTATATATATGTATATGTTTGTGTACTTGGTGTACATTTTGATATTGGAAAACAGATGCAGGTATCCATCTAGTGGTGATACAGTATAACTGCATTACACTGACTGACAATGACCTTCTTTCTGTTGTACAGCTCACATGGTTAGATGAGAGGAATTGCTTGACTGTTTAAAGATGATAATAATAATAATAATAAAGTTGGAATTAAAGTTCAAATAAGCTTTTTTTTAATTCAATCATTGAAAACTGAACAATATCAGATAATTGTAATATCAGTATTTTCTAGCCCTAGAAATGTCATGGGAATAATATTTTTTTTTTAAATAGCCATTTTTAAAATATTTTAGTAATGATTATACACTACCGTACAAAAGTTTGGGGTCCAAATATTTTTTTATTTTTTTATTTTTTACTAAATGAATAGTTTTATTCCGCAAGGATGCATTAAAATTGATTAAAAGTGAGAGTAAAGATATTTATTTTCAACATTGCTAATAATTATAAATGTTTCTTTAGCATCAAATCTTCATATTAGAATGATTTCTGGAGGGTCATGTGACACTGAAGACTGGAGTAATAATGCTAAAAAATTCAGCTTTGATCACAGGAATAAATTATATTTTTTAAATATATTCAAATAGAAAACAGGTATTTTAAATTGTAATAATATCGACAATATTACAGTTTTTACTGTATTTTTTGATCAAATAAATTCAGAGTCTTTAAAAACTTTTAAATAGTACTGTATAATTTTGTAATTACACTATTTAATATTTAATTTGAGAATTTTAGTCTTTTTTTTTGTTTTAGCCAATTTATGACTGAATCATTCTATATATTTTGTTCCAATATATTTGTTGATTAGGTTCTCAGTCTATGTGAATAATTATCAAAATGATTAAACTGGAAAGACATTAAAAAAGTTCTTCTAAGTTTGTGATGGCATGATATATTTCCTAGCGTCCAACAATTGCATCAGTCAGCCTGAAGAAATTGAGATTTTTGTTCGCTGTTCGCAAAACATGTTCCAAAGTAGTGTAGACCTGTTATTGAACAGTATGCTAGTTGTTACCCACTGATCCGTTTTACACTTTGTCGGCAGACTGCACAGACACTGAGAGATGTCACTACAGAAGCCGAACTGACTCAGATGTTTTTACCTTTTGCACCAAGGCCAAATATATTCTCTTTCCTTAAGATCCAGGTGCTTGGTTCAGCTCTCTATATCTGTCTGTTGCCAGAGGGACCAGCACTTGTAACGTGTCCCTTCTGCATTGGCAGCAGATTCAGCTGCTGGCAGCGTTTTCATAGATTTTTTCTCTCTTTCTGTATTTCGGCAAGAGAAACGTGCCGTTTCTCTTTAGGTCTGGTTCTTGAGGCGAGTTTCGGCGTTTGAAGTGGCCGGGAAGCTGACGCTTTATTGGCCGATTGTGTGGTCAGCAGAGAACATCAGCTTTTGAGCCAAACTTTGTCCAAGTTTGGAGCTGTGAGTGCAGCAGGGACAATAAATAAGTCCTAATCGGGGCAAAAAAAAACAAGTAGACAGAATCCGGGTTCCTCAATGTTCGTTTTCCCCCAGTGGACACGTATGGAGGAAAATAGCTAGCGCATCTCAAGATTTCTTTTTTTCTTTATTGAAAGGATTTGTGCTTTGAAACATGAAATATCAATAGCGCGCAGGTTTGAAATAGCTTGTGGCGCATGCTTGGCAACTTTAAACCAATTAGTTTGTGAGGGGAAGACAATTATCAAGGGATGATCTCCAAACATCCACAATTCAAAATGTTGCTCTTTTTTATGATTATTATTTGAAAAGTTTTCTCTGAAATGCTATATCTGGCAATATCTTAGAACTGCGGTTTGTAAGGAGAAAAAGAACAACAGCGAGTAAACTCTGCCTTATGTATTGTTAATGATTCTGTTTTTACTTTTGTTCTTTATTGGGTCATTCTACAAAACGCGTTCCCTCATACATGCGTGGTAAAATGACTTTAACAATGAATATCTGATTCCAGCTTTTATTGTTTTACCATAGACGTTTTTCTACATGCATCAACAAATAGATTTTTTTTCTTTTTTGGTCTCTTCCCACCTTGCTATATTGTCAAATATGCAAATTTTTATGAAAAGTTATGTTAATAAAAGCCCTTTTTTATTTTTTATTACTTAACTTTAACATTTTGATTGACAAAATGTATTAAAAGGAAGTTATTCATCAACCCTGTTTTAATTTTTTTGTCATAATGAAATCGTCGTCCTGGAAAACTTTTTTTTTGCGTTTTATTTTATGCTGTTTTGTATGTCCGTTTGGGATAATCTTAACATGTCAACCAGGGTTGGGAATTGCCAGAAGATACGATATTATCACGATACTTAAACCTCACTACAATAAACGTTATTCAGAGCAGTGTCATGACAGATATGCGAGGATGTGAGGGATAGACTTGACATGTTTTCAGCATCTGCTGTAAAAAAGCTGCTAGATCACTTATAATTTTCCACAGCTCATGTTTGTCAGAGTTTTTTGTCTACTGAAAGATATTTTTGCAGTGTTTCGTCAGCAGTGCAATCCAAAAAACACATTAAATAGCAGTACATCCTACTCAAGTCTATCCCTCACAGCCTTGCTTTCATTCCTGTTCAAAATCATATATGGTGCTGATGTGAATACGGTCTATATTATTGCAATTTTAAACATTTAGCGATATGTTATAGTATTGCGATTTATTACCTTTTTTCAACTGCAAATTTCCCCAAAGGTAAACTTTCCTCACATATATTTTTATGTAATAAGATAGTTCTGTCTCTTCATTTCACATCTTCATATCCATATCCTCCTTCCCTTTCTTGTTCAATATTTTTAATAGAAATTACAGTTGTCAAATAAAAATGTTTGTGCATTCCACACTCATTTCAGTGTATTAGTTTTTACAATAAATATTATTTTAAGCAGTTTTACAAACAACATTACTAACACCCTAAATAACATGTCAAAGGTGACATTAGCTGCGTTTCCATTACCCGAATTGAAAATACAACCAGTGGAAACGTCTCTGTTACGTATGGTAACCCTCGTTCCCTGAAGGAGGGAACGGAGACGTACGTTGGACGTCGAACGTGACCGACTGAAAGAGAACTTCGAAGCAAAACTTCAATGAAAAAAAAAAAAAGGTTTTTACACTCGCATGAGGTGGTTTTTCAGGCAATTCGAAAAAGGAATATTTTGCAAAACTGCAATGGAAACTGTTTTTCCGCATTTACACGTAACACGTAACCTGGTGTACGTAAAAGTCACATGATTATTCTGAATCCACAGTTTCTCACACATGGCCGCTCCCAAGTACAAGGGATTTCTTTGCCATTAATGTTTGAAAAGCACGCCTACATCTCCTTTGATTAAAATGAATGGCTAGTGCGGCGGCTGCACTATACGTAAACCTACCAGCATCTGTTGCCATGAGTTTTGGAATGACAACGCGAGAGGAAAAAAAAAAAAGCATTTTAGTCGCATAACATCGGTTAATGGAAATGCTGTCATTTCGCAATAGTTTTTTATCGACATTTAGAAAATATCGCAAAAGTTTTGTGCAAATCTGTAATGGAAATCAGGCTAGTGTTCAGTTATGAAATGTAATTATGTGCTGAATCATATTAATACTGTTGTTATAGGAAAATACATACATTTGCCTTTAACAGCATATATGTAGTGCTAGATGGCACTATGTAGTTATTTTGGTTGTGAAATAGCCTACACAAAAACGTATAACCAGTATCACCGACCGTATGTAAAGGTAATGTAACAGGTGAGCTCTCAGGTAATGATAATGCAGGCTTTTTTAACTATCCTTCTTTACACTTGAAATTCACTCCCTGAAAATATCAAGACTTGGCGTCCGTGTATCAATACAATATCTCCACGCAAATTAACGCATAATACTATGCTGTATCGACCCCTAATGTCAACTCTGTTACTTTTGAAAAAAAATAATATAATGGTAGAATTTGTTGAAATATCCCGTTATCTAAAAAGGAAAAGGTAGCGTCACCACAAATTATACTGCAAAAATGTCAACCCTTTTGCATTTTTGAAAGTGTAATTATTATTTTCTAATATGCAGTATATGTGATCTTTTATTTTAAAGTCTGAATTAAATGGCAGTTGTGGTAGTCTTTTCTTCCCTATTGTGATTTAATCTATCTGAGTAAATCATCTATAATAAACACTGCAACGTTCAACATAAGAATTGCACATTTTGATTTCATGGTGACTTGAACAAGACGCAATGCGTTAACTTTTAATCACTTTTTTCTGACTTAATGTTTAAAATCGTATCAAAATTTACATTAAAAATCATGCTAAAACAAAAAGGCCGGTGGTTTCATTACTTCCATTTCAGATTAACAATTAACTGACAGTTTTAGGAATATTATGCACACATAAGCACATACACTACTGTTGTCCATGTACTCCATGTATTATGTTTTTTGTTTTTTTTTCCCTCCCAGAGGAGGCATGGGGAAATACATGGTCATCTGTGGTGAACCTTAACAAAGTTAAAAAAGGCTACCCTCTGAGTGGGACCCATAAACATTTGAATAGCATCCCCTGGTATTTTTAGCTCTTGTTGCCCAGCCAAGGAAGCATCTCTACAAACTTTTGGGGTTTTTCACAAGCTAACTATTGGAAACAAATGCTAGGTTAAGGTTTCAAAAGAAATCTGATCCAGAGAGTGTCTTTACAGGTGGTTTTTACCCACATCTGCTTTGAATTCTGAAGCCTTTCCAACCAAAATGTCACATCCCATCCTGTTGCCTCCCTCCATCAAGCTGCGAATGAAAGAAAAAAAAAAGTAAATAGACTTGCTTGAGTAAGCATGAAAAGAGAGAATGTTTGCCAGTATTTTCCTTTGGACTCCAATCTGGAGTGTAAAGTAATTAAAATCATTCTGAGTCTGAAAAAATAATTAACAAGAGATACAGGGTTCATCCTGCTGTACGTAAATAGTAATGGTGCATCATTGATGTGTGTTTTTTCTTTTTATGCAAATTAAGTCTGCAGTACATTTAACTGATCATAGGTGTTTGGTTATTAGGATTTTATTTGTTGTTTCATTCAGGTTTATATTACTTTTTGAAATCACTGTAGTCATTCTCGCAGTTTTATTACACTGTGCTTATGCTCTAGTAGGAAAATACGAGAAAATTTGAAAGTAATTAACCAATTCATTCATCATCTCCTCGGGTCATTTTGACCCAAAAGTGTTCATTGGAGTGGTCCAAGACCTCAGGACTTTTGTCCCACTTGAACCATGAATACACCAAAAATGACTGGATTTCTAGGATGTGGTTATAATAAAAAAAGTAACAAATCCTTCCCTCGCGGGTCAGTTTGACCCCATAGGAATGAATGGAATGTGAGGAATGCTTCAGTACACATAGAAAAACCTAAAAAATGCTCAAAATTAAAACTAAAAATGCTAAATCTCCCCCCCTTTTTTTATAATGTCTACATGTGTATCTGAATGCATACTGAAGAGATGAACTCGAGAACTGACTTCAGGACCCAGCGGAAGAGTTCATTTGCTCCATATAGAGCTATAAGGCCATCTAGTGGCAAGAGTCATGAAATATCATGTTATATTATTGTTAGTGTGGATATAATATATTCACATAACCTTCATCACTCCCTCACATTCTGTAACAAATCCTTCCCTCGCAGGTCAAAATGACCTGAAGCCCTAAAATTATATATATATTTTTTTGTCCAGAAAGCTTATATCATTTCATTTTTATAGTATTTTTTCTATTTTTTAATGCAGTTTTTATGGAGATTTTTATTTTATTTTCTTTAACTTTAAATTAGTAGATTTAATCAATAAATCATTTAATCTTAATTTTGTTTTAGTCCTAGTTTTTGTCTTGATGAAAATATCCTGTAAATGTAATCCAACCTGGGTCATAAACATTATTTGTGTTTGTTTACTTGTTTCATTTTTCCCTCATCATTTTGTTCACATTCTTTAAGGGATTTAGATCATTTGCATTTATTTGCATTTATGTTGATTTTTGAATTAAGCACAATCTTGTCTGGATATGTTCAAACTTTATGATAAATGAGCTTGCTGTAACAAACAAGATGTTATGCAGAATGATTATGGAAAACTTATTGTGCTGCCATGTCATAAACATGTCAGATGTGATAATGTGATATTCTCTTTCAAGTGTTATTACCCTAACTGCTCTGACATGACTTCTGCTCCCTTTGAAAGGTTTGCAGGGATTTTTCTTGCAGATTCATCCAGAAAAACTCCTTTAAGCCAGCACATTTGCTCGTTGCCTCATATCCTGTGGAATGGCACAGCACTCCTGGATGCCAACCACTACGACCGAATCCTTTAGACTGCGTTCGCCTACACATTAGAGCCCTTTGGACTCGGGCTCCCACCGTTTTCCAGTGCTGTAATGTTGTGCAGGTCCCTAGTAAATCAAAAACGCTACCAGATGCAGGCGTCCTCTGAGCTTTGCCTCCCCAACCTCACTGAATGAAATGCTCTGTTTTGGAGCCTTGATTTACGCGGCGAGCGTGCGACCACAGGCATTCCTGCATAAACCTGTGGCCTCGCTGCACGCTGAAGCAAAAGCCCGCGTCTGCCTTTGCGTTCCCACGCTTTCCTCTGTACTGCATGCCAGTGGAGGCTGTACCGCTGGTCTCCGGTCATTACGAGAAGAAAGACAGGCTGCAATGCAGGGAAGGCTGAAATTGTCGGTGCTGAGATGCTTCTCATTGTCTGATGACCTTGTTGTGTCCTTCATTGAGAAGAAAACAGCTTTGAAATTTCAAATACATCACATTCAAAGTGGTTTGGAGTTGACGGCAATGCAGCTGGAGATAGCTGAAGTTTGTACCGACAACATACTTTGTATGTACTCCATCACAAGCAACAGCAATAGACTATATATATTTAGAGGTGAAACATCTGTTTTAGACAAATTCCTTTGCCCAGAGAGAATGTTAGGAGCGAGCTGTTGTCAGCTCTATTTGTTGACAGCTTTTAACGCAAGAGAAGACATCCTGTGCTTTAAAAAGTGGTTTGCTCTGACAGCAACGAAGCAACAAAGTGGCATGACCTGCCGCATCTGTGAAAACACCTTGTTTTTTCTTCTAAATGACAAGCATATCTATCATGAAGGTGGGGGGCATCGTGTCGGACTAGTCTTGACGCAGGCTTCTATCAGCCCCACCTCCATGTGGCAGGGCCAAAAAAAGTGTGAGGATGCCAGTCTGGAGTTCTGTCTGCGATTAAACAAGCAGACAGCATTCATTTTGAGGGAAAACGGCAAGGGAAACAGTTGCGGGAGGATGGAGCTGCCTTTTCTTGACAAACGGCTCGGTGTGTTCTTTCTCCAACTCTCTGCAAGTTTTTTTTTCTTCTTCCCCAAACAACACCTGTCACGCTGTTACTGTAAAGTCCAATTAACACAGTCGTCCTAGACGCCCTCCTTCCCTCCCCTGCTTCCTCTCTACCTGTTCTTGTCAGCCAGAGCTCAGGCTTTGTCTTAAGACCAGCCCACTAGGAATAAGGAGAACAATAATGTGTTGGATCTTCAATGCAGGTGGTGATTAGTGAAGGTTTTATCGGGTAAAATGCCATTGAAAATATGTCGACAGCGAATTTCTTTGCACCAATCACTGATTGTAGGATCGCTTTATTTGCTAAAATTATGTTCTGATATGTTATGGCAAATATGAGTGTCCATGAACCATGTTGATTTAAAATGGTTTTAAAACATTTATACAATTTTCAAGAACATATGAAATTACTACACTGTAAACATGGCCGTAGCCAGCTACGAGGTCCGGACCTCGGTATTTTCCCAGAGGTGTATATAATAAATGTTGTGAAATAACTGACTAATATAGTATTAACAATACTTTAGTGCTGCAAAGATATAGCACAGCACCAAGATCGCCTCATCTGAGCTGCCTCAGATGTCAAAATATTATATTTGAGATGACCAATCAAATCAAAGTAGGCGGGCTTTATGTTCACAGAAGATGCTGAGCGCGAATTCCAGCTCAACGCTTCTGTAAACGGACATAAAGTGCAAGTGTAACTAGCTAAACTTAACATTTCATATTTGACAGCTGTTTTAGGATAGAAATGTTTAACAACCGACAAAAATAATAAGGGCAACTAATACAATTTTCTAATTTCGCCCTTTTTGAATTAAAAAAAGGCGTATAATTCAAGTGATTCATGTAACTAATGTAATAGTAACTGTCAATGTGAGGGAAAAAGAAACATTAATAAACTCGATTTCATCAGGTTAGGCATAAGATAATGAATGTGTAGGGGAACACTTTTTGACTTTCTCAGTTTGTGTAAATCCACTTGGGGTTGGGTGTATTTATTTTTCCCACATTTCTAATACAATTATGTGGTTTTGTTTCATTAATACAGTGTATACTTTTTTTCTTGATTTACCCCGAAAGAATGGAAGTGAAATGTGACAACATGCCCCATAGGTGGGGTACATTGTAACATGTGAGCGGCACATTGTAACATGACCATATGACAGCTTAAAATGTTACCTGATATAATAGAAAAAAACACAAACTAAAATATTTAGTCAATAAAAATAAACTAAATTTTGAGTTTGACAACAAACACAATACAGCTATACAACATAGTTCAAAACAATAATTAATCATTTCTGAACATTGACTCTCAGTCATTATTCACCTTTTTCTCATGGTTTCTCAATAGAGTTCATAAGTATAGAATAGAATATCATAGTTCTAATAGGGGCTCATTGTGACAACATGCCCCGCCCGCGCCTGCGCAACTGGGATTTAACCCCGGCTCATGTCTTCTGCTGTTAGATCAGCATTAAAGAACTCTCTCAACTGATACATAACAGACAGAAGATTACAATAATATCAGATCTGTCTAGTTTTACATAAACACAGAGATGATAAATTAACTTCTTTCTTTTCCTATACTTAAATAAATCTTCAGTGATATCTTCCAAAGATTTTTTAATTAAGTTTCGTCATGCTGGCATGTGTGGAAAGTTTTAAAACGTGTGTTACAACTAACCCTGCATTAGGTTGTGCCCCGCTCTCCCCTACATATTGTGAATTAATTTAACTTGTCTGAGAAAATGATTATTAAAACATATAGTCTAGGCTAAATATCAGCTGACCCTATGTTTACTTTCTTCACGGAAACAGACAAAAACGAAAAACTACAGTCAAAGCTCAGCTTGAGGGTATTGACAAATAATCTACTGCCCACTGACATTGTTTTTGAAAGCTATTTATTATACATTTTTTGGCCTTCAAATGTCTTAAAAATGCACATATGTAGATCAGAGAAATCAAATTTTTCTCGGGGAGCATTCCCCCGAACCTCCTTCACTACCTCAAATTTGGGACCTCACTGATTTTAAAACCCTGCCTATGACCCTGACTGTAAAATATGACTATATGATCAATAAAAATAAGTTATACAAGATTCAACTCATTGTATTAAGTCAATTTAATGTCATTTAAGTTGAAATTACTTAAACATCCACGTTGATTGTACTTAATAATTTAAGGCAGCAAATTATTTTTATTTTTTTTACAGTGTATGTAAAATTAAAGTGATGTATAATTTACAGTTCCTGTATTCGATTATTTTGTTTGTTTGTTTTTTATATTTGGTCACACTTTAGATTAAGGTCCAATTCTCACTATTAACTAGCTATTAAGTACAACTTTTGCCTCAATAAACTTCTAATTACTATTTATTAATAGTTAGTAAGGTAGTTGTTAAGTTTAGGTATTGGGTAAGATTAAGGGATCTAGAATATGGTCATGCAGAATAAGGCATTAATATGTGCTTTATCAGTATTAATAAACAGCCAATATCCTAGTAATATGCATGCTAATAAGCAACTAGTTAATAGTAAGAATTGGACCCTAAACTAAAGTGTTGCCTTATATTTTATGTTTTATATTTATGTCAATGTAGATAGTTTTTATTATTGCATGTTGGTTGCACCACATGAGAGAAACGTTTTTTGTTAAAATATTTGTATATTAGGAAGTTATAAAAGATACTACTTGACTGTCTACAAACTACTTCAGAATTTATTTATTTTATTTTGGAATATGATGTAAGGACAGTTTAATCACCCTGGTAATGTAAATGTGTATAAATGTATGTTTATTACATGTTTAGTTTTCTAAGGAAAACTAGAACTTAGAACTGACACCTGACAAGATAAACATCAAATCTTTTTTCCGTTCTGTGAAATTCTCAAGGTCCATTCTGTGAACTGTGAGGTACTGCAAGTTAATACATTAGATTTCAACAAAAAAATTGTATCACTCTTTATGACATTTTGAGGTGTTGAGTGTGAAATGCATGTAATATGCATTTATGCAAATACATGAACATGGAAATTATTCCTTGAATTCATTTAAAGGCCAACATTTGCATACAGAGTCATAATTAACTATTTACAACTTCGGTCCCAATGAGCATACTGAATGTGAATATTTCTCGCAATGGTCCAACCCCCCTCCCCCCCTCCAATTAAGTATGCTGCATGAAATCGCTTCCACCGCAACAGAGCCTCGGACTCTCCGTTTTTGTTTGAAATGATCCAGAGAGTGCAAAGTTTGGAGGCGAGGCACGAGAATCGACTCTCAGCACCTAACCTTTCTGACAATTTCCCCTGTGTGCATGCGAGAACGGGAAAAAGTTGCCCTGATTAGTTTACAGTTTGCTCAAAAATCAGCATAATAAAGCATTTGAATAGGATGAAGAGATCTAACATCCTCGGCTTGTTTACGAGATGCCACGTCGCCTCCTCTCTGACCCTGAGGCACGGAGTCACTTAATGCACTGCCTTTCCATTCTGCGCTCCCGTTTCGGCGGCAACCAGCAGCGAGGGAGTTCCCGATGGAGGCCGGATAGAGCGCAGCCCCTCCAGGCAGTCCTGGGGTGCAGTTACCCCCGGCATGCGTCTCTGCATGGTAATGAAGACGAGATGCACCACCATAAAGTAGACAGAGGAGCAAGGCTACTCACCAAGGACTGACCCGTGGTTCAGAGGACAGAAGACTGGCGCAGTGGGGAGAGCCCCTTCGCCACAATGATCAGAGGAACTGCGACGCTGAAGGCAGCGCTGAAAAAAACCCCAAATGATTAGATGTTGCTGTCGCCCATGCAGCTCGCTGGAAAGCCTTTTTCTTATTCTGGGGCTTGTTTGTTTCTTGCCCCCTCTAAGCCTTTTGTCATCCTCAGACAGCGACGGATGCAAGTTCTCTGTGGTGTGGGGCTTTGCTTGTAATTAGCTGAAAGTTCTCAGAGACTTGACAGGAAGAAAGTGTGGCAGAAGCTCAGAATGTTCGCTTGTTTATTGTTTCTCTTTTTTTTTGCCCCAAAATCTTTGAATACATCAAAAACTCTTTCGCTCCCAGACTGATTTTGAACACTTTATTTCATCAGGAGCACAGAGTTTTATGGTAAGTTACAGTATCAAAAGTGTGTAAACTGAACAAGTCCTTTACGATCCAGAAAATACAAACTTTCCTCACAAGAAGTTATGGTGCACAATTCCACATGTATTTCCTGCACTATGCTGGATCGCATTTCACATGATTTACACTTGGTTAATAGTATTGCATAGGGGCTATTGTTTAGGGTGTGTGTCCACCAAAGCGTTTTTTTAACATGGCTAGCATATTTTTCCAATTGATTTCAATGGGAGCACCACGTTTTTTAAAATGCCAGGAGCGTAATGAGGCACTGAGCATCTATTCACACGAGCGCTCTGAAGAACTTCAACCTTGTTCAACCCTGTTCAACCTTGGAAAAAACCAAACGGCAACCTCCCGCGGTCTCTCTTGAAGCCAACATAAAAGTGACTTAAACTGCAATTCATCGACTGACCACTATAGACTGGCTCCAAAAGGGAGCAGAATCTCATTGAGCCCTATGTTAAAATGCCCAACTTTACAGTAGAATTTTTTTTACAGCCTGGTACAAAAAGTGGTTTTGGTCTATACAGCTTATTTTGCCCTTTATGACAACTGTGAGGGGGGGGTGAGTTTATTTTTTTTTATAGCTCATCCGTTTAAATTATAATAAGCCTTAAAGTTCTGCATAATTAAGGGAGTGGCCACTTGAGTGACAGGTGGATTGCCACTATGGTCGAGCTAGGCGGGCATGGTTTCAGCAACCAGGCACCTCAGCTCCACCCACGTCTCCTCTCTTTGCCCATTTTCAGTTATCCGGGAGTGATGCGTGGTGACACGCTGCCAAGATGGCGACGGCCAGCTCCTCCCACTTTAGGCTTCAAAAATACAGGTGACATCACGGACACTACGTCCATATTTTTTTTTACAGCCTAAGGATAAAACAATGCACTCTGTCAGTTTTCACCAAGCCATCAAATCACAGTGGAGGAGGGGCGGGACAAATACAACACTGACCAACCGCCACATTCTGCTTGTACAACGTCAACAGATGACAACAAGCATAATAACAGAACAAAATTATTTAAAACAAGAGCCAGAGCAAATTCTTTACATTGTATCTGCATTTTTATATAGAAACAATACATCTGTGAAATTAGATGCTAACACTGCTGCGGATATTTCGTATCATAGCAAGCAAAGCATCTCAACTGAAAAAACGCTGCGCTGCCAAAACGCTATCAAGTTTTCAGCTGGGTAAAAATGCTTTGTTGGACAAGCGGCCTTATATATTCTGAAGTGCCTACATCTCTTTTTATCTGCTTCTTCAGTTATACAAAGGTCCTGAGCTGTCAGATGTGTTCATCTTATATCAAGCTTGTTCTGAATGAATGGGTAAAATGAACTGACCTTTTTTTTTTTTTTTTATCCTTTCTCTTTGGATGCTTACTGATGCAATGTGCTGGTCTTGGAAACTTATCTTAGGGCATAAACTTAGGGCTTCTGTATTTATAATCAACACCTTTAAAAGGTTCTTTACACATAGTAACAGTTCTATTTAGAATCATATGGTCTTGAAGAACCCTTTATATGCTGAAATGGTTCTTTGTGTTAGAGTATAGGGTTCTTTCTTTCCGCCCTTTTTCAAATCTGTAACCATCAAAGCCACCTCATTACTGATTTTCTGGAGCTCAGCTATACAACTACACAGACTGTCAACACACTCTCAACAGGTAAATGATTTCTTTCTTTAAATAACTATACATTTTAACTTTCAAATTGTAACTGGTTTTCCTACCAATCATGTTTTTTTCTCTTTTTAGTTTAACATGAAAAGGTCGGCTCAATTAAGGATAGGCTATTTCTCTTATCTTATATCCACTTAGTAACAGAGATATTGAAATTATGCTCCATATTGTTAGATTTTATTTTTTATTTTTTTTACCTTATGCATAAACATACCCAGTCACAAAAAACATTAAATCTATCCCATGACTTTATCACTTTTTCCTTTTAACATTGTAAAGGGCTTACATACTGTCCATTTTTGCTAATTTTGGCCTTCATAAACATTGTTTTTACATAAACAACTGGAAGAGACACTGTAACTCTAAACTCAATTGTGTATTTCAGATGCTGTCACATCTCATAACCTCATCACCTACAGAGAGAAACTGGCACTCAAAATACACATAATGATGGACTATTTAGCACCGAAAGGGTTCTGCCATTGTTACATGCCAAAGAACCCTAATTTGGTACTGTTTAGAACCATTTTTCTTAAGAGTGAAGGGTAAGTTTTAACTATTCTAAGGCAACCCTAAGCAGCTTTGTCAAAATAACATTCAACAACATCAACCAAATAACACAAGGGAATGTCAACATGCGCTACTTGTACAAGAACTCTGACACTTCCAAAACTGAGGGCTCTTACGCTTCTTAAATAAGCACTGGTGTTAAACTACCCAGGGTCTAGAAGGTGCTCCAGGCATGTACATCAAGAGAAAAAGGGGCATGCCTCACTGTGAATGTGTGATATTATGGCCAGGCTCGGCCACCGATAGAGGCCAGTCCATACCCTGACAGTGCAACCTCCCAGCACAAAGGATGGTCCTGCCGAAGCTTTCCGGCCCCATTAGCACCCGAGCGTCAAGGCAAAGCTCCAGAACCTCATTCATTATTCATCGGCGCGCAGGCAGAGGCCCTGATAAATTCTCACTTTAAGTGACAATGAGTGACAGAGCCTGGGGTTTTTTATGGCCATCCCCTCCCTGCCGCCAGTGGCGCGCTGGCCAAAGGTCCAGCCTGATCCTCCGCTAATGACCGGCATGATGTATGTGCAGCGAAGCGGAGGCTGACACCGGTGCTCTACCGTCCCGCTCCCCCAGTCCCACACCGGGGGTAAGCTCCATCCCATCCCGGGAGCTCAGCAGGCCACGGAAACTCCTCATTAGCTGGGACACACAGAGTTAACCTGGAGGGAAGGTGGTAAAGGTAAGAGAATGGAGGGTGAAAGGGGTGGGCTTGGTCATGGTGGTGGGACAGTCATCTTATTTATACACCTTGGCCTGGAATTGCAATGCAACACCCTCACATGGACCACCTTATCTTTACTTTTTGCTGAACATTAAGCCCCCCAAAATGTTTAAAATACCATTTAGTGTTTAGAAATACATGACCTTGTACAAGCAGACAATAATTAACATCTCAATGTGAATATTTAGGTAGAACTGTCATTGTTTTTCTGTGGATTTCTGTATAAATTTTCTGGATATCTGTAACAATACGGTGAGTATTGACTTGCTCAGGGTTTGGTATTGAAACTTCAAAGGCATTTCAACATTTTATTCTATTTTAACTTTCAGCTGGTGAAGGGAGGGGTCCTTAGCCTCTGTTTGTATCTGTACGTCTCCAGTGATATCGATTGAATTGGATTTTAACCCCTCTTCTTTGCGCTGCACTGAAGACAAATGCTTTCAGTGGAACAAAGGCTGCATACTGTGTGTGGCTAGCTTTTGAGAGCCAAGTCTCTAGGGTGCAGCCAATGTATCTTTCCAAAAAAAGATATTTCGCGGGGGAATGCTTTGCCATTCCAAGTTTCTGATGTAGTCCTTGCTCCTTTTTGTCTTTATTGTAATGATGTTGTTAAATAGGTGTTTTAATATGTGAACTTATTTTCTAGAGTATCTAATTGGGATATAATAATTGAGAACTACACAAGGCCAATAAAAACTACATACACTGATTTTTCTACTTCCTATTTTGAGATTTGCAAGTCAATGTAATGCAGTTTACTTGTTCTGAGTAAAAACATAAGAATTCAGAAGGTTTCACATGCTAATCAAGTTGATACCATAAGCTGATGTTTATTAGCTTTAGCCATGACAAAGAACAAACACATTAGTTTACTCTAGTCTTTAGCAGTACCTCATTAGGTCGGTGTCTCTGTTTCATCTATGATAGGTCATCCACCAGGAGCTTTTTATTACCAATTCCTTCGGGCAGCCAGGGAATGGTCTCCCAGTGCCTCACTTATTTTGTTGGCACTGATGTCTTATTCTACTGATTAGTAAGCTAAAAACATTTTATAACAAGCATGTACGATTAACTTGGAAAGACTTGGGTAATGTTGCTGCCAAGTGTTTTTGAAGTATCTTTATCTATAGCCCTATTTACACCTGGTATTAAGATGCGTTTTGTTCGATCAGTTCACGATATCTCAATGTTAAGTGGTCTCTTCATTTTTTCCAGAGCTGTATGTCTCTGATTGGCCATTGTGTTTACGCGCTTAACATATATGTCTCTATCATTCTAGCCAACGTGAACACAATGGCCAATCAGAGACATATATGTTGAGCTTGTGAACACAATGGCCAATGACAACACTACCTGGTGTTTAATCCATCTCTTTTGTCCACTTTCAACCACTTCTGTCCTGATTTCTTCGAGGGGAGGGTCTGTGGGTGGGAAAATGTATGGGCTTTTTTCAGATGTTTCGATCTAATGGATGAAATAAGCTTGCGCAGTTTATATACAAACATGAAAGGAGATGACAGAAAACATACGGAGGGCAGCATCTTTCATTTCTGCTCTGATAGCCGCAAGACAGAATGCTGTGAGTTTAAATCCCATCTGGCTAGCGTGCTTCCCATAATGTTTAGACATTAGGTCAGTAAGATGGTCTTTTGTGTGGCTGTTCAAATGCATTTGACCATATGAGCGTTTACACTACGAAAGCAATCCGGTTAAAAATTAGTTTTTTTCTGACTCTGGAAGTGGTCAAATCTGGACAAGCTAAAAACGTTTTAGACCCCGTTTACACCCCATCGTCCACTTGTGATCCAATCGCCCAAAGTGCATCTTAATACCAGGTGTAAACAGAGCCTGTATTGCAGTTCTTTTGTCTAAATACATTAAATACACATTATTAGCAGGAATACGCTATGATTAAATTCTTGATTCTGAATGGTTGTTTAATGGTTCATGACTAATTTTTCTTAATTGTAGCAATATCAATATTCACATCTATATTTGAACACATGGAATTTCTAATTATCAATAGAAAGTGTATATGAATTACTTGCTATAGATAAAGAAGGAATAATGTATGTTGTACCGAATGCTTGCTTTTGACAGACAGATTCCACCTTTACTAGAGAGAGAAATGGGGAAGAACTGAAAGAGTAGAGCTGCCTTGTCAGAAGATATAGAAGATGAATACCTCTGGAGAGTCCGCTAGCCTACCTGCTGTTTGCTGTTTGGTCAGGAAAATTATAGTGCAGCCCAGGAGAGCGCAATAGTATGTATATATTTAAAAATAGATGTATACATCAAAGTGCATTCAAGATGTTTGGAATCCCTTGTGGTGTATTTTTTGCCTCTCATTCTTTCTTTCACATTCAATTGCTCTTTCTCCATTTATTGGTGCTAGAAGATCTAGAAGTTTGAATGCTTTGTTGGATTGCGCATTTTGATTAGCGCCACACATGAATAAGGTTTGTCGTTGTGCAGGGAATGATGGTGTTGACACAAATGTATCCTTTGATCTGGAATTTTAATGACTGCCTCTAGTTTTTGTTGAATGGTTTTCCGAGGTATGCCGACAATGAGGTACTCTTGGTTTCCGTGTCTAACTGGTCAGCTATGTTCATCCTGTTTATCTGTGGTGGCTGTTGCTTGTCTCAATGCACTACAGCTGTGTTAATGCTGTACCGAGGAACTCTCCAGCTGATTGGACATTTCTTGGCCCTCGAAACTGTGCCTTGGCTACGTCCTTTGAAAATTCAACTCATTTTAGAGATACACAAGCCTCGACCGTCTGTGCTGATGAGATTCCAATTGCCTTGGGAACCAATATGTACACAATGTGAGTGTGTTAAGCGCATTACTGTAATTTTTATTTGAATGTGTGTTAACTGGCATATGCTACAAATGCTGTTGATAAAGCTTAGGTTTTTTATAACATTTCTTTAACATTCTGTAACATTTTCCCACCAGTGGGACGCCTAGGTTTACTTCACTATTACAATTAAATCCTAATCTAATCATGACAAGCTATATATCATTGGAAAGGTCTGAGACTCCTAAATGGATATTTTACCACTGTTTTTGTTAAAAAAATTATGTAGGAACAGGAATAGATTAATTAGAGTGCACCTAACAAAATCTATATCATAACAGGAGTTCTGACCTTTGTCACAAAAAGTCGATGCACACACTTGTCTTTTAATCATTGAAACTTTGGTTTTCATGCTAAAGGTAAAATAAAATAAAACACATATTCTAGTGTTTGTCAATAAACATTTATACAATTCTATCTTCTAAAACGTGTATATATAATATTTTAGTAATTATCATAAATTAGGTATCATTCGAAAGCTTACATTGAAATTGGACGTTTTATTACCGTAGAAACGGTACTCTAAATTCTTTTAGCAGGCTCCTCCCCTATTGGGTGTCGTCATGTTTCATAATTTATAATCAAAACCTTTTCTAATCTTGACAAAACATATATCGTCGGAAAGGTCTTAGTCACAAGGTTTCGTATTTTGTGATATTTGGCAGAAATGCATTAATTTGTTACAGGAACGTATAAAAAAACAACAACAATGGAATGTGGGATAAACAAAATCTCATGGCAACTTACATTTTTGTGATATCAACTTCAAATTTGGAACACAACTTGGTTAGACATATACTTTTATTTTATAGTAATATTAGGGGGGAAATATTTTGTAATATATATATATATATATATATATATATATATATATATATATATATATATATATATATATATATATTATAAAATAACGAATATTTAGTACAGTACATTTGATTTACAGTAAATTTTAACTTCTTAAAACAAGACCAAACTTAGGTCTTAGGTCCAAAGCATTCTTAAATTACAACCATTTAGGTCTGGATAGTGCATTTTCACATCCATTCTCAAAAAGGGGGGTGGCTGTTAAGCGGTTAAGGAAGCTTTTTTTTGTTCATATATGAGACTTATTTTTTCTATTTGATCATTAAATGTAACTTTTGCTGCATATATAAAGAATAGCATCTATGTAATACACAATATTTCCCCATCTTGTCATCAGTCAACATTTTCCTTCTGTTGGTATTTAACACCTGCTTATTTGTGTATATGAAGTGTAATTTACCCATGTTAAAATGTGCAAGCAGGTCTAGATAAATAATGACACTTTGACAGGTCTGTATTTTTTTCCCTTGTCTGTTTCATAGCATGTAGCCGTTCAGAGGACAGAGGAAGGTGTTTTAATGGCTCTTTATCATCATATCCACCCTGGTGAGAAACAGTGAAAGTTCGTATATGTAATGTCACATTTATACCTCTCTTACTGTGTGTGCAGGTGGAACAAGATAAAGACAAACACATCACACACAGCCCTCTGCCCTCTGGTGCATCATGGGAGAGGAGAGGGCTTCAGGGCGTAACTCCGTCGCTTTAGGCTGTCCTTGTTAGGAAGCTGTCAATCAAAAAGAAGACCTAGCGAACTTGCCTCACCATGTTGTAACCTTCGGGAAGAGAGAAAGATTGAGGAACGAATATAATATATATTTCCTGAGGAAGCCGATTTAAGCCCAGTCCTACTTAACAAGCACAGGCCTCAAGAAGAGAAAACGTGACTGATGACCCTTTAAAGGGCAAATGGCGGGGTTCATGCCAACATGTACTGTAAAAACCACAGGTCACCTTTTTCTTCTCAGTGGCAAACAGGCAAAATTAGTCAAGGTAAGTGAATAGACACAGTCATGGATGCACACTGCCATCCAGTGGTGGAGGATGTAACTTCACGCTATCATTTAGGCCTTTTATATCTGGTATTAAGATTTCAAGTGAAGGGTGTAATATTTTTTTGTTTTGTTTTATTGTAGTTTATAAAAGGCAAATAGTAATAAAGACGTTTTGTAAATGTAAATGTATAAACTTTTTCAATTTTCTGTTGTACTATCCATGAAATCAAAATGGAAGTTTTTTGGCTTTTAGTATGAATATGTTATCCTTACTGTTATCTATAAGCTAGTGTGCACCTAACCTATGACAAAACTCGCATTTAGAAGATATAAGCATTCAAAACATGTCTCACACTTCTGCCAATATGGATCAATGACTTTGATGACATCATTCTGCACTTCAGCTTCTCATCAGATTCTGTCCATTTAAATGCTCTCTAGAATCTAAAGATATACGTATATAAATAGGCTAAAATTGATCACTTGTTCACACATTTACTATTTTCTACATGGTGCACTAGATAGGGGATAGGGAATGATTCAGACGATGTAAATATGCTTTCCATTGGGGCGTATGAAGTCTGGTTTAAAGGTGGGGTAAGTGCTTTCTGGTAACTGATGTTGATTTCAAATCACCAAAACAAACACGCCCCTATTTTGATAGCTCCGCCCCACACATACATAACCCAGGCAACGACTATGGCGGAATCTGCTGTGCCAGCCGGCCGAGGGTATGATGTCATCAATAAGTGAAAGCAATGTGTGTTACTATGGTAATCCAGTTCGAATGTTCAGTGAAAAAGTCATCCCTTACATGCTAAAAACACAAACACAGTTCTCATGAACAACTCGATAGCACGAGCACGACAGTCCAACTAACAAACATATTACAATTATGACAAGTTTGATGGTTATATCGATCACAAAAAGAGGAACCAAAGGAAACAAACATATATTAGGAGTTTATTATCTTTGGGATACACTTTGGGAGCTGACGCTTGAAAAAGACAGCGAGGAGGTTTAGACACTCCAGGCTTATCGGGTGTGGAAATGAATGGGTCTTTATCATCGCTGAAGTGAACAACAATACGATCGCAAATGAACAAGCAAGCAAACATGACACATGAGCATATTAAAGCAAAAGCCAGCATATATTATTTCTGTGAAACAAAACAAAATCAATGTTACTCACCTATCGAGAAGAAATAAAGCAACCTCGGCCTTCGCTCCTTGAGTTCTCTCCAGCGCTGGAAAGCTAATCCGATATTTACCTACTTCCTACTTTTTGCCTGATCGTAAGCCTTCTTTTGTTCCAGACATCTTCCACATTTGTTTTTTTATCTACCATCTCTCTCTTTCTGTTGTCGCTCGGCTAATGTCTGTCCTTTGTCGTGTATTCTGAATAATGATGTGCACTGAGCGCTCTCTTCTCCCCGTCATTAGTAGACATGCCCCTTATTGCTGATTTGCTATAAGTTTGTTTTGGTACTCGGCCCGAGACACTTTTCTAAAGCTGTTTTGAAATACCACTTACCCCACCTTTAATGTTAGTGTCATATGAACCACCGCAGCGTGCACACAGTCTGCTCCGGTCCAAAGACACAAGAGCACAGGGTGGATCATATGTGAGAGTCGGCGCAGACCAGAAAACGTATCCCATTTGAATTCTGCACAAAATGCTATTTTTTAAAGCAATATGGAGGAGATTAGGAGGAAACTGCAGCTTTACCGAGCTCAACAACTCTGGCCGAGCTTTGATATAAACTAAACGCTATTGGTTATTTTAAAAAAAGGGAGGAGCTGTCCTATAAGTCCAGCCGTGTGTTCCTGTTTCAGTGGAATTTACATCATTTAATAATGCTGTGGGCCTTTAAAGATGCACGTAAGTCAATGGTTGGTTGAGTGACAAGTTAGTAGGCCATCATTTGATGTTGTATGGGACATACCAGGACAAATTCCTTTTTGAATGCATCATAGGCCTATATATATTGTTAATATTTCATAAAATATATATATATATTCACCCATGGCTGAATATTCTGAGGGCTCCTAGATGCATAAAATGGATATTTTCTACCTTTGATGTCACATCTCATGATATCTGTGGGATAGTTGATGTTTTTGTGTATTTTTAACCTTTTTTTCTTCTATCAAAAGTAAATGATAACCACGAGGTAGTGTCATCCGCTAATTAGCGTTGTCACATGCAATTGCTGATTGCCTGAATTAAATGGACAGCTGCATTATGGAATTTACCTACATGCTGGGATTGAAAAATAATAATAAAAACAAACTCTGAAAATGTCATTGGTATGAAACAGATGTACACATGCAGGAACGTTTGTTCCTATCAAACATTTTATTGAATGAGGAAGTGAAACAACTCTTGTCCTCACGGCACCGCCTGTGTTCTTGTAAATGAACGAAACCTTAGCTCCTTTGAGAAAAAAAAAAAACATGAATGCAAATGAGTGTCCAGACATTTTTACTACAGATAATGTGGTAAGCCTACAAAACGTATAACATTTCGCACATACTATATCTCACACTATCACATCTATTTCCTCATTTCTATGTACTTCTTACATTCTTCTTGACAAGGCCCAGTTATTTGTTTCACATAAAATGTTAAATAACACATAATCTACCACATCAAGAGAAACGAATTATTTACACACTTAGCAGTTTATGATATTTACAGTAATTTGATGCATAGGCTTAATCTGTATTGTGTTTTGAATATGGAGATATTTTGTTGCCATTAATATGGAAGGAATGTTCTGGATTTGATACAGCGATGGTCCAAATAGCTAAATATATAGTTGATAATATGGTAAAGTTAAAAAAGGGTATTAACAGTGTTTGCTAAGACTTTCCATCACTACTAGGGTTGCCACCTTCAGTGTGGCAAAATAAGGGACACCCATTCACGACCATCAATGACACAAATAAAGAATAAGTCATGAACTGATTATTTCAACAATGAAAACTTGACAGCTCAACAATAAACCATAAGAAAACATGAGATCAAGTATGTGAACTTGCAACAGAACACATTTTATATTATTTTACATTTGATTATTTTGTTTATTTCTAAAGAAATCTTTAGTAGCCTATTTGCTGCACTTTAAAGGGATAGTTCACCAAAAATGAAAATTCTGTCATTACTCTCCCTCATGATGTTCCAAACCTGTATGAATTTCTTTGTTCTGCTGAACACAAAAGAAGATATTTTGAATAAAGTTTGTAACCAGGCTGCTTTGGGGGGCACCATTGACTTCCATAGTAGGAATGAATCTTCCTGTGTTCAACATAACAAATAAATGTATACAAGTTTGGAACAACTTGAGGGTGATTAAATGATGACAGAATTTTCATTTTTGGGCAAACTGTCCCTTTAAGCAGACATTCTGAACCAGTAATCACTTTTTTGATAATTCTGGAATTCAAAAATTGTAAATTTTTTATTAATTTACTTAAAGCTGCAGTCCGTAATTTTTGCGCTCTAGCGGTTAATAAACAGAACTGCATGCGTCTTGCGGAAGAACATTGCAACCGGAACTACTTCTCTCTGTTTATGTCTATGGCGAGTCACGCAGGGACTGTGCTCCTCCGCAGCACCGGTCTGAAATAGTCCCAATATAAACACTTATTATAAGTGTACCATAATGATTCAGGGTAAGACAAAAACACGGTTTGGAAAATGGATTCACGTTGTACATTCTCATTATATAATTTTTGTAATTATACAATTTTGTAATTATAGCTTTATGGCTATATTATGTACTTTTTTTTAAATGTCAAACTTTATATGACAGGATTATTTATTATGTATAATTAATATAGCCTAGCTAAATAAGTTAATAATAACATTAATTAGGCTATAATCTATTCATTAACCTGTCTAATGTCTACAAAAAATATAATAATTCTGTCTGCCAAGCTCTGATAATGTATGGAATGTTATATTAATAAATTATCCATAAAAAAACAATAGGCCTATACCTATAGAAGCACGGATGTGTCTGTCACCGCATTCTGCTTTAAGTCAGACAGTCTGAGCAACTGAAATGCTTCTCTGCAAAGTGTGCAGTTCGCCTTATGATCATCATGAGTTACAGGACAGACCCATTGATACCTTTTTTCTATTAAACCCTATATCTGGAGATCCTCTTGTGTTCAAACGGTGGACGCGAGCTCGACATGATTTTTAAAAAACCGCGCAAGTTTACAGCTCATGTTCTCGAGACTCCGTCGCTATGGCAACAAAGCCGCTTAAATGCAAATGAGCTTCTGTATTACTTATTGTGACATTTATTTATTTATATTTGCTATTGGTATTCTCCACACTGCAAAATCCTTATGTGTTTATTGAACTATGTGTGGACCTATGTAAAATACAGGACAAATCGTGTCGTATTGATTTGATAAGGGACCTGTCATTTTGCCTGTAAATACGGGAGATTACCCTAATCACTACTGTTGCTCATATTTAGGAAAAGGGGTCTTCTGTTTTTTTTTTTTTTATTGTTTGAAAAATGACTATACGCATAAAAACAAAAGTGCAACATTAAATTCTCCTCGACGGCTCAACCAATGCTAATTTAGGAAGCTAAAGTTCAGCTACTTGCTAAATGTTTCATTGATCAGTGCAAGTTACGTAATCAGATTACTTTTTTAAACAAGTAACGCAAGTTACTTTGATTTCACATTTGGTGTGAAAGGGCCAAAAAATATAACGGTACTATTAAAACGTTACCTGTTATTTAAAAAAACAAACAAACAAGCTAGTCCAGCCCAGGTGAGAAAAGTAATGCAAAACTAACGTAACACATTACTCTCCAAGAAAAGTAACTAACACAGTTACTTTTTTAGGGAGTAACGCAATATTGTGAAGTATTACTTTTACAAGTGGCTTTCCCCAACTTTCTCCTACATGGAAATGTGTTATTAAAAGCAAGTCAAAGTAAAATACATGACTACATTAATGACTATTTTATGGCTTTGCAATAATATAACAAAGTATAATACAGTACATTAATATATGCATGTCATTTTTCTCTATTTGTTTTAATATGATACAGGATTTTATATTTGATAAAAAATGCTTTATAGTCCACGAGATTGCCATATTACTTCTTTTGACAGAAGTCATCTGCATTGTTTGCTGTTATGACTGTATGGCGCTCAGGTTTTGTGGGTGTCCCAGGGTGCGTCGTCATGACCTCCATTCTCCACCTGACCTCATAATGATGCCAGCTGCATTGTCAGGAACATCCAGATGTCTTTTGTAGGTAAGAAATTAAGTATAAAAGTAAAGCCCTCCCCCCAAAAATCTGACAAAATAAAGATGTCTACATAAGGGGTAATTGTGGGATCAAATAGCTGTTTTAGACAACTAAACATTTTCACTTTCTACAGTGGAAATCCAGAGATTTCACCATGGAGAAGCAGAGCAAAGAGGAAGAGCACATGGTTTGCGTAATTTTGTGGTGCAGCGTTTCTCAGGCCTGCCCCTCCCGCTCATACTGCAGCACATCAGGTCACGCCCATTCATTTTCTCATACTTAAATGCTTCATAGTTTAAAAATAGCTGATTTCATCAGCTGCCGACACATCAGTGATCAGGAATCTGTGTGGTTCTTTAAATAAGAATAACCAAGCTGGTATAGTTCATCAGCTGACCATACAATGGGGAAATAGTTATATATTAATATTATAGGATATATTAAAATAGTGTTAATATTACTGATAATTTTTTTTATATATCTACACCACACATTAAGGCCTGGTTTCACAGACAAGGCTTAGATTAAGCCAGGATTAGGCTGTAGTTCAGTTATGGCATTTTAGTAGCTTTTAAAAATGTGCCTTAGGAAAAAACAGCTCAAAAATGCATTTTAGTCTGGGACTAGCTTAAGCCTTGTCAGGGGTAAAAGGTACAGTGTGTTCTTTGAGTGAATAGTAAAACATACTATAGTATATGCATATACTATACACTGTAAACCCGAATAAATTGGCAAAACTAAAAAACATTTAAGGCAATCAGTTACATTACATTTTTTAAGTTAAGAAATTTAAAGTTTAAGTAAGCAGAACTTGTACTCATACATTTGAATTGCTCTTAACTTCAAATATTTGAGTAATCCAATTCATACATTTAACTTAAAATGATCAACTTAAATATTTTTAGTAATGGAAACTTGGCTAGCTCTAACTAGCAAATTCAATAAATGCTACCTTGCTAATTGGTAACACAATGCTTTGATAGCATTAGCGTAGCACTTGCTGAATGATGCAATGATCACCATGATGGTAACCCCCCAAAAACCCAACATAACAGAACTCTTCTAAACCAGCATAGCAAAACAATGAACACTACTAAATCTCCTACTTAACATTAATCTTGCACAAAAAAACATTATAAAACACTAACATTTGCTCTCCCTTTTTTAAGTGTCATGGCAAAGCATGCTGGGAAATAGAAATCCCAGCCCAGTTTCAGTTAAATATAAGTTTGTCTAAATTAAAAGAAACAAGTTCATAAAACTCAAAACAATTAAACAATTCAGATTACTTAAAATGTGTCAGTTTTCAGAACTCGAAAGAAAAAGAAAAATGTGTTTAAATTGAGTTGGCTCTACTTAAACCATTTATTTTGAGGGTTAGGGTTTACAGTCTAGTCCAGCAGCATTCAGCAGCATTTCAATAGAGTAATGTGTAATTCTTAAATTGTATATAAAGATGTACTTAAGTCCTGAGTCACACTCATTAATATTATTTTTAACTACAATACATTTTCATTTATGTATGTTCAAGTGTACTTATTTGGCATACTATTTTCTGCATACTATGATTTGCGCCGCATTGACCTTAATCTGGCATACCATATCGCACAGCATTGGGATGCTTAGCACACAACGCCATGCCCCTGAGATGTTTATGCAAGCAGGCGGTACACCATTGTGTGGACCAGTGCCAGACAGCAATGAAACATGATAAATATGGTTGCAAGTGCAACAAAGATTTCTTTCAGGTCAGAGGGCTGGTTTTGTCCTGAAGCAGTCCCTCGAAAGGTTGAAAGGTTGAAAAAAAAACAGGGAATGGTAACCAGCAGATTTAATTGGTACATGTGTAGTTATTTTCTGTCCACACACAGGTTAGACCGAAAATTTTTATCAAATGACACTTAGCGTAGCATAATTTAAGTGTGCTAAAAGTAGCCTAGAATTTCAGTGTTCTTCCCATGCATTTAAAAGCTGAATATTAAGATTATTTTTGTCAGCAAGGCGCTCACACTAAAGACTAAACTATCTAAAGAATAAAATATAGTTCATGTTGTAGCCTACAAATAAAATGGTTATACTAAAATGTGTATTAGCAGTGTTTGCTAATGCTAGCATTACTATTTCTGTTGCAACAGACATAATAATAACAATAATTTTTATTTAGTGTGTTTCCAACACCCAAGGTCGCTTTGCAAAGATAAGTTTAAGGAACAGAACCAAATAAACATCAATAGCAAAGCACAATACAATTATATTTTTAGCTGAAAGGCCATAAAAAGTGAATATAACCGATGATGTATAACCGTTTCAGCATCCTGCTGACTAAGAGAGGATCGAATACAAGAGATATTACATAGGTGGAAAAAAGCTGTCTTTACCACTTTACCGATGTGATCATTAAATGAAAGAGTGGAATCAAGAAGACGAGCAGTCGTACAGGGCATTATCAAGTCACCATCTAAATCTATCAATTGGCCAGATAGTTTAGACACAACAGATTTAGAACCAATCAGCATTATCTCCATTTGACCAGAGTTACATTTTAAGGCGATTTGCCTCCAGCCAATGCTTGAGATCCTTGATGCAATTTGTTAATGTAGGCAGAAGGAAACACTGAGTTGGGAGGTGTGCTAAAATAAATCTGTATAACAGTCATAGCAGCATAACAGTAGAAGTTAAACCGATAGCGTTTGATTATTTGTCCGATTGGTAACATATAAAGAGTGAATAGAAGAGGGCCCAAGAAAGAACCTTGAGGTACTCCAGAACTGATGGATTGTTGCCTCCTTGTCCAATAGGAGGAAAACCAGTCAAAGGCTGTACCAGTTATTCCATTTGCTGAAAGCCGTGACAGGAGTATCTCATGACTAACAGTGTCAAAAGCTGAGCTGAGGTCTAACAGAAGGAGAGTGCTAAGAGCGCCAGAAGCTAGGAGGAGATCTTTAAGAACCTTGACCAGGGCTGTTACAGTACTGTGTAATGGATGAAAGCCAGACTGTAAAGGCTCATAGAGGTTATGTGCTGTTAAATAGGCTTGTAACTGGGAGACAACAACTTTTTCTAATATCTTAGAGAGAAAAGAGAGGTTTGAAATAGGCATGTAGCTACTTAGAGATGAAGGATCGGGACCATGCCTTTTAAGAACAGGGCTGACAATATGAATGATCCCTCAAATCACAAGGCTTGTTGAGTAGAAATGCTAATACTTATCTTAGCAAATGATAAAATGGCTGAAAAATACTATAGACAAACAATACTCATTCTTTATTTACAGTATACTGTAAACCCTAATGCTCAAAATAATTAATTTGAATGAGTAGAGCCAACGCAAATTAAACAAATTAGTTCAATTAGAGTTTCTGTTATGTTGGGTTTTTTGTAGGGTTACCATCATGCTGACAAATGAGAATGAGCTTAGTTTGAGAACAGATATACAGCATGTCAAATTTTCTATATTGCTGTCCTCATTCAGCAAGTGCTATGCTATGATATGCTAATGCTATCAAAGCATTGTGTAACCAATTAGCAAGGTAGCATTTATTGAATTAGCTAGTTAAATCTAGCCAAGTTTTCCAGTACTAAAAATATTTAAGTCACAATTTTAATTTAAATGTTTGAATTAGCTTACTCAAATATTTGAAGTTAAGAGCAATTAAAATGTATGAGTACAAAATAAAAAACTGCAAGTTCTGCTTACTTAAACTTTACATTTCTTAACTTGGAAATTTGGATGCAACCGATTGCCTCAGTTTTTTTGCCACATATATTCGGGTTTACAGTATAGATTGCTTACGTTTTTCAAACTATCACCTTGTTGTACTAGTTTAGCATACTGTTAACTGATTAGCCAGCTAGTTTAACCTATACCCCACCCAAATAACCTTCTTGTAATGATGTTGAGTGTTGTTTTTATCCATATTAACTCCTAACTCTTTGCTAACTCCAGGATGCTAGCGAGATTTGTTACTCACCATTTCTTCAGAAATGTAAAAATATACTTTCGTTTTATCGTTAAACACATAATTACAACCACAGTCAACAATGTTGACTTTTCAGGTGCTAGAATATGTTACTGTAATGTGCCACTCTTACATTGTTTTTAGCAAGTACACTAGTGGGTCGATAGGTAAAGTTTTCTTGCTTCACCACAGTACTAGAATTAAGCATTGGCTATAGGAGTTTGTATAAATGTGGGTGGAGTTTCTGATTGTGTAGCCTATTTGCTTGTGCAAAATTGCAAATGTGCTTTTACTTCAGGAAGTGGTTAATCACCATTTGAGGCAGCCAACTACCCACCACCTACTATTGATTGTGTTTGAGGTTATATTCCTTGTTTTACACTTTCATAACATACATTTTCTTCAGTTTGGCCTGCTGTAATGTGTGTTTTAGTGTCAAGTGATGAAACTGTTTTAAAAACTGCCCCTCATCAAAGCAGATATATTCAGCCTATGAACATTCACACTATACTTGGAATCAGTGGCACAAGTTTTAGCAGGAAGTTGTTTTTATAGTCTCCGGCACACATCTTCTGAGCATTAAGTGATGTGAGTGACCAAAAAAGTGGAAGAAATGATTCATTTTGTCTATAGTTTCTCTTAAAGTACTAAAGAGAAGTAAAGAAAAGAGGAATTTACACACCAATGTAATTCTCACAGTACTTTTGTTGCATTGTATTAGATTTGGTCTTGAATTCTCATCTTGAATAATCAATCTCTTTGCATTCTCTTTATTGACAATCGATCCCTCAGATATTTGAAGTTCATTACTATCTTACTCTGGTATCTGTTCATACAGTCAGTAGGTTGTCACTTTAAGTTTTCATCTTTGCACGCCTCTTTGTCTCTGTGCTACTTCCTCAAACAGGCGGGAAACTAAAAAAAGAGAGGAGAGAAAAAAAGAACAGGCAAGGAAGTGGTATCTTGCAGCGCTGCCTACATGCAGAGGGCTTGGAAAGTGAGAAATAATCAAGAAGCAACTCTGCTCAAGTTTTGTAAGCTGCGCGAGAGAAGAAAATGTTTAAGTTTGATGTCACCATTGAGTCAATTATGGATATTTAGGAAAAAATATCAATATCACAATGTTTAATGACATTTTTTGTGTGTACATGAGGCATTTATCTTTTCACAAAACATTCAGTTTGGTATTTTAAGCATGCAAACCAGTGCATTAAAGATATTCATCATACAAAAAGATCTTAAAATACAATATGGATTGCATTTATGTTATCATACTTCAGTTAAAGGCTACAAGCAGCTAAAAGAGCCACAGCTTTAGCCATGACTGTATTCACAGAATGTCTTCCAGTACCGTATCGTTTTTATAGTTACAGTTTAATAAAACCATTAAAGACACAAAGTGACAGCAAAATGTTATTTAAGAAAACAATGGTAAAATCTACAATACTTGGTACTACAAAGGAGGAGGTAAAGTCACATCACTGGGTTTGGAGTCACCTATTCGGACCATAAGACAAATTCTAAGTATATACCGCAGGAATCATACAGGTCACAGGCACAGAGGTGCAGACTTCATTTAAAAGACCAGAGTGGTCGCTAACACCCTCCTCGCTCACAAATCATTAGTTTGTAACTCCATCTAATTTCAATCGACCCATTCAGGGCTGCGTTTCCCAAAAGCATTGTAAGCCTAAGTTGATCCTAGAACAATTACCAACAATTTCCCAAAAGGCTTGGGATGCTTTTGGGAAACACAGTCCAGGCTGATTTGCGGACTATTTGTGGACCAGGTAGATCATGTGAATTTTTGCTTGTATTTCGTCCCCCTCACATTCACACTTTAGGATCTCATTATATATTCAATAAGAAAATATGTGTTAAACGCTTTCATCTCATATTTTGTAATATTTCTTGGTGTAATTTGTCTTCTGTGTTGATAATATTCTCATCCAAAAATTTTTTACATGGCACCACCCCCAGGGAAAACCCAGATAATTTTTTTGATGCACATGGCCCGTGTGCATCAAAGCCCGTGTCAAGCAGACGAGCTACTGTAGCTCAAATTGCTCATGAAGTTAATGCTGGTTCTGATAGAAAGGTGTCAGAATACAGAGTGCACCGCAGTTTGTTGCGTATGGAGCTGCATAGCCGCAGACCAGTCACGGTGCCCATGCTGACCCCTGTCCACCGCTGAAAGCATCAGAGCATCAGAAATGGACCACGGAGCAATGGAAGAAGGTGTCTGGTCTGATGAATCACGTTTTCTTTTACATCATGTGGAGGGCCGGGTGCGTGTGTGTCGCTTACCTGGAAACACATGGCACCAGGATGCATTATGGGAAGAAGGCAAGCCTGGCAGAGGCAGTGTGATGCTTTGGGCAATGTTCTGCTGGGGAAAACTTGGGTCCTGCCATCCATGTGGATGTTACTTTGACACGTACCACCTACCTAAGCATTGTTGCAGACCATGTACACCCTTTCATGGAAACGGTATTCCCTGGTGTCTGTGGCCTCTTTCAGCAGGATAATGCGCCCTGCCACAAAGCAAAAATGGTTTAGGAATGGTTTGAGGAGCACAACAACGAGTTTGAGGTGTTGATTTGGCTTGGATTCCCCATATACAGGTGCTGGTCATATAATTAGAATATCATCAAAAAGTTGATTTATTTCACTAATTTCATTCAAAAAGTGAAACTTGTATATTATATTCATTCATTACACAGACTGATATACACTCACCTAAAGGATTATTAGGAACACCATACTAATACTGTGTTTGACCCCCTTTCGCCTTCAGAACTGCCTTAATTCTACGTGCCATTGATTCAACAAGGTGCTGAAAGCATTCTTTAGAAATGTTGGCCCATATTGATAGGATAGCATCTTGCAGTTGATGGAGATTTGTGGGATGCACATCCAGGGCACGAAGCTCCCGTTCCACCACATCCCAAAGATGCTCTATTGGGTTGAGATCTGGTGACTGTGGGGGCCATTTTAGTACAGTGAACTCATTGTCATGTTCAAGAAACCAATTTGAAATGATTCGAGCTTTGTGACATGGTGCATTATCCTGCTGGAAGTAGCCATCAGAGGATGGGTACATGGTGGTCATAAAGGGATGGACATGGTCAGAAACAATGCTCAGGTAGGCCGTGGCATTTAAACGATGCCCAATTGGCACTAAGGGGCCTAAAGTGTGCCAACAAAACATCCTCCACACCATTACACCACCACCACCAGCCTGCACAGTGGTAACAAGGCATGATGGATCCATGTTCTCATTCTGTTTACGCCAAATTCTGACTCTACCATCTGAATGTCTCAACAGAAATCGGGGACTGCCACAGGACTGCCGCATACTGGATGTTTTTCCCTTTTAACACCATTCTATGTAAACTCTAGAAATGGTTGTGCGTGAAAATCCCAGTAACTGAGCAGATTGTGAAATACTCAGACCGGCCCGTCTGGCACCAACAACCATGCCACGCTCAAAATTGCTTAAATCACCTTTCTTTCCCATTCTGACATTCAGTTTGGAGTTCAGGAGATTGTCTTGACCAGGACCACACCCCTAAATGCATTGAAGCAACTGCCATGTGATTGGTTGATTAGATAATTGCATTAATGAGAAATTGAACAGGTGTTCCTAATAATCCTTTAGGTGAGTGTATTTCAAATGTTTATTTCTTTTAATTTTGTTGATTATAACTGACAACTAAGGAAAATCCCAAATTCAGTATCTCAGAAAATTAGAATAAATTATAAATTAACTAGTATAGATATGCCAGACCCAACAATGCAGAAGAGCTGAAGGCCACTATCAGAGCAACCTGGGCTCTCATAACACCTGAGCAGTGCCACAGACTGATCGACTCCATGCCACGCCACATTGCTGCAGTAATTCAGGCAAAAGGAGCCCCAACTAAATATTGAGTGCTGTACATGCTCATACTTTTCAGTTGGCCAAGATTTCTAAAAATCCTTTCTTTGTATTGGTCTTAAGTAATATTCTAATTTTCTGAGATACTGAATTTGGGATTTTCCTTAGTTGTCAGTTATAATCATCAAAATTTTAAAAAAAATAAACATTTGAAATATATCAGTCTGTGTGTAATGAATGAATATAATATACAAGTTTCACTTTTTGAATGGAATTAGTGAAATAAATCAACTTTATGATGATATTCTATTGATCGTCGTCGTCAAAAAAAAAAGAAGCAAAAATTAGATAATTTTCTCTCATTTCCCATTTGAAGGACATGACAGTGCAAGGCGAGAGATGTGTGGCGTAGATGAAAATGCAACTTCCTGTTAAGAAAGGGCCTTAACGCAAAGCTGAAGGGGAGAGTGTCTCTGGCACTGCTCTGCTGTCTCTAGACACAAAAAACTTAAGGATTTTTTTTTAAGGTGAACACTCACCGGCAACAGGACCGGCTGATTAGACGCATTAGAACACGTAAGATCATATGAAAACAGAGAAAGAGAGACCAGAAAGCCATTGCACATTCTGATGGTTAACCCAGATCTGTGTCTGTTTCAAATAGGACATATGGTGTCTTAGACGAGGCGTTTGAACCCTTGGATATGGCGAGATTTTTTGCACTAGGGCCCTTGGTTTTGGCCCTATGCTTGGTCCTATGTAAGTACATTTTTTTTTACTGATATTTTAATATTTTAATTATTTTTACTACTGTATTTTGTATTATGCAGCATTTTGTGACTCATTTTGTGAATGGTGTAAATACATTCATAGTTTGTTCCAGTTTCTGTGTTGTGTAATATTACATCTCTCTGAATAGTAAATATAGTTTATTGAAACTTTTTTACCATCACTAGTCATCAGTTTAAGTATTGAATTTAAAATGAATTGGTGAACGAGTGTCCTCGAATCTCGACGGATGTAAATGATGATTAAATCTTAGTGTGTACATGCAGGACAAACAATTTTTCCACCTGAGCCCTCAATGTATTTGAAGTATTTTTATGTTTAATTATTAGCAGTATTATTTTACTGAGAATCGGCGTCATCATTGACCAAGAAGAAGGGGAATTCTCTTTAGACTGCCAAAGTGAGAAGTTGTTGCTTTGCAAAGCATCAGAATGAAGGTGAAATATCGCAAAAGAGTTCTTTGCAAAACATTTAACGAGAGTTTTCAAAAGGGTCTGTGGCGGGACAATTGCAACGTGTGTTGGGTTCTAGTTTGTGTTACCTGGTAAAGGAGCTGTCAAAGATCAGGTTTCTTTGGGCGTGTCCCCTCAAGCTAGCCTGAGATTCTGCTAGTTTTGACCGGTGCAGAGGCCGAGCTGTCAGTCAATCATCCCTGCTTTCATCTGCCACATTCTGATGGATGTTGTTGACAATCTATTTGTTATTTTATAGAGTTCTGTTCTGCTGTCTTTTGTTAAAAGTAAAGGCTCTTGGGTTATTCTTGTGAAGAACCTTTTTTGACGTTCTTGAGTTGAGATCTTTGGAATTCATTGTGGGAAAATTGCATCAGCCTGTAAAACCCTTTTTGGTTGCAACTGAAACTTGTATTTTGCACATTTAGTAATATAATGTCATAATATAATATAATGCAATACAATATATGTACATTTCATCATTTTAAATAATGCATTTTAATAATATATTTTCATTACTGTAGTTTCCTACCTATCCTTAATGTAATATAATATAATACAATACAATATAAATTATAAGGTTTTCTTATTAAATTACATTTTATTGAAAATATTATTTAAAAATAATGTACATTTTGTAATTTTATATATTATAATATTTTCATAAAAAATGTAATTCACTAAGCAAATTCATATTCGTATGCGGTTAATATAATATAATATAAATGATAAGGATAGAAACTTTCCTTAATAAATTACATTTTATTAAAAATATTATAATATAATATTTTTTATCTGACTCTTTTGGGTGTCACATTGCGTGATGCTCTTGAACATGATGCCTTGCTGCACAGGCCCCTGACCACTTCCTTGTTCCATTTTGAGCCGGTTTCTATGCCTCGTAAATTTGCCGGCTAAAATGGTGCTCGCAAGAGTTGCTGAAGACGTGCCGTGGCCTGTGAGCTGTGTTGCATCTAAATGTCTTTTGACTAAATATAAAAATGCTGTGGGTTGAGACCGGATGAGAGTCCTTGTGACTGCACTGTAAATGCAAATCATATAGAAAAGGAAGCCAGAGTTTGAAAGATGGGCCTATGTGTGAGATTGAGGACTAAGAGTCAGTGCTCAATGCTCAGGGGAATATTTGTGAAATCAGTATGCGATGTTGCTATTCAGGCTTGTCTGTACTTTTATTTAAAGGGTTAGCTCATCTGAAAATGAAAATTCGGTAACACTTTACAATAAGGTTGTATTAGTTAAAATTAGTTGATGCATTAGTTAACATGAACTAACCATTAACAAAACCTCTGTTAATGTTAATGTTAATAATCTTTGTTAATGTTAACTCACACATATATTAATGCATCTGTTAACATTAACAGCACAATTAGTTAATGCATTAGTTAACATGAACGAACCATGATCAATGCCTGTAGCTTTACTGTTTTTGTAAGGTTATCTTACTGTACATATTTACATTAGTTTACGAAGCAGCTGACACACTCTAAGGATGAACATTTCTAACTCACCATCTTACTCTGTGTGTCAACTGCTACAAAAAACAAATGTAAATATGTACAGTAAAATAACCTTACAAAAACAGTTAAGCTACAGGCATTGTTCATGGTTAGTTCATGTTAACTAATGCTTTAACTAATTACGCTGTTAATGTTAATAGATGCAATTTATATATGTGTGAGTTAACGTTAACAAAGATTAACTAATGCTGAACAGAGGTTTTGTTCATGGTTAGTTCATGTTAACTAATGCTTTAACTAATTACGCTGTTAATGTTAATAGATGCAATTTATATATGTGTGAGTTAACGTTAACAAAGATTAACTAATGCTGAACAGAGGTTTTGTTCATGGTTAGTTCATGTTAATTAATGCATTAACTAATGTTAACTAATACAACCTTATTGTAAAGTGTTACTGAAAATTCTGTCATTATTTACTCACCCTCATGTTGTTCCAAACATGTATTACTTTCTTTCTTCTGTGGAACATAAAAGAAGATGTTTAGCGGTATGTTCATTCTGCACCTTTCCATATAGTGAAAGTTAATGGTGACCAAAGGCTGTTAAGCTTCAAAATGGCTAAATGCATCATAAAAGTTCTAAAGTCATACAATAGTTCTGTGTGAGGAACATTTTCTTAAAAGAATTAAATCTGCATACAAATCTGTCATGACTTGAAATATACTATGTGCGTCACTGACTATGCTAACTCTTTTCCCGCCATTGACGGAAATGTCCCTAATTTGTGAGAAAACGTTTCCCCGCCATTGATGGAATTTTCCGGCTTTCCATGTTTCCACCGTTATAAGCTATGACACATCTTCTGAAAGAGTACAGAATCTTCTGATCAAAACACATGAAGAAGAAGCAGAAACATGTAATATCATATGTAATCATATGCATATGTAAAATGCGATCATCAACAATAAACATAAAAATCTAAATGGCCTAATGTTACTGAATGAAATGTCGACCCAGGACGAGTTATAGGACTGTGAAGCTTTGAGGATGTTGATGGACTCAATTTACTCCATCTATGTTTTGATCATTGTTCTGAATCTGTAGTCTTTGACAAAAACTTGATTTTCTCAGCTTTTTGCTCAAAATGTTGCTTTTTTAATGAAACTTATCCACATTCAAGTGTTGATAAAAAAAGACAGCATGAAGCTAGAATAAAACTTTTTTTTGTTTGTTTAAAAGCAGAGGGTCTGTTCTTTCTTTTGATATGCATGTTCAGATATTCATACGACAAGATTATTCTGGGGGCAATGACATTTTTGTGATCAAAAATGCTGGCGGTGGCTATCAACTTTTTTTTTTTCTTTTTTTTTTACTCTGGCGGAGAAAAAGTTAAATGGACTTTTACTGTATTGTGCTTTTTTGTCATTTGTGGAGCTTGACAGTTCATGGCAACCAGTATCATAAACATCTAACATATAATGTTATGGTCTGCAAACAAACAAAATAACAATACTGATTTAGAATGACATGCTGGTGAGTAAATTATGACAGAATTGTCTTTTTTTTTGGTGAAATGTCATTAATCAGTAGTAATATGATTACTTGTAATATGAATGATATTGAAGTATGATATAATATGAATATGAAGACGCAAAACTGATGTATGGAAATTTGTGATGTTTTAATGTTGGACATTACTGTGTACGGTCCAATTTTTTGATGACAATAAGTGTTCCACATTTTTAGGCTCTGTGAAAAATGTTATTTAATATGACCAAATCAACCTGACTCTATTCACTGTATAAAAAAAAATCAATGAATTATAACATGTTTTTAAGCAATTTTCAACTTATACAAGATTCAACTAATTTAAGTCGCTTTAACACAATTTAAGTTGAAATGACTTAAACATCCAAGTTGATTGTACTTAAAAAGTTTTTTTACAGTTCACAGGGTCAAATCAGGTAAAATTATCTCCTTAAGGTATCAACTGCACATTGTGTGTGAAACCACGGAGGTAACAATTAAATCATTGTTTCAGCATTTCCTTCTCAGTGTCTTGCAGAATTACTTATATAGCTTTTTAACATGTCCAATTTCTATAGCTTTCATGCCTGTTTACACTTTATCGTCAACCTGATTTTCTAACATTTGTTAGATTTTTTTGTAACAAGCTGATCAGAGTTTCGTTGTTCATACACACATTTAATATTATAATCAAGTGTTGTCACTGGATGAGTGTTAACTTCGTATCTGCATCTCATAAATGAGGTCGTTAAAGGCTTCCGTTTAAAGCCATATAGACTGTGTATTGAACTCTGCGGTAGGCATTTGTCACATTGCATTGACCAAATGTGCATTATTTTGGTTGTGGGCGACCGGTTGGCTTCATTTGTCAGAAGAGTTTTCTTTAGTTTCTTTACAATCCAACAGTTATACAGAAAACATTCAGTTGAATTTAAGTTTAAATGAATTATCATAGGTGAAAACATGTCAAGATGCAACTTTGGTGTTAAAGCTAAAATAGTGATTTTAACTAGCATACAACCTAAGTTGATATGTCTGGAGAAAACTAATAAGCTTAAAATAGTTTTCACCAATTCTACCAAAAAAATCAACACACAAAATGAAAAACTTAAGTAAAAGGAA
The DNA here is from genome assembly GCA_039654625.1 of Rhinogobio ventralis. Classification (NCBI taxonomy): domain Eukaryota; kingdom Metazoa; phylum Chordata; class Actinopteri; order Cypriniformes; family Gobionidae; genus Rhinogobio; species Rhinogobio ventralis. The sequence continues at coordinate 15,896,621 of CM077217.1, read as the reverse complement.
TAATAATACACTTACATTTTTAACTGGTGCCTGCAGTGTTAAATACACACTTGAAATTACATTATTTATTGTAACAAGCGAAAAAGATGATACGTGTTTGTGGATATAGTGTAGTTTGGAGGTTTCGATAATTCTTTAAAAACAGGTTTTTAGGTAATTTAGGTTTATGCAAACTTTACTATGATCACTGTGATCTGTTTGACAAGGCAGTCAAATTAAAATAGAATGTTTTTAAAAGGATTCCTCTGAAAACTAGATAATAGCATTTAAAGACATTGTTCTAATGCTGTCATGTTCCATGTAATGGGTGGACCTGCTAAAACAGCCATGCTCAATGCACGCACCTCAAGTTGTGAACCAAGTCGAGCAAAACCACATCCGGCAAAGAAAATAAGTGAAAAAGTACTGCTGCTCTGACGCTTCGAGGACTTAAAACGCCTATTATAACAAGTTAAAAGTTAAGGAAAGTATTAGGAAGTCTTTCAGAATGTTAAAAATGATATATCTTGGTTATCAAAGGTTTACAAATCAGCAAATCAATAATATATCTTGACATTACATTAGGTGGATGCATTAATAATTGATGAATTTGCACAAACTATTTAGTAGACTTGCATAATAATGTAGTCAAAGCTCTTATGTAAAAGATAGCGAGTTGCATAGACATAATTTGCATAGATATCTTATTATCTACCCTCCTTCCCCACCCACACATTTGACCCCTCCCCCTTCCTCACACGTACTGTATGTGAGTGACACGACCGTGCATTGGTGAACAGAATGAAAAAGAAAGCAAAGTGCCTAAGCCTTGAGAATGGGGGAAGGGTTTTGTAATGCTACAGGAAGCTGTGGTTGAGAAACTGAAATAGTTTGTTTGTGCCCTGTGTCTCCATGGCAGCCAGGTCGCGCCACATACAGACCACTGCCAGTAACTCCCTTCCTTTTCTCTGACCAAAGCTGATGGTTTTACAAGGAGCCCATCTTTCACTCGGGTTTCAAAGAATTGAACTGCTGAATACACTGTGAATACACTGTGTGAGTGTTTCGTTGTGCAATAGTTGACTTGTTTCTAAATTAAACTAAATTAAGCTTTTCAGTTGTCAGCAAACTTTTTTTTTGATTTCCTTGTTTGGTTTCACTTTATTTCAATGGTCCCCTTTAGACATTCTGTTGACTATAAGTAACGTTCCACCTCATTAGAGTATTAGTTGAGTAGTAGTAGACTTTTAGGGGTAAGGTTAGTAGAATAAGTTGACATTTACTTGCATACAGTCAGTACAACGTCTGTTGGGGAGCATCAAAATAAGAAGTTTTGCAAAATGATTTGTACTAAGCTGTTAAATACAGTCTGCATTGGTAGATATAAACCCTAACGCTTAAAATAATGCCAACTCAAATTAAACAAATTGGTTCAATCAACTTTTATGAGTATTAAGAACTTTCTTTTTCTTTCGAGTTCTCAAAACTGACACATTTTAAGTAATCTGAATCGTTTCATTGTTTTGAGTTTTATGAACTGGTTTCTTTTCATTTAGACAAATTTAAATTGAACTGAAATTGGGCTGGGATTTCTATTTCCCAGCATGCTTTGCCATGACACTCAAAAGGGACAGTAAATGCCAAAATTAAGTGTTATATTTAAAGTGTTAAAATTAATTGGAGATTTGGTAGTGTTTAATGTTTTGTTATGCTAGTTTAGAAGAGTTTCTGTTATGTTGGGTTTTTTGTAGGGTTACCATCATGGTGACGAGTGAGAATGAGCTTAGTTTGAGAACAGATATACAGCATGTCAAATGTTTTATATTGCTGTCCTCAATCAACAAGTGCTATGCTAATGCTATCAAAGCATTGTGTTAACAATTAACAAGGCAGCATTTATTGAATTACCTAGTTAAATCTAGTCAAGTTTCCAGTACTAGAAAATTGTCATTACATAATAATTTTAAGTTAAATGTATGAATTAACTTACTCAATTATTTCAAGTTCAGAGCAATTAAAATGTATGATTACAAAATAAAAATCTGCAAGTTCTGCAGTTCAATCAGTTGCCTCAATTTTTTTGTGTTTTGCCAACTATTCAGGTTTATATTGTAGTTATACCGTTCAGTTTTGGGGAAAAAATTCTACAAATTCCCTATATCATCCAGGAATTATTTTCTAAAAGTTTTAGTGTATGTTTCAAATATAGTCAGTGTTGGGGAAAGTTACTTTTATAATGCATTACAATATTGCGTTACTCCCTAAAAAAGTAACTAATTGAGTTACTTTTTATGGAAAGTAATGTTACACGTTACTTGGGCTGGGCTTGCTTTTTTTCTTTTTTTTTTGGCAATTGTAAAGACCATTTTACAACAAAAGTGAAATGAATAAGCCTCAGGCTGAAGGAAATACAAATTCACACCTGTAGAGTTGAGGACACAGTTAAAAGAAAAACGTTCAGCTGTTCTGTCATTCTGAATTGAAGAACAATAGGACGCAGGAGTAGAAATGTAATGTTTATCTAAAGTCATTTTTGCTTATTAGCATGGTTGAATTGAATCATCGCAAGGTCAGCAGGAAAAACATTGGTTAATAATGTGAGATTTACAATTTTTATTTACAAGATTCATTTTAATTTAATTTAATTTTTAAAAAGATTTTACAAGATTAAGATTAATTTTATTTACAAGATTAACAATTTAAGATATTGAATTATTGCATGTTTGCGTAATATTCTGAGTTTGCATTTCACTCTTTGTTTTTTTTGCAAGTGAGATGAGTAAATGTCTGCTCATATTTACTTTAGAACTACACTAACCATCATGTTCACACAACGCCTCTGTACTTACCCCTGATTTCACTCAACATGGGGACAGGAGAGCTGTCAGTCAATAAATGGGAAAACAAAGTAACTTCTGTTACTTATTTGAAAATGTAACTCAGATATTTTGTTGTAAATTCTAAAGTAATGCGTTACTTTACTAATTACTTGAAAAAAGTAATCTGATTGCATAACTCGTGTTACTTGTAATGCGTTACCCCAAACACTGAATATAGTGCTGCTGTAGTGAAAACTGAGATTGGCTTCTATACTCTACTTCTACCTTTTAAGATATTAAGAACAATAGAGGACTAATTTCAAAGTGTACAGATGGCTGGAGAAAATTGCTGCTTTGGTCTTTTGTATTCTTTTTGTATTGTATTTATATAATGTAGTGGACTATCTAAAATGAACATGCTTTTTCCTTTAGCCACCATCCTCTTACCCGCACACACGACCAAATTAAACTTTATGATATTGTGGTGCAAATCCTTCTCTCATTAAAAATGGCTAATGCTAAAGCTAATACAATACTTAATACATTTAATGTTGGCTTCTATATGTCTACCTTTTATCACGCAAGATATTTATCAATAGAGATTTAATTTGAAAGTGTACAGCTTGCTGGAAGCTTCTTTGACCTTTTGTGGAAGTTTGTAGTTTTAGAGTGTTTGTAGTTCTTTCCTGTAGTTCATCTCAAATGAACTTGCTTTTCCCTTTAGCCGCAGACCCCTCATCCGCACTCACGACTCAAGTCCCAAAATCAGAAGAAAAAGGTAATGTTCAACCTCTTTTGACAGACTCACATAAGTAAGGATGTACAACATGATGAAAAGGACATTACAAATATAAAACTTTAACACATGTGGAAGTTTGTTTTAGACATTTCTTAAAAATGTTCATACCAATTTCTACAAAAAAGTAAAAACTTTCAAAATGTAAAGTGGTGTAACCATCAACTACACCACTTAAAAATGTGTTTTATATATTTTAAAAAATTATATATTTTTATTATTATATACATTATACTATATTTTAAACATTTTGAAAATAAAATACATTTTATACAATCATATGTAAATGTTAAATTTTTAATGAATACCAAACCATTTTTTCACTTTTGCTTTCCATGTCTTTTATTGTCGACATTGAAGGTTGTGTGGCCAATCAAACATTGCGTTTTGGTGCAGATTCATCTTTAGCTAAATCTATTAATAATACAATATTTAAAGACCCCCTGTGGTGAAAATCAAGTTTTTAATGTTGTTTATATGTCTATGTGGTGTTTTTAATATGCTTTAAGACAAACCATGTGAAAATTCATGTCAACACCACCGCTGAGTATTTTCTCTTTAAAACTACAGTGAACCAAAGTCTCAAAAACACGGTTCGAAATTGCCGAGGTTTCTTATGTCACAAACTGCCTTGTAACCAATCACGTCAACGTGCGGGCGGGCTTTAGCATATCATTAACTGTGACTGCTCTGAACCAGGGGAGTCTCAAGAGAAGCCAGGTTATCCCGGTATATTTTTCTGTTGACATGAAAAATCGGGTACATTTAGCAATATAGCCTAGCCACTGACATTCTAAGTTGTTCAAAGCTTTTCTAAGGATTCTGATTTTTAGAAGGCAGACTGAGATGGCGAACTTGGTTTGTGTAACATTAGCAACACATTATTAGCTGTTTGATAACGTCAAGCATAAGGCTAATCTTATTGATCACCGTTATGTGTCAGACGTTGTGAAGAGCGATATCATTGTGCAGCATTTACTACAGTAAAATTGAGTCATGTTTAGCGAGTTTAGCTGGTGTGAGGGAGTGGCAGCAGGCCTAGTTTGCAAATTCATGGGTGTAGAGTTACATTCAATCTATTTTAAGGCATGAAGAAATTGTTTTACAGGAAAAAACTTTTAAAAATGTCCTTTTGTTGATCAAAGATGAGTTTTAAGGGATACAATTGACTACAGGGGGTAACTTGAACAATTTTTACTCATTCTCTGCCTGGACTGAGAAACGAATTTATTTGTCAGCAAAAGTCCACTGGATGACGCAAAACAATCCAGATCTTTTGTGAAAACTACAGATTATACTTTCATTTATACTTATATTTTTTCGCATTTTTGTATCCCCGCCCATGGACAGTCAGATCGGGAGAGGGTTATTAACAGAACAGTTATTGTAGTTCAGGTTTATCACTGAAAATTGTATTGTACTTTGTCTACTCTTTAACTCTTTCCCCGCCAGCGTTTAAAAAAAAAGTTGCCAGCCACCGCCAGGGTTTTTGATGTATGAATATCTGAGCATGCAATATATCAAAAGAAAGAGCAGACCCTCTGCTTTAAAAAAAACTCTAGCTTCATGCATTCCTTTTTTATCAACACTTAAATATGAACAAAAAGCTGAGAAAATCAAGTTTTTGTGAAAGACTACATCCAGATCAGATTCCAATGATCAAACACTGATGGAGTAGATCGAGTCCATCAGCACCCCTAATGCTTGCACAGTCCTATGCCTGGGTCGACATTAGGGGTGTGCGATACTGACAAAAAAAGTATATCTCGATATTTTCTGGAATTTTCTCGATAATGATAATTAGACAATATTTTGCTGCGTGTGTTATTGTGCTGGTTCCTTGGCAGGTTTAGAACTGCCGTGGTCAGCTGACTCCTAAAGTTTATGATATTCTTCATATTCTGTGTGGTGGTTCAGTTCACAGCAGTGACAGAAATCACCTTTTTTTTACCTTTATACATTTTTTTTTTTAAACCTATGCATGCATCATCTTTTGTGTCAATTTCATAAATGTAATACAAATTAATTCTAATAATAAGACACAATAGGTCTGTTACCAATCAAATTAAATAAGTATCAACAAAATTCATCTTTGCAGTGCAGAGGAAACACAGAAGCTGCATCTGAAGTGGCATTTAGATAATTTACACAGACTGTTTAATGCTGCTCAGAGGTGACAAATTAATAACCTGCAGTTATGCATAAATAATATGTTGATGTTTAAAACATAAAACGTTGAATATGGATATTTGAAATTATTTAAAACATGAAAAGATACTTTAACTGTGAAATTAAAACCGCCAGTAGGTGGCAACAAGTCACTGTTAATAAGTGAGTCATTGAGATTCAACCGATTCATTCAAACGGCTGATTCATTCAAGGAACGAAGCATTTGACTGTCTTAATCTAGCTTAGTCAGTGAATCATTGATTCAACTGATTCGTTCAAAAAGCTGATTCATTCAGTAAGAAACACCGCCGTGTGTGGCTCAGAGACGCAGTTACAGTGCTGTGTCTTTGTTTTGAACTATTTTCGGTGGCGAAATAGAGCAAAAACAGGCAATGTGGAGTCTAAAATTAAAAGTCACTTAATATTAACTTCTTGTTTAGTAAACTTGCATAAAATCAATATCATATTTGTTACCTGGAGAAAAACTGCACTCTTTGTGTGATATTTATTAAATATATTAAATGATCAAATCACGCAGTGAAAGTGTGCACTCTAATGCGCATGCGCACTAGTCTAATCCACAAGACTACATCGCGTAGTGCCTATGCATGCACTCTCTGTGTGTGTGAGGGGTATACTCTCTGTGTGTGTGAGGGGTATACTCGACAATGTCAGATCGCACATCGTTAAAACAACAATTACGATATATATCGCACACCCCTAGTCGACATTATATTCAGTAACATTAGGCAGTTCTGATTTATATGATGTTTAATTTTGATGATCACGTTATATACACATGCATCTGCTTACATACGATCGCTTGTTTTATTGCATCTCCTTCGCCTGTGTTTTGATCAGGAGATTCTGAACTCATATAACAGTGAAAACACGGAAAATTCCGTGTTTGGCGGGGAAAGAGTTAAAGAGACAGAGTTTTGCTTTGGGGGCTTGAACGGAACTGACAGAACTGCAGTTTCTTTCCGTTTTCCCCCTCCGTTTTACCTAATATCATCCATTTTGAAATGTTGGCTACAGACATGAAGACATATTTACGTTTTTTGCTGCCTTTAACCACTGACTACAACGCGCTGGATCCTTCACTGGAAACCGAAAATAACTCCCACTAAACCTTCGTATTTTTAATTGTTGCACCCAGGGAACAATACAAGTCGACACCATTGTGACTAAAAGTTTGCTAAGAAGTATTGTCTACTAAAGCTAGGTGATATTTGACTCTGATTAGGCATATCTATAGCAGACTGTGGGAATGGCTTTGGGCGGCAACATGCCCAGTGCAAAAGGGAAGACAACAGCTTTTTTGATAAACATTTTTTTTTCACCTTTTTGCATAGGCAGCCAAGTTTTTATTGACATTACATTTTGCCAGCGGTGAAGTACCTCTTTAATAAATATACACTTTCATTCAAAAGTTTGGGACCAAAGGATGACATCCTTGCTGAATAAAAGTATCAGTTTAGTACACTGGTTCAATTAATGAAAATACAATTTATTAAAAAAAAATTTGTAATGTACTAATTTCTGTAATTTAGCTTGTTGTGGTTTGTACTGAATTTGGTTTATTTATCTTGTGGAAAAGGTGTCATCTTTATGCATAAGGACTGTTTTGGGATCTAGTTTAAACTATATGATTATGTCAAATAGGTTCTACTGACCCATCCACCACCAACAATCAAACACAATCCACTCCAGCCTCACCTACCCCTGAAGGTAACCACCCAACACCCATCACTACAGCAGACACACACTCCAGCCTTATATCACTCTATAAATAATTTTCACTCATGACCTCTGACCTCCATCCTTCTATCATGCTGCATTGCAATCTCACCACTTCTCTGTCTTTCAAACTCGTGTCACCATTGTTGTTTACCAAGTAGCTGCAGTCATGGATTAGTGTAATGGGCAATGTTATCTATTTAATTATCAATTTTTTATATAATTTTTTATATAATTATCTAAATAAATAGGATTTTTTTATTTGAATTATACATATATAGTACTGGTAACAGATGTTCTGTGTTTGGTGAGGTAAGTAGCTGCACATCATGCAGTAGTTTAAGTGCAATCACTCTTTGATTCCTAGAATAAATTAAATTAAATAATTAAAAGTTCAGCTGCATAATACAATTCTGATTCAGTTAATTAATTAAGTTTCATCTCACACTTTCCACAGGTACAGCAGAAGGTATGTGTCACTTTTTACCCATGCTATTTCTGTTATGCTGTTGATGCTTCCAGTCGATTATAGCTATTGGTTATATGTGTGTTATAATATGTGTCTTTTAAATAAGCTGCACTCTTGGGTCAGAAAATACATATGTGAGGACTTGATATGCTGAGATATATTTTCATGGTGTCAATCCATCATTACAGTCACTCCCACCAATTCATCAAACACTCCTGCATCTACCACAGAAGGTAAAGCTGACACCACCTCATCAAACTCACACTCATGCATTATTATTATTCTCTCACGCACAATCTCTCACACTCTGACCTCCATCTTCCCATCATGCCGTGCTATGAGCACACCATCACTGAGCAAGAGGTGTTACTTATCTAGCTATTTATTTATTTAGTATGCGTTCATTTATTTACTTGTTTATTTGTTTGTTTGACCCAAGCAAGCTCTTTTTAGGCCACAGCAGGCTTCACATTTACGATTTGCGCATTTAACTCGTGGTCATGAGAAATAGATGTCGTTTTCTCAACATAGGATCTTGAGACTTCACATTGTGGCCATGACATAAGGACCACGACTTGTTCCCAGAGTAGACCAATCACAACAGACCGGGGCCATCTGACCAATCAGAGCAGAGTAGACCAATCACAACAGACTGGGCCATCTGACCAATCAGAGCAGAGTATGTTCTTGGAAAACAGGGGTTTAGAGTCCTTTATCAAACCATTTAAAACACTTTGAGAAAAGAGGTGATGCACAATGTATATTATGAGAAACTTAAAGTTTTTGTAATAAAATGCAACTAGCCACATAATTGTGCAGAAAAGCCTTCCCTTCCCATAGAAAACACTTCCCTTTGGAAAAATAAGCTGTTTACTCGTTGATTCTCATAAGTAACTAAATTACTAAAAGTTTTGCAGTGCATAATATAATTCTGATGATGTTAATTAATAAGGTTTTTATCCTGCACTTTTAACACGCTCAAAACCGTACAGTAAGTGTCACTTTATTTCTGCTATGCTGATACTGATGTCTGATTTAAACTTGTGGGTCAGAAAAATATATATGATATGCTTGCATATTCTTTCATGGTGTCAATCCATCATCACAGTCACTCCCCCCAGTTCATCAAACACTCCTGCATCTACCACAGAAGGTAAAGCTGACACCACCTCATCAAACTCACACTCATGCATTATTATTATTCTCTCATGCACAATCTCTCACACTCTGACCTCCATCTTCCCATCATGCTGTGCTATGAGAAAGAGGTGTTATTTATTTATTATTATAAAATGGTTAGTGCCAGTCCTTGATTCTGATTGGTCAATAGCTGTGTTTTATACACGATAGAACACGGCTCTGACCGCTTCACCCAACGTTCTGTGCATCACTGCACAACACCCTTAACAACCACTCTTAGCAACGTAAACATATGTTTGTTCTCATTGATATTGTTATTTGAAGCTTACTGTATTATGTAGAAGAGTATTGTGATAGAGAGATCGAGTGAGCAAGTGTATTACCTGCATTCAGATTTAGCATATTCCTTCAGGTCAGTCCGTTTCAATCCGTTTGAATGTCCGCTGCAATAGATTGGTGCAGGTATGACGTGACTTTGTAGGCCAACCGGCAGTTATCATCACACTGGTTCCCTCCACAAAAACCCAATAGGATTTTCCCATAGGCTTTTGGATTATCGCAAAAAACAAGCTCTGTGATCAGCAAAAGTTGATGATACTTGCACGTTTTGTCCATCAAAATAATTATCACAGATGAACACAACTTTTATGAATTTTGAAGTCTAAATGCAGTCGCCAGAAGTCAAAAGCTAAAGGTAGGCTGTAAACGGACTACACCACGTCATCATCACTAAGCTTCTGACAACTCTTCCAGTTTTTATCTAAAAACATTTTCCCTGAACTTTTGAGTTAGAATAGTTTATAAGAGCATAATTATAAGCATAATGAGGCTGTAAAAGCGGATTGAGTTTACCTGTTCGGTGTGATGCCGTTTATAATCTCCCCGACAGCCTCTGTAGTCCCTTATTTAGCCACTTGTTAGCAACCGCCTTTTTCAAGACACATAACAGCTTCAAAAGTGGGGTAATACTGATGTATTTTATGTCGTAGAATAAAACGTGAAAGTGTCTTGAGCTTGTGTTCACCACAGACCTTATTTCAGCCATTTAACCAAAACCCCATTCAAAAAAACCCATTGACTTTAGCACCGGAAGTGCTAAAATGCTAAGTCGCTTCTACGTTTTGGCCTACAAAGTGATATCAAACCTGCATCGCTCTATATCTTGTCCTTTTAAGAGTTAAGGGGTTTCCCGTATCCTGACAGTCAAAGCATTTGTCAGTTGCGTCCGTGTTTACCACAAGTTTCAGTCCAATATAAAAGTCTTCGCTACTGACCGACTCACTCATTAAGACAGTCTTTACCGCCATCTAATGGTGTAATAATGTAACTTCTGTTGCTGTTCACGGTCAGGGACAATTTTTTCCAGCGGAAGGAAGGCTTTTAGTGATTTTACAAGTTGCAGTGATAGATGCATTTGGGCTTTAATATTTTTATTGTGTGGTAACCATTTTATAAAAGCAATAAGCCCTGTGAAGCCGTGGTTTACTGTGAATTTATACTCCGCTCTGCGTCGTGCCTAACAATGCCCCTAAGGTGTTATAAATTCACTGTAAACCACAGCTTCACGGGGCTTATTGCTTTATTTGAGACCCAAGCAAACCCATTTAGGCTACTCAGGCTTCACATTTAAAGTCCAGCAATACAGTAATATTAATTTATTCTTGTTAATCAAAAATCCAGTTCTTGTGCTAAAATAAGCATTTGTTTCATTCATATATTCATTACCATAGTATAATATGATTTTGGTAATATTGGGAACATTCCCGCTCTCATCCCTCAGCAAGTCAATTTAACAACACAGTCTGCATCTACATGTAACGTACAGGTTACATGTAGGTGAATGTATGTGGTCTGGTCTTCCAATTATCGTAGATCCCATACTGGATGACCTAAAATGACTTGCTATTTCCCTTTAGCCACAAGCCCCTCACCCTCACTCACGACTGCAGGTGTCTCAAACTCACATGATGAAGGTAATGATTATCCTCTTTTTGAATTACTCTCTTGCAGCTAGTGTTTTATAGTCAATCGCAAGAATTTTCCAGGTGATAAAAGCAAAATCTAGTTTTAAAATCTTATTTTGAAGCTAAAAATATTTATTAACATAAATACATCACAGATACACTAATAATCAATTAATGGTAAAATTCCATCAAATTTAATTTAATAATCCTTACACATTTTAATTGAATAATTGAATTATCCTTAATGAATGATTCAATTTAATTTGATGGAATTTTACTATTAATTGAAATGCGTAAATCATAAAAAAAGGCTTTTTTATTGTATATTATAGTACTTTTTATTGTTGACATGTAACCAATAAAGTGAAGGTATTTTTTGCAAATTCATATAGTTTAATATGGCTAAGTCTTGTACAGTATTTAATGTTATATCAATTAAATAAAATTCAGCTCTTATTAATATTTAAATATTTTATTCATATTTATATTAAATTATTTAATATTATATTTCATCTTTTCTATTCATATTTGTACATAAATGTAACATTTTATTGATTGATTGATTGAATGATCATCATCATGAAGGGACCAGTTCTACACTGATCTCGACTTTCACAGTCTCACCCTCACGCACCCCCTCGCAACAACACAACACATCAGGTAACAGTGCATTTAACATTGTATTTTAAGGTTTTGTATTTTGTATTTTTTTGTCAGTTTGTCTTCAACCTATGACATGTAAATACATGAGCTTATGCGGTTTATCCGTGTTACACTGTAATTGTATATTTAAATACTAAGTAATAATAATTAACACATGTACTTAGTTGCATGTAGTTAAGCACAGTTTGTAGTTACTTACTATAGTGACTACATGTAATGTGTGTAACAAAGACACTGTAAAATAAAGTGTTACCAATTATTGCTATTTGCTGGCTTTTTTAAACTTTTGATGGCGTTTTGTCATCATTGAGATTTTGTATCAAGTGCCTATACAACCTTCTAAAACTAATGCTGCCTTCATGAGCTATCAGAAATTTCCTTCTGAAGTTGTGATTACGAGCTTGTCACGTTCAAGTGCTTTGTTTTCAGGAAGAATAGGAATCCTAGAGGACACCAGGTTCATTTTTGCCTGTTGGGAAAATCTTATTAAAGCCTATTTAATGTATTTAAGATATTTAAGTTTGAATGTAGCATCCCATTTGTTGACAAACACATATACATCAGACTTCAAATAGTTGTTCATATATGTAGATATGCACTACTTTAAAGAAAAGACAAGGCATTGTAGCTGTTGTGGAAAAAACTGATAAAGAATTTCAGTCACAGTATCAACCGTTCTGCCCTCCGCCATGTTTAACGTTTATGGCACGCCCAAATTGGGAAACTCGGTTAACAGAATGATCTTTGAGTTTCCCATACGCCTTGAGAGGGCATTCATATCCAATTTCCTACTAGGAAACGAGTATTTTCGATAATTCTGATAGAACGTGAAGGCAGCATAAATCCCAGATATCTTTGCTTTAAATTAAAAATTCAATTTCCAATTTCGATACCACAGTTAAAACTACCAGCTTAACTAATATAAATGTAATACCCTAAATTTTTAAAGACAAGTAAACAGTCAGTAACAAAACCAATAGCACAATAAATACAATACAACTAATAAACAAATGAAATAAACAGTGCTCTTCAGGCAGGTCTAATAGTTTTCAGGTTCCGAAATTTAATAAAGTTGGCTAATCAAATAAATAACACTGCAGAGTCTTAATTTTCTTTTTAAAGTTCAAGCAGTGAGTGATTTTTTTTCTTTGATGTCTGATTAACATTAAAAACGCAGACAGTAGCTTTATTAGGATGCTGTCACTTTAAGAACGACTGCATACTCGGGTCATGCACTTTGTGTTTGCGTTAACTTCATGATGACCGACCATGTTTACTTGGATATTCGTTGAGACAAAATTTTGAGTAAACTGGTCCATTCAAGCCCAGGAAGGCATAAAAGAGAGCTCAACTTTACGCTAGAGCTGTAAACTTCCCACATAGCGCGTGTTCTAGCGATTTAATATTTTCATTGGAAAAGTTTGTGCATTTTGTGGTAATAATACGTTTCAATTTAAGGATTTAAATCGATCAGACATAACATTATGATCACTGACAGGTGAAGTGAATAACACTGATCATCTCTTCATCACGGCACCTGTTAGTGGGTGGGATATATTAGGCAGCAAGTGAACATTTTGCCCTCAAAGTTGATGTGTAAGAAGCAGGAAAAATGGGCAAGCGTAAGGATTTGAGCGAGTTTGACAAGGGCCAAATTGTGATGGCTAGATGACTGGGTCAGAGCATCTCCAAAACTGCAGCTCTTATGGGGTGTTCCCGGTCTGCAGTGGTCAGTATCTATTAAAAGTGGTCCAAGGAAGGAACAGTGGTCAACCGGCGACAGGCTCATTGATGCACATGGGAAGTGAAGACTGGCCCGTGTGGTCAGATCAAACAGACAAGCTACTGTAGCTTAAATTGCTCAAGAAGTTAATGCTGGTTCTGATAGAAAGGTGTCAGAATACATTGTGCATCGCAGTTTGTTGCGTATGGGGCTGCATAGCCGCAGACCAGTCAGGGTGCCCATGCTGACCCCTGTCCACCGCCGAAAGCACCAACAGTGGGCATGTGAGCATCAGAAATGGACCACGGATCAGTGGAAGAAGGTGGCCTGGTCTGATGTGCACTATGCACTATGGCAAGAAGGCAAGCCGGCGGAGGCAGTGTGATGCTTTGGGCAATGTTCTGCTGGGAAACCTTGGGTCCTGCCATCCATGTGGATGTTACTTTGACACGTAACACCTACCTAAGCATTGTTGCAGACCATGTACACCCTTTCATGGAAACTATTCCCTGGTGGCTGTGGCCTCTTTCAGCAGGATAATGCACCCTGCCACAAAGCAAAAATGGTTCAGGAATGGTTTGAGAAGCACAACAACGAGTTTGAGGTGTTGACTTGGCCTCCAAATTCCCCAGATCTCAATGCAATCGAGCATATGTGGGATGTGCTGAACAAACAAGTCTGATCCATGGAAGCCCCACCTCGCAACCTACAGGATTGAAAGGATCTACTGCTAACATCTTGGTGCCAGATACCACAGCACACCCTTAGGAGTCCATGCCTCGACGGGTCAGGGCTGTAAAATGGGGGACCAACACAATATTAGGAAGGTGGTCATAATGTTATGCCTGATTGGTGTAAGAGTCTGGTACTAAGTTGGGCCGCCACATTATGTCCAACGTCCATATATTCCATACTGTAGTATATATATAAGATAAACACTTAGTTTGATCTGTTTTTCTTTGGTCTATATATCATGTAAATTAATTAGCATGTTGTTGAGTTTATGCAGAGTATGTTGGGTAGCCATGTGATGCTTTTATATATGGAAGGTCATATATTTGACTCTGTAAAAGTATTTATAAGATAACAATTTTTCATTTAGAGAACATTACGGAATGTAAACACCTGACCTGCACAACAACCTTACCCTCACACAACACCTCGCAACAACACGACACCAAACCCACTGCAGGTAACAGTGTATTTCACTTTATGGGCCAGATTTACTAAACAGGGCAAATTAGCGTGAGAGTGCAATTCCAAAAAAGTGCCAATGGGAGTGGAAAGCTCTGCGTGTGATGATCTACTGACAACGTGCAAATAAAAGAACTCGGATCATTTCCATATAGACCAACACAATCTACCAAGAGCAGCGCAAATTAGCCTCTGGTTTAAGATGTGCTTATTTGGGGCGGTAAATAATGGCGCAAACCTTACTAAATCACCTTTCATGATTCATTTAAATACTCTCCTCCCATAAATGTTGCCTCTGAAAGGGAAACTCCTACAAATGCATATGCAATAAGATCAGCTGCAAAATTAACCCTGTTCACGCCTTTTCAGCACTAATTTATCACTGCGTGTCTTTAGTAAATCCTGACAGTAGCTGTTAGTAAATCTGGCCATATATTTCATGTTTTGATTCATTTGCTTTTCTTTAACATAAGTCATGAAAATAAATGAGCATATTTTTAAGCTTATAAGATAGACTTCATGTAACCATTATCATTCAGATGAGTGTGTAAACCTGAATAAGACAGACAACGTACTCTCACCCCCATGCAACACCTCACATCAACACGACACCAACGCCAGCACAGGTAACAGTGTAATATTGATGTGTTTGAGAAGTACATAAAGTAATGCACAAAATCATGAATGCACTCCATCACAAACCTTATCAGGTAACAATTCAGAATCAGTGCTTATTCATAATTTAGCCATGCTGTGTATTAATGCATTTATTTGTTTCAAGCAATGCAGTGAGCTAAATGAGTTTGCAGTTTTTCAATATCCTGGTCAGCGAGTTTTAACTCTTTTTATTTTCACTTACCACCTCAACAACATTCAGGAAATGAGACCACCTTACCTCCAAACACCAACATCACACTCACTTCCACGCAATCCAGCTCAACCTCACCCCCACTCACCACCAGCATCATGGGTAACACCACGCTATCTGTGCTCTCTGTACAAATGATGAACTTTTTTTGTGATAAAATTGCATGATGATTAACTTGTAAATATGTGCTTTTCACAGGTACCACAAAAATCCCATGTGAGTATTCATTTATTGCACCTGCTGTGAGAAGTCAACTCGGATTGTGTTGTTGAGGACATGTAATTTGATTCTTATGACTGTGAATATTCATATGCTCTGACAGGTAACTACAACGTTACACAGACTGAGGACAAAGCAGAAGTCCATGTGTGGGCCGTGAATGTCAATGACTCTGTTAACGAAATGTACAAAATCAGGTTAATGTATCTGAACGAGACTCTGTTTGACAGTAGAACTTCTCCCTTCAAAATACCATCTACATGGTTACAACCATGTATTACATACACCGTCAGAGTTGATGGCTGTGTGTCTGTGAAAGACTATATTCATTTCAACGGTAAGTGAATATCTATTTACAGAATAATGCTATTTTGCCAGATGTTAATGTGAAGTTCTTTTGAAAGGACTTTAGTTATTGATGTGTCCATGTATTTCTCTCTACTCAACATGGCCAGAATCGATTTCTTGATTTGCAATCATATCTGTAGGTTTCTATCAATTTATGTAACCAGCATTAAGATGAACAGTGTAAATGTTTGGCCAAACATAGTGCTCTCTTTAGCAATTTTAAAGCACCCTTTATGGCAAATAGGTTCTATATAAGAAGAAATGTCTTAAATGATTGCGTAATACTTTCATGTTTAACTGGTTATTTCCATTTTTCTAGTGATAAAGTGTTTACAAGCAGCTTAATTCGTACAATTAAATTAATTAAAACTAAATTAATTAATACAAATTAAATCCATAAAGTTATCTTATGGTGGGAACCCCTAAAAGGTTCTATATATGAGGCACCTGACAGAACCCTTATTTAATATTAAAATTTTTTTTCTTCTAAGAGTGTGCTTACTGTATATCCTGATGTTGTGCTATGAAATTGTGTTTTATTTGATTGCATTGCCTCTCATTTTTGTAATGTTTTAAGACATGGAAAGTAATGTCTCTGATTCTTTGTAAATTCTTTATTTCTTTTTAGTCCATGAAAGTATAAACCATTCTGCACAACTGGATGAAGAGAAAGTGTGTTTTTATGATAACAAATGGAATCTGTCAAGATGTTATAATATAACAAATGAAACATCCTGCAAAAAGATGCCCATTACCTTTAAACAAAACACATGCAACTACTCAATGAACGTCCAAATGCCCCCAGGTGAGAATTTGATCAATTAAACAAACTTGTGGGGCAAAATTTTGATTTGGCTTTCAAGAGTATGTGGTTACAGTACATTTATATACAATTATATTTTATTTGTGTATTTGATAATTATGATTACTTAACATTTACATTATGTATTTACATTACAATAACTCTTCCATGGGAAAAGCTTTATTTCTCATTTGAATTTTTTTTTTTTAGTCAAGCCTAAAATAACCTTCAGTCATACTATCCCTACTAAATTTGAGTGGAGTAATAAACCAGCAGAATGTATGACAAAAGATCTTCTGGTCTATTGCAGTGATGGTAAGTAATGGCAATGTTTATGTTATGTTATGTTTATGTTTTTTGTTTTTTTTTGCAAATGAATAATGTCATTTTTTAAATCATATTCACATTGATGCATAAACACTAATACTGCAGAAGATCGATTTTTATCTTTTTTCTTTATCAAGTAGAAAGTTCCAAGACAACTGCACACCATCACTTGAATACGTCTGTCTTTTTGATGCCTTCCAAAAAGTACAACTGCACTGGAAAATACAAATATTACAATACGTCCATTGAAAGCAATCACAACCCAATTAACATCGATTGCAGTGAGTTTCTGACTTATATGACCTCCCACACAATAATGTCATGACATGCAATGTCAAATTTATGAAGCTGTTTCTTCAACTATAGGCCCTGAGGACTTGCAAACACTAGTTTTCTAGATTATTTTATTTGTTCACTAACAATTCCAAACAGTGTATACATGCATGAAGGAGAATCTTGTTATTTTATAAAGTATATTTTTCTGAAAGTCACGATCATTTCCACCACGTCAAATTATGTGTTTAATAGCATTCTGTGGTGGAAATGACATTTTAGGCATTTTAAACATTTTCGGAATAAAATGTCTGACTGTTTTGTCTTGCTATGGCTAATTTCACAGCTAGCATCCAAAATACACAATACATTTTTTTTATTTTTTTTTACATTATTTAGCATAATTTGGTGAAGTTCTAGCTTGATTGGAAATGATGCACAATAAAAATGTATTCTTTGCAAGTGATAATTATTTTTATATAGTATCACATCTTATATTTCATCTCAAGCTCTTCTCTGAGACTGTGGTCTAGTTGATAAACAATGCACAGGTTTAAAACAAAATCTATACTTAAAAAGCATTTGAAAATAAATGTTGGAGGCATATTTTATTGTGATCTTCAAATAAACTAAATAAAAATACAGTTTAATAAAACATCTGGGATATAAAGTGCTCTTAGTTGAAGAAACACCCAGCTATATATGTTACTGTCTCATGCTTTATGTTTTGCTTTGATCCTGAATTCTGTTTTCTCTTTTACAGATTTTGAAAATGAAACTGAAGTACTTTTAGTGACCAACAACTCAACTAAGATCAGATGGGAGCTATCCGCTGGAAAAAACTGCTCAGGCATTGAATTAAATTTTTCAGGAACTTGTAAAAACAGTAATGAACCTGATACACGTAAGAGCTCATTTTTTCCCTATAGTATCTATTCAGTATCACTGAAATTAGATTTTGAAATGATCAGCTGTTTAACGGAATAGTCACACACACACACAAAAAAAATTCCTATAATTGTTTACTCGCACTTGTGTCGTTCCAAATATAAATGCTGCGATTGTGTTTGTGGAACACTATTATGGGATTATTTTAGTCTCAAAATGATTAATAAATGCACGCACAATTATCCATGAACTTGATAAATGTTGCAGATATGTTTTACTATCCACAAACAAATGCCTTTCAACTTGTGTGTGCAAAATACAAAATTATGAATCTGCAGCGATTTGTACAAACAGAGACATTTTTGTGAATACAAATGTTTTCTTTTGAACATTATGAGTATCATAATTTGCACATGCAACAAAGAAGATGTGCATTTGTGGATCATGTGACGCGTGCATTTATTGGAGTCGATCTCATTTGATTCATTTGGATTTTGAGACTTTCTTTTCTACCTCCATAGAATCCTGCCAAAACAGACAGTGCACCGTAAGCGTTCTTCTGCCTGTAAGACGCTTAATGTTTCCTCGTTATAAAAAGAAGCCTAGAAATATGAGCGCAACTAGGGAGTTTCACGTTAAGTGTTTTCTTTTTAATGGGCTCTAAGGGAGGAAATGCGTGAAACTTTGCGCATCGTGTTCATATTCTAGGCTGTCTGTACACAGTAGGCTAAGCGTTTTCTCCTATAGAACCTATTATTCAAAAAAATGCTTAATGTGGCTTAATGCAGGCGTTGTCTGTTTTGGCAGGATACTGCCATCTAGTGGTAGCAAGTTTTCTTAGACAGCTGTGTGTGTGGATCGTGCAAGGCTAAACCGGCGAAATGAAAGTCTTCAAAATCCAAATGAATCAAATAGAATCAAAAAAACAAACGAGTCAATGAATGCATGCGTGCCGCCGGATCCACAAATGCACATCTTACTTGTTGCACGCACAAATTCTGACTTACATTAATACAAAATCGAAGTTTTGCATTCACAAATATGTCTCTATTTGTACAAAATGCTGCACATTCATGTCAATCTGGATTGTGCACACACAAGTCGTAAAGTATTAGTTTAAATGTAGAAATGCACATTTGGTATTTGTGCATACATTAATAATTAGCACCAGGCGTATTCACTGGGAGTTGTTTGTGTGTGGGTTGTGAAATGCTTGAAAACGCGAAAAGAAAGTCTCAAGATCCAAATGAATCAAATGCACTCAGAAAAGACGCCAATAAATGCACGCGTCACATGATCCACAAATGCACATCTTCTTTGTTGCATGTGCAAATTAGGATACTCTAATGCAAAATAAAACATTTGTATTCACAAAAATGTCTCTGTTTGTACAAATCGCTGCACATTCATGTAATTCTGTATTTTGCACACACAAGTTGAAAGGCATTTGTTTGTGGATAGTAAAACATATCTGCAACATTTATCAAGTTCATGGATAATTGTACATGCATTTATCTTTTTGAGACTAAAATCATCCCATACACTATCCCTATGAATATTCTAAGGACTGCATTTGTCATTCAGTAAACTTGACAGTGTGCATGTCTTCCATTTATCTTTTCAGATCTAACAATGGACCCATCCAGTCCCACAATCTACGAAAATAAAAAATTACGTGCATTTATCAGCTACACATGCAATATTATGGCCAAAACCAATATCATTGACCTTGTTTATAACATAAATCATCACATAAAAACACTTTCTCATGGTAAGTGTAGCATTTTTAAATATTTATTTCATAATTTGAACTTCTGTACATTTATATGTATAGAAACACAGTTTATATGCAGGTTTATGACCTACGCCACACAGTATGACAGATTACTGCCTGTTATGTTTTTTCAATTATTAATATAATATTTGATTATCCAGTGTTAGTCGTCAAACAGTCGTTTCTTGAGATATTTTGCCCTGATTAAAAGAAATGTTATATATTGTTTCGGAAAATATTAAGATAAAATATTATCATACTATGTATTTTTACTATTAATGCTTACATCATATTTCACTAATGAATTATTTATTTTTGTAGTTTTATGACTGTTTTGAGTTTTTATCTTGTAGTTCAATAGAGTATTGTATTTCCTGGAAGTACCAGTAATGGGCAGTTTTTAAATCCATAACTGGAGAAATGTCATAGAGATTATGATCTAATAGGAAATAAAGACATCTTATCAAATTATCAATATCAAATCACATATGAACTGTTTTTCCCCCCTGTATTTTAATAGACCCCACTGTTGGCCGGAATGAAATAAAAATAAACAATCCATCTCACAATTCTTTTACTGTGGACTGCGAGAACTGGAAAAAAGAGTGGAATGGACCTCAAGGAAAATATATAGCCATACTCACAAGTAAAGGAACACTTGAAAGAAAAGAAAATGAGAAAAGCTGTTTATTTACATTTGAAAATCTTTACTACCTCACAGACTATACTTTTGAGGTATTTATTTATTTTTTGCTGCAGTCTGAATGACATTCATAATGTTTTAATTTGTGTTTCGCATTTATTCATTCATTTATTCATTCAATTTAATTCAGATTACAGCCATGAATGGTAACGGTAACAAGTCCAGTGTTACAATTAAACAATCCACTAAGTGTAAGAACAACCTTTTCTTACTCTAACATACCTATAATATAATTAGCATTTTTAGAAATGTTATCAAATAAAATTAAAACATAAAAAGTATTGATTTGTTTACAATGATAAAATGTTATAAATATAGTTAACAGTCCAAAATCTGAAGTGGTGTGTTCCTCTCTCAGATAACGATAAGGCTGTCATCGGATTCTTGGCTTTCCTCATCCTTGTGACATCACTTGCCCTCCTTTTTGTGTTGTACAAAATTTTCCTGCTCAAAAGAAAACGGTCAGTTGTCAAATTTATTATTTTCGATTGATATAAAATCATTATGGTATCAACACGAGCATAAATATTAATCTGTTTCTGATGGGATTTCTCACCAAAGGGATGTTGAAGATGAAGAGATTCTTCTTACACGTATGTTATTAGCCCCTATCAAAGTTATTTAAGTGTATTTTGAAAGTAAATTGATTCGATGAACTCTTTGGTTTCCCATCTCCTCTCATAGAGCCCCTGCGCCCAGTTGAGCCCATCTACGCAGAAAATTTAATAGATGCTTACAAGAACAAGGTTGCTGATGAGGGCCGTCTGTTTATGGATGAGTTTCAGGTGATTCTCTACATGATAAATCTATAGTATCTGCTTCTGCTGTTTAAATATAAGAAGAAATGCATTCAGATTCTGCTTCTCCTCAGAGCATTCCCCGAATTTTCTCTAATTACACCATCAAAGAGGCGAAGAAACAGGAAAACCAGTCCAAGAACCGCTATGTTGACATTCTGCCATGTAAATATCACTACAATATTCATAAAGACATCCATTTACCCAAAAATATTTCAGTCTAAGAAATTTGTTTTATGCATGAATTCACAGATGACTATAATCGCGTTTCTCTCTCAACTGGAGGCGAACGTGAATACATCAATGCCAGCTTTATTGAGGTGAGGTTATATAAGCACATATTTTAAAGAAACACTTTCACAATTTCTAACTTATGATTTATCAAATTCTTTCTTTTTCCCATATAGGGATATCAAGAGCCAAAGAAATACATTGCAGCCCAAGGTATAAGCCCTCTTATTAAACGGATTGTTATCATTCCAAATTGCATTTGGCTGAGGCACATTCAAAGCGGCCAGTGAACGCACACTTTGACCCCACATTCAATATCACTGTTGCTTGGCAAACATGAAATGCAGGGAAATTGTTTACTCCAACAATTATGATTATTAAATGTAAAAATGAACTGCCATATGAAGTTTAAATAATAGCTACATTTAATTTTTTTGTTGGATGTATTTTCCAGGACCCAAGGATGAGACTATTGATGATTTCTGGCGAATGGTTTGGGAACAAAAGTCATCCATTATCGTCATGGTCACCCGTTGTGAGGAAGGAAACAAGGTAAATGGATGCTGTTTGGTCTAGTGTTTTTTTTAAGAACAATTTTTTTTTTTTACTATTATAGTATTTATTAATATTTTGAATTAGCTTTTTATTTTCATTTTTTTAATATTTATTTATATATTCAGTTACCAAAACAACATTTCCAGTTGTGCTTAAGTTTTTCTATTGGTTCAGCTTCATTTCAGTTACCGAAAACTATTATTAGTAGTTTTGGTTTGACTTTTGTCTTTGCTTCAGTCTATTATATATTTCCACTGACTGCTGCTTTTTTGTCCTCTCAGATCAAATGTGCTCAGTACTGGCCATCTCTGGACAGAGAGACTGAGATTTTTGAAGATTTTGTCGTGAAAATCCGATCTGAGGAACACTGCCCTGATTATATCATTCGCTATCTGGTTCTGGCTAATGTAAGTGTGTGCAGTCTGGCCATTCTTACATGCTTTATTCAGACGGTTTTACCTTAATGTGTGTGTGTGTGTGTGTACAGAAGCGAGAGAAAGCCTCAGAAAGAGAGGTCACTCATATCCAGTTCATCAGCTGGCCTGACCATGGTGTGCCTGGAGACCCCAGCCTGCTTCTGAAGCTCAGGAGAAGAGTCAACGCCTTCAAGAACTTCTTCAGCGGTCCAGTTGTGGTCCACTGCAGGTAAGACGGGACCATAGAGATTACTACGTATTAAAAAGGTAGTTGTCTAAAGGGTCAGTTGGAGTTGATGAATGTGAATGTTGGTGTATCATCTATAGTGCAGGTGTCGGCCGCACAGGAACATATATTGGCATTGACGCAATGATTGAAAGTCTCGAGGCGGAGGGCAGAGTGGACATCTATGGATATGTGGCAAAACTACGTCGCCAGCGTTGCCTCATGGTTCAAGTGGAGGTGAGTGAGACTGCAGGGGGGAAAAAAGTGTTATAAAAAAAACTACCGTTTTGTCACATGAATGAATGAATCTTATTGGTTCTTGTGGAAACTCAAACCTGCTGCGTAACATGAGAATGAACCTTATTGGTTCTTGCAGAAACTCAAACGTGCTGCGTAACATGAGAATGAACCTCATTGGTTCTAGCGGAAGCTCAAACATGCTGCGTAACACATGAGAATGAACCTCATTGGTTCTTGAGGAAGCTCAAACGTGCTGCGTAACACGAGAATGAATCTCATTGGGTCTTGCGGAAGCTCAAACGCGCTGCGTAACACGAGAATGAACCTCATTGGTTCTTGCTGAAGCTCAAACGTGCTGCGTAACACGAGAATGAACCTCATTGGTTCTTGCTGAAGCTCAAACGTGCTGCGTAACACATGAGAATGAACCTCACTGGTTCTTGAGGAAGCTCAAACGTGCTGCGTAACACATGAGAATGAACCTCATTGGTTCTGGCTGAAGCTCAAACGTGCTGCGTAACAAGAGAATGAATCTCATTGGTTCTAGCGGAAGCTCAAACGTGCTGCGTAACATGAGAATGAACCTCATTGGTTCTAGCGGAAGCTCAAACATGCTGCGTAACACATGAGAATGAACCTCATTGGTTCTTGAGGAAGCTCAAACGTGTTGCGTAACACGAGAATGAACATCATTGGTTCTTGCTGAAGCTCAAACGTGCTGCGTAACACGAGAATGAACCTCATTGGTTCTTGAGGAAGCTCAAACGTGTTGCGTAACACGAGAATGAACATCATTGGTTCTTGCTGAAGCTCAAACGTGCTGCGTAACACGAGAATGAATCTCATTGGTTCTTGAGGAAGCTCAAACGTGCTGTGTAACACGAGAATACATCTCATTGGTTCTTGCTGAAGCTCAAACGTGCTGCGTAACACATGAGAATGAACCTCACTGGTTCTTGAGGAAGCTCAAACGTGCTGCGTAACACGAGAATTAATCTCATTGGGTCTTGCGGAAGCTCAAACGCGCTGCGTAACACGAGAATGAACCTCATTGGTTCTTGCTGAAGCTCAAACGCGCTGCGTAACACATGAGAATGAACCTCATTGGTTCTTGCTGAAGCTCAAACGTGCTGCGTAACACGAGAATGAACCTCATTGGTTCTTGCTGAAGCTCAAACGTGCTGCGTAACACATGAGAATGAACCTCATTGGTTCTTGAGGAAGCTCAAACGTGCTGTGTAACACATGAGAATGAACCTCATTGGTTCTGGCTGAAGCTCAAACGTGCTGCGTAACAAGAGAATGAATCTCATTGGTTCTAGCGGAAGCTCAAACGTGCTGCGTAACACATGAGAATGAACCTCATTGGTTCTAGCAGAAGCTCAAACGTGCTGCGTAACACGAGAATGAACCTCATTGGCTCATGCTGAAGCTCAAAGTGCTGCGTAATACATGAGAATGAACCTCATTGGTTCTTGCTGAAGCTCAAACGTGCTGCTTAATACATGAGAATGAACCTCATTGGTTCTTGCTGAAGCTCAAACGTGCTTCATAACACATGAGAATGAACCTCATTCGTTCTTGCGGAAACTCAAACGTGCTGCGTAACAAGAGAATAAATCTCATTGGTTCTTGTGGAAACTCAAACATACTGCGTAACACAAGAATGAATCTCACTGGTTCTTGCTGAAGCTCAAACGTGCTGTGTAATACATGAGAATGAACCTCATTGGTTCTTGCGGAAACTCAAACGTGCTGCGTAACAAGAGAATGAATCTCATTGGTTCTAGCGGAAGCTCAAACGTGCTGCGTAACACATGAGAATGAACCTCATTGGTTCTAGCGGAAGCTCAAACATGCTGCGTAACACGAGAATGAACCTCATTGGTTCTTGCTGAAGCTCAAAAGTGCTTCATAACACATGAGAATGAACCGCATTCGTTCTTGCGGAAACTCAAACGTGCTGCGTAACAAGAGAATGAATCTCATTGGTTCTTGTGGAAACTCAAACGTGCTGCGTAACGCAAAAATGAATCTCATTGGTTCTTGCGGAAACTCAAACGTGCTGCGTAACACGAGAAAGAATCTCATTGGTTCAAGCGGAAACTCAAACGTGCTGCGTAACACGAGAAAGAATCTCATTGGTTCTTGTGGAAACTCAAACGTGCTGTGTAACACGAGAATGAATCTCATTGGTTCTTGCGGAAACTCAAACGTGCTGCGTAACACGAGAAAGAATCTCATTGGTTCTTGCGGAAACTCAAACGTGCTGCGTAACACGAGAATGAATCTCATTGGTTCTTGCGGAAACTCAAACGTGCTGCGTAACACGAGAAAGAATCTCATTGGTTCTTGCGGAAACTCAAACGTGCTGTGTAACACGAGAAAGAATCTCACTGGTTCTAGCGGAAACTCAAACGTGCTGTGTAACACGAGAATGAATCTCATTGGTTCTTGCTGAAGCTCAAACGTGCTGCGTAACACAAGAATGAATCTCATTGGTTCTTGCTGAAGCTCAAACGTGCTGCGTAACACGAGAATGAATCTCATTGGTTCTTGCTGAAGCTCAAACGTGCTGCGTAACACAAGAATGAATCTCATTGGTTCTAGCGGAAGCTCAAACGTGCTGCGTAACACAGGAATGAATCTCATTGGTTCTTGAGGAAGCTCAAACGTGCTGCGTAACACGAGAATGAATCTCATTGGTTCTAGCGGAAACTCAGATGTGCTGCGTAACACGAGAATGAATCTCATTGGTTCTTGCTGAAGCTCAAACGTGCTGCGTAACACGAGAATGAATCTCATTGGTTCTTGCTGAAGCTCAAACGTGCTGCGTAACACAAGAATGAATCTCATTGGTTCTAGCGGAAGCTCAAACGTGCTGCGTAACACAGGAATGAATCTCATTGGTTCTTGAGGAAGCTCAAACGTGCTGCGTAACACTAGAATGAATCTCATTGGTTCTAGCGGAAACTCAAACGTGCTGCGTAACACGAGAATGAATCTCATTGGTTCTTGAGGAAGCTCAAACGTGCTGAGTAACACGAGAATGAATCTCATTGGTTCTAGCGGAAACTCAGATGTGCTGCGTAACACGAGAATGAATCTCATTGGTTCTTGCTGAAGCTCAAACGTGCTGCGTAACACGAGAATGAATCTCATTGGTTCTTGCTGAAGCTCAAACGTGCTGCGTAACACAAGAATGAATCTCATTGGTTCTAGCGGAAGCTCAAACGTGCTGCGTAACACAGGAATGAATCTCATTGGTTCTTGAGGAAGCTCAAACGTGCTGCGTAACACTAGAATGAATCTCATTGGTTCTAGCGGAAACTCAAACGTGCTGCGTAACACGAGAATTAATCTCATTGGTTCTTGAGGAAGCTCAAACGTGCTGCGTAACACGAGAATGAATCTCATTGGTTCTTGCTGAAGCTCAAAGTGCTGCGTAATACATGAGAATGAACCTCATTGGTTCTTGCTGAAGCTCAAACGTGCTGCGTAATACATGAGAATGAACCTCATTCGTTCTTGCGGAAACTCAAACGTGCTGCGTAACAAGAGAATGAATCTTATTGGTTCTTGTGGAAACTCAAACGTACTGCGTAACACAAGAATGAATCTCATTGGTTCTTGCTGAAGCTCAAACGTGCTGCGTAATACATGAGAATGAACCTCATTGGTTCTGGCTGAAGCTCAAACGTGCTGCGTAACACATGAGAATGAACCTCATTCGTTCTTGCGGAAACTCAAACGTGCTGCGTAACAAGAGAATGAATCTCATTGGTTCTAGCGGAAGCTCAAACGTGCTGCGTAACACATGAGAATGAACCTCATTGGCTCTTGCTGAAGCTCAAAGTGCTGCGTAATACATGAGATTGAACCTCATTGGTTCTTGCTGAAGCTCAAACGTGCTGCGTAATACATGAGAATGAACCTCATTCGTTCTTGTGGAAACTCAAACGTGCTGCGTAACACAAGAATGAATCTCATTGGTTCTTGTGGAAACTCAAACGTGCTGCGTAACACGAGAAAGAATCTCATTGGTTCAAGCGGAAACTCAAACGTGCTGCGTAACACGAGAAAGAATCTCATTGGTTCAAGCGGAAACTCAAACGTGCTGCGTAACACGAGAAAGAATCTCATTAGTCCAAGCGGAAACTCAAACGTGCTGCGTAACACGAGAAAGAATCTCATTGGTTCTTGTGGAAACTCAAACGTGCTGTGTAACACGAGAATGAATCTCATTGGTTCTTGCTGAAGCTCAAGCGTGCTGCGTAACACGAGAATGAATCTCATTGGTTCTTGCTGAAGCTCAAACGTGCTGCGTAACACAAGAATGAATCTCATTGGTTCTAGCGGAAGCTCAAACGTGCTGCGTAACACAGGAATGAATCTCATTGGTTCTTGAGGAAGCTCAAACGTGCTGCGCAACACGAGAATGAATCTCATTGGTTCTAGCGGAAACTCAGATGTGCTGCGTAACACGAGAATGAATCTCATTGGTTCTTGCTGAAGCTCAAACGTGCTGCGTAACACAAGAATAAATCTCATTGGTTCTAGCGGAAGCTCCAATGTGCTGCGTAACACAGGAATGAATCTCATTGGTTCTTGAGGAAGCTCAAACGTGCTGCGTAACATGAGAATGAATCTCATTGGTTCTAGCGGAAACTCAAATGTGCTGCGTAACACGAGAATGAATCTCATTGGTTCTTGCGGAAACTCAAACGTGCTACGTAACACGAGAATGAATCTCATTGGTTCTTGAGGAAGCTCAAACGTGCTGCGTAACACGAGAATGAATCTTATTGGTTCTTGCTGAAGCTCAAACGTGCTGTGTAACACGAGAATGAATCTCATTGGTTCTTGAGGAAGCTCAAACGTGCTGCTTAACACGAGAATGAATCTCATTGGTTCTAGCGGAAACTCAAACGTGCTGTGTAACACGAGAATGAATCTCATTGGTTCTTGCTGAAGCTCAAACGTGCTGCGTAACACAAGAATGAATCTCATTGGTTCTAGCGGAAGCTCAAGCGTGCTGCGTAACACAGGAATGAATCTCATTGGTTCTTGAGGAAGCTCAAACGTGCTGCGTAACACAAGAATGAATCTCATTGGTTCTAGCGGAAGCTCAAACGTGCTGCGTAACACAGGAATTAATCTCATTGGTTCTTGAGGAAGCTCAAACGTGCTGCGTAACACGAGAATGAATCTCATTGGTTCTAGCGGAAACTCAGATGTGCTGCGTAACACGAGAATGAATCTCATTGGTTCTTGCTGAAGCTCAAACGTGCTGTGTAACACGAGAATGAATCTCATTGGTTCTTGAGGAAGCTCAAACGTGCTGCTTAACACGAGAATGAATCTCATTGGTTCTAGCGGAAACTCAAACGTGCTGTGTAACACGAGAATGAATCTCATTGGTTCTTGCTGAAGCTCAAACGTGCTGCGTAACACGAGAATGAATCTCATTGGTTCTAGCGGAAGCTCAAACGTGCTGTGTAACACGAGAATGAATCTCATTGGTTCTAGCGGAAACTCAAACGTGCTGTGTAACACGAGAATGAATCTCATTGGTTCTAGCGGAAGCTCAAACGTGCTGCGCAACACAGGAATGAATCTCATTGGTTCTAGCTGAAGCTCAAACGTGCTGCGTAACACAAGAATGAATCTCATTGGTTCTAGCGGAAGCTCAAACGTGCTGCGTAACACAGGAATGAATCTCATTGGTTCTTGAGGAAGCTCAAACGTGCTGCGTAACACGAGAATGAATCTCATTGGTTCTAGCGGAAACTCAGATGTGCTGCGTAACACGAGAATGAATCTCATTGGTTCTTGCTGAAGCTCAAACGTGCTGCGTAACACAAGAATGAATCTCATTGGTTCTAGCGGAAGCTCAAACGTGCTGCGTAACACAGGAATGAATCTCATTGGTTCTTGAGGAAGCTCAAACGTGCTGCGTAACACGAGAATGAATCTCATTGGTTCTAGCGGAAACTCAAATGTGCTGCGTAACACGAGAATGAATCTCATTGGTTCTTGCGGAAACTGAAACATGCTGCGTAACACGAGAAAGAATCTCATTGGTTCTTGCGGAAACTCAAACGTGCTGTGTAACACGAGAAAGAATCTCACTGGTTCTAGCGGAAACTCAAACGTGCTGTGTAACACGAGAATGAATCTCATTGGTTCTTGCTGAAGCTCAAACGTGCTGCGTAACACGAGAATGAATCTCATTGGTTCTTGCTGAAGCTCAAACGTGCTGCGTAACACAGGAATGAATCTCATTGGTTCTTGAGGAAGCTCAAACGTGCTGCGTAACCCGAGAATGAATCTCATTGGTTCATGCTGAAGCTCAAACGTGCTGCGTAACACAAGAATGAATCTCATTGGTTCTAGCGGAAGCTCAAACGTGCTGCGTAACACAGGAATGAATCTCATTGGTTCTTGAGGAAGCTCAAACGTGCTGCGTAACACGAGAATGAATCTCATTGGTTCTAGCGGAAACTCAGATGTGCTGCGTAACACGAGAATGAATCTCATTGGTTCTTGCTGAAGCTCAAACGTGCTGTGTAACACAAGAATGAATCTCATTGGTTCTTGCTGAAGCTCAAACGTGCTGCGTAACACAAGAATGAATCTCATTGGTTCTAGCGGAAGCTCAAACGTGCTGCGTAACACAGGAATGAATCTCATTGGTTCTAGCGGAAACTCAAACGTGCTGTGTAACACGAGAATGAATCTCATTGATTCTTGCTGAAGCTCAAACGTGCTGCGTAACACGAGAATGAATCTCATTGGTTCTAGCGGAAGCTCAAACGTGCTGCGTAACAGGAATGAATCTCATTGGTTCTAGCTGAAGCTCAAACGTTCTGTGTAACACGAGAATGAATCTCATTGGTTCTTGAGGAAGCTCAAACGTGCTGCGTAACACGAGAATGAATCTCATTGGTTCTCGCACTTCAAGCGAAAATGCTTGAGCTTCCGTTTATCATAACTGATGTGAGTTGATGAAGTTTATATGTGAATCAAAGCCTAAATTCAATCTGTTCATCATATAAAGCCATCGAGTCTCTTCAGAAAATTTGGACTAAACTGCTCAATTCATATGGTTTAGTTTCACGATCTCTTTGTGAATTTTTTAACCGTCATAATGGTAGTTGCGTAGCTGTCAACAAAGGGACAGGAATCTCTCCGATTTTATTTAAACTATCTTCATTTGTGTTTTGAATATGAATGAAAGTCTTATGGGTTTGGAATGACATGAGGGTGAGCTAACCCTTTAAAATTGACATTATTTTGCTTTAAAAAAAAATATTTATTACACCATAACAACATACATGTATGTATTTTTGTTTGTATGTTTATCTATAAAGAAATCTAGCAATATTGGGTCTGGCGAAATATTTTATTAATAGTTTTATTTTTACACTATTAAACCATACATGTGTTGGTTAAGTCTGGCAAAATTGGATCGTTTTGTTGACAAACAAAATCTTTTGTAGCACCCTTTATTTTACATTTGGTTTATTCATATTTAAGTGTTTGTGTGTGTGTGTTTTGTCAGGCCCAGTACATACTGATCCACACCGCTCTGATAGAGTACAACCAGTTTGGAGATACAGAGCTCTCATTGTCTGAATTCCACTCAGAGCTCAGCACCCTCAGACAGAAAAATGGAAGTGACCCCAGTTTGCTTGAAATGGAGTTCCAGGTTTGTCCTCCTCTTATGGTTGTCACCTGTTATGGACACTGAAGTGTTCTGTACTGTGTGTATTTGATTATTAATGCAGCATGTTTTCTTGTTGTTTTTATAAAGAGACTCCCCAAATATAAAAACTGGAGAACATTTAACACAGGAAGCAGCGAGGACAACAAGAAGAAAAACCGCTACTCATCTGTTATCCCATGTGAGTAATCAACACCAACTTTATTGATCTGCAGATCCTAGTTTCAAATTCATGTTACAGTATTATATTTACAGTATAGATACAACACATTATTTATTCATTATAAATTAACAACAAACTGAGTAACCAGCAAACATTTCTGTTGCAGATGACTTTAATCGAGTCCTGTTCAGACTGGACATTGAGGGCAACCAGACCAGTGACCCTGAGGATGAGGATTATTCATCAGACGAGGAAGAAGAATCTAATGAATACATCAACGCTTCATTCATTAATGTACAAAACTTGATCCGCTTGATTTTATATTATCTAATATATGATTTTTTAAATTACAATAATTAGAAGGGAGGAGAAAATGTGCTTAAAGGGTTAGTTCACCCTGAAATGAAAATAAAGCCATCTTTTACTCACCCTGCTGTTGTTCCAATGCCCTATGTCCTTCTATCTTTTTCGGACCTCAAAAGCAGAAATTTTTTAAAACGTCCTGCACGCACCCCTCCATATAATGGCAGTGAATAGCAACCAGACTAAAACTTTACGAAAAGGATACAAAAGTATCACGCAATGATAAAGGGAGAAGCGCGCCATATATGGAAAGTGTTCAGGAGGCATACGATAAGGTTTTGCGAGAAAGAAACCTTATTATTCAGTCAAAATACTGAGCAGTTACTCTGTGCGCGTTTCTGCGAGTGTGTGCGAGCCGTCAGCAGCCGATCATGCTTACTATAACTTGCACTGTTGTCATGGCACCCAGGATAAGCACACACACAAACCATTTTGAGAAATCAGGCTCAACAGAAACGAACGCGACTCTCATCTCTTCTATAAGGTATATGATAAGAAATAATACAATAATACTAATAATAAGGTAAACCTCCTGAAGTGAATGTTGTGTACCGGTTGTCATGACAACATAGCGTGAGGTTGCTGCTGGCGGCTCGCACGCACTCACAGAAACGCGCACAGAGTAACGGCCGAGCTTAGTATTTTGACTGAATAATAAGGTTTCTTTCTCGCTAAACCTTATAGTGTGCCTCCTGAACACTTTCCATATGTGGCGCGCTTCTTCCTGTATCATTGCGTGATACTTTTGTATCCTTTTTGTAAAGTTTTAGTCTGGTCGCCATTCACTGCCATTATATGGAGGGGCGTGTGCAGGATGTTTTTTTAAATTTCTTCTTTTGAGGTCCGAAAAAGATAGAAGGACATAGGGCATTGGAACAACAGCAGGGTGAGTAAAAGATGGCTTTATTTTCATTTCAGGGTGAACTAACCCTTTAACTGTAATCCAAATCATGTTAAAAATCATGTTTTTTTTTTTTTTAAAGCTTTGTTTTATATAATTCTTTTATATTTGTGATTTAGATTTATATCTAAGTGTGTGATAATATGTTAATCTCAACCAAATATGTTTGTTATTGCTTTCCAACAGGGCTACTGGTGTTATAAGAGTCTGATCGCTGCACAGGGGCCTTTACCAGACACAACAGAAGAGTTCCTGCTCATGCTGTATCAGCAACAAACTAAAACACTGGTCATGCTCACCGACTGCCAAGAGGACAGCAAGGTACGACCTCCCACAATACCAGACAGACAGAGGGATAAGATAGATAGATATTTACAGGCCATATCTCTATTTTTTCAGGATTATTGCAGTCAATACTGGGGAGATGAAAAGAAAGTTTTCGGAGAGATGGAAATTGAGGTGAAAAAGACAGAAAGCTTCTCAACGTACGTCAGACGGCGCCTGGAAATACAGTCCACAAAGGTAACCAAAATCCCTGTCCTCAGCATGAATATCTGTCGTCATTAACTGCAAACATGTTTTCTGATACATATGAAGTAACTGATACATCTTGAATCCTGTAATAGAAAAAAGAGATCTTGGAGGTGGATCAGTACCAGTTCCTGAAATGGAGAAGCAGTGAACTTCCAGAGAACGCTCCGGAGTTAGTAGAGATGATGAGGAACATCAGAGAGAACGGCAATTATGACAACAACAAAATGAACAGGAATGTCCCTATAGTGGTGCACTGCAAGTAAGTCCCAATACCACAGACCTTTCTTTCCCAGATGGATGGATGGATGCATTTTTACATTTCTTTTCTTTCTGTTTTTCAGCAATGGATCGTCACGCACTGGAATCTTCTGTGCCTTATGGAATCTCATGGACAACGCATTGACAGAAAAGTTGGTGGACGTCTTCCAAGTGGTCAAAAACTTGCGCAAAGATAGGCAGGGAATGATAGAAACAATCGTAAGTTATTGTTTTGTAAATAAAAACAATAGAAAAAGTACTTTATCTCACAATTGCACCTTTATTTCTCACAGTTGTGACTATTTTTCATCAACGGAATTTTACGGAAGTCCAATTTCTTTTTTTACTCTGAAACAGAAATGGACTTCTTTAAAATACCCATCTGTTTCAAAAATCACTATAAAATGTGGTTTTCACACTAGAAATTGTAATTGTAGTGTCTTTTATGACCCTGGGTTATCTTGTTCCATGTATTGCACGTTCATAGAGCCTGGGCTAATTCAAACTGTGTATCTTTGTTTACCTTTACTAAATGTGAAATAATGTACTTAAAGGGATAGTTCACAAAAAAATGTAAATTGTCAACTGAAAAGAAGATATTTTGAAGAATGTTGGTAAGCAGACAGTTGACGACATGAGTGTGAGTAATTTTTTCATTTTTTTGGGTGAACTATTTCTTTAAGGAGATTTCAACACAAAATTTAGTGTAGTTTGCAAATGTATATCACATAAAAGTTCTTCAACGATCAAAGAACCGACTATATTAGCTTCTGCTGCATGTTAAGATGATCAAGTATTTCTAAACTCTTCGCAGGAGCAGTACCGGTTCCTCTACACGGCTCTAGAGAGCGCTTTCCCGGTGCAGAACGGCGCCGTAAAGACACCAAATGCAAACGACAGCGTGCAGGTCATCAGCGAAACGACGGCTCTCCTCACCGAGCCCAACAGCACTACCGGTGCTGACCAGAAGGTGGCGGAAGATAGCAAAGCCACGGAGAGCAGTGAGCAGGGAGCCACGGAGAACAGCAGCACTGCCGCGGCATCACCAGCAGAGGGACACGGCGAGAAAACCTCAACGGAGGGCACCACCAACGGTGCGGTGTAGAGGCCGTTTTTTGAGCTAAAAATAAATGTTTTCAATGCATTTGACACCAAGTGTCTCAAAACGATTTTTACATGCTTTTGATTTCTTACATTTAAGTTTTACTGTACATTGGAGAATTCAGGTCGGATCAAACTGATCCACTTACGTTTCTGCCTCAGGTTTTGACTTTATGTAAAATGATGCTGTTTGTGTGAAATCTGTGCATATCGATAATGTTTATTCACATGTGTAAAGGTTTTTGCTTTATGATTTGATTTTTAGGCTATCAAATTGCGTTTGTGAATGTATTGTATAATAAGACCGTACAAACGATATTTTTTATTTTAATTTTCTAGTTTGGAAACTATCAAAGCACAATCTTATTGCATCTAAATTATGGTGTTTGAAATGTGTGATGGGAGTGAGTGCTTTCATGTTCGAGAGCAGCAAAGATGACTTTGCACTACAGGGCTGTCATCAAACTATCTTTCATTTCATTGCTTTTTTCCCAATCGCTCAATATTTGTTTCATTTTAAGCAGATGTAACAACAAAAAAGAATAAAGGATAGCTTGAACAATACGACTGTTGTGTTTTAATTCACTATAAACCCGGCGGGAATAAAACAAGCAAAAGCGCGTGCTAATGCACATCGAACCCAGTTTATGGTTTGTTTTAACCCTCTTTATAGTTTATTTAACCCATTTCTGTCCTCGCCAGGTGCACGAACCTGGCCTAGAAAATGTAAGTAGGCTGTCTAATGTAAAACCAGCATAATATGCCTAAAACAAGCATTTGTAATACAAACATGAGCCACATGATGGCGCTTGCTAACAAAGAAGTACATTGATTTTTTTTATCCATTATCAAGCCATGTGCTTTTTTTTAGGATGAATTTTTATACATTTCGAATAAAAATGTATTTGTGATGATAGACTGATAAATATGCGAATTATTGTCATATAATATTTTAATATAGCTAATTTGTGAATGCATTTACAGGTATGTATTTATCAAAAATATTTAAGAAAAATATTTTAGAATATTTTAATGTAAATGGGAATGGGAGTATTAAGAAAATATTTTTACTTGATTTAAAAAAGAAAAAATCTCAAAATATATAATATAAAATATAGTGGAAAGGGGTGGAAATGTTTTATTGACTATTTGTCTCACTTCCTTTCATTTTCCCCTTTAAGTCGGTAAAAGAAAAATGGGGCCCTGCAGTGATTCAAGAGAAAGAAATGATTGTCTTCTCATAACACACTTACTGGAATAAATAAACATTAAAAAAAAAATATATATATATATATATATATATATATATAAAATAAAATCATATTAGTGTAGGCCCAAATCCAGAGGCCAATTGTGGGCAAATCGCTAGAATTTAAAGCTCACTATCACTATTTTTTTTTTTTTGCTTTTATAGTTATGAAGATAAAATTTTTATATCAAAATAACATTTTTACCTGAAATATAAACCTTAAAAATATCTGCAGCAATCTTGACCTTTTAACCATAAATAAGTGCTAAAGCTTGGAACATTATAAAGGGCAGCATGAGGTGAACGCGAGCGGGTTTTACTGTCTGTGCGGGTCAAAGAGGGAAATTCCCTTTAAATAAATCATCAGCGAATCTGCGGAGCAGCATTTGCATTCAGCTGTCACATGTAACTCCACCCAGCCATGCAATTATCATACCATCTTCTATGCAACATTTGTGACGGATGTTTCCCTCTTTGAACGTATGCTGTAGGTTTGTGTATTTATGTAAAAGTCTCCTCTCTTCTCTACTGTATCTCCAGTAGGTTATATATGTGAAACTTATACTCTCTGTAATTAGTGTGCTTCTCTGTGACGCGTTTCGCCTCTAATTGAGCACTTCAAGCTCACACTAAATATAGCAAATGAATTCAAATGTTCAAATGTGCTCTGTGGTTACTCGTTATGCATGTTAACATGCTATAGGCCACGCTGCATGTTTGTAACTGGCAGAAAATGCATGAAGTATGAACGCAGGGCTTTATTTTTAATGCATTTAGCAGATGCCTTATCCACAGCCACTTCTTTCTTTAGTTTTAGGACTTTAAGGAAAACACTGCATTTATAATGAAATAGTTTTGTTTTAAATGTACACAAATATTATCTAAAAATCTGAGATCATTAATATTTATGTTTCATTATTGTATTTGCTAGTAAAAATGTTTGAAGCGGGCTGTTTCATATTTGTTAGTTATTTTATAGTCTGTATATTGGATGTCCTCACATTTACTTTAGAAACAAAATTGATAAACAAAAAATAATAATAGGCCTAATTTTATTTTTTTAATTAAAATAGCTCAAATGTTGCCCACATTCACGGCCTAAACACTGTTGTATTACTAGATGTTTTATTCCACATTGTAATTATAGCTAATAACATATATATATATATAGCCTAATAATATAATGTTTGTTATACATATAGGCTACAATACAATAGGCGCTTTGGGATAGTAATCTGAAATTATTATAATATTTATGTAATTTATTTTCTTTGCTTGTGTTGGGTGGGCTGTTTTTTTTTTTAACGACCACGTTCACTTTCGATTGTAATTAAAGTTAGATTGATAATTAGATTGTACATAAAATGTAATGATAAACTGTATACTTTGTCTACTGTACTAGTGTCAACAAACCGAATTTCAAAGTTGTTTGTATACGTCTATGTTTAAACATGTTTTACAAACATTCCGCCATCTGTTATTGGTCGAAAAATCTGGTAGACCCCGCCCCAAAACTCATACTATTATCAGAGAGCTATGACCATTGGCTATTTATTATTTATTTATTTTTGTTTGTTTCTTAGAGCATGTATTCTTAATATCTGTCAAACAGTCAGATATTTTATGTGTGTTAAGGCCATTCACACCAAGTACGATAACTATAAAGATAACGATAAAGATGCTAAAAATCTTTCTCAATATTAAAGAATTCACACCACAGATATAAAGATATAGAGAAACAATGATGGAATCACTTTCAGAACGATTTTATGCAGCTGATGAACGATAAAAACATTGACAGCCAATCAGAATCCATCCTGCTTCGAGCATTTAAAGCGACAGACAAGCACGCGATTAGAATAAACAGAACGATATCGTCCGCTGGTGTGTGGTTATCTTTATAGTTATCATTCTTGGTGTGAGCAGGTCTTTTTCTAAAAATGATAATTTAAACCAAACTAAAGGCTGATAACTGTATTAGTGTCCACACCAGCGAACGATATTGTTCTGTTTATTATTAACACACGCTGCAGTTTTGTCGTCAAGAAAAAAATAGTGATTCCAACGATATCGTTCCTTTGTGTCATTATAGTCAGTTGTGCTGTGGACTCATATTCTTTTATATTTAGAATGATTTTTAAAACTATTATCTTTATCATTATCGCTATAGTTATTGTCCTTGGTGTGAACAGGCCTTAAGACATACATTCTACTCTTTGGACATATCAAAGATTCATTCATTGATGGATCTATGACTATAAATGTCCTGACACACAGAGACGTCCCGCATCGGTTTCTGTCGAGACTTTGAGACGGATTCAGACGGCCAGACCTCAGGTGACGCTCTGCTCCACAGCTGGAGACCCATAACATCAATAACAGCATCTGACTGTGGAGATGATGAGTAGGTCTGGGTTTGAGGGTGTGCACTTATACCCCATTTTACACTAAGATGGATGAAGTGACCCGAGAAGACACCGTAACTCTGCTTCCATTGAGAAATGGCATGATGGAGCTTGCAGGGAGTGTGTTTCAAGGTTTCTGAGCAAGGCGTGCACGTGACTGTCCGAGACGGCCCAGCCCCAGACTGAGTATTCTAATGCAAACAAGGTCTCTCAGCACACAAAGAGGCTACATATCTCATACAAAAGATGTGTTGAGCCCGGACACAACCCACACAGTGTCCAATGTCCTCATACAGTCATGTTTTGTCTATCTTGAGTGGTACAGGCCTGGAACAATGAGGAATTCACACACAAACACACACTTAAACACACTGGTTGGGGGTTAGTCTCCTTGGGTCACGTCTGGTATGATGTGCGAATTCAAGATGAAGTTTTCAAAGTCTTTTTGATAGTCATGTTAATTTTGAGCAATTTGATATTGTATTAATTATTTACGTACCTGTAAATGCATCCCACAGTAACAATTTATTAAAAGCCAAAATATTTTTTTTTTATAATTGGTGCGGCATACATGCAACATTTTACATTTATTTTACATCACCATGGTTTTTTGGACAAGGTAGCATGGTTTTGCCAGTAACGGGCAAATATTATGATCAGTTAATATGGCAAATATTCAGTGCTATGTATAAAAGTGTCATTTTGTGCATAATTTTTGGGTACATTTGTATCATGGTAAAACCATGGTATGCAGGGAAGTACCATGGAGTACTCTACAAATGTACACATATAATATAACATATAATATAAACATGTAGCACATTTAAAAATGGCACAGTAATGTATCAGATGGTAATACCCTGGTAATGTTATATAAACCACAGTACTGAAATGAATGTATGCAAAATCATATTTTTATGGACATGCTTTATGATATTCTGTGAAGTATTGTGGAGTGCCATGTAAACGTCAATTACCATAAATAAATTTTGTTTTGTTTGTTGGACACGGTAACATGCAAATACCATAAATGACAGCCATTTTGTTTTGTTTTGATTTGTTTTGTTTTGCTCTGTTGGACACTGTAACATGCAAATACTATTATATATCGGACATGTTTGTTTTGTGGTACTGTGGAGTACCATGTAAACACCAATTACCATAAATGACAGCCATTTTGTTTTGTTTTGTTGGACACGGTAACATGCAAATACTATAATTTTTTTTGGAGATGTTTGTTTTGTTTTTACCATAAATGACAACCATTTTGTTTTGTTTTGTTGGACACTGTAACATGCAAATACAATTATATTTTGGACATGTTTGTTTTGTGGT
The DNA here is from genome assembly GCA_039654625.1 of Rhinogobio ventralis. Lineage (NCBI taxonomy): Eukaryota > Metazoa > Chordata > Actinopteri > Cypriniformes > Gobionidae > Rhinogobio > Rhinogobio ventralis. Next base: position 15,857,263 of record CM077217.1, on the reverse strand, counting down.
ACTGTGCAGTGGTGGACGAAGTACACAAATCAAGTACTTGAGTAAATGTACAGATACGTATAGTAAAATATTATTCCAGTAAAAGTATTGAGTATTCCTTTTAAATTTTTCTTAAGTGAAAGTACAAAAGTACTTGATTTTTTATGTACTTAAGTAAAAAGTACTGATTGATGAATGTTTATTTTGTCATTTTATATAGGCTAATTATATTATTTAATTTTATATTATATGTTTTATATAATCCTATTGCTCAAAATAATTATGAATGATTATGAATTGTCAAATAGAGTGGATGCAGATATATGTAATGTGTGTTTCCTGTTGACAAACAATATAAAAACAGACGTCGCGGGCTAAATGCATAACGTTTTAAGAAATTGCTACAGCAGCGGGGAAGATGAAGGTCCATGCTTTAATTGAATTTGTGTTAGAGCTGCACGATTCTGGATTTAATGAGAATCACAATTTTTGTTTCAAATATAGATTAAGATTCTCCCATAATTCTTAACAGATAACTAGGCCTAAACAAAACAACATGTAATTATTTACTAGAGGACAAAATATGAATTGCTGCACTTTATTTAAAAAATATTTAATTTTATTGAATTATTTAAAAATGGTTTTGAATGAATGACTCATAACTGCTTCACTTGTTTGATTAGTGGATGATTCAATGTTTTTGAACCAATCTTTTGAATGAATCATTCAATGTCAAATACATTTTTTAAAAGTCACTTGTAACGACGTAATCGATACAACCGTTATTTGAAGTGCCAAGTTAGTTTAAGTGATTTGCTCTGTTTTGATCGTTAACGTAGACTTCCGTGTTTATATCCAAACTATAAACTTTTATCTCAGAACTTCTGTGATAATTTGGATATTTGTAATACAGAAATAATACCATGTGGTTCACTTGCTTTCTCTGGCTCAGACACAGGAAAATCGTTGTAATTTAGAAATCAGATTGTGTGGGTGTTTAAATCGAGATTGTGATCTTTTTACGATTAATCATGCAGATCTTATTTGTTATATTAATGTTTGTTTGTTTTTTACCTAAACAGTGTAGGCACATAGATGTGGATGTGTCCGCATTAAAGTATTTCTATGGGCTTAAAAAAATCGCCATTTACAGCACATTTAGTTCACAAACAACTGACAGTTGTGACCAAAATATGATTTTCAGTTACAATAATTAATCCCAATCCCCGAGTTTTGGCTAATTTTCAGTAAGATTTGTAAATTCAGTTCACTGGAGACTCAACAGACTTGAGAACAGCTGCAATCCGATCAGTCCAGTTCATGAATAAATTGTTTAATGTGATTTGCGAACTGATTTAACAGGATGATTGAAAAGAATACTTGAAAAATTTAGCCTACTTAAGTACAGTAACGAAGTAAAAATACTTAGTTACTGTCCACGACTGTTATTGTGGAGTAGCTACCATGTAAACACCAATTACCATAAATGACAGCCATTTTGTTTTGTTGGACATGGTAACATAATACTATTATTTTTTGTTGTTTGTTTTGTGATGTTTGTTTTGTTTTTACCATAAATGACAGCCATTTTGTTTTGTTGGACACTGCAACATGCAAATTCAATTATATTTTGCACATGTTTGTTTTGTTGTACTGTACTACCATGTAAACTGTACCATGTAAAAAATGACAGCCATTTTGTTTTGTTTTGTTGGACATGGTAACATGCAAATACTATTATGTTTGTTTAGTTTGTGATACTGTGGAGTCCCATGTAAACACAAATTACCATAAATGACAGCCATTTTGTTTTGTTGGACACTGTATCATGCAAATATTATTATTTTTTGGAAATGTTTGTTTTGTGGTACTGTGGAGTACCATGTAAACATCAATTACCATAAATGAGGTTTTGGTTTGGTTTGGTATGGTAACATGGCAATACCATTATTTTATGGACATATCTGTACTTTTTTTATAAATATTTTCTTGTTTGGATTTATCTGTTTTTTATATTTAAATATTTCAGGACCTGTTTTGTGGTCATATGTGATAAATCAGTTACAATTCAAAGGTTATTTATTATAAATAATAATAATTTTATTAATTATTATATTGCATAAGATGGCCAAGCATGATGTAAAGATGTGTGTTATGGCATAGTGAAATCATTTGTGTTATGTTCTGGCCCTTACAGCCTGTATTCAAGACCTTTTCAATTGAGTGTGGCTCACAGGACACCAAGGCAGTAAGTGATACATGTGCTGGACTAATTCATGATTGTATGTGTAGTGAATGGGTGTGCCTGGCAGGGCCACTGTCCCAAATAACTGTGACGCTCTATTGCATGGCTCATTGTTGCGCGATAACACAGCGGCGGGATGACAGATGCCCCCGCCCCCTGGAACACCAATCAGATTCCACGTTTCCAGCATATAATTCCCCATGTAGGGGCCATTTATGAGGCATTATGGGAGCACTTTAAAATCTCATTAGACGGGACAGCTGCACTTCGATACTGCATGCTGCTTTAGCCATTTCTATTATTGCTGCTGGGGATAGCTCTACCCCCTCTGTTTTGAGATGAGCCCCATTTTGGAAGCTTAAACGGAGCTAATTGTAAGCTAAGTCAAGAGTGTGCGTCTTTGTAGGCGGCATGATACATAGTAAAAACTGTAATGCTGCAGGCAAAAACAAGGCAGTAAAAGATGATTTATCTGAACAGTGCGTGTATGTACAGTGAGCAAGGGGTCTTGTAATGTAACATGCAAAGAGATGGAAAATATATTAAATTCATCAGCAACATTTGAATAAACAGTTCTCGTCAATTCACTGGTGGTTTCATAATCTAATATTAACACATTTGCTAAGGGCAATCCAGAACTAAGAAAGAAACTTGGTAAAACAACAAATATAATAAACATTTTGTATTTCTCGAGCCTAAAATTTTCTGTTTAATAGATCTTGTAATCTAAATTGCATTGTAAAAACGGCAAATATGAAGGCCTAATTGTTACTTAAGCGTAACAAGTAAAACATTTTTTTACCCGAGTCAGTACAATACAAAAATATATTGTTAAATAATTGAATATATAAATAAAAATCATTTAACTCTGATGTCCTACCTCACACCACATATTTACTTTATAATAATAGTGCAGTGTCATTTTAAATACGTGATCAATAGGAAGTGACATCATCTTCAGAGGAGCAATGTTTAAAACATGGTAAATTCTGATTTAACGTTCATATGTTTGACGATTTTTGCAATTGCCACATAAAATAGCCTAAACAGTGTTTTTGTACTATTTACAGAAAAGTCATATTGCTGCTAATTAGCATTAATGCTAAGGCTAGGAAAGGTCTGGATAGTAAAACAACAATTCTCTTTGTAATGGCAGTTGTTGTTTTTATTTAAACAATACTGAATTTATGTCTGACTGTACAACTCCAGTGATGTTTTTTAGTTTTTATGTTGTTTGTGACGGGGCTTCCACTGCCAGATTCGCAATTGATATTACATTGACATTACGCTCTCACGCCACACGTCCACTTCCTCACACAGACAATACAGAGCAGGTTACTTTTGGAAACAAAGTCTCAGCTTTCAATTTCTGTAAGTTTTCCTACGAAATTCAGACAATAAATACCGTTTTGGCGCTCTTTAATGTGGAGTGACGGATTGCTGTAGCACCTCAGTTTTAAGCGAAGCGGGAGCGCACGTGAACTGATCATCTCTTCCTCGTTGCTACTAGTTACAGAACAAAATAAACATGAATGAACATCAGAAGGTATGTTGAAAGAACCAGTACAAGTTACTGAAAAGATTTATGTCTCATGTAATCGCTCAATCAGTGTTTCGACAGCATAAAGACGACAAAGCTTGTAAACAAATGTCACGTGACCTTACCTTTAACTTACCTCAGATAAGCCAATGTCCATAAACTCTTTCGTTAGCGAGAAAATGTACTCCAGAGAGTAGTATTTTGCAAAAAAATATGCTGTTACATTCCATATTCATTAAGTACTCTTACGTCATTAAGAAGTTATTATTATAACATCATTATTATAAAATCTGCCTTATATGCAAATGTACACAAATCAGGTGTTAAAGGGATAGTTCACCCAAAAAAATAAATGTTGTCATAATTTACTCTCCCTCATGTTGTTCCAAACCTGTTTGATTTTATTTACTCTGTTGAACACAAACTAAGATATTTTGAAGAATGTTGATAACCAGACAATTGATGGCTCCCATTGACATAGTATTTTCCCCCTATATGTAAGTCAACTGTCTGGTTACCAACATTCTTCAAAATATCTTCTTTTGGGATTAATGTAAGCACACAAGTTAAGAAATTATATAACATTGTTCTAGTGGTTTTTGGATATTTTAATCCAAAAATCTTACATATTGTGTCTTTAACCTTTAATAATAATATACCAGGTGACAGAATTCCATGTATAGTTTTAGCATAGTACAGTGTTTTTCCTTAAGAAAAAAAATGTATATCCAAATGAATCGAGACTGAATCCAAATAGAATATATATATATATATATATATATATATATATATTATTCATAAGAATATTTTTAGAGTATGTGGTTGCATTTCTAAACTAGTAAGGCTATGATATAAAAATTTCATTTTCTTTATGTTTAACATGTCAAAATAGCAATATGCTAATAGTCCTCTTTTCTGGGAATGACTTTAAAATCTCTATATTTAGTGTTTACTCAATACTTGAAAATAAATGAAAAATTAAAATATATTGCTTTTACACAGGGTTGAAGGAATGTATTGTCTGTATTGTATAAAGCATTCTCTGGTTTTGTGAAGAACAAACCCTGTGAGAGTGCTGTCGCTGCGTTAGCAAAGACATGCGCTGCAGACGGAGGTGAGCACACTGGTGTTCTCTGTTCACACCTGATATTTTTGGAGCTCTCTTGTTCCAAATCATGAGGGGAAAAAGAAGGAGAGAAAAAAATTGTCAATGTTTATGTGGAAAGCTCAGCGCTCAGATTCGCCTGCCATCTGAAGCCAGTGAGAGAGAAGAATTTGGCGGAGAGTATTTTTAAACCCCAGAGAAACCTCAAAGGCTGTACTTAGAGAGGGTCAGCCGAGGCAAGATGGAGGCGCGCCATCAAAAACCTCCCAGGCAGATGGGCCTTTCAGAGCCCTTCTGCTACTGATGTCACAGTCAGGCCTATACCTGTGAACCCACACTTCTGGGTCATTATTTCTGGATAAACATGCCCAGGTCAAGCTTTTTTTTTTTGGAAGTACCATTTTGTTTAGATGTACTTTTCATAGTGGGAGATTTAGACAAGGTCGTATGCTGAACAAAACCGGTTTGATTTAAGCTCAAAGGGCGACGTATTTAATAAGGATTATCTGAGTGAGGAGATATACTGTGATCGCTGCTGCGGCAAGAGACACGTTTAGGATATTGGAGCAGACGTTCTCATAATGTCACATCAGATCATTCCCTCTCACTCTCAGACTTGAGGAAGAGAGAGAGAGAGAGAGAGGAGTGAGACGACGACGTGCTGTTTGAGAGAAGCTCAATTTTTAACAGCTATTTCTATGCTTTCAATCAAAATCCACCCTATTTACTTCCATAATACACATTCCTGATCTTTTTGATGATGATTAACATTTAGTTAGTTTCATGATTCACATATAAATTTGTTGTAAATAGGGCTGGATATTGATACACATACAATTCTGATTCACAAGCTCTTGATTTGATTTTAATTAATTACAGTTACAATGTTCATTTATTTACATATGAAAGAAATGATCCTCCTCTCATACAACGGAAATCCTATAACAAAGTTGAGAAGCTTACAATTTTGCCACAATATTGCCAAACAAAGCCAAAGAAGAAAAAATATGTTTCTGCACAGTTTATTTCCTAAATGAATCAGTGTTATTTGTCGCCACCTGGTATCTTGATGTTGATTTCAATAACAACAAGTTTGTTCAGTGAGGGATTTGTCAAACATATTCAAATGGTAACTACTGAGTTAGTGGGTCTTTGTGAATGATTAATTTGAAGGACCGGCTCAATTTTTTCGTGAATTCGACCAGATAGTTGCGTGGTATGTTTTTAAGAAACCTGTTTCTGAGTAATTTGTTCTGACTACACTTGTTGCATGCAAAAAATTATATTATAATTATAATATAAAGAACCTGTTCATAGTCATTTATTGCTCAATAGTAAAGGCCCAGGTATACTTCATTTTCCGTGTTTCGTTCCGTCTCGCACACAGTTGAGTATGCTAGCCTTTCAAAGTATACTCCTTTGGCGGTAAGAGCGGAAAGACACGTTCAGCTATTGGACATTGTTTTCATGGTGTGATATTTTTTCCCCCCAAACCACTTCTCCAGAAGTCCCACCCTGTAGTTAATTTCATTGGTTAAGGTTACAGTGACAGATAGGTTTAGGGATCAGTGTTTGGTGTAGGCAATCAGTACTGCAATTGACCTGACCAATAAAATCTTAAGAATCGGCTGCAGGGTGAAGGGCGGACCTGGTTTAGGAGGAAAAAAATCACGTGTTTTCAAGTGCTCAAGTCACTCACACATGCGCAGTCACAAAAATTGGGCTGTGTGCAGACTTCTGTGGACCCTCCTGATAAAATTACGGTGCGTGGACACGGACGGCCGAAGTATACTTTAGGCTTAAGACATGTTTCCTGACTTTATTTCACGGCACACAGCCTTTTGTTTAATCACCAGTGTTGGGGGTAACGCATTACAAGTAACTCGAGTTATGTAATCAGATTACTTTTTTTCAAGTAACTAGTAAAGTAACACATTACTTTTAAATTTACAACAAAATATCTGAGTTACTTTTTCAAGTATTTTCAAACTAGTTACTATGTTTTTCCATTTATTGACTGAGAGTTCTCTTGTCCCCATGTTGAGAAATCAGGAGTAAGAGCAGAGGCGCTGCGTGTGAACATGATGAATACTGATTCAGACCTTCGATGATTCAGTTAAACCATAAGCAAAAATGACTTTAGATTTTTTAGTTTTTATTGGTGAAGTGTTAAACTTTATTCTCCTGCATTTTATTCTTCTGCAATCCAGAATAGGTTTCTTTGAATTCACATTTCCTTCAGCCTTATTTACATTTTGGTGTGAAAGGGCCTTAAATTTTTTATTATTAAAAAAACAAAACAAGCCTAGCCCAGAAAAAGTAACGCTAAAGTAAAGTAACACATTACTTTTCTTAAAAAGTAACTAAGTAATGCAATTAGTTACGTTTTAAGGGAGTGATGCAATGTTGCAGTAACTTCCCCCAATACTGTTTATCACATTCAATTTAGACTGCAAACTTGGGTAAAATATGATTTAATTTGCATTTAAACAGTGGAGAACACATTTTTAAAATAACATTTTTCTCAGCCTTTCTTCCTGAAATGTGACTATCCTTCACACTAAGAGTCAAGTTAATTGAGTGAACATTTGAATGTGTTTTTTACATGCTTTTAATCATCATATATTGTTATGTATAGGCTGCTATATTTGTTGCAATTGCCTTTTAGTCAGAATACACGACTGGAACCAAAACAGAACCAAAGCATGCCGTTTCAGTAATTTATTAGGTCTTCTAGCTATAAGTGACCCAGATTGCACAGAAATGCCTCCATATGTGCCGCATGCCTATGCAAGAACACGTTATCTGCATGCTCAGCGAGCAGTGACCTGTGACAAGAGCACGTGAACTGTATCGTCCAGCTGACATTCTTCGCCATATGTTTCCTTTAGGCAGGCTAGATGAATTTGTAGCTAACCAAACACCAATTCGTAACGTCGACTTCACGAGGGACATTAAAATCCATTAGCGTTTCATTGACTCACATATACCACGAGTAGATTAAATTTGGACATGCGGTGGCTGTGTAAATATTGCATAAACATTTTTATACTACAGTGTGAATGAAAATGAACTAATGGCTGGGATTTATGCTGCCCGCTGATGGCTCACAGTAAGAGTTTTGTTCCATTTACCTGCTTGCGTTGGAGTATTTTGAATAAAAAGCCAATAATGTGTGTGCTGGGAAACATCCAAGACATTACATGAAATGACTCTTGCGCTCAGCGCATGCAATTCAGCCAAATGAAGTACATTTTTAACATAATGAAAAAGGCCGTTGCATTAGAGCGGTTAGTAGAGCGGTTTATAGTCTGGGAAACCGATGCTGATTTCATAAGGCATGTTGACGGTATGATTGAGATCATAATTAAAATCATGGAGTTCAAAATTCTCTAAAGTTGCGTCCCCTCGACCAAACTGAGGATATGATGGCTACACCTTTATTTTGCTTAAAGGGATAGTTCCCCCAAAAATGAAAATTAGCCCATGATTTACTCACCCTTAAAAATGCTGGAACGCCAGTCTCCCGTGTAGGCCTACGTGCGTACGATGGTTAACGAAGTTAGAGATTACAGTTTGTAAAGTTTTAAATATGGATATTTTTCTTACACAAATGCATCGCTTTGCTTCAGAAGGCGTTTATTAACCCCCGGAGCAGTGTGGAGCACTTTTATGATGGTTAGATGCACTTTTATGGACCTAAAAACAGAAACAGCCATTCACATTAGCTTGGAAGAGCCTGGACATGTTTTAATATAACTCCGATTGTATTCGTCTGAAAGAAGAATGTCATATACACATAGACTTGAGGGTGAGTAAATCATGGGGTAATTTTCATTTTTGGGTGAACTATCCCTTTAACTAAATGATATTCAGGGCTTGTAAATGTGTTTAAACAAGCCGTACGTGAATGCAAATGGCCTGCAATTATTTATTCATGAAAATGCGCGCAGGGTCAGTCGAGTGGAGTCGAGCGGCAGTGGATAGCATTGTGCATTTCAACAGATTCATAGACTTCCAAAAGCAAATGAATTACAATCCAAAGAAAAACAGGTCCGGGGTTTGATTAATGGACTCAAGTGACGCATAAAATACGGGGCGCACATGATTAGCGAATGGTCAATAGCGTTGGTGAGTCTCTGCCGTGCTACCTAATACTCCCAGCACTGGTCAACGTAAACACAGCTGTTTCACACCCTGCGCGCGCGCACCCGTGATACGTTTCAGCTTTGTGTGAGGTGAGTGAGGTCACAGGGCTACCTTTCCCTCAGTTTCCTCTCTTTCATACATTCTTTTAAAAACGCAAAATTAGTGGTCCGAGGACGAATGTAATGACAAGTAATTATAGCTATATTACAGTAAAACTAATTAGCCAATTATACCCGAATACAAACATGACGACGCGAATGTTACATAGCAGTCATATTAACGTCAAAGTCGCTGTCAGGCTTGTCAGAGCCTTCAGCTCCGTTTACCACATCTGGCAGTCAAAGCCACATTTAGGTTCGTCTTTTGGACAAATAATTATTCACAGGCATTGACGAATCTAAAGCAACGTTTGAACAAGTGTCTGTCCTGATAGCCATGAAGTGCCTCTGGCTCATTCTCATGGAGTGTATTAATATGTACGAGATTCAAGTAGCTCTCAAAAACTTAACCAGCTATATCAGCTATTTCTGTTTAAATAGTTGATGGAGCTTCTAAAAATGAAGAGCTATGAGTTGCTTTTAATGTAGTCTGGCTGTGCTTGATCGGTGAATGAGAAAATGCCAACCTAATAGTGATGTCTTTTACATACTAAGTGGAAAAAGCACTATTTTTCTGTCATACCCCTTTCAAAATCTTAAATTATCTTAAATGAATATTTTGTATGTTGTTCCAAACTTGGATTTTGTTTAGTCTATGGAACACCAAAAGAGTTACTGTGCAAAATGTCTTTGCTGCTCTTTTCCATACAATGAATGGGGACTGATGAGCTCCAAACATTACAACAACAACAACAAAAAATGTTACTGCAGTTACTGAAAGTAACTGAAATATTAAAAAAATATTTTTCTCACACAAACTACACTAAAAAAAGAGTGTTCTTTACGCGTATATCAGTTCTATTGATATGTATGGTCTTGAAGAACCCTTTATATGCTGAAATGGTTGGTGTTAGAGTTTAGGGTTCTTTATTCTCACCTTTTTGTTTTTAAAATCTGTAATGGTCAAAGCCCTACCTCATTCAGCTATAAAACTACACAGACTCTCAACAGATAAATTATTTCTTTCTTAAAATGTCTATAATATTTTACTTACAATGTGAAACTAATTTCCTACCCTTTTCTCTTTTTAGTTTAACAGAACATGTAAGTGTGAGCAGCTCTGTTCAGGTATGGATACTCATCTTCTCTTCTCCACTAAGCAAGTAATAGAGATATTACATTTATGATCCATATTATTAGTTTGTTTAACCACTTTATGCGTAAATATACCCAATCACAAAAAAAACATTAATGTTATCCTCACTTTTTCCTTTCAACATTGTAAAGGGCTTACATACTGTCTGTCCATTTTTGCTAATTTTGGCCTTCATAAATAATTGTTTTTACATAAAAAACTGGAAATGACTATTATAATAATATTATATATTTTTATATTAATATAAAATAATATTAATAATACTAATATTAATAATATTACTATACTAATATTAATGAAAATAAATTATTACTATTATTAAAAAGGATATTTACCACATCAAGTGCTGCCTATATACACTCACCTAAAGGATTATTAGGAACACCTGTTCAATTTCTCATTAATGCAATTATCTAATCAACCAATCACATGGCAGTTGCTTCAATGCATTTAGGGGTGTGGTCCTGGTCAAGACAATCTCCTGAACTCCAAACTGAATGTCAGAATGGGAAAGAAAGGTGATTTAAGCAATTTTGAGCGTGGCATGGTTGTTGGTGCCAGACGGGCCGGTCTGAGTATTTCACAATCTGTTCAGTTACTGGGATTTTCACGCACAACCATTTCTAGAGTTTACAAAGAATGGTGTGAAAAGGGAAAAACATCCAGTATGCGGCAGTCCTGTGGGCGAAAATGCCTTGTTGATGCTAGAGGTCAGAGGAGAATGGGCCGACTGATTCAAGCTGACAGAAGAGCAACTTTGACTGAAATAACCACTCGTTACAACCGAGGTATGCAGCAAAGCATTTGTGAAGCCACAGCACGCACAACCTTGAGGCGGATGGGCTACAACAGCAGAAGACCCCACCGGGTACCACTCATCTCCACTACAAATAGGAAAAAGAGGCTACAATTTGCACGAGCTCACCAAAATTGGACCGTTGAAGACTGGAAAAATGTTGCCTGGACTGATGAGTCTCGATTTCTGTTGAGACATTCAGATGGTAGAGTCAGAATTTGGCGTAAACAGAATGAGAACATGGATCCATCATGCCTTGTTACCACTGTGCAGGCTGGTGGTGGTGGTGTAATGGTGTGGGGGATGTTTTCTTGGCACACTTTAGGCCCCTTAGTGCCAATTGGGCATCGTTTAAATGCCACGGCCTACCTGAGCATTGTTTCTGACCATGTCCATCCCTTTATGACCACCATGTACCCATCCTCTGATGGCTACTTCCAGCAGGATAATGCACCATGTCACAAAGCTCGAATCATTTCAAATTGGTTTCTTGAACATGACAATGGGTTCACTGTACTAAAATGGCCCCCACAGTCACCAGATCTCAACCCAATAGAGCATCTTTGGGATGTGGTGGAACGGGAGCTTCGTGCCCTGGATATGCATCCCACAAATCTCCATCAACTGCAAGATGCTATCCTATCAATATGGGCCAACATTTCTAAAGAATGCTTTCAGCACCTTGTTGAATCAATGCCACGTAGAATTAAGGCAGTTCTGAAGGCGAAAGGGGGTCAAACACAGTATTAGTATGGTGTTCCTAATAATCCTTTAGGTGAGTGTAGGTCTTATAGCACTTTTAAAGCATGGTTCTTTAGGGAACCTTATAAAAAAAGGGTTCTATTTGGCACCAAAAAGGGTTCTGCTGTTGTTAAAAGCCGAAGAAACCTAATTTGGTACTGTTTAGAACCATTTGCCATCTGTTTAGAACAGTGTATCATATAACTTCAGAGGACTTATATAGCACATAGATTTTTTTATGCTTTTATGGTCCTTTTTGTCATATTTGGAGCCTGACAGCTCCAGCCCCCATTCACTTTCATTGTACAGAAAAAAGTGAAAAGGAAATGAACTCCTGCAAAATAACTCCTTTTGTGTTTCAAAGAAGAAAGTAAGTCACAAAACATGAGTGTAAGCAATTTTTGGGTGTACTTTCCCTTTAAGGCCACAGTGACTACCCGTTCATAATTCTGCTGGGATGAGTATTAGCAAGTTTACACTCGTTTATAAAGGGAAATTTATTTTCAACCCTCTCTCTGGAGTAAACACAAGACACAGCAGGCCCTGATGCCGAAAAAGAATATCAAACTAATTCAAATAAACAGCATGTCGTCCAGCAGAGGTCAAGCAGGTTTAGGTCAACTCTGTTGCTAATTCTCTAGACTCAATGTGTGTGTCTGAGGTTCTGTAATTGAATTAATATGTTCTGATGTGTATATACTTGCATTTTGTGGAAATTATGACTAGAGATGGCAGCCAAAGTAAAACCACATACACTTTTGCAGTATCACACCAGGAAAACAAATATTTTTGTTTTACTTTAGTTGGTTGTTTTTAGATTATTCGCAATGTTGACAGCGTGCATGAATGTTAGGTTGTGATTCTATCAAAAGGCTGATGGATTTGAAGAAAAAACTAAACATTTGAGCAAAAAATACTGTGGGGGTACCATAGTAAAGTGATAGTTGTTTATTATATATATCCATATAAGGCATGGTGCTTAGTTCCATGACATGCCAAAGCACTTTAAAGAATTCCATGTGGCAAGTGTTAAATGATACAACTCAAATACACATTTGGGACACTGTAAAATGCTTTGTCAGCTTAGTTTCTTTTTAAAAATATTTATAAAATGTCCTTTTTTATTGTTATTTTGTTGTTTGTTATTATACTTATATATACTTATATCGTTGGGGTTAAATGACACATAATTTGCACTGAATTGACTGACATGAGCTAAATAATGAGCTGCTTATAGCTAAATTTAAAGGGTTAGTTCACCCAAAAGTGAAAATTATCCCATAATTTACTCACCCTCAAGCCATCCTAGTTGTATGTGACTGTCGTCTTTCAGAGTTATATTAAAAAATATCCTGGCTCTTCCAAGCTTTATAATGGGAGTGAATGGTACCTTAGATTTTGAAGCCCAAAAAAGTGCATCCATCCATCATAAAAGTAATCCATATGGCTTGGAATAATAAAGTGGGTTTAATAAAGGCCTTCTAAGGCGAAGCAAAGCGTTGCACTTTTGTAAGAAAAATATCCATATTTATAACTTTATAAACTATAACCACTAGCTTCTATCCACGAGTCTAGTTCCAGTGGAAGAGTGACCTCTGACCCGACGGATGATGTACTGACGAATGCGGAAGCGCAGAGGATAGAGCAAAACAAAACACTGGTCACGAATTAAAAGTCTAAAACGAGAATTTTTAAAGATAAATGTCGGAGGAGCTTGAGTTTGTTGCCCAGCATTATTTGCTTGAACCACGAGAGACGTCTACTCTAGGGCCCTATGAAATCTGTTTTATTTTTTCCCAAATTCCGTTTTATTTTTTTCCTAATTACGTTTTTTCCGTTAAAATTTTCTGGATTCCATTTTTTTTCCATTTACATTTTTTTGGACTCCATTTTAATGGTTAAATAATGTTTTTAGTAATCAAAAAGCATGTCTAATTAATTGAAAAAATAAAACTTTTACTTTTACTTACTTTTACTAATAAACAACAATTTATTAAATGTATAACAAAAAATTACATGTTTAGGGCCCTATGAAATAGTTTTTTTTCCCATCCAATTCCGTTTTATTTTTACCAAATACTGTGTTTTCTGCTTTAAGTTTTCTGGATTCCATTTTAATCGTTATATTAAATTTTAATAATCAAATAATTAATAAAATTCATAAAAACAACTATTTTAATATATATATTTTTAAATTAAAAAAATTCACATTCTGTGTTGTGTATATTCTGGTAATCAAATGAAGACTGAAGACATAAAACATTCATTTAATTTAACTTATAATCATATGAAATAAAATTTTGTCAAACAACATGCTGCACAATGAGCTTTACTGTTAAAATTAAAAAATGTAAGAAATTGTGATTATTCCTTTAAAAAATAAAATTTTGATATTTTATTATTATATATTGTTAGTATTATTACTTTGAGACGTATCTAAATTCTACTGTACAACAGTAGCTTAATATATTTCTGTCAAGTTAAACCAAACTTTTATTTTGACAGTTTTTGATAGTTTTTTCTCAAATGTAATGGTAAAATGCTCATGAAGTGACTCTCAGAGCAGCTCTGGAGAGGAAGTTCATGTCCTCATAATAGTAAGGCTACAGAGGCTGAAAACACAGCGAGTGCTGCTCTTGGACATATATCTTAATTTATACATTAAATAAGCTACCATTGTTAACAGAGTATGAAATGATTACCCGCAGTCTCGTGGTAATTTGTGGGTATTGCACAGTGGCGGCACCTGCGGCCTGTTCGTTTTGGAAACAAACGTCTTTGCTTAGACACAGTTAATCAGTTTACACGCGCCTGCAGAAATACACATTTGATTACATTTTGGAGAACAGATGAAAGAAGGTCTGTCAATGTGCATTTGATCATTGTTTGTGTTCAGATGTTCAGTAGCGGTTGAGGAGATTTTTATACAAAGCAAAGTACATGCAATGATATTCGGGCTATGCTTGTCTCTTCTGTCTTTGTTGCAAAGATATCAAAGTAACTAGTAACTAATAACTACTTGAGTATTTTTTTTCATTGCATACTTTTTACTCATACTCAAGTAACTATTAAGATTGTTACTTTCACTTTTATTTTGAGTAAATATTTTTTTTACTTGTACTTGTGTACAGTTTTTGGATACTCTACCCACCTTTGCCGGAACTAGATGGATTACTTTTATGATGGATGGATGCACTTTTTTGTGCTTTAAAATCTCAACCCCCATTCACTCCCATTATAAAGCTTGGAAGAGCCTGGGTATTTTTTAATATAACTCAGATTTTGTTTGGCTGAAAGAAGAAAGCCATAAACACATTGGATGGCTTGAGGGTGAGTAAATCATGGGATAATTTTCATTTTTGGGTGAACTAACCCTTTAACCCTTTCATAATTGATGAACTTTGAAACATTGACGCATTGAACTGAATTGAATCAACACTGAGCTAATTGAGCTGAATAATGACACTGTTATGTTCTAGTGCTGCTTTACCTCTAAAATTTGTTGCATAATTGGTGAATTTCACAACATTCCACTGTTGACCCAGGCAACAAGCCGTCATGGTGTTAAGTTTTGCACCATTAACATTTTCTCTCTTTTTGTAAAAATATAGTTTGTTAGTGATATGAAGTTCATGCTGTCCAAGTGAAATAGCCCAGTAGCTTGTTTGATTCTAAATTCTTCAAGTAATGCTTTCTAGAAGCTGTGGTACATTTTTTCCCCAGAATGGCAGGCTAGGTAAATATTTTGCTGCCAAGTTCCCTCACCTCTAACAGCAGTGTTTATCTCCCCCTCTTTCCTTCAGCAAATTTATAACACTTGTCAGTAATGAGAATATTCCTTAGTGTCTCCTGGACCATCAGGAACCCCAGAGGAACCTTGATTAACCTCAACTCGCAGTGATCAGCAACTCAATAATTGTATTACTTTAAATTGTTCCTTGTCAGGAACGGACACAGTGGCTTTTAAGATTATTTTTTCAGTGTCGACAGCTTTGATTTGAAATATGTGTTTAATAGCCAGCGTCTACTGTAAATAAGTTTTGCTGACCCTCTGAGGGCGATTGAGCTTTCTAACACTGCTAGTCTTGTTGCATCAGTCATATTTTGGTAATATTAACTGCTTTCCAGTCTATTAAAACAAAGAAAGGATTACAAATTGACACCAGATATAAAACTATGTGACCCCGTGTACAGCATACGCGTCTCTGATGTGCCGTAGCTACAGGGCTCTCGGGAGACTTGTTCCAAGTTATTTATGATTCAGGAATTAATCTCACTTAGCGAAAGCTCCCGAAGAAGTGATCGTCTTGAAAAGCGGAGAGGGGGAGGGCTGCGGCAGGGGTAGGGTAGAGGCTGAAATGCGATTCAAGACTTATTTAAATCCCCCTCGTAGATTAGAAACCAGTTTGACAACCCTTTCACCACTTGTGATATCTGAGGGTTTTTTTATGCCACGGCAAAAGGAGGTAATCCATTCGGAATTTACAAATGATTTGAAGCAGAGCAGGAGACAAACCGCGCCGGCTGTTTCTGGAGAAATATTTCCATATTAGCGATAATTTGTCAACAGAAATGCAAATAAGGGCTGCATTTGAGCCATTGTACAGCTGAATGCTATATTTTCCCATTGTTAGGGCTGAATCGCCCAAGGCTTTTCTTCCCGGGGCTCATCAACATTTCAAATATGGATTATTATTTATGGCTGGGGATATATCATTGGCATATCGAAGAAGTAAATAAGGAAATATGGTGTTGTGAAATAATTTAGGGAAATGTATGGCTCACTAAAATGAGCTGTAATGGATTTGTTTGTACTGGTGGAGGCTCAGCTGGGCAGGATTTCTGCTAAAAATTGTGTCTGCACAGACCTTATATAAAAAGATACATATTTATTTTATTAAAAAATGGCCCTAGTTATTTTATTTATCTGTGCAAGAAATAGAAAGACTTCACAAGAGCCCCAATTAAATACAAGGTATCAAATCTAATTAATTTCACCATTTCTGATCACAAACTGATTTTGCGTCTTTGATTGCTTATTATGAACACAGCAAATCATGAGCTTATTAATTAAATTATTATCAATCTTGCTGCGGTACGTTTGAGCCATGAGCACAATCCAATTAGATCATTATTTTTGTTGGTTGATTGTCCATTGCAGTTCGACTAATGGACATATACACTCACCTAAAGGATTATTAGGAACACCATACTAATACTGTGTTTGACCCCCTTTCTGACTCTACCATCTGAATGTCTCAACAGAAATCGAGACTCATCAGACCAGGCAACATTTTTCCAGTCTTCATTGGTCCAATTTTGGTGAGCTCGTGCAAATTGTAGCCTCTTTTTCCTATTTGTAGTGGAGATGAGTGGTACCCGGTGGGGTCTTCTGCTGTTGTAGCCCATCCGCCTCAAGGTTGTGCGTGTTGTGGCTTCACAAATGCTTTGCTGCATACCTCGGTTGTAACGAGTGGTTATTTCAGTCAAAGTTGCTCTTCTATCAGCTTGAATCAGTCGGCCCATTCTCCTCTGACCTCTAGCATCAACAAGGCATTTTCGCCCACAGGACTGCCGCATACTGGATGTTTTTCCCTTTTCACACCATTCTTTGTAAACTCTAGAAATGGTTGTGCGTGAAAATCCCAGTAACTGAGCAGATTGTGAAATACTCAGACCGGCCCGTCTGGCACCAACAACCATGCCACGCTCAAAATTGCTTAAATCACCTTTCTTTCCCATTCTGACATTCAGTTTGGAGTTCAGGAGATTGTCTTGACCAGGACCACACCCCTAAATGCATTGAAGCAACTGCCATGTGATTGGTTGATTAGATAATTGCATTAATGAGAAATTGAACAGGTGTTCCTAATAATCCTTTAGGTGAGTGTATATATACACATGACATTTACATACATTTTCATGTTTTTTTATTTATTTAATTATTTAGAATGTTCTCCATAAGCTTTGTTGATGTCTAATGAGAAAATTTTGAGCAATATATTGTGCGTTTGGTTGTCTCTCATGGGCTGCTTTTTATGCGTTTTGGATGTTCTTTTACATGACAACAGAACGGGAACTTTTAAAAACAATACCATTATCGTCTCCGTGTAAAATGTGAAATTGTGAAAATGGTGATGTCGTGTATGTGTATTAAGTATTCAGTCTATAAGTGTGTAGTGTTTTTTACAAAGTGACATCGCCATCTACTGGTGTGGCATGAATAATACAGTGTTTTTATTTTTCGCAGATCCGTGTGAACGGGCATCGTTTTGACAACGTTGCGGTTTGTACACAAAATGTTTCAAAAATGCAAAGGGAAAACTTTTCTTTTTTAGTATATATTTGTCGTGTAAACGTACCCTTAATTTATATGTTGATGCAGGACTGAGAGATTTCCTGTCACATGTTCTGGCTAGGATATGTTTATAAAGTTTAATTACTTAATATAGACTTTAAATCTGCTAAATCTGCTATTTTTATGTTGTGTGCCATTTCCAGTCAAGCTGTAAATTATTTAAAACGTGTTAAAATATTATTTAATTGTCTATGTAGGATACATAAAATGCTAGCTATAAAATTAGCATTGGCAAGACAAAGGAGCTGGACATGCCATTTTCATCCTAGATTTCCAGATACATCCATAAATGTCTATAACAAATGGATATCCTTCTAAACATTAGCATAATATCATTAGCAGAATACTTTGCAGTATTGAAAAGTTCTCACTTTCTGCTCAGAATGCTGAATTTGCACGATTTGTAAATAAATCCATTACATGTGCATGATTTGTAAATAAATCCATTTTGATGTTTGCATCGCATAACTTGCTCCACATGTATGGCTTTTCTGATGTAGTAAACTTGCTCGATAGCTCACCTGGTACAGCATTGCACGTGATGCGAAGTGCTCGGGTAGAAGTCCCGTGAAACAGAAGTCCTGATAAAAGAGCTCAAAGAATTGTAGAAAATGCCATGTTTTTATCTCACATTTGCTTTCGATAACACTATCGGTTAGGTTTAGTGTAGGTGCTACTAGGCCTGAACGATTTTGGAAAATAATCGAATTGCGTTTTTTTTTTTTTTTTTACCAATATTGCGATTGCGATTTAATATGTGATTATTTTTTTAAGCTCATTATCTTCTGTATTATTCAACAAAGACGAGCAATAAATTGTATAGTAATGGTGGGAATCTTTAGGTACCTTACGATCCGATTACAAAACAATTTTTGAACTTTTTTCTTATTAATTAATCTTATTAATAAAACTTAAAATCTATTTCTTTTATTATATATGTAATTTTTAAAATAATTACACATTAAAAAATATATTTTTTTATTTTAAGAATTTTAAATATATAAACTAATATTGCTTCAAAACATAAAAGCTAGTAAATAATAAAGAGGAACAAAAAACTAATTACAAGCAATGAACAAAGAGTGCTTTCAGTATTTAAGAGTAGGCTATCTGAACGTTTTCCATTCGAGAGCTGTGAGTGATTTTTCTTTCTCAGCTTTACTGTTGCTTGATTATTAATGATGACAGCGGAGATCTGCACTCACACTAATGCACAGATCTCTTTTGAAATATAAAATGTGGTTTGTCCTGTCTGTTTAATTCATTAAGATATTACTGACTGTGTTTACATTAATGTTGCGCCATAAAAGCATTTTGAGACGCGCACAGCCGCATGCGCGTGCACTCTTCACCAAGCGCGGCGCGAGCATTTGAAACTGAAAGCCTTCCGTCAGTGAGTTTACTATTTTTAATATATAAGCATAACTGCATTCCAAACGACATAAATGAAGCCTTCGTAGAGCATTTGTAAAGAAAATACCGGCAGGCGAGAACACACTGTAGCCTAAGCATAACATAAAGCAAAGTTTCTCACAGTGCATATCCTGTGCAATGAATGGCATTGTAATTCACTTCAACCTTTCCGAACGTTATGAAATATAATTTTATGGTTTGAGTGGTGTGTGTGTGAGAGAGAGAGAGAGGAAATGGAAGCAAGAAGAATACTGGTGTTTCTAAAACACACGCAGCGCCATCGCGCACCTGCAGTTAAAATCTAAGTTCAGAATTGGTCCAGAATCATTGGAGAGAGAATCTTTTCTCCCTTCCCTATTGTATAGTATGACCAACACAATATTAGATCGATTAAACACAAACTGTTCTTTCCTTTAGGCCAGGCTGTAGGCGAAACGTGTCAAGTTGATGCTTCTTCTGCAGACTGCTTTACTCTCGCGTGTCACGTGACCAGAGTGTAATCGTAGCCTTTGCGGTTAGAAAATCTGTTTTATGATATCGCGATATTATCTCAAATGCAATTAATCGTTCAGCCCTAGGTGCTACGTTATTTTTAAATGCATTAACTAATGATGAGCATTAACCTCTTAGCGTAACTCACTGGACATTTAATTTCTGAATGTCGCAATACATACAATAACCAACGCAATAAAACTTTCCTGTTCAATCCTTGTTCAGATAAAAACCAAAGTGCTTTTACCGGCACTCAATGGACATTCTACTTTTAAAAGTGTCACAAAATTGGGTTGCAGTCTAATGATGTATACAGTGATTAGGTAAATCCACACTTTGAGCTTAAAAACATGTTGTAAATTCATCTCAAATTGATTGTGTGTTGCATTTTGGATGGATGTGATTTTAATTAAGCTCGGTTTTTACAGGCAATGATTTGAACATGGAATTACAGCATTATGTGCAGTAGCCAATGTGTAAGTGAACGTTTACACCAATCATACTAGTGTATTTTCACTGAAAAACACACTCACTAAAGAAAAAAAACAAGTGTGAAGCCTAATAGGAATCCGTTGTTTCTATTTTAAAAAATCAAAATATATTAGGATCCCAGCTAACAGGGAATATTCTCAGAACTTTCCCCGACAGCAACATAGTGTTGGCCCAGATCCGGGCCACATCTGGTACATGTGGATTTAATGCGTGGGCCGGATCTGGGCTGACACTATATTGCTGTCTGGGTTGTCTAACATTCTGGCAAGGTTCTCTCAAAGTTATGAACAAACCTTCCAGGCAAAGTTATGTGGTTTTTAAAAATAATATTATCAAATTATTAGCATGAAAACATTATTTATACATTGTTCATATATAGTTTTTCTGAAACATTTTAGTTGGACGTTGGTCTAATGTATTTTAAACATTACATATTACTACTTGTTTGAGATGGTTCAGAGAATACTTAAACGTAATGTTTAATTATGGGCCAGATTTACTAAACGGCAAATTAGTGTGAGAGCGCAATCACATAAAAGCGCCGATGGGAGTGGAAAGTTCTGCACATGGTCTACTGACGACACACAAATTAAAGAACACAGACACAGCCAAATCATTTCCATAATGACCTACACAATCTACCAAGAGCAGCGCAAATTAGCCTCTGGTTTAAGACGTGCTTATTTGGGGCGGTAAATAATGGCGCAAACACCAGTAAATTGACGAGCGCAAACCTTAGTAAATCACCTTGCGTGATTCATTTAAATACTCTCCTCCCATACATTTTGGGAAACTCCTACAAATGCATATTCAATAAGGTCCTGACAGTAGTTTTTTAACGCCAAAAGAGGGTTTGCGTTGGCGCAAGCTGTTAGTAAATCTGGCCCAGAGTTTGCAAAGTGATAAAATGTAACATAACTCTGGTGCGATTGCTTTGTTAGTGCGGTTCATTTGAATAAGTGTGAACGCTGCCATCTGAACCCTAGTGCGCAGCAAACAAGCGGACCGAGACCGCTGAAAAGATGGGTGTCGGTTCACTTCCAAACAAAGGGCCAGATTTACTAACAGCTTGTGTCAGTGCAAACCCTCTTTTGGCGTTAAAAAACGACTGTCAGGATTTACTAAAGACACACAGTGATAAATTAGCTTTGAAAAGGCGTGGACAGGGTTATTTTTGTGGCTGATCTTATTGCATATACGTTTGTAGGAGTTTCCCTTTCAGATGCAAAATTTATGGGAGGAGAGTATTTAAATGAATCATGAAAGGTGATTTAACGGCCAAAAAAGACGCTAATCTGCGCTGAACTTGGTAGATTGCGTTGGTCATTATGGAAATTATCCTGCTGTGTCGGTGTTCTTTAATGTGTCAGTAGATCACACGCTGAACTTTCCACTCCCATCTGCGCTTTTTTGGAATTGCATTCTCACGCTAATTTACCGTTTAGTAAATCTAGCCCAAACTCTGCGGTTCGAATGATATATAAACGCAACGCTGACCAAAAACATGAGACAAGACAAGTTTTTTCTCGTCATAGTCGCGATGTTGCCCACCACAGTTAAGTACAGGCGTCAGAACCGCGTCTCCTCACAGCAGATCTTCATTTGTGTGTGTGACGGAGAGATTCCTGCCACTGTTTTGACTCCATTACACATTTTATAAGCTCTTCACAAGTTCTCAGCTGGTCAAAACACCATCATATGCAAGGTTACGCACAGACAACGAGTGTATTTAGCCCAACACACAGCAAGTTCTGTCACAAAATATACATAATAAAAGCTGACCAATCAGGTTGTGAACGTATCCCCATGCCTTTAGGTTCGGTGTTAAAATGCCAATGTGAACACTAATCGGAACAGGACTTAATGTTTTTTTTTTTTGGTCCGGACCAAACGAACCAAGCGAACCAAACTACAAGTGAGAAGACACCCTACACCGTTAAATTTTTTTAAACGTTTTCAATACTTAATTGGAACGTTCTTAGAACATATTTTTGTCAGCTGGGATATACCAGTGAAAGAATCTTTAGAATCATCAGTTATTTGGAGCATAAACGCACTGCGTTCATTTGCGTATATGTGTGTGTGTTTCACTCTGGCTGAGCAAATGTGCTCTTCACAGTCTTCTGTCGGTCACCCTCATCAGCTTGTCTATCACTCGCGTTCCCTCTTTTCTTCCTCTCTTTCCCCCCTGGGTGTATGTTGTCTTTCTCATGTTGGTTAGATGCCAGCTTCCTGAAACACACATTACATGCCAGTGAGCTTCAGGGACGGCTGCGCCACGCCACGGTGGCCTTAAAAGTGTGCGTTACGTAATTGCCAACTGTCTCGAATCATTAGGGGCAGCCTTTAAAAAATACATGTTTCTGCCGACAGCTGCGTACTCTCGACTTTGCCTGCCTTTCAGATCGGATTTGCTTTAGAGATTCCACTCAGTTATATTTAACCCAGGGCACAATGAGAGCTCTGGCGGCAAGGACCTCTGCTATTTGTTTCTTTCTCCTTCATGAACGAAACAAAGGGATTGTGGGTATTAGGATGTAATTATTCTCTAAAGTTGACCAGGCACAGTGTCGTACTAGTTCGGGTTCAGTTTTGCGAAGCAGACCTATCATTAGCATTAGCATTCAAGTAACTTGAATGAAAGCTGTTGTTTATGCCTAAGCAAATCTGAAGAGATTTCAAAGAGGCACTCGGCTGTCATATTTTTAGTTATTGTCCTCATGCTTTTTTATATAGGGAGTATTCATCGTTTTATGTAATAATTAAAGCCGGCTGTGTGTTTGTGCGTCTAAGCATGTTCTGTGTAGCATATGAGTGATGAGCACACACTCCGACAGCGATGTCACATCCTGTAAGAATGGGGGCAGTTCAGACGCAGCTGCCCCGCAGACACACTCCCACAAACAACACACGGAAACTCGCATGCACACATCTGTGAGCCAAAGCGGCAAGCAAAAATATCTGTTCCACTTTAGTGCTTTATTGTTTTTTGACAGAATAATATAATCAATATTTGGTGGCTCTTACAAGTAATTATAAATAATTATAAATAGTATATTTTTGTGGCACAAAATAGTTGAATTATTTAATTAAATTGTTTTTATTTAGGTAATTTAATCATTAATTAGTGGTTTTATATGAAGCATTAAAACATTTGTAGAATTTCTAAACCAGAAATTAATATAAATTGTGTATATATATATATATATGTGTGTGTGTGTGTGTGTGTGTGTATATGTATATATATATATATGTATATGTATATATATATATATATGTATATATATATATGTATATGAGTGTATGTGTGTGTGTGTGTGTGTGTGTGTGTGTATAAATATAAGTTGTATTGCTTAATGTGCAATCATCTCAAAACCATTTACATTGGTTTTACATTATGCATTTACATTAAATTCTAAAGCATAAATTAATATAAATTATATAAAACAAAATATAAATATATATTAATTAAATTATTATTTTAGGTAATTATTAATCATTGTTAAATAAATCATTTCAACATTTCTAAAATTTACTATCTGTCTGTCTGTCTGTCTGTCTGTCTATCTATCTGTACATTTAAATTAAGTTTATATTAACTGAACACACAGATTGTGTTTACTGTTCCTTTATAGAGATTGTTTTTTTTTTAGTGGCTCAGACATGTGTCTTACCTGTTTGAAGGCTTCATACACTGATGCACACTTTGCTTCAGTTATTGTGCCTTGAAGGCACCTACTACAGGAAGAGGTGCTCAGTCAAATCCGAAGGTTACACAAAAGGGGCCCCGCGTTCCCAGGGTCAGATGATGTCACCAGGCTGAGACAAAGGGAGGTGTTGGGCAGGTGGTGGCCTCGGAGATCTCTGTGTCATTTTCATTCACCACAGGGGCGAATGGTGGCCGTGAGAAAGCAAAGGAAGATCAATACCGCTCAGCCCGAGGGGGCTGCAGGCGGTCCCCCAAAAATTATTTACACATGTGAGAGGAGCTGGTCCGACCATACGGGGGAAATGCTTGATGAATATCAGAGAAATGGCACTGTTTTGAGTTCAAGATTATTTGTTCCTTTTATTTTCCTGCACATATGTGATAGATAGATAGATAATTTTTTTTACAGCAACTACACATGAAACGTTTGCTGCTTGTGGGGGAGTGTGAAAAACATCTGAATTATTTACGTCACTTATTTTTTGAGCATGCAGTGGAAAGATTTTTTTTTGAGACACCTGTTTCTAAATGAAGATCTTTTCTCAGCCTACACACATACACAAAGACATAAACAAGAAAACAAACTTAGTTAGAAACATAACATGATGTTACACAACAGTCAAAACATTCCACCACATCCTTCCCAAAATTCCTCACATTTCATCCACAAAAATTTTCATTGCATTTACATAGTGTCATTTTATTTTTGTTTTCATTTAATAGACAAAATATCTAGGCATGTTTATATTTCGCTCAACAGCTGAAAAAAAGAACCACCATAATTGACCATTAATCTGTTTGTGATTCATCTTTCTGCCACTGCACCTTCCATGTTTTGACAATGGCTGAAAAATTGTCATGCTAAAGAGGTCTCTCTATATGAAAATAGCATCTAATTATGGGTGAGGGGCCTCGGACGCATCATAATGACAGAACGCCTCCCTGTAGCAAAGAGCTTGTTGCTCTGGAGTTTTATAGCGACCGGGTCGTAGCACTATTAGCCCTTGTATGCGACAATGAAGCAGCTAACAATAGAAGGTCCATTATTGCACTTGTATGTTTGAGTTGGCTGTCAAACCCTCTCTCTCTCTCTCTCTCTCTCTCACTCCGTGCTCTAAGTAAGGGGAGGCGAGGCGTACTGCTCACAAAGGCACAGGGCCTGGTGGGAATAAGGGGGTTGGCTGGTTAATCACTGGCCTTAAACTACAGGAAGTTGTCTATTCAAAGAGCCCCTCGGGCAGCAGCACAAACCTTTAATCAATGCTGGGATGAGCCCAGCCTGGTGCCGAAGGCTGGGACGGGAAGCTGGCGTGGTGCTTGGTTACTCCCAGAAGAGAAATTGAAACCCCCTTTTTAAAGATCTATATTTGAACGACATGAAGTATTAGCGATTTAACTTGTCAAGTGTTGTTCATACTGCACGTAGGGTTACAGATTTGGACACACTATTAGTGTTAGGGGCGTAACTCGTCTTTAGACATGAGTCGTCGCTGAAATTATGCAACTGTGTGTTATTTTCCTAAGCACTTTTTTTAGCCTAGTGGATTAATAAACGCGCAAAAAGACTTTAATTTTGAGGAGGGATCAGAATAACACAGTGACTTGAATTTGTGCTTTAAGGTGCGGTCCATTTTACTGTTCTGATTTTTTTGTGTGTGGCAAAATCGATCTTTTCATTGGGAATCCATGCGATTTTTTTGTATGCGGGCGAAAGATTTTCCCACAGAGGTTTCGCAATGTTGGTCACGTGGATTGGTCATGTTGACCAACAGAAAGATGCTTGGTTTGAAAGTGACTTTGTACATTGATACAATAGATACAAAATAGATAATGGTCTTTTATATTTACAAATTTTAAAAGGATAGCACCCAAAAATTCCAATTTGGTCAACATTTACTCACCCAGGTTCTTTCCAAATCTGCATTACTAGCCCTCTGGAGCTGTTTGGTCATTTTTTACTTAAAAATTTTACGTTTTAGAATTTTTTTACTTCATCAGAATGGTAAGAATTCAGTGCGAAAAAAAATGCTTTTCTTACTTAGTATTTTTGTCTTGTTTCAAGTCCAAATATCTAAAAATTCTTAAATCAAGATGCATTAACTGGATGAGTAAAATGAAGATATTATGTCTTGTTTTCTGAGAAAAAATGAAACCAAATTAAGTGAATTTTTGCTTAAAACAAGCAAAATTATCCGCCAATGGGGTAAGGAAAATGATATCGTCTCTGTTTGAATTAAGATTATTTATCTTACCCCATTGGCAGATAATTTTGCTTTTTTTAAACAACCAATTAGATTTATTTCCTCAGAAAACAAGACATAATATCTTATGTCATTTTACTCATCTAGTAAATGCATCTTTTTTTTCAAGGATTTTTTTATATTTGTACTGGAAACAAAAAAATACGAAACAAGACAAAAAATACTAAATAAGAGAAGCATTTTTTTGCAGTGACTTGGTTTTGGCACTTTCAATCATGGAAACGATTTGAAAAGGTTAAATGGTCCTGAAAAAAATATTCACACTTGTACTGTTCGTGGTCAAAAATGACTGCATTGGAAATGAATGGCAGCAAATTTAATCTACTGGAAACGTTTGGTACTGCACCCAAACAAAATCTTACTGAAAGCTAATTTAGAGATATCAACCTCAAATTTGGAACAAAACTTGTTTAGATTTATGTTTAGATTCTTGTTTAGATTGGTTTTCTCACAGTTTTAGAGTAAAATGTATTTTGGAAAATATTTCATATTCAAATTGAAAATGGTATTTTTGTGCATTTTTCATAACAATACATGTAAAATTGTATAACTTTTTTCAAGTTCATTATTTAAAACTTTTTTTTCTTCCAAGTGTTGTATTTAAAAATAGACCAAACTTAAGTCTGTTAAATCTCAAGCCGTCCTGTGTATATGACATTCTTCTTTCAGACGAATACAATCAGAGTTATATAAAAATGTCCTGGCTCTTCCGAGCATTATAATGGCAGTGAATGGCAGCCCAAAATTTGAAGCCCAAAAAAGTGCATCCATCCATCATAAAAGTAATCCACACGGCTCCAGGGGGTTAATAAAGACCATATTTAAAACCATAAAGTAAAATATCTAGCTTCCGGCAGACCGCCTTCCGTATTCAACTTATTATTAACTAAAATATAATACAAACTTTTTTATTGGGGAAAAAAAATTCAGTCATTTTTGGCCGACACACGAGCAGTACCAGAGGGCTAAGCAGCTACTTCATTAATCTAGATACTTTTGAGCAATGTTTTTGTTTCAAATCACTCTACAGCCACACTAGCGTTTTCAAGCATTTTCCAAAAGTTTTCTCGTTCACACTGAAACATTGAAAAACGCTAAAATCATCTTACTACGCATGCGTAAAACAACAACGATGTACTAAAAACAGACAACAATGTTGTCAAAAACGATCCCCGTTCACACAGATCTGCGAAAATGCCTAAAAAGGCTGTATTAGGCATGCCAGGCCAGTAGTTGGCAAAGTCACTTTGTCAAGAAACTCCCCGCGAACACGTAATACGCATGTGTGAACATGTAATACACATGCGCATGATGTCATCGTTTTCACATATTCACGTTTTTGTTGTTTACATGAAGACGGTAAAGGCATAGTTTTCAAAACCTTGCACTTTGAAACCCGTTTTCCAAAGCTTGCCTTTTCAGGCCCCCAAAAACTGCGTTGTCGTTTAAATGAACGGCCAAAACGCATAAGTTCTCTTTCAAGGGAACTCGCGCTGCGTCACCGCTGTGGGAACGCCCCTGGTGATTGTCGTGAAGCACATATGGAATCAGTCCAGTGGAGTGACAGAATGTCATAGGCGGGTGACGTCATCTACGAGGAAACTATAAAGCACACCTGCACCAAACACATTCAGCTTCTGTGTCTTCAGCAAGCGCTCTGCGTGAATCATTCTGTCAAACCTTGACACTAGACTAGACAGGAGTTTTCACCACAGAAAAAAAAAAAAGAGTGACACTATGGCGAGTGAACAACCATTAGTGTAGTCAGAAAGTGTGTTCATCCCTGCCCTCGTTTCATTATGGGTGGGGATACACACTCTGTGTGTTGTTTGCATTGGAGTGCAGCATCTCGAGGGGGTTGCCTGTGTACATTGTGATCTCATTCCCATGAGAGCGTTTCGGCTCGTGTTCCCTGCGGCTCAGGTCCCGTTTCTGCTAAGGCAGAGTGGCGGCTTCAGTCGTGGGGATTGCAAATGTATTTGACAGAGGGGTTAGAGACGGGCGCTGCCTTATGTCTGCCCTCACCTGTCAGATCCAGTGCCTCTGTCCAGGGTTTGGAAGCCCGCACTGCGGTTTCTTCCGCCCCGGTTGAGGCCCCGGTACAGCAGTCATCCAGTTCTGAGGAGCTTGATGTTGTAAGTATCGTGGCAGGAGATGTTGAAGATTCGCCACTTCACTCTCCTGCTAGTGAGGAGCTTATGGAGGTTTTGAGTCATGCTGTGGCCAAGTTGAGCTTAGATTGGCCAGCAGAGAGACAGGAGCGTTCTCAAATAAAGATTAAATTAGATGAACGTTTCCTGCCCGCTCGTAACACTCAGCCTCCTTGTCGGGTCTTACAGTTTTTTCCCCGACCTCCACACTGAGGTGTCGAGGTCGTGGAAGAGACCGGTATCTTCCAGAATTTTCAGTCCACAAACGTCAAAATACAGCAGTATTGTAGGACTGAAAAAGCATGGATATTGGCTGATGCCAAGGGTGGAGGAGACACTTGCTATCCATCTCTCTCCCGAGAGAGCCATATCTCTCACTTAGAGCTACATCTGCTTTGGTGGGCAAAGCATACTCGGCTGCAGCATGCCTGCATACGATGTCAATATGGCAGGCATATCAGGCCGACCTGCTAAAAGACCTGTAGGAAAGTGAGTAAGTGGGAGCTGAATTTATTCAGGAGCTCCACTCTTCAGCTGATTTAGCTCTCCGTGCCACTAAGGAACTGGCCAGATCAGTGGGCCGTTCTATGGCAGCCATAGTGGCTATGGAGAAGCATTTATGGTTGAATCTCACGGAAATAAAGGAAAAAGATAAAAGTTTTCTGCTGGACACCCCACTTTCTCCTGATGGCCTATTCGGTGACGCTGTCAGCACTGTCACCGATAGGTTTCAGGAGGCAAAGAAACGGGTGGCGGCGCTCCAGCAGTTTCTTCCCCGAAAACCTCAGGTCTCAGCTGCTGCTAGGCGGGAGCAGCAGAAGCCGAGTACGAGCTCCTCACACAGGGCTCAACAGAAGCCGAGCATCGCTACCCGTGCCCCCCTACAGAAGGGATGGGGGGGCGGGGCGGCGCTCTCAGGCGCAGCCTTCAAAGAGTAAGATGGATCTGAGGACAGTCATTATTTCTAAGAAGGCTGCGTCGAAGAAATTTTGAGGGTAGTCCCCTCCGAAGTCAGGCGGTGTCCACCTCATTATATGGTGCCCGTCTCCCTTCAGGGTTGTTCCACCAACCCCGCCGGAATGCCGGGGTGTGGAGGGCCCTCGCGAGTCATCCGAGAATGGCTCGCACCCTCTGAGGAGGGCTTTAGAGCAGTCAAGCCGGTTGTTCCCTGCCGGTTCGCCGCTTCAGGGCACTGCGCTTGCTGTTCGAAGTCTACCAGAGGTCAGTCTCGAGAGACTGGTACCCCTAGTAGATTTTTTGGCAGAGTGGGAGAATCTTCCAAATATATCTCGCTGGGTCCTGCAAATAGTGAAAAAGGGTTATGCCATTCAGTTCAGGTCTCGTCCTCTGTTTCTGCGGGGTCCTGCCCACAGTGGTAGGCCCCGAGCAGGCTCTGGTTATGACTCAAGAAGTACAGACTCTTCTGCGAAAAGAGGCTATAAAAATGGTCCCTCTTCCCAGCAGGGAGTCAGGGTTTTACAGCCGGTACTTCATCGTGCCAAAGAAGGATGGAGGGTTGCGTCCAATTTTAGATCTGCGCCATCTCAATCGCGCTGTAGCAAAGCTCAAGTTCAAGATGCTTACACTCAAACAGATTGTGTCACAAATCAGGTCCGAGGACTGGTTTGTCACAATAGATCTAAAAGAATCATACTTCCATGTATCCATCCTTCCGCAACAAGTTCCTGAGGTTCGCTTTCGGGGGAGAAGCGTACCAATATCGGGTCCTTCTGTCCGATCTAGCATTGTCACCCCGGACTTTCACGAAATGCGTTGAGGCAGCTCTGGTCCCCATGCGCATGCAGGGGATCCACATTCTTAACTATATCGACGA
The DNA here is from genome assembly GCA_039654625.1 of Rhinogobio ventralis. NCBI lineage: Eukaryota > Metazoa > Chordata > Actinopteri > Cypriniformes > Gobionidae > Rhinogobio > Rhinogobio ventralis. The sequence goes on along the minus strand of CM077217.1, from coordinate 15,826,745 downwards.
CTGGCTGATCCTAGCGCAGTCGGCACAGATGGCGGTTCAACACAGAGATGTTGTTCTCGTGCACATGAAGAAGTTGGGGCTGAGGTTAAATGCAAAGAAAAGTGTTCTTTTTCAGCAGAGAACCACTTATCTAGGTGTGAGTTGGAATCGCCTATCTCCGCCTTGCATGGTGTCGATTCTCTCAGTAGTGAAAGGGGTGAAGCTAGACCAGTCACCAACTGTCAAACAGTTTCAGAGACTGTTAGGTCTGATGGCGGCAGCGTCCAACGTGATATCTTGTGGCCTGCTGTACACGAGATTGTTGCAGTGGTGGCTTAGAAACAAGGGATTTTCCCCGAGGGGAAATCCTTTTTGCATGATCAAGGTAACGCGGCAATGCCTTTGTGCCTTGGTAATGTGAAGGGAGCTTTAGTTTCTGTCCCAAGGGCATGTGTTAGTAGCTCCTTGTCGTCGCGTCACGCTAACGACGGATGCGTCCCTCACAGGTTGGGGGGTGACCATGAGTGGTTGCTTAGCTCAAGGTTGGTGGCAGGACCATCATCTGTCCTGGCACATAAATTGCTTGGAGATGATGGCGGTGTTTCTGGCTCTGAAGCACTTCCTTCCAGACCTCAGGTGCAATCATGTGCTAGTTCGGACAGACAACACATCGGTGGTCTCGTACACAAACCATCAGGGGGTCTGAGATTCTCTAGTCTCTAGTACATCTCTAGTCCTTCTGTGGGCCCAAGGGAAACTGTTGTCTGTCAGGGCAGTTTATATTCCAGGGTACTTGAATGTAGAAGAAGGCATCTTGTTGAGGCAGAGGCCGAGAAAGCTCCTGGGAAATGGAGCTCCTGTGGGAGAACTTTGGCAGGGCAGAGGTGGATCTGTTCACATCATCAGAAACATCTACCTGCCATCTGTGGTTTTTCCTAACTAATCCAGCTCCTCTGGGACTGGACGCTATGGTACAGGAGTGGCTGAGGCTGTCCCTGTACGCATTTCCCCCGATTGCTCTGCTTCCGGGAGTTCTAGAGAGAGTTCGCCGGGACAGGGCCTGTTTGATATTAGTAGCCCCGTACTGGCCGGCCCAAATATGGTTTTCGGACATAGTGTCTCTTCTTGACGGCTCTCCGATGGAGATTCCGATCAGGAGTGACCTGCTTTCTCAGGCGAAAGGGTCAATCCTACACCCTCGCCCAGTGCTGTGGAAACTGTGGGCTTGGCCCTTAAGGGGGCCCAGCTCATAAGTACTGGTCTCTCAACTAAGGTTGTGGAGACCATTCTACAGTCTAGAGCTCTCTCCATGAGGAAACTTTATGCCTTGAAGTGGAAACTTTTCACTTCATGGTGTGGAAATCACCAGTGGGACCCAATTAACTGCCTGGTGGGTGCAGTGCTGGACTTCCTGCAGGAGAGATTCTCCGCAGGGTTAGCCCCCTCCACAATAAAGATGTATGTGGCGACCTTAGCTGCTTACCACACTCCTTTGGGTGGTGTATCTTTGGGGCGACATCCTCTTATTACCCGTTTCCTTCATGGCACTTTGAGGTTAAGACCTGCAGTTCGCACTAGGGTGCCGGCTTGGGACTTGGCCATTGTGTTTCAGGGCCTTTCAGAGGCTCTGTTCGAGCCTATTGAAGAAGTTCCTGAGAAATTTCTCACACTGAAAACACTCTTTTTGCTTGCTTTTACGTCTCTTAAGAGAATAGGAGACATTCAAGCTCTTTCGGTGGCACCCTCGTGCTTGGAATTTGCGCCCGGTATGGTTAAGGCCTTCCTTCCTTCCAAGGCTGGGATATATTCCTAAGGTTCCTACTAATGTTGTAAGACCAGTTATTCTGCAAGCCTTTTGTCCTCTGCAAGACTTTTAGCTTAATCTGCTCTGCCCTGTAAGGGCTTTAGATGCTTATGTCCACAGAGCTGCCCTGTGGAGGAAAACTGAACAGCTGTTTGTATGTTTCGGGTCACCTAGAAAGGGGTGCCCGGCATCTAAGCAGAGAATGAGCAAGTGGGTGGTCGAGGCCATTTCACTTGCTTATGAGGTGGCCGGTCAGCCTTTACACTTTTGGCTGTACGGGCACACTACTAGGAGTATGGCTGCTTCTAAGGCTTTATTGTCAGGAGTGTGTGATGCGGCAGGGTGGTCCTCACCGCATACCTTTGTTAGGTTTTATGAACTTGACCTCAGCTCTACACCGGGGCCACAGGTGCTCAATTCGTAGTGCGCTATGTTCACACAGACGGGCATCTGGCTCCTATGGAGACGTGGGTATAGCGTTCCCACAGTGGTGACGCAGCGCGAGTTCCCTTGAAGGGGAACGTCTCGGTTATGTATGTAACCGTAGTTCCCAGAATAGGGAACAAGATGAAGCGTCGCCCTGCCATACTCCCTGCATGCCTGTGATCGTCTTGCTTCAGCCTTTCCAGAAGCTGAATGTGTTTGGTGCAGGTGTGCTTTATAGTTTTCTGGTAGATGGCAGAGGCATTCCCCCATTCCCTATTCAAGGAAATACGGTTACATACGTAACCGAGACGTTTTCCGTTTACTAGAGTTTCTGACGTTATTCTTCGATCATTTATTAGCAAAATATCTCATTGCTTACTGGTGCGTCCAGGTTCGCACTCGATCAACATTCCATGTCTGGTCTAAAACACAATTTCCATGTTTTGAGGCAGGACTGCAATTGAGAATACATTTTCTGTTATCTTTGCAGGAAGATTGTACAAAGTAACATTTAACATTTAGCACATAGCTGGCACATACCAATATAAACCAATATAAACATAGATATCAATTGGTACAGTATATGTGCACATGACTAAACATGCATCATCATTTTCAAATACTGTTTTTTACAGTCTCTGTATGGACCGAAAGCCAAAACACACAGAAAAAGATGTGTTTTAAAATATATCAGCATTAGTGTAGGCGTAACCTTAATTTCTTATGTGGAACACAAAAGAAGATATTTTTTTCAACTGTTCCTGTAATGAAAGTCAATTGGGTCCAATGTAGTTTTCACTTCAGCTGTATAGACAAACAACATGAGGACAGAAGAATGATCCATTTAGGTTTGCACACAGCTCTTTGTCAAAGGCTTTTCCTAATTATGACTGTCTGCGACCCTCTCTTCAGACCACATAAAGAAACCGAAGAAGTCTTAAAAGCAAAACAACAAAATGAAACCGACTCTGCCACTCTTGTTCTGTGGGATGAGAAAAAAGATATTTCTGACGTTACAGTTCCCCCAAACACCCATTTGGAAACCCTTTTAGTATCGGTAAAGATCATTTGAGCAAGCATTTTTTGAAAGTCCTGCTGGGTGAAACGGTTTTATTCTCGCATTAAAAAATTACGAGCATGTGGGGGGACTGGGCTTGAATCCAAAAGCTTTTCCATAAAGGCTATAAATACATTCCATACATTTTCTGCGGTAAACATGTAAAATGCACATGTATAATTTTACCTGGTATATATAGAAAATCATACAGTACGTGAGTCAAGAAAGCCACCAACTGAAGACTTAAAGGAGACCCTTGTGTACTGCACACCTAACCCAAGAGTACATTTGTTAATAAATATAAATAATGTGCATTGACTTACTGTGGATTATATAATTAGCATAACAAAGTGAAAGAGAAGTTTAATTAAATTGACATTTTAACATTGGATTAGTGACCTACTGTAGAAATACTGTGGAATCTTTCATAGAACTTATTTAAAATATTTTTACGGTTCTAAAAATTGTAATATGATGTGGTCTCAGAATCCCAGCTAAAAAGTATGTTCTAAGAACATTTTGCTAATGTTGCCATTAAATTCTCTGAACATCCGATTTTATCATTTTGCAAACATTAAAGGAATATTACTGAAACAAGCTGTTACTAACGTTTAAAAAACATTACACAAACGTTCAAACCATTTCAGAAAACGTTCATGAACAATGTATAAATAATGTTTTTGTGCTGAAGTTGAGGACTTTTTCAAAATAATAATAGGTAACTTTGAAAGAGCGTTCTTTTGGTGTTACCTTCATAACTTTTACAGAACCTTGCCAAAACGTTCTGAGAACGTTCCCTGTTAGATTTTTTTTATTAATATTTTTTTATACATCCCATCCTATACCAGATTCTTGCCTTAATTTGTTTATTTAAAAAAAATCTAAATGCATATCTCCTCCTGACTAACCCCTGCCACAATGGGTGGTATGATACAAGACCGCCCAAAGGCCTGAGAACCAACAGTACAGGAAGTGAGTTTCAGGACAACTGGGTCCATTGGCCCCGGAGCCTCTGAGCGAGCACATGAAAGCAGGCAGCTATGAGAGGCATCGACCCAGCGAGATCTGTGCAGTAGCCTACATCTGAGGGCTGCTGGGAACAGCGAGAGGTGTTCAGCTTTTCAGGATCAACATATAAAGGTCATAAAAACCTGAATCTGAAGGGTTTTAGTTGGGTTGTTTTTACAATCGATATTTTATATGTCATTTTTCAAGATCAATAAATAGGCGAAATGAAATACAAGTCCTAGAAATTCCAAAAATAGAGTGACATGCTAATAGTGAGTGTCATGAATGCGCAAACGTGTACAGAAGACCAATGGCCAAGGTCAGGATTTTCGTTAAATAATGCATTCAATTTAGTTTTTTCACCAAACTATCATATACCCCAGAACACTTGGTATACTGTATATGACACGTCACATGGGACAATTCTGTGATTCTTTCATGTCTTTTTTAAAAGCTTAATGCTAGTTGCTATTCACTGCCATTATATGGATGAGCACGTGAGGACATTTTCAAAAAATTCTACTTTTGTGGTTTGAAAAAGAAAGATGGGCATGTGTAACGTAGACCAATAAGGTTGTGTGTGTAAACCTCACTCCCACACTTGTGATTGACTCTAGAGGCTGCGGTCTTTAGCGTCCTTGTTAGTGCACCCGCCTCCCATGCCAGAGACCATGTTCTAATCCTGCTCGGAGCAGGTCGAGTAAGACCGGTTACATTTGGTGCCGTGACCCAGATGGGAGTGAGATTTAGGGTGGTGAGTGTAATGTAGGCCAGTAAGGCTGTGCATGTAAACCTTACGAGTAGGACCGGTTACACATGCGGCATTAGAATGACACTAGGGTGAGTAAATGATAATAATTTTATTTTAGGGTGAACTAACCCTTTAACTGCTCGTAAACACATATCTAATCAGCCAATCACATGGCAGCAACTCAGTGTATTTAGGTATGTAGACATGGTCAAGACGATCTGCTGAACTGAGCATCAGAATTGGGAGGAAATGTGATTTCAGTGAAGGTGGCATGGTTGTTGATACCAGACGGGCTGGTCTGAGTATTTCAGAAACTGCTGATCTATTGGGATTTTCACGCACAACCATCTCTAGGGTTTACAGAGAATGGTCAGAAAAAGAGAAAATGTCCAGTGAGCGGCAGTTCTGTGGGTTAAAATGACTTGTTGATGCCAGAGGTCTGAGGTCTGAGGAGAATGGCCAGGTTCCAGCTGATAGAAAGGCAACAGTAACTCAAATAACCACTTGTTACAACCGAGGTTTGCAGAAGAGCATCTCTGAACGTACAACACGTCAAACCTTGAATCAGATGGGCTTCAGCAGCAGAAGAGACACCACTGCCACTCCTTTTAGCTGAGAACAAGACGCATCAATGCATCAGAATGCTGGTGGTGATGTGATGGTGTGAAGGATATTTTCTTGACACACTTTGAGCCTCTTAGTACCAACCGAGCATCGTTTAAATGCCACAACCTAAGTATTGTTGCTGACCATATCCATCCCTTTATGACCACAGTGTATCATCTTCTTACGGCTACTTCGAGCAGGATACCACACCGTGTCACAAATCTCAAACTGGTTTCTGGAACATGAGTTCACTAAACCCAAATGATCTCCACAGTCACCAGATCTCAATCCAATAGAGCAGCTTTGGGATGTAGTGGAACAGGAGATTCGCATCATGGATGTGCAGCCAACAAATCTGCTGCAACTGTGTGATGCTATCATGTCAATATGGACCAAAACCTCTAAGGAATGTTTCAAGCACCTTGATGAATATATGCCATAAAGAATTAAGGCATTTCTGAAGGCAAAAGAGGATCCAGCTCAATACTAGCAAGTGCAATATGTGCAATAAAGTGGCCTGTATACAGGTGCTGGTCATACAATTAGAATACCATCAAAAAGTGTATTTATTTCACTAATTCCATTCAAAAAGTGAAACTTGTATATTATATTCATTCATTACACACAGACTGATATATTTCAAATGTTTATTTCTTTTAATTTTGATGATTATAACTGACAACTAAGGAAAATCCCAAATTCAGCATCTCCGAAAATTAGAATATTACTTAAGACCAATACAAAGAAAGGATTTTTAGAAATCTTGGCCAACTGAAAAGTATGAACATGAAAAGTATGAGCATATACAGCACTCAATACTTAGTTGGGGATCCTTTTGCCTGAATTACTGCAGCAATGCGACGTGGCATGGAGTCGATCAGTCTGTGGCACTGCTCAGGTGTTATGAGAGCCCAGGTTGCTCTGATAGTGGCCTTCAGCTCTTCTGCATTGTTGGGTCTGGCATATCGCATCTTCCTCTTCACAATACCCCATAGATTTTCTATAGGGTTAAGGTCAGGCGAGTTTGCTGGCCAATTAAGAACAGGGATACCATGGTCCTTTAACCAGGTACTGGTTGCTTTGGCACTGTGTGCAGGTGCCAAGTCCTGTTGGAAAATGAAATCTGCATCTCCATAAAGTTGGTCAGCAGCAGGAAGCATGAAGTGCTCTAAAACTTCCTGGTATATGGCTGCGTTGACCTTGGACCTCAGAAAACACAGTGGACCAACACCAGCAGATGACATGGCACCCCAAACCATCACTGACTGTGGAAACTTTACACTGGACCTCAAGCAACGTGGATTGTGTGCCTCTCCTCTCTTCCTCCAGACTCTGGGACCCTGATTTCCAAAGGAAATGCAAAATTTACTTTCATTAGAGAACATAACTTTAGACCACAGCAGTCCAGTCCTTTTTGTCTTTAGCCCAGGCGAGACGCTTCTGACGCTGTCTGTTGTTCAAGAGTGGCTTGACACAAGGAATGCGACAGCTGAAACCCATGTCTTGCATACGTCTGTGCGTACTGGTTCTTGAAGCACTGACTCCAGCTGCAGTCCACTCTTTGTGAATCTCCCCCACATTTTTGAACGGGTTTTGTTTCACAATCCTCTCCAGGGTGCGGTTATCCCTATTGCTTGTACACTTTTTTCTACCACATCTTTTCCTTCCCTTCGCCTCTCTATTAATGTGCTTGGACACAGAGCTCTGTGAACAGCCAGCCTCTTTTGCAATGACCTTTTGTGTCTTGCCCTCCTTGTGCAAGATGTCAATGGTCGTCTTTTGGACAACTGTCAAGTCAGCAGTCTTCCCCATGATTGTGTAGCCTACAGAACTAGACTGAGAGACCATTTAAAGGCCTTTGCAGGTGTTTTGAGTTAATTAGCTGATTAGAGTGTGGCACCAGGTGTCTTCAATATTGAACCTTTTTTTACAATATTCTAATTTTCTGAGATACTGAATTTGGGATTTTTCTTAGTTGTCAGTTATAATCATCAAAATTAAAAGAAATAAACATTTGAAATATATCAGTCTGTGTGTAATGAATGAATATAATATACAAGTTTCACTTTTTGAATGGAATTAGTGAAATAAATCAACTTTTTGATAATATTCTAATTATATGACCAGCACCTGTAGGTATAAGGATTTTTTTCTACAGAGTAGGACTTTTTTTTTTTTTCTCTCAAGGTTTATGAAGATGTGCAATAAATACTGGCAGATTTAGCAAATCCTAAACACTCTTAGCACTGTCTTGAGGCAACAATGTGCTTTGCTGGTGAAGCCAAATATTGAGCTTCAACACAGAGAGAATTCTGTTCTCATTCTGGCAGCTGGCAGAGTATAACCACAGTTGGATCATCCGATTACTCTGATGATAAGTCTGCCATTGACTGTCTATAGGCCCTTTTACACTGCCTTGAATTGTTGGTGTAAAGTGGAAGATGGCACAGATATATCCTCCTTGGCCTGCTGGAGTGACTTTTGTACTGAGCTTGCAGAATGTGGACTATGTATGCAATGGGATGTAAAAGAAATATTTTGTTGCAACCTTTTTACTTTAGTGTATAAAATCAAGTTTTTTTTCATGCTTGCAAATTAATGAAATTATTACATCTAATCCACTAATAAGCCTTTTAATTAGTTTTTTTATTAATTTTTTAATAATTTTTAATTCATTGCAGGTATGGATTCACAATTATTTCACTGCACTACTACAGTTTTTAATTGAATGTAGAAATAAAATGAAATAATGATTGCAATCCATCAGAATAATTGGAAAAAGAAAAACGTCTCGGTTTTTCACTGAGGAGCCTCTCTGAGGTCCTGAAGCTTTGCGTTCTGTCCACGCAAGTCCGCAAAGCGCAGACGGGACAGAGAAAAGCTAGGGCTGGGTCTGCCTCCTCCGAAGGCAGCGCTTGCAGGCTCACCACCTGGTCCTGGAAGGGAGTGGTGGGACCCTTGGGCACATATCCGGGCCGGGGTCTCAGGATTACATGAGAGTTACCGGGCCCGAATTCCAGGCACGATTCGTCGACCGAAAATGCCTGCAGGTCCCCTACCCTCTTAAGAGACGAATACAGTTACCAGTACCTTCTTTAGAGACAGAATTTTTATCTCAGCTGACTGTAAAGGCTCAAAGGGCGCCCTCTGCAGTGCGGTTAGCACCAGAGTTAAGTCCCAAGAGGGTATAGAGGGAGGGCGAGGCGGATTTAAGTCTCCTCGCCCCCCTCAGGAACCTGACGATCAGATCGTGCTTCCCTAGAGACTTACCATCTACTATGTCATGATTAGCGGCGATAGCGGCAACATAGACTTTGAGGGTAGAGGGAGACAGCCTTAGCTCCAACCCATCATGTAGGAAGGAAAGCACAGAACCGATCAAACATCTCCGGGGGACTTCTCGGCGAGAAGAACACCAGTCGACAAACAGGTTCCACTTCAACGCATAGAGGCACCTCGTAGAGGGAGCTCTAGCGGAAGTGATGGTGTCTACCACAGCCTGTGGTAGGCCACCTAGAACCTCCGCGTCCCATCCAGGGACCAGACATGTCCAGAGGTCCGGACGCGGGTGCCATAGGGTGCCCCGTCTCTGAGTCAGGAGGTCCTTCCTCAGAGGAATGGGCCAGGGTGGTGCTGTCGCGAGAAGCACTAGTTCCGGGAACCAAGTCCGGTTGGGCCAATACGGAGCAACCAACAGGACTTGCTCCTCGTCCTCCCTGACCTTGCACAGAGTCTGTACAAGAAGGCTCACTGGAGGAAAAGCATACTTTACTGTGTGCCAGAGCATCTGAGCCGAGGGTCCCCTCGGTCAGGGAATAAAACAACTGGCAGTGGGTCGTGTCCGGGACGGCAAACAGGTCTACCTGTGCAGTCCCGAAGCGACTCCAGATCAGCTGGACCACCTGGGGATGGAGTCTCCACTCTCCGTGGAGCACTAGCTGTCGTAAGAGCTCGTCGGCCGCACGATTGAGCAGGCCCAGAATGTAAATGGCACGAAGCGACCTCAGATGCTTCTGACTCCATAGGAGGAGATGGCGGGCGAGTTGTGACATGTGACGGGAGCATAGACCACCCTGTTTGTTGATGTACGCAACAGCCGCAGTGTTATCCGTGCGGACCAGAAGTAGCGCCGTTTTGAAGCGGCCCAGCGCAAGACGAACTGCTAACAACTTCAGGCAATTGATATGCCATTGCAGTTGAGGCCCCATCCACAGACCCGAAACTGCAAGCCCGTTGTATGTGGCACCCCAGCCGGTGGATGAGGCATCTGTGGAGACAACAGCATGCCTGGACACTTGTTCTAGGGGAACTCCTGCCCGTAGAAATGAAGGGTCCGACCATGGGCTGAAGGTTTGGCGGCACCTCTGAGTCACGGGGACACGGAGGGATCCGCTGTGCCACGCCCATCTCGGGATTTCCGTCATGTAGCCAGCGGTGAAGTGGTCTCATATGAAGCAATCTGAGCTCTGTTACTGCGGCTGCGAATGCCATATGCCCCAGGAGCCTCTGAAAATGTTTCAGTAGTACCGCTGTCCTGCATTTGAACGAATTCAAGCAGTTCAACACCGACTGGACGCGCTCCTCTGTGAGGCGCGCTGTCAGGCCAGCTGAATCTAGTTCCATACCGAGAAAAGAGATCCTCTGCGTGGGGCAGAGTTTGCTCTTTTCCCAGTTGACCCGAAGGTGACTGAGCACCATGTCCCTGTGTTTGCACAACTGCTCTCGCGACTGGGCAAGGATCAGCCTGTCGTCGAGATAGTTGAGGATGCGAACTCCACGCTCTCTCATGGGAACAATGGCCGCCTCCGCGACTTTCGTGAAGACACGGGGCGACAGGGCCAGCCCTAAGGGTAGGACTTTGTACTGATATGCTCATCTGTCGAACGCAAAGCATAGAAAGCGTAGCGGTCTGTGTCGAGGGAGAATCGAGACATGAAAGTACGTGTCCTTCAGGTCGATCGCTGCAAACCAATCTTGGGGACGGATGCACCTGAAGATGCGTTTCTGCGTTAGCATTCTGAACGGTAGCCTGGTAATGAAGTACGGGCTGTAGAAGCCGGTCTTCATATCGGCTGGAGGGACCGGCTCTATTGCGTCCTTCGCCAGTAGGACTGCGATCTCCGCCTGAAGCACAGGGGCATTTTCCTTCGACACAGAGGTGAAGTGAACGCCCCTGAACTTGGGGGGACGCCGGGCGAAATGAATCGTAGAGCGGAGTCTGATGATAAGGATGAGCCAGCGAGACAGGCTGGGGAGCGCTAGCCAGGCTCCCAGCGACCGTACAAGCGGGACCATCGGCACCACAGATTTACCCGCAGCGAGGCGGCATGCAGGGACCCGACTCGGACGGCATGGTAGCGGCCCGAAGTGGGGTCTGAGTGAGCTGTGCAACACTTACCTGTTTCCGCTCCACGACCTGGTGAGCTCCTCATGCACCTCCGGGAAGAAAGGCACCGGGAAACCAATCATCCAACCTAGAAGGTTCGGGAAGTGGTGGGGTTCCACTCAAGCCCGACCTTTTCGGCGGCCTGGGAAAGCATAGCCGTTAACTCGGGGTCCGATTCGACCGTTGCCACTCTCCCAGAGGGAGGCAGTACAGCCGAATCTTCATCCTCCGAGAACCGGAACTCCCCCTCCGATGCAGCGATCGACATCTGTTCGTCTGCCGGAGCCCCAAAGGTCACCACAGCAATTTCCTCCGGAAGCTCTACTGGCTGCGGCGCTTGTGAGGGATCAGGGGCCTGCGGAGGCTGGCTCAGCGGGTTTGCCCTGAACGTAATCCTCAGGTCACCCCGGCCATCCGTCGAAGTAGGTCTATTCTGAGAAATAGCACTAGATCGAGTAGGGGGACTCCGCCTTCCCGAAGGTAGGTGAGTCTCGACCTAAGCGCCGAGATAGTCATGTTCCCGCAGTGGGAACTGTTTGTAGCAGCAGTGAACTTGCGGTCGCGCTGTTTGTGCCGTCACACCAGCACGTAAAGTCTTCCTCACGCTCTCTCTCTCTCTGCTGAATAGACAGGCAGTCTCACTCTTCATCAACGCCGTTCGGCTCCGAAGTGAATGACAACAGTGCGCTGCATTCACTTCCGCTATATACCCGCGCTGCGGGGCGGAGCGCGAGATGCAAATCTCGCACGCCAATAGTCATTGGCCGGTTCTCTATATCTCAAAGCTGATAGGGGCTCCCTGAAGTGATCCCAATTCGTCGGTGACGACTGACGTACGTCGAACGTGACCGACTAAAAGGGAACTTTGATTCATAAACTGGTTAGTTAGCTGAAATTAATGTCTAAATATCACTAAAGCACAGACTTTTTCTGTGATTTTAATTAGTCCATCTTATTATACAAAAATGCTGCTGTTCTTTGTGAGTTTATTTAAGTGTCTTTTTTTCCACTTTCACAGAAAACAGGGTAATAATAGTGTGAGATACAAAACTAAATAAACTAAAATAATGAAACTAACAACACTTTGACAATAAATATTTATCAGTTTTTAAAAAAAACTAAAGAAATTTTAGCCCTGGTTTCACAGAAAGGGCTTAGATTAAGCCAGGATTAGGCCTTAGTTCAATTCACCCTTAAGTAGCTTTTTTAAACGTGCCTTGGAAAAAAAAACATTACTAGTTTGTATCTTCAGACAAAACAATGGCACTGACATATTTTAAGATTTATCAGTGCAAGTTGCTTTCAGTTAAAACAGCTCAAACTTGCATTTTAGTCTGAGACTAGCTTAAGCCATGTCTGTGAAACCAGGGGTTAGTGTATGTGATATATGTGATATATGAATGAGGTATATTGTATATGAATTTTAAATATGTTAATGTAACGGATGTAGGCCAGTAAGAGCTGTGCGTGTAAACCTCACGCCCCTGATTTCAAGAAACACGGTCTTTAGTGTCCTTGTTAGCACGCCCACCTTCCACGCCAGAGACTACTGTTCGAATCCCGCTTTGAGCAGGGCGAGTAGGACCAGTGACCTGGAAGGGAGTGAGGTTTAGGGAGGTGAGTGTACCTGTCGTAAGCCAGTAAGAGCTATACGTGTAAACCTCACTCCCCCGATCTCAAGAGGTGCTCTAGTGACTGACGCTAGTGGCTGAGACTTTAGCCTCCTTTTTAGAGCACCCGCCTCCCACGCTGGAGACCACGGTTTGAATCCCGCTCGGAGCAGGGCAAGGGGCCGCTTACATTTGGTGCCTTGACCCGGATGGGAGTGAGGTTTAAGGGCACGAGTGTAACGACATAGGCCAGTAAGAGCTGTGTGTGTAAAACCTCATCCCCCTGGCCTCGAGTCATGCTAGCCACTGATGCTAGAGGCTACGGTCTTTAGTGTCCTTGCTAGTATGGCCAACTCCCACGCCGGAGACCCCAGTTCAAATCCCGCTCTGAGTGGGTCAAGTATGACCAGTTACATTTAAGCATGTGACTATATGGTTATGTTCAGAATAAAATACTAGCGTTTTGCACAGTGTGCACACAGAATACTGCTAATTAAATAGTATGTGAAACAGTATATATTATGCAATGCTAAATATTTTGGTTGTTGTTACATGACCTCATTATGTGCATTACGTAAAACTCTTTGCAGTCTGATCAAATAAGTCAAAAATGAGATCTGATATTAAAAGTTACGTCCAGTCTTTTGAAACAAAAGAAAGTACAATGCATTTTGGAATACGGTAGCCAACTCTGCATGCTATGTTATTGGTAGTATTGTATAGTATGCATAGAGGAAATGTGCATCCTATGCACAGTACACATACTATACCCTACAGAATTAGTAATAGTATTATGCTAGTCTGAATATATTCAACCTTGTTACTGATTGGGAACCTTGAACCTTGAACACACACTTAAATATTTGAAGGAAACTACACATGATAGTCAGTGGATGTGTGCTCAGCTTACTGAGTTTGTGGCTAAAGTGGGTGGTTTTCCAGTGTACATGAGTCAGGTACGAAATTAAGCTCTGCCGCAGGCTAAGCTGTCACTTAGACCTGAGGTTAAAATAGAAAGATCTCCTACCCAAGGCAAGGACAACAGCGAGAGGATTCAATGTGTTATGTCATGCCTCCCAGACGGAGAATTACGGCAATGTTATTTAAAGAGTAAATATGATTCATTTGGAGACCTGCAATCATTGTTGTACATGCTGTACAAGAGGCTGTGCTGACAATTTAACTATTTAGTACAAACGAGTGCTCTCTCTTGCAAAGATTTACAGTGGTAGCTAGTTTACACCAAAACACTATAGTGATTATTGTTATTTGCTAGTATCACTAATAAATTAATACAATATCGCCTTTAAACCAGGGTTATTATAGTTAACTAAGACAGTTTTGTTACTTGAAATAAAATAAATGTTAACTATAAGATTTTTTTTTTCAGCTAGTTGCCAATAAAGCCATTCTCATCTTCATTTAGTGATGTACTAAAAAAAACTAAAACTGAAAAAAAAAAAACATTTGATCTCACTATTTAGTAGGTTAAGTTTAAGTATGGAATAAGGGATGTAGAATATGGTCATGCAGAATAAGGCATTAATATGTGCTTTATAAGTACTATTGCCAATATTCTAGTAATATGCATGCTAATAAGCAACTAGTTAATAGTGAGAATTGGACCCTAAACTAAAGTAACTACATTTTAATAGTAGTATCTCACTGATATTACAATAATAACACTGCTTTACACAGTATGAGTCATATTTAATTTTTTTTTAATTAAATGTATTATAATTGACATATCATTTATACCAGTATTTTATTTTATTATATTCTTATTTATTCATTTTTAATAATTCTATTATTTTTTTATTATTATGTGATTTAATAGAATATAGTTTTACATTAAAATGTTTTTTTGTTTAGTTTTTGCTTATATATATATATATACACACACTCACCTAAAGGATTATTAGGAACACCATACTAATACTGTGTTTGACCCCCTTTCGCCTTCAGAACTGCCTTAATTCTACGTGGCATTGATTCAGCAAGGTGCTGAAAGCATTCTTTAGAAATGTTGGCCCATATTGATAGGATAGGAACATCCACATGGATGGCAGGACCCAAGCCTTCGCTCCCCATGTGCATCAGTGAGCCTTGGCCATGACGGTTCACCACTGTTCCTTCCTTGGACCACTTTTGATAGATACTGACCACTGCATACCGGGAACTGACTGGATCAGCATCTCCAAAACTGCAGCTCTTGTGGGGTACAAGAGCTGCAGTTTTGGAGATGCTCTGATCCAGTCTTCTATTTGGCCCTTGTCAAACTCGCTCAAATCCTTACACTTGCCCATTTTTCCTTCTTCTAACACATCAACTTGAGGACAAAATGTTCACTTTCTGTCTAATATATCCCACCCACTAACAGGTGCCGTGATGAAGAGATAATCAGTGTTATTCACCTCACCTGTCAGTGGTCATAATGTTACGCCTGATCGGTGTATATAGCTGTGGTTACATTTGCTGTTAGGCTTTCAAAAGCCAAAAGTGTATATACCAGTTTTTATATCCTCCATAAAACCCATTATGACAAAAGCAAGAGTGTGACTTTATAGATACAGTTTTCTTTTAGGAACACTTCTTTTATTTCAGGAACACACAACTCTGTGAGAAACTGCTCTGACTGTGTCGCATCACAAAAAGCAAGAAATTCATAGGCTACGCACAAAGCAAGGGAAATATATACACAAGAGGATGGACGGTTGCAGAGAGGCAAGGTTGGAGCCACACTGCAGTGTGCTTGAATGAGCATGTAGGCCATGCACGGCTGCTGATGCGTCGCTTACCCCCAGGAGCGAGAGGGGGGAGTTCGTACACACGAGTCAAACAAGCCTCCCTGCATTCATGTGACATCCTCTGCCCCAGAGAAAGATAATGCTGGTTCCACAGTAAATAAAGTCATATTCAAGAAGACAGGTTCGGTTTTGTAGGATTAATGGTTCATTATTTCTGAAATAATTTTAGTCTGGGTAATCTTGTCATGCATGAAATGAAACAAGTTATATAATGGGCCAATTTGCGTGTTTTCGACCAATGGCAAATATTCGGGACTTTAAGGTAACAGAAATTACACATTTGACCTTTAAATTGACTGCTACAGAAGGTCACAGAAAAATGGAGACAAATGCGATATGTATTAAAAGAAAATGTTAAGGAGGCAAAGTCTTATCCATCAATCAGGCGTTGCAACGTTAAGGACTGTGTTTCTTCAACGCTGGATTAATATACATCAGAAAGGCCAATTACCCTCAATATTTTAAGCTTAAGATGAGAGGCCTGAGGTGGTTTTGAATACGGAGGGACGTGGGTCTAATTATACAGTATGATCCCTCTCACTTGTCGGTGATGAATGGCTTCCTGCAAAATCAAAACCTGTGAGGGAGTCGTGGATCAATCCGAGCTTTGGATTAAGAGTTCACTGATAGCCCCCTGTCGAGATCAGGTTTAGAGAAGTAGGCTCTTACGGTTCTCATTTTAATCGTCTCCTTTATGCAATCATCCTACTTTTATTTGTGAGCCTGTGATGGTCTTCAAATGAGCTTATCCAACGCCTCAGACAAGCTAGCACCTTCCCTCTGTTGATATGAGTAACCCTGAAGCCACAAGGAAGGTGGAGGTGTGAAATTATCTTTAAATAAAAGTGCAAGAGCTTGTGCCTACTGTACTTTTTGCTTTGTTAATCGTTGCTGTAATTTACTGTATGAATCTATTTATTGTTCGTTTGCTCCCATTTTTTTGGCACTTTCCACAAATGCGGTATGCTTTGGTGTCTGATTACTTTTTTTAAAGTATTAGAAGTATTAGATTTTAAACTATTGTCTAACATAAAATTAGGTCAGTTTTAATCAAATCAAAAGCCTGTATTCCCTATTAAAGTGAATTTTAGTCTGTCCCTCCTCAGACTTTAACTATTAAAATCAAAAGTCATAACTGGAACATTTTCAACCCTGTTACCCAAACAAACGTTTTTTTTAATTCCATCAGTTACTACAAGCTATAACACTGCATCCCAAACTCCCTCACTCCCAGGCTAAATTTGCAACCCTGTTACCTGCAACTGTTACTGTTCTGCCTTTTTTTTAAAATAAGTAAATGTATTTTTGATGTAATGTTTTTCTCTACAAAATTGCACAATCGCCAAATCAGTTTTAAACCATTCAAAATATGTCTTAAATTGTAATGATAACAGGGTTGCAAAAACTCATATAAAAAATAGAAAATCAATATAAAACAACACATAGAATATTTAGTGTGGATTACTTTGAGATTTAAAGGAACACGCTGACTTTTTGGGACTTTAGCTTATTCACCGTATCCCCCAGAGTTAGATCCATAGTCCATAGTCAGCGCCTGCTGCATCCATGGTACAGCAGCAAAGTTCCTTGATTATTCCGCAGGAATGAGAGTATAGTCCCTAGCCATATCGGTCTACAAAATCGCAACTTTTCATTTTCCGTTGGTCTTAGTACACGATGTAACTATACACATCACAACATGTAAAAAGTAAAATGTTGGCGTTATTTTGTCACTTATTGAGCAGTAGGCTAGATGGAGCCGTTTTACCTCCAGTCTTTGTGCTAAGCTAGGCTAGCAGTGGGTGCGTCAGACAGAGTTATGGCACGCACGGAGAGGAGAATGGCATGTATGGACTTATCTAACTCTGGGGGATATGGTGAATAAGCTAAATTCACAAAAAAGTCGGTGTGTTCCTTTAAACGCATCAAATACCTGTATCTTCCTCTTAAAGCCGGAATTTTTGCCTGTCCCACCTTAGAGGTCTTGACCTTATTAGAGTTTTTAAAAATTAAAATCATACAACATTATAATTTTGACATCTTCAACCCCGTTACCCTTTTTTTTTGTAAAAAAAATGATACCTTATTCCAGGGCCGTAACCACCATAGACATTGAGGGGGACAAGTCCCCCCCAATATTTGAAATTCTTGCACTGCTCTGCTACACTTCATTATGCAGCACTCTGTATGTTGTTGTTAGGATGACAAAAAGGTTTAAAAGTTACATTTTAGTCTGGTTTGCCTCAGTGGTCTAACAGCGCTCGTCAATGTCAAAATGACTGAGATGGCCAATCAAATCAAAGTAAGCGGGGTTTACGTTCTCTTTTGGCTTGTGCTCGTGCACAGTCTTCACATACAGACGAGCGCGTCAATCTATCGCTTAATGCTGTTGTGGAGAGAGACTATTCTTTCCGGTTAAATCACAAAACAAAATGCACACAAACGTGTCCCTGCTCTTAATATACAATCATTGATGAATAGCTTTGATTTTAATGAAGAAGAAAAAAAAAACTATATGAGAGTGGATTAGAATCCGGAACCTTTGACACGGTTTACAAAAATTCTACCACCAGACCACTAGGGAATTTAAGTAAAATCTATGTATTTATTCACTAATACGAAGAATTCCGGGACTAATAATATGTCGCAAATATTGTTTGCAAATAGTTCCAAAAGGATTATTTCCCAACTAGAATTAGACCTAGAATTTCGTTCACTGTTCTGTTTCTTTATGCTTTATAAAAATAAAATAAGTGTTCAAGACATGGTTATGGCCTTGCCTTATTCCTTATTCCCTTTTTCTTACACCTTATTCCTACACCCCATAATGCTTTGCGTGAATTATAGGTGTAACTTCCGTTAAGCTGTAAACAATCAGTGAAAGGCTCGCTCTATGAACGCAATAGTACCTTTTTTATACTGGGTACAATGAGATGACATTATTCTATAAATGTAAATTTGATGTTTTCTTAATGTTTGTCAAAATCACACAAATCAGAGTTTAAAACTGTTTTAAACTGTATTTAAAGGCTCAAATTGTGATAACAAGGTTGAAAAACTCATATAAAATTAATAGAAAATAAAAATAAAACAACACATATAATATTATTAAGTTTGGCTTATTTATGAATTCAAACACATCAAATGCCTGTATCCCCCTCTTACCGCATCATAATTTTGACATCTACAAACCTGTTACCCTTTTTTTAAAATAAACACTGTCAAACAAACATCAATTCCTATAATTAATCACTATAAACCAACACTGACTCCAAAACTCACTTATTTCAGGCTAAATTTTCAACCCTGTTACTCGCTACCCCAATACTGTTCTGGTTTTTATTTTTTTTTAATAAATAAATGTTTATTTACTGTTTGTCAAAGTCACATAAGTCGGAGTTTTAAACTGATTTAACTAATTTTCAAACTGTGGTAACAGGGTTGCAAAAACTCTCATTAAATGAATAGAAAATAAAAATACAACAACACATATAACATTTACTTTGACTTAATGAGAGTAAGCTCCTCTTTTCAATGACCCCTTGTTAAAAAAAATCGATATATACATATTATAAGAACAGGATACAAAATTAAAATATAATATTATATCATATATATACAGTGTATATATTGCTAGAAAGTATCAATTTAATTTGTTAGAGAATCAAGAGTGACTGTGTTTTTGTGAGTGTGATGTGTCATTCCAGGCAGTAATTTGTTAAGCAAGACACGTATGTGAACTTGGTACTTAGCACGTTTTCGGAACGTCCTGTCTTTCTCACCACCGGCTGGCTAAAAGAATGGCCTGTACCTCTCCGTTTCATCTGTTTTGTTATGAACGAAATAGTGACTTTTACACCCAGTTAACGACTGTTTCCCAGCAGTGGCCGCATGACACTACCTCCTCAACCACGGCCTCAACGGTTTTAACCACTTCCACATCCTCTCTGCATGCTCTACCTCCCCCCATCCTTCGTGTTTTGGATGCCGCCTGCTAGCACAATGCAGCTGCCAGGACTGATAGCATCGTGCTGGGTAAAAATCGCTGCCAGCGTTTATGCTAGGTGGCTTACGCTTCACGTGCTAGAGCGTATTTGGGGTAGACAGGCGGCAAACCATGATGAGGACTTGCTTGTGGACTTACAAATAATCTGGTTGTCGTCTTAAACATCTAGCGCTAGTGGAAGTGAGCGCTAACGTTGAAGAGAATTGTTTAAGTTTCGCTTGACATAGTAATACAACAAAGAAGCCCAAAAGTCCTCACAGAAACAGCTAAAAACACCCAAGCAACTGTTTTCATGAAACATGAGGACATAAAACGAGCTAGCAAATCAACACCACCTCCGTTTATCCATGAACACCCTGCAGTTATCTCAGTGATTTACTGCCACTAGTCTATACTTTCATTGTCATGCGAATCATGCATTTCTGAGTAAGCATGTTTGGAAAGATGACTAAGTTCCACTTTACTGTAATTAATGATTCACCATCTTGTTTAGTCTGAGAGTGTACACAAAGCGAGAACGACACACTGGTATTTTTTTACAAGAATCTAAATTCTCTTGAAATACCTGGGACATTAGTTTAAGCATTATATGGATTATTTATTAAAAAAAAAAAAGATCATTTAGATTAGGGTCCAATTCTCACTATTAACTACGACTTTTGCCTCAATAAACTCCTAATTACTGCTTAATAGTTAGTAAGGTTGTGGTTAAATTTAGATATTAGGTATGATTAGGAATGTAGAATATGGTCATGCAGAATAAGGCATTAATATGTGCTTTATAAATAAACAGCCAATATCCTAGTCATATGCATGCTAATAAACTTAATACTGAGAATTGGACCCTAAACTAAAGTGTTACCAAAAATATATATTATATGTTAATACAAGTTCAGCTCAACCGAGGTTACAATGATGTCAAGATCACGATGATGCATTTACAATAGAAGTCAATTAGGCCAATTTTTGGAAGATTTAAATTCAGAAATATGAAGTTAATTATTTTATAAAAGCACTTGCATTAATTCTTCTGTTAAAACTTGTGTATTATTTAAGCTGGGAAGTTGTTCTCTACAATTTTACAATCGTTTTAGGTGTTATGTTGAAACAAATGGTGTTATGTCAAAAGATTTCTCTGTAGAGTTACGTAAATCTACATAGAAAAGGATAGTTAGCATTTTTTCCCACAATAATATCATAGCACACACATTGTTTACATCTTGTGGCTGTAGCACTGAAACAATGAGTATTTTAACGTTTATAGTTTGGCCCCTTTTATTTCAATTGTAAGTGCGTTCCCCGTTTACACGTATCCGCAAAAACGACTAAAAATGCTGTATTATTCATGCAAGGAAACACTATGCGCCTATAGACTGAACATGTATTACGCATGCACATGGTGCACTGTTTTCACAAATTTTTTGTCGTTTACACAAAGACAGTAACGGTATCATTTTTTCAAAAATGTGCACGTTGAAACCTGTTTTCAGGCCCTCAAAACGCTGTTGTTGTGTAAATGAATGGCCAAGACACACAAAAAGTTTTTAGTTAAATGATGTCTTGTAAACTACCCCTAGGGTTAATAGCACAGGTATTTAGCATGATAGCTGTTACCATGTTGCATTTTTAGCATTTTTAACTTGAATGTGCAAGGCCGGTTCACAGTGGTAAACCGGCGACAGGGTCATGGGCGGCAAAGGCTCATTGATGCATGTGGGGAGCGAATGCTGACCTGTGTGGTCCGATCAAACACACGAGCTACTGTAGCTCAAATTGCTCAAAAAGTTAATGCTGGTTCTGATAGAAAGATGTCAGAATACACAGTGCATCGCAGTTTGTTGCGTATGGAGCTGCATAGCCGCAGACCAGTCAGGATGCCCATGCTGACCCCTGTCCACCGCCGAAAGCACCAACAGTGGGCATGTGAGCTTTTAGTTCCTTAGTTATTTTATCTGTACAAAAACAATCAGTTATGCTGATAGATGCTGCTAACAGTTACTGTTTGTGTTATATGATTTTTAATTTATTATCATAATCATAAAACCCCCTTGTTTGCAGTGCAAATAGTTTTACTGTTTGCTGCAGTTTGTTATTCTTCTAGTTATTTACCTATAGTGGCTAATGAAGTCTTGCACATTCACAGGAAATCACTTACTTCGGCATTGAAAAATAAGGTGGATATCATGACTAAAATGCTAAACCAAACAGCATTTAGAAGCTGAATTACACATTTTATAATTTAAAATATTGTCAAATTCGCTTGAACATCAATAAAAATTTACAGATAAAGATTACTGTAATGCATCATACTTGACAATGAGTATATTTTTTTTTGCACCACATGTGATTTTAATTTCTTTGGGGCGCAGCAGACTGAAATATTACATTACGCTGAATTTCTCAACTTCCCTTTATTTCCTCCTCTCTCTTTCTCTACTTTTTTTTCTGTGGTGTTTCCTAAAGACCACAGATTCTATTTTTGCCCTCCTATTTACTTTCATATATTTTAAATGTAGGCCCCTCCCTGTTAAAGACCCAGCCCTGGTTAGCAAACCGGAGGCCGTGACACAGTGCTTCCATTCTTCAGGGGAACTGTGTGTGTGTTTGTGTGTGTGTATGCGCCTCGACCCCTCCCTAACCCAAACCCCAAAACCAGCACTGACTGTATCCAGGGTACGCTGTCATTTCCTGTCACTGGAGCCTGTCGTTCAGTTGGTTAGGGTTAGGATAAGATCTTTCTTCAATATTGATGTGGATCTGAAGCAAATGAGTTCCATCATTAAATTACTTGTATTGTGTGATTAATTATACAGTATGAGGGAGCTGGGGTCTTTTTGTTTTCATTTTTGATCAGCCACTTAATTTATTCACCTAATGGCGGAGATGCACTGAAAATTCATGAAAAGGAGTCTTTGATGGTCAGGTCATTAAAAGTGCATGAACTTGTATTCTATCCAAATCGACATCTTTATTCATTTTTATGAATTGGTTAAACACTATCAGCTCAAATAATGTTTCGGCAAACCACTTTAGCTGCAGGTGCTATTTGTTAAATATTGTGATTATTCCATTGCTAAAAAAAAAAGAAACGTCCTCTCTGCATCATCACTGTCGTTCGCACTAGAGAACACATTTAGTCTCACATGTTTTGGCATGTATGTGTATATATAGGGTGAATTCAGGGTGATTGGGCACTTCTCAATGGCAAAAAGTCTCCCAATCACCCTGAATTCACCCTATATATATATATATATATATATGTGTCATATATACATGTCATATATACATTTTATATATATCAGACTGACTAAAGGTAATCATAGACATGACATCAGGGCACGACTATCACTCTTTCCTCATATTTCTTAGACTGTCATTTCACACCAGAACTTTTTTGTTTGCACAGAGGGGGGGCAAGAGAAATGGTGAAATGAAATGACAACATGGACTTGAGTCACATAGCGCCTCTTATATGGAAAGTAATTGCAAAACAATTGTTGAGAAGAAGACTATCTGTATGAACACTATTTTGAACAGCTCTCAGCTTGTGGTGAAATCAATTAAAACTCATGCTGTTTATTACCAATTGACTGAAATTAAGTGTTCTTGCAGTCGGAATGCAAGTCGATTCAATTTTTGGGGAACGAATATGGGAAATGAGGCATTACTTTTACAACCATCTGATGTGAAAGAGGCATCTGGCTCCTTCAGGAAAGAGATTTAACCAGAGTAATGCGCTACCATTTATCTACTCCTCCACTTTTATCATCAACATTATGCTAATAGGACAACTCAGTAGCTCGTTACACACTCCTCGTGAAAATCCGTGCTGCGAAATCCATAGGATTCGTCGAGTTTCTATTCTCCGGATTGCCTGCTCACTCTCGGACATATAGATCTGCTTTGAGGTTCTTATCTGACTCTCCCAGCTCCCAGCGTAATGCGTTCACTTACCAACTGCACACACTCATTCTTAGGGGGAAAGACAGAACAGAAGGACTGACACTACAGTCTTAACTTCACAGTCAGCTCAGAGGAACGCACACAGCTCTAAGCCGCCCCTGTTGCTGCCTGCAAGCTGGAGATATTACAACTCTGTGTAGGACAGATGCAAAGATCTGAGCAGCACTAGCTAACCTGCGTCTGTCATGCTTGTTTTCACACTTCCAAAATATTGGGAACATCCTAGGATTGATTTGAAACCAAAGAGAGACATAGTTTGCAAATGCTGATTATTGTGACATACAGATTTAATTTCATTCAATGTCTTGACAAAAAAAGTTTGTAACATTGGCCCAAGAAGACAAACCTTCTGATTGCTTTTAGTCTAAATCTAAATGAGATATTTGTGGCTGTAGTACATCTATGTTAGCTTTGAAGCTGTCTAGGAGTATTAACATACATGTGTGTTCACAAATGTGTACACAAACCTTTTGTCCAATCAAATGCTCTCTAGAATGAAAAGGTCCCTCCCCCTAATAAGGGATCACATTTTAATAGTTAACCCTGGGTCATTGTAATTGTCATGGTAAACCATTGTAAACCTTGGGTAAATGGAATCCTGGATTATTTTTTCCTTCACATTTCACACAGGGGTTAGCCATTAATCCTGGGTATTCATAAACTGACGTTTCACACTGTACATTCCTAAACCCTGGGTTAATGTCTCCTAAAATGTTGACTGTTTCTGTGACTGTTCAAACCACGTGAATATGAGGCACGCAATTTGGTTGTCTGTTGTTAAACATCTGACGTAACATTATAACACTGCATCATTTAATGCATCACTGTAAAAGTTTAGCACTGCAATGCGGGGTTAACAGCGCAAAAGCAGTGCTAACCCCGGGTAAAAAGCGGTGCTAACACCATTTCCAACTTACAAGTGTCAAACGATCCTTTAGCCGGGGTTAAAAGCGGGGTTTAGAACAACAATAACCTGGGGTTAAATACAGTTTGAAATTAGGGCCTTGAAACAGTTAACCCTGGGTCATTCTAAACACTGGGTAAATTAAATCCTGGGTTATCTTGCTTCAAGTTTCACACTGGTCATAATTAACCCGGGGTCAACAATTAAAAGACCATTTCATTCTTACCTTTATAGTCCAAAATGTCCATTTGGTATAAACTCAATAGTACAGTCAGCAATACAAAGATGCGCAATGCTAGAGCTTTTGTAAAACAGGTTTTTGTAAACAGGTTGCATGCTGCGTTCATCCAATCCATGACACTGACACTACAAATATGCAAATAATAAGGTTAAGGAATATACAATGTGAAACGTCAGCCTAGGGTTAATTGTTAACCCCGGGTTAATTATGACCAGTGTGAAACGTGAAGCAAGATAACTCAGGATTTTGTTTACCTGGTGTTTAGAATGACCAAGGGTTAACTATTTCAAGGCTCTAATAAGGCTTTTTACACTGTGTTTAACCCCAGGTTATCTTTGTTCTAAACCCCCGCTTTTATCCCTGGGTAAAGGATCGTGTCACACTTGTAATTTAGATGCAGGGTTAGCATCGCTTTTTACCCGGGGTTATGAAACCCTGCTCTGGAGCGTTGCAGTGCTAAACTTGTACAGTGTCAAATGATGCGGTGTTAGAATGTTATGGCAGATGTTTAGCAACAGACAACAAACCCCTTCCCTTATCATTTCACACTGTAGAAGTTTTGCACCGCAAGGCGGGGTTAACACTGCAAAAGCGGTGCTAACATTGCTCCAGAGCAGGGTTTCATAACCCCGGGTAAATTACAAGCGTGAAAAATTCCTTTACCCGGGGTTAAAAGCGGGGTTTAGAATGACAATAACCCGGGGTTAAGCGCAGTGTGAAAATCCCTATAGAGTGCAACAGTCGCTGTGAAGTAAAATGTTCCTGTATCAACATCCATTGTTGATCCTGGAACAACATTCCTGTCCAAAAACATAGTCCTAACCCTAACCCTATCCCTACACCTAACCCTAACCCTACCCATAATTTATCCCTAGAATCAGAGGGAAAGGATAGATGAATAAGAATGGTGTAGAAGCCCCTAAACCTGGTTGTAAGCTTAAAATTGAAATTAACTAAAAAAAACTTGTCCCTCAAATCTGATTGGTTGATTGTAATGTTGTTCCAAGATCAACAAGGATGTTCTACTTGGTAAAATCACCTTAACCAGCGCTTCACTTTTTCCACATTTTGTTATGTTACAGCCTTATTCCAAAATTTTACAAACAATACCCCAAAATGACAACGTGAAAAAAGTTAGTTTGAAATCTTTGCAAATGTATTAAAAATAAAAAAATAAAAAATCACATGTACATAAGTATTCACAGCCTTTGTCATGACACTCAAAATTGAGCTGAGGTGCCTCCTGTTTCCACTGATCCTCCTTGAGATGTTTCTACAACTTGACTGGAGTCCATCTGTGGTAAATTCAGTTGATTGGACATGATTTGGAACCTGTCTATATAAAGTCCCACAGTTAACAGTGCATGTCAGAGCACAAACCAAGCCATGAAGTCCAAGGAATTGTCTGTAGACCTCCGAGACAGGATTTTATCGAGGCACAGATCTGGTGAAGGGTATAGAAACATTTCTGCAGCATTGAAGGTCCCAATGAGCACAGTGGCCTCTATCATCCATAAATGGAAGAAGTTTGGAACCACCAGGACTCTTCCTAGAGCTGGCCGCCCGGCCAAACTGAGCGATCGGGGGAGAAGGGCCTTAGATGGTCCGATGGTCACTCTGACAGAGCTCCAGCATTTTCTCTGTGGAGAGAGGAGAAACTTCCAGAAGAACAACCATCTCTGCAGCACTCCACCAATCAGGCCTGTATGGTAGAGTGGCCAGACGGAAGCCACTCCTCAGTAAAAGGCACATGAAGGACTCTCAGACCATGAGAAACAAAAATCTCTGGTCTGATGAAACAAAGATTTAAATCTTTGGCCTGAATGGCAAGCGTCATGTCTGGAGGAAACCTGGCACCGCTCATCACCTGGCCAATACCATCCCTACAGTGAAGCATGGCATCATGCTGTGGGGATGTTTTTTCAGCGGCAGGAACTGGGAGACTAGTCAGGTTTGAGGAATAGATGAATGCAATGTACAGAGACATCCTTGATGAAAACCTGCTCCAGAGCGCACTGGGGTGGAGACTGGGGCGAAGGTTCATCTTCCAACAGGACAATGACCCTAAGCACACTGCCAAGATAACAAAGGAGTGGCTACGGGACAACTCTGTGAATGTCCTTGAGTGGGCCAGCCAGAGCCCAGACTTGAGCCCGATTGAACATTTCTGGAGAGATCTGAAAATGGCTGTGCACCGACGCTCCAACCTGATAGAGCTTGAGAGGTATTGCAAAGAAAAATTTGAGACACTGCCCAAAAATAGGTGTGCCAAGCTTGTAGCATCATACTCCAAAATTACTTGAGGCTGTAATTGGTGCAAAAGGTGCTTCAACAAAGTATTGAGCAAAGGCTGTAAATACTTATGTACAAGTTATTTTTTTCATTTTTTATTTTTAATAAATTTGCAAAGATTTCAAACAAACTTCTTTCAGGTTGTCATTATGGGGTATTGTTTATAGAATTTTGAGGAAAATAATACATTTAATACATTTTGGAATAAGGCTGTAACATAACAAAATGTGGAAAAAGGGAAACGTCGTGAATAATTTCCGGATGCACTGTATGACAGAAATGGTAAAAGTAGTATATCAGTATACTAATTTTAATTCAGCCTATGTGTGCTACTTGCTAATGTTAGCAAAAAACGCCAACCCCTTCGATACACCTCGTCAAACTCCGTGTTCCAATAGGAAATATGTCAACACAGTAAACCAACTTCTCTTTAGTGTAAGAATAAACGTAATCAAATGGCAAGCATCATCAAGCATTTTTACTTGCAATGCTTAAAGAATCTACTAAGCAAAATAAATCAAACACTCTAAACATTCCAGGTGGTGCCATTATGGCTGCGGCAGGCTGAATCTATAAGGAGATCATGACTTGATTTCATATGCACTTTTATGTGGCTTGGCATTTAATTATACATTAGTTTAGGGCCTCGGAATGAGACCCCGTCACTTCACAGGTACAAACAGTTGAATTATTGAGCAGCGTACATGCTGGAAATGCAGCAACGTAGCCATTTCTGTGCAAAAACGGGAAAGACTGCAGGGTGATGTATCCCTTTATTCTTACGCTCACAGAGTTACTCTCAGCTCTTTGAGTCAACTGAGCCACTTTTCTATCACATTCAGCTCTGGAGGGGTGCGATTAAACTTGGTCAGACAGCCTGACATGGATTTTTGTCGTTAGAATTTTGGTCTTGTTCTGTGTTGCCTGAATATCCATGAATTTTCAAAGCAGTAAAGCAGAGACTTCAAAAATGTAAGACAAAGCCTTTTGACAGATCAATTATGAGAGTACAGCTTGAAGTGGCTAAATGTGCCACTGACACTAGCGAAATGAGGTTTAATTCAGTTGCACGGTACTATGTGAGTGCTAAACCTACAGTAAATACAATTAAATACCCTGGGTATATATCCTGTTAGATACAAACTTCAAGGAACTATATGCAAAAAGCATTGACATGGAATTTAAGGATCTGAAATGTGGAATGTAAAATTTAAAGCTGAAGTGTGTAATTATTTTTTGATGTTTAATACTTACTCCTATCCACACTTAATATTTAGAGACAACTATAAGTAAGCCGTTTGTAGGTTGATTCTTCCTAAAAGTTTAAACGCTGCTGTGTTATTAAAACATTGCACTGTTTGTTTCAGCATCCCAATCAGCCTAGCATAGCAACTGTGGCTGGACCAATGGCATGAGTTTGGGGTGTGGCTTTTTGTTTGCAGACCAATGACAGGCAGTTACTTTTGCAAATAGTGTGGTGCAGGTATGAAGTCACTTTGTAGGCCAACCGGCAGTTAGCATCACACTGGTTTCCTCGACAGAAACCCAATAGGATTTTCCCACAGGCTTTTGGATTATCCAAAATATTGGATAATTTTCACAAATGAACACAACTTTTATGAATTTTGAAGCCTACATGCAGTCGCCAGAAATCAAAAGCTAAAGGTAGGCTATAAACGAACCACTCCATTGTCCCACGACTTCAACGTCACCATCACTAAGCTTCCGACAACTCTTTCAGTTTTTATCTAAAAACATTTTCCCAGAAAGTTTGAGTTAGAATAGAATAGTTTATAAGAGCATAATTAAATGCATAATGAGGCTGTAAAAGCGGATTGAGTTTACAAGTTCGGCGTGATGGTGTTTAATCTCCTCGACAGTTTCTGTAGTCCCATTTAGCACTTGTTAGCAACTGCTTTTTCAAGACACGTAACAGCTTCAAAAAATCACGAGTGGGGTAATACTAATGTATTTTATGTTGTAGAATAAAACGTGAAAGAGGTTGTGTTTACCACAGACCTTATTTCAGCCATTTAACCAAAAACCCCATTCAAAAAAACCCATTGACTTTGGGACAATGGAACCGGAAGTGCTAAAATGCTAACTCGCTTCCACGTTTTGGCCTACAAAATGATGTCATACCTGCACCACTCTATTCTGTGATAGTGGAGCAGAAATGACATTCCTTTAACTAAGTTTTAAATGTAAGTTTGAAAAATTACATTTTAAGTTCATAAACTGTAATTCTTTCAAATTTATCTTAAAAATTCCAACGTAAATCAGAACGTAATAATCAGAAATTGTCGGTTGACTGAAGCCATTTTTGGAATGTAGCCATTGAGGATGCATGACTTGAATACCGTCTCAAAATATAATAAGTTCAATATAAGGTATGTGCAAATGTGACTTTAAATCAATTAAATTCTGTAGTAATGTTGTAATTTGTGACTTCTGTCAAATTTTAAATGTATAATTCCAATTTTAAAAGTTTGCATGCATTCCATCAGCGGCATCATCCTTTGGGAAAGTACACTCTTAAATATTCACTCAGTTGACTGAAGACATTTTTTGGATTGCAGCCACCCAGGACACATCACTGTCTTTAATTTACACCTCCAGGGCTTCAGATGTGTGATATACAGCTGATTGGGTGAGGGGAAAGAGAGAAAGTGAGAGAAATAGAGGGGTGTAACAGAAGCTGACAGACTGAGTGTTTTTCGAAGCAGGATACGCATGAGTGGGCTGGTTAAGTTGATATCTACTGGGGGTGGTGGGTGGGTGAGGGGCGTGCGTGTGCCAGGCAGGAGGCCTTATGCCCGATGACAGGTGAAGCCTATTACTACAGCTGAGACCTCGCAGCTGACCTGGATCTACTGTGGATCCTCTCTGCAGAGCACATGCCATGTTCCCAGGATTACTACCACCCATTTGAGACAACAGTATGCAGCTCATACTTTAAGAATGATGGCAAATTGAAGTGTGTGTGGTCAGCCCCAGAGCTTAGTTTCAGGATGATGCAATCGTTAATAAAACTACAACTTACTTTAAAGTCAAAAAGTCAGCCTGAAGCTTTGCATCAAGTAGGTCGGCTTTGAGGTGCTTAAAGAACTGGAACGTGACATCGTCTTGCACTCATTTTTCTCGAGCGCAGCTCAGTGTGACATAAATGAGCACTTGAACACCTTTCTATCATTGACGTAAGTGCTTTTGAAGGTTTATCCCTTTCAACCGTACCTATCCTCTGACTTTATGATATTAACAGGTTTAACCTTCTTGGAAATATTCAAGACGTCTCCACAAGGCATTAAAAAGGAGACCACCATGTTCTGCAGAGCAACTCAACATTGAATAAGCTCTAAAATCTGATTGTATGAGCCGGTTCGAAATTGCCATTATATTCACACCAGGGATCACACCTCAGATACATTTTAGAGTAATGTAGCAAGTTGCAATATCTTTTTTGTACTGTGCCTAACCTTCTTGGAAATCTTCAGGGCTTCTCAGCAAGACACCAATAGATAAAAAGAGACCACTAAAAGTTCAGCAAAATAGCCCAACCGTACGACTGGTTTTGCAAGGTATTAAAGAGTCTCTTGAATGCAGTCTCAAAAATATGATTGCGTGTTCAAAGCCATTGTAAATTGCCAATACAGGGTAGGTGCAAACGTGACCTTAAATTACTATAAATTAAATTGTATAGTAATGTGCCAAGTTGCTAAATAATTTTGCATTGTGCCTAATGTTCATGCACATCTTCAAGTCATCAAGTGACAAAAGAAGACCACCAAAAGTTCTGAAAGCAACCCAACCTTAGGACTAGTTTTGCCAAAAGGTTTTCTCTCAAACTCTGTCTCGAAAAGATTATTATATGTTCGAAGCCATTGTAAATTGCCAATATACATATACCCTGTATAATGGTAATTTACAACAGCTTTGAACATGCATGCAAATGTAAAAATCAATTAAAAATCAATTAAATTGTGTAGTCATTTGCCATTCAAGTTGTTGTCATTCAAGGTGCTGCATCGTTTTACATTGTGCCTAACCTTCTTAGAGATATTCTGGGCTACTTCACAAAACGGGGGCGGAAAAATTAAGATACGGAGAGCCTCAGCTTTCGTTTCTGCTCTGACAGACAAAAAAAAATAGAAATCAGGAATGGTGGAGGCGGAGGCGGAGAATAGGCAGTCTTTTGTGGCTGTTTGAATGCATTAGATCACATGAGTGTTTACACCATGAAAGTAATCCGGTCAAATGCGTTTTCCACTACATCTGGAAGTGGTCGAAAGTGGACAAGCTCAAACCGTTTTAGACCCCGTTTACACCTGTATTTAGTGTCGTCCAATTGTGATCCGATCGCCGAAAGTGCTTCTTAATACCAGGTGTAAACGGGGGAAAATGTACTGCATAGGTCAGTAATTTGAAGGGGGATAGGAGTGCAGATAACTGGTGCGCATGTGTGGTAAAAAATGTGCAGCAGAAAACGTGGAGGGAAGCGCAGAATCTAGTCATAAAAACGGAATTTACTGTATAACACAGAATTTCACGGAATTTGTCAAATTTTTGATGAATAAATAAAAAGCAGTCACTACGCTTAAATCAAATCCTGATATAGACTAGTGTCTGTGAAAATTAAACTGCAAAAAGACTATTTAAATACGAATCCTGCATGTTCTGTGTGTCTCTATGTGAATGAATGGCGCAGATGCGCGGTTTTATTTCCCACACACACACACTGAAGCACGCTCACTGTGTTTTCAGCCTCTGCCTGCCTCACCTATGAGGACATGAATGCATGAACTTCATCTCCAGAGCCGCTCTGAGAGTCACTTCATCAGCATTTTACCCTTTCATTTGAGAAAAAACAATTGTCATATCATAAACACACAGAAACTCAAAGGTTTTCACAGCAACCCGTCAAAAAAAAAGTTCGGAAAAATAAAAGTTAACCCAAAGCCAGCTGTTGACTTGTGGATGAAAACAACAAATCGCAGGCTTAACCAAGGATAAAGAAGCAGGCCTTCATCATCATCTACCATGTTGAGAGAAAAAAAGATAGTGAGGAGAGCAGTCAGGTGATGACGACAGCTTGTAGGATAAGTCTGCCGTAAAGTGTGAGTACCAAGCAGCATCTCCAGGTGCTCCCTTGAGAAAACAGACCAAAAAAGTTTTGTGCACCTCTGGATATTGTATTGTTGCTGCTTGGTGTAAGGCATCAGGTGACGGGACCACCCACATTTCTGCAAAGCAACCTAACCTGGTTTTGCAAGGCATCAAAAACTCTCTTGAGCCCTTGCTCTAAATTCCAATTGGATGACCCATGTTGGAAGCCGCTATAAAAGTTTTTGTCTGAATTGTTAGGTCATTGAAAATGCTCAAAGATCCGGAGAACTGCCTGAGACATTGCAGAGTTAAATCTATCTGTCTTGGACTTTTTCTCGTTTGGCCTGAAATTGGGAACCCTTTGCACCTCGACACTCTGAGAATGATGATTTTCAGTTCCCGCATGTGAATCATCATTCGGTGTCTTTATGAAACCTGACTGACCAAAATGACAGCCGAAACCTTTAGCTCCACTCCGTCATCCATCAGTCCCACCGAAATAATTACAGTGGCTGCCTGAGACCCAAATCGAGGGGTCGAATCTAATAACCTCCATTAACTCTTCAGACATCTCAGATGGCAAGTGCAGCTTAATGAGGTTAGGTCTCCTTCGTAACAGATAATGCTCGGTCTCAAGGCATATTGTGCCGTTATATGCCAGGCTTCTTTTTAAGGCCCTGGCCGTTTTTCTGGAGAAATGGCATTCTTTGAAGGTGTCCACAGGCAAACCCGGGAGGATATTATCAGCACCTCTCAGCTGAACCGTAATGCCTGCCAGGGTCTTCAGTGCGGTCGACTGGCAGGCTGTCGCTCTGAGCAGTAGGGTTTTTCTTTCCTCTTGTTTTGGCACGGAGGCCGGGGCAGATGCCATACTTATCCCTCTGGGTTTTGTGTGTGTATGTGTGGATGTATGTTTGTGTGTTTGGGATGAAACCTGTGGCTGCAGTGTCGTAAGGCAGAGAAGGCAAGTGTTAAATAGCCCATCTATGGCAGCAATAGCGAGGTCTTCACAACAGATGGAAGGAAAAGCCGAAGGTGTAGCAAAGCTCCGTGGAGTAGATGTAGGGAATGTTTTACACTCAGGATTGGATTAAAGCAGATACATTTGTGTGGAAACATTTTCCTTTCTTCATCTCCGAAACTGAAACTCCCAATGCTGCACTAACAATCTTGAGGTTTGCAATGACAGTTCTCATTTTGACTCATAATTTTGACCACACATACATTTGTTGCCGTTCAGAGAGACATTGATACATTCAATATCAACATGGATAGACGATTTATCATTGTTGTTTTTAACTTTAGATATGTACATACAATATGTGTGTTTCACCTGTATTTTAAAGCTAGTGAGCTTTATTGATAGGCTACTTAAATTCAGCCATGCATGTGCAAATAACTTTACTTTGATTGATTAACCCCACCTGAAATTCATTTATAAATAAATTTGCCATTTAAAAAGGTCTTTCTTAGGCTGGCCACACAGTTTTTGAGCCCGATTTGCACCGCCAAGGGCCAGTTGTTCAAAAAGTTTAATCTGGATCAGAATGATCTGGATTTGGAAATCCCATGTTTTGCTATCTAGGATCAGGTAATCCATTTTACTTTTGTGACGATTTTTCAAAGAAAAATTGGATCACCCTGATCCAGATATGCACTCTTTCAGATTACTAAATCTGGATTACTAGTACTCTACGGAGCTCCTAAAGGGACATGGTGATGGAAAAAATATGACATGGGGGAAAAAATGCTTTCAATGTCTCTGCGTTCGCTCAAAACGAACTTTTGACTGGTTAATCTCTTATTGTGCCAATGTAGTTTACAAACAGTGATAAAAAACACTTTAAATTAAATATAATATTTTTGTTTGATATTTACAGCTGTTTGGAGATTATTTTATGGCGCCTAAATCTCTTTTTTACTTTACTGTAGGCTACCGAAAGGCTTAATAGCCTAATAATTGTTCCTGAAATCCACCCTTGCTATGATTAGTATAACCCTGATTTTTTGGATCAAAGTAATCCCAATCTTACTAAAGTTTTGAACAACACAAACTGATGATTTGATCCAGATCAAAACCAAGATTGGATTTTGTGATCTAATCTGATTTCCGAATCCTTTTTTTCTTTTGAAGTATTGAGAAAGAAAATCACCCATATTTTTTTATTCTCCTTTGTTTTTCTCCCCGTAAAACAAAACTCACACCAGGAGACCCAGCTGATGTCGTCGATTGTCCTCCATTTGTTTTTCTTCTCAAATCACGTTTGATCTCACGATTCTCAGTGAGATCTCGTCTCACTGTGAAAATGTTACTACAATCGACAGGTGTGATCTCGCACTAATCGGTAGATTCTTCTTATGTGTGCATTCAGAGGATTATAATGCTAAAAATCTGAATCTGCCCTCATGTCTGTGGTCTCCCGCAGTTTTAAAATCAATTAAGATTTGAAAATCGTCTAGTGTGTCTCAGGCCTTAGACAGAAATGTTTTTGCATCATTTTTTCTTCAGAGGATTAATAAATTCATATTTTTATCTCTAAAGTTGTACATACTGTATGTAAACGTTTGTAGGTGTGTATCCGAATGTACAAAAATGCATAAAAATACCTTATAAACCAGATCCCCCATTTTTTGCATTAATATTTTTAATTCCCTATCACACTGTTTCCATGGAACGACCTAAGGTTTATTTGAAATATGACACTGCTATTTATAGTTACAGATATAGATATTTCTCGAAGGGAAGATACATAGCACGAAGCCTATGCTGTAGCTCAAGATAATGCAATTCATGCATGCATTGCCACAGCAGATACTACACACACACACACACACGAGGGTGCTTGAACTGATTAAACATTAATATTCATAAATATGTGCACTAGTTTTTAAAGGTGATAATCACACATTGTAGAAAGTGTAAAATTATTATTGTGCTTTCAAAAAAGTCTAAAAATGAAGCGAGAAATTCTTTTTGAAGCCTTACGCGGCGGGCAGGGCTGTTTTACATCCTTGCATCAGAGCTAAGGCTAAAATTAGACCTAAATCATCATGCATTAACGGTTCTCTGAATCCTCTTTGCTCTCTACAATTTATGCTAAGCATTGCAAAATGTCATTCTAAATTTAGGAGTGGAACAAAGATAAGATTTTGCTCATTTGCGATGAGCCAAACGCTTTGCCGCTGATCTTCTTTATTTTGAATTCTGTTTGTTGATTTGTTGCCCCCTCTAAACACACACACATACACACACACACACACACACCTGCAGCAGGATATTGTGACACATAACTGACCTTATTGAGTGAATAAAAATGAAAGCAAGGCCATTCCGAGTATGACTGTGATGCTGATTTGAGATTAATGGTAAAATATCTCATCAATAAATTTGCACAAGCCTGTTCCTTGACATGATACATGACAATCAACTGGAAATGATGCTAGCTATCCTTAGGCAGCCATTTTAAATGGAGCTTAAATGTGGCACTGCTAGAGAAACGTCACAGTCAACAGCTTTTTCACAGCCTGCATATCAAAATAATATTTACCTATTTACCAAAAATTCATCTACTATTGCTACAATTAAATGCTGTCTTTTACAGAAAATTACCTTTTAGTACCTGAAGAGTTTCAAATGATCATGTTACAACAGTGGTCCAAAGGCAAGTCATTTTGGTAGTAAATAAAATAGCATTATTAGCACCTGCAATATTGAATTGTACTTGTGTCTTTTTTGGATCTTTTTAAAATGTCTTTTTCCCCCATAGGGACTGTCTAGGATCAATAAAGTGTCATATTTTTCTCCACATACAGTATGTGGAATATTCTTTCCATAAGACACAAAAAAGCGAAAATATGCAAAGTTAATCACATTTTCATGACATGCATCTATATGATGTATGACGCAATGACTTGCACTGGCTCTAATATGCAAGAGAAAAAATGGCTAAATAGTCTAAATATAATCGCATCTAACATAAAAGTCTGTATATATATATATATATATATATATATACAGATTTTTTTTAAACGATGCCCAATTGGCACTAAGGGGCCTAAAGTGTGCCAAGAAAACATCCCCCACACCATTACACCACCACCACCAGCCTGCACAGTGGTAACAAGGCATGATGGATCCATGTTCTCATTCTGTTTACGCCAAATTCTGACTCTACCATCTGAATGTCTCAACAGAAATCGAGACTCATCAGACCAGGCAACATTTTTCCAGTCTTCAACTGTCCAATTTTGGTGAGCTCGTGCAAATTGTAGCCTCTTTTTCCTATTTGTAGTGGAGATGAGTGGTACCCGGTGGGGTCTTCTGCTGTTGTAGCCCATCCGCCTCAAGGTTGTGCGTGTTGTGGCTTCACAAATGCTTTGCTGCATACCTCGGTTGTAACGAGTGGTTATTTCAGTCAAAGTTGCTCTTCTATCAGCTTGAATCAGTCGGCCCATTCTCCTCTGACCTCTAGCATCAACAAGGCATTTTCGCCCTCAGGACTGCCGCATACTGGATGTTTTTCCCTTTTCACACCATTCTTTGTAAACTCTAGAAATGGTTGTGCGTGAAAATCCCAGTAACTGAGCAGATTGTGAAATACTCAGACCGGCCCGTCTGGCACCAACAACCATGCCACGCTCAAAATTGCTTAAATCACCTTTCTTTCCCATTCTGACATTCAGTTTGGAGTTCAGGAGATTGTCTTGACCAGGACCACACCCCTAAATGCATTGAAGCAACTGCCATGTGATTGGTTGATTAGATAATTGCATTAATGAGAAATTGAACAGGTGTTCCTAATAATCCTTTAGGTGAGTACTCACCTAAAGGATTATTAGGAACACCTGTTCAATTTCTAATCAACCAATCACATGGCAGTTGCTTCAATGCATTTAGGGGTGTGGTCCTGGTCAAGACAATCTCCTGAACTCCAAACTGAATGTCAGAATGGGAAAGAAAGGTGATTTAAGCAATTTTGAGCGTGGCATGGTTGTTGGTGCCAGGCGGGCCGGTCTGAGTATTTCACAATCTGCTCAGTTACTGGGATTTTCATGCACAACCATTTCTAGAGTTTACAAAGAATGGTGTTAAAAGGGAAAAACATCCAGTATGCGGCAGTCTTGTGGGCGAAAATGCCTTGTTGATGCTTGAGTTCAGAGGAGAATGGGCCGACTGATTAAAGCTGATAGAAGAGCAACTTTGACTGAAATAACCACTCGTTACAACCAAGGTATGCAGCAAAGCATTTGTGAAGCCACAACACGCACAACCTTGAGGCGGATGGGCTACAACAGCAGAAGACCCCACCGGGTACCACTCATCTCCACTACAAATAGGAAAAAGAGGCTACAATTTGCACGAGCTCACCAAAATTGGACAGTTGAAGACTGGAAAAATGTTGCCTGGTCTGATGAGTCTGGATTTCTGTTGAGACATTCAGATGGTAGAGTCAGAATTTGGCGTAAACAGAATGAGAACATGGATCCATCATGCCTTGTTACCACTGTGCAGGCTGGTGGTGGTGGTGTAATGGTGTGGGGGATGTTTTCTTGGCACACTTTAGGCCCCTTAGTGCCAATTGGGCATCGTTTAAATGCCACGGCCTACCTGAGCATTGTTTCTGACCATGTCCATCCCTTTATGACCACCATGTACCCATCCTCTGATGGCTACTTCCAGCAGGATAATGCACCATGTCACAAAGTTCGAATCATTTCAAATTGGTTTCTTGAACATGACAATGAGTTCACTGTACTAAAATGGCCCCCACAGTCACCAGATCTCAACCCAATAGAGCATCTTTGGGATGTGGTGGAACGGGAGCTTCGTGCCCTGGATGTGCATCCCACAAATCTCCATCAACTGCAAGATGCTATCCTATCAATATGGGCCAACATTTCTAAAGAATGCTTTCAGCACCTTGTTGAATCAATGCCACGTAGAATTAAGGCAGTTCTGAAGGCAAAAGGCGGTCAAACACAGTATTAATATGGTGTTCCTAATAATCCTTTAGGTGAGTGTATATTAGTGCTGTCAAATCGTAGCCTGGATGCCAACCAAACTTAGCCCCGCCCACAACATGAGGTCAGGAAGTTCGGTCTGGACTTGATCTGTTGTGGAGCAACAAGAGGTATGCTCGAACCAGAGCTGTTTGGACCAATCAAACCAATCAGTCACCAAAGGGCGCTTGGGTTGAATTCATTTACTAAACGGAGAACTTGTTCATAAATGCATTCACCTTTACTATTTCTCTCAAAAATGATAATCGTGTTGGTAAGTACTCCGTGTATCCTTAAATTATTTTTACAACACCGGCAAAAATCGTTTACATACATCTTCTTCTTCTACTTCTTCCAGTGGGGTATTCCAGAAAGCAAGGTTAACTTACTGTCACATATACCCTGAACTCTTAGTTGATTAACCCAAACCTTGCTTACTCAAGGTATGCTGGTTCCAAAAACGAGTCCGGGAGTAAGTTCAGACAGAGTGTGTTAACCGTGAACACACAAGACATTCTCAACAGATCAATGAATCGATGATTCACCATGGAAACAGACGCTGAGAAAGAGCGCGCCATTCTACTTCCTCTTCTTCTTTTGTTTAATGGCGAGTTACATAACCTACTTAGTGCACATCACCTATTTGGTGGTTGTGTAATCATTTTTTCAATTTCTTCGTTTAATAAATATACACTCACCTAAAGGATTATTAGGAACACCATACTAATACTGTGTTTGACCCCCTTTCGCCTTCAGAACTAATTCTACGTGGCATTGATTCAACAAGGTGCTGAAAGCATTCTTTAGAAATGTTGGCCCATATTGATAGGATAGCATCTTGCAGTTGATGGAGATTTGTGGGATGCACATCCAGGGCACGAAGCTCCTTTTCCACCACATCCCAAAGATGCTCTATTGGGTTGAGATCTGGTGACTGTGGGGGCCATTTTAGTACAGTGAACTCATTGTCATGTTCAAGAAACCAATTTGAAATGATTCGAGCTTTGTGACATGGTGCATTATCCTGCTGGAAGTAGCCATCAGAGGATGGGTACATGGTGGTCATAAAGGGATGGACATGGTCAGAAACAACGCTCAGGTAGGCCGTGGCATTTAAACGATGCCCAATTGGCACAAAGGGGCCTAAAGTGTGCCAAGAAAACATCCCCCACACCATTACACCACCACCACCAGCCTGCACAGTGGTAACAAGGCATGATGGATCCATGTTCTCATTCTGTTTACGCCAAATTCTGACTACCATCTGAATGTCTCAACAGAAATCGAGACTCATCAGACCAGGCAACATTTTTCCAGTCTTCAACTGTCCAATTTTGGTGAGCTCGTGCAAATTGTAGCCTCTTTTTCCTATTTGTAGTGGAGATGAGTGGTACCCGGTGGGGTCTTCTGCAGTTGTAGCCCATCCGCCTCAAGGTTGTGCGTGTTGTGGCTTCACAAATGCTTTGCTGCATACCTCGGTTGTAACGAGTGGTTATTTCAGTCAAAGTTGCTCTTCTATCAGCTTGAATCAGTCGGCCCATTCTCCTCTGCCCTCTAGCATCAACAAGGCATTTTCGCCCACAGGACTGCCGCATACTGGATGTTTTTCCCTTTTCACACCATTCTTTTTTAAACTCTAGAAATGGTTGTGCGTGAAAATCCCAGTAACTGAGCAGATTGTGAAATACTCAGACCGGCCCGTCTGGCACCAACAACCATGCCACGCTCAAAATTGCTTAAAATCACCTTTCTTTCCCATTCTGACATTCAGTTTGGAGTTCAGGAGATTGTCTTGACCAGGACCACACCCCTAAATGCATTGAAGCAACTGCCATGTGATTGGTTGATTAGATAACTGCATTAATGAGAAATTGAACAGGTGTTCCTAATAATCCTTTAGGTGAGTGTATTTGAATTTAATTAACATTTAAACATTACCTTGTTGTAATAGTGCTTTAGAATTAATATATAGTATTGTATATTATAACTGTAACTATATAACACATTTGGATATATTAATTTAACTATATTAATTATATAAAACACATCTGAATACCTCTTAAGCAAACTAACCCTGGAACTTAACCTGCTCCGGAGCAGGTTATGTTCAGAGAGTGAGTTGCTATGGCTACTTACATACCCTGAAAGTTACCTCCATTTTTGGAACCGAAAGTTGAGGTTATCCGCTTACTTACTCTTAAACATACCCGGGTATGTCACATAACCTGCTTTCTGGAATACCCCCCCAGCTTGCATGTAGTTGAGTTCTGTTGACAACTATGCGTCGCTCAACATACGTCACTTACTCCGTTGATTGGTTGTAGGTCTATTCAATTGAGTGCAGAGGCATTTTCTTTCCTGGTTCGGTTGAAACGCCCTATAATCACAGCCCAATGGAGCAGTATTAGACTCATATTCTGACTAGAATTGAGTATGACGACGTCAGGCTAGTCAAACATAAACATAAAAGTCTCTCTGTGTGTGTGTATATTAGTGCTGTCAAATCGATTAATCATGCTTAATCACATGTAACATAAAACTTTGTAAATATATGTATATATATGTATATAACACACACACACACATACTGTTGTGTTAGATGCGATTCAATGATTTGACAGCACTAATAAAAGTCTGTGTGTGTGTATTGTGGTCAGAATTATTGCCACCTATGGTAAATATGATCAAAGATGGCTGTAAAAATAAATCTGCATTGTTTATCCTTTTGATCTTTTATTTAAAAATACGCAAAAATCTAACCTTTCATTGAAGTAAAATAATTGAAAGTGGGGGGTAAATCACAATATGAAATAAATGCTTTTCTCCAAAACATGTTGGCCATAATTATTGGCACCCCTAAAAAATGTTATGAGTAAAATATCTCTGAAGTATATTCCCATTAATATTTACATTTTTTAGCACACCAGGGTGACTAGGAACATGAAATTGTCCAGCTATGATGTCTTGTTCCACAGGAGTATAAATATGAGGAAACACAAAGGCCAAACTCCCTTAATCGTTCATCACAACGAGTAAAGCCAAAGAATATAGTTCTGATGTGCAGCAAAAGATTGTTGAGCTTCACAAAATAGAAAGTGGCTGTAGGAAAATAGCTAAAGCACTGAAAATCCCCATTTCCACCATCAGGGTAATAATTAAGAAGTTCCAATCAACTAAAGATGTTACGAATCTGCCTGAAAGAGGACGTGTGTCTATATTGTCTTAATGCACGGCGAGGAGGAAAGTTTGAGTGGCCAAAGATTTTCCAAGGATCACAGATGGAGAATTGCAGAGATTAGTTGAGTCTTGGGGTCAGAAAGCCTTTTTAAAAAATCTAACACCCCTATAATCACCATAAGTTGTTTGGGAGGGTTTCAAGAAATATCCTCCTCGCTCATCCAGAAACAAACTCCAGCATATTCAGTTGTCAGACACGACTGGAAATTCAAAAGAGACCTGGTTCTGTGCTCAGATGAAACTATAAAAACAGCTTTTTGGCAGCAAATCCACCAGATGTGTTTGGTGCAAACAGGGATAAAAAGTACCCCATGCCCACGGTTAAAAATACTGCTGGATCTTTAATGTTGTGGGCCTGTTTTTTTTGCTGAAGGTCCTGGACAGCTTGTTCAGATACATGGTATCCTGGATTCTAGCAAATGCCAACAGATAAAAAATCAAAACCTGACGGCCTCTGCTAGAAATCTTATAATGGGCCGTGGTTGGATCTTCCATCAGGACAATGATCCAAAACAAACATCAAAATCAACACACAAATGTGTCACTGAGCACAAAAGGAAACTTCTGCCATGACCATCCCAGTCCCCTGACCTGAACCCTATAGAAAATGAGTGGGGTGAACTGAAGAGAAGAAGCACCAACATGGATCTGGGAATCTGAAGGATCTGGAGACATTCTGTATGGAGAAATGGTCTCTGATCTCTTGTCAGGTGTTCTCCAAACTCATCAGGCATTATAGAAGACGACTCAGAGCTGTTATCTTGGAAAAAGGGGGTTGCAAAAACTATTTAATAAAAGGGTGCCAATAATTATTATGGCCAACGTGTTTTGAAGAAAAACATTTCATATTGTGATTTACCCCCCACTATCAATTCTTTTACTTCAATGAGATTTTTGCGCATTTTTAAATAAAAGATCAAAAAGATAAACATTGCAGATTTATTTTTACAGCCATCTTTGATCATATTTACCAGGGGTGCCAATAATTCTGTATATGTGACCCGTGCTGGCAAAAGGAGTCTGAATGCGCACAGGATAATTTCGAGCTACAGGCAAAACAAGTGAAAAATGCCGATTTTTTTTTAGGTTTTTGTCTAGCGATCCCAATGCTCCAAATAGCAATTAAATATATAAAAGTATCTTTATTTGTACGTTTTCGGAGAGGAGTACCTTTCCTTTGTCCATGAAAACAATCTCACTCACGCTGACTGACAGATCCGCACAAGGACGCCACACAGAACTACAGTATTTAAAAATATCTGTTTTGCTGAGTATTCACGCAAACATTATCTGTTATGTCTTATGTGAACGTTTGGTACTGTCTGTAATGTCTGATGTGTAACACTATATTAGAACCATGTGGTACCTATATATATTTTGTCTTGACTTGATGTGTCAAATTTGGTGTTATTACCAGGGATTTGTTTCTTGGTAATATTGTTTTGAAACCTTCAGAAAACTTGAACTCGATTTGTCTCAGAATTGACTTTGCTGACTCTATTGACTTCAAACAGGTGTAGCTCAATCATTTTATGTCTGATTCCAACAAATCAAACATCATGAAGGTTTTTTAATAGAAAATGAAAATAACAATAACTAATTTTTTACAATTTGCTCACTGCGACTCATTTTGCCAACACGGGTCACACACACAAACACACACACACACATATAATATATATATATTTGTGACAGAGCGTTAATTTTCAACTCTGCTCGCTAACTCTACAATAGGCTATGTGATCTGTTTAATTGGTTGTACACTGTTGCAATGTTAAAGAGGCTTATATCTTGAAAGGAAATGCAAAGCTAAGTTCCGGTAAACATCTCCATAACAGGAATGCTTTTGACACCAGATGCTACAGCGGCTACTCAGAGCTAACCAACCAACATGAGAAACACGTAATTCTGAGAGTGAAAAAAACGAAACAAAAAAAACGCTGATGATCGTTCTGCCAGTAGCAGGTGCAGCTCGATTCAAATGCCTGTCAAAGCTAATATACGCTAATCAGCTGTTGGATTTGCCTTTTTTGGCTGTCACACGTAATGAAAGACAAGAATATGTCATCAGACACTTTTTTTTCTCCTCTTGCAGAACTATCAAAGCATGAAAGTGGTGGGCCATTCAGATGAGGGAGAGAGAGGGGGCGTCACAAAAATCAGAAAACAACTGCACAACCCACGTGGTGGATCATGACAGCAGTCAAGTGAATAACTCAAGAAGGGGAAGCTTAGCAGAATATTGATTTAATGCTGCATTCATGCAGGGAGGATGTTCACCCGCATTACGCACGCTCTAATATTCCCAACATACCTTGGGCCTTTGGTTTTCCAAGCCACTCGGAGAGAAAGTGACCGAAATATTCCTCTCGCATGAGCATTTCAGAGCTGAATCCAGCCGTCTATGCTGGAACGCCAGTGATTTAGCACTCGTTTTGTAGGGTGTAACAAAATGGCTTTATGAATCATCCCAAAGAATTCTTGGTCAATACTTTGACATTTGGTATGTTCACCCAATTAAAATATCTCAGTAAGTGAAG
Source organism: Rhinogobio ventralis (assembly GCA_039654625.1). Classification (NCBI taxonomy): domain Eukaryota; kingdom Metazoa; phylum Chordata; class Actinopteri; order Cypriniformes; family Gobionidae; genus Rhinogobio; species Rhinogobio ventralis. Next base: position 15,783,025 of record CM077217.1, on the reverse strand, counting down.
GTTAAATGTGAATAGAAGTACTAGAGAGACAAACAAATGTATTGTATAAAGAATGTCAGTCTGAAGGGAAAAAAACCAACAACATTATAATATTATTAAAGTCCCCTTTAAAGCAAGATATTATAGCATTCTGATGTATGGTGTCCCCTTTGTTTGACAAAAAGTCATTTTTAACAATTCAGGATGTGATGTTACAACAAAACCACCATGAGGAGATTTACTTTTATATTGTTATATATAAATACACACACATGCATGTATATATTTAAGAAATATTTATATATATATATATATATATATATACACTCACCTAAAGGATTATTAGGAACACCTGTTCAATTTCTCATTAATGCAATTATCTAATCAACCAATCACATGGCAGTTGCTTCAATGCATTTAGGGGTGTGGTCCTGGTCAAGACAATCTCCTGAACTCCAAACTGAATGTCAGAATGGGAAAGAAAGGTGATTTAAGCAATTTTAAGCGTGGCATGGTTGTTGGTGCCAGACGGGCCGGTCTGAGTATTTCACAATCTGCTCAGTTACTGGGATTTTCATGCACAACCATTTCTAGAGTTTACAAAGAATGGTGTGAAAAGGGAAAAACATCCAGTATGCGGCAGTCCTGTGGGCGAAAATGCCTTGTTGATGCTAGAGGTCAGAGGAGAAATGGCCGACTGATTCAAGCTGATAGAGGAGCAACTTTGACTGAAATAACCACTCGTTACAACCGAGGTATGCAGCAAAGCATTTGTGAAGCCACAACACGCACAACCTTGAGGCGGATGGGCTACAACAGCAGAAGACCCCACCGGGTACCACTCATCTCCACTACAAATAGGAAAAAGAGGCTACAATTTGCACGAGCTCACCAAAATTGGACAGTTGAAGACTGGAAAAATGTTGCCTGGTCTGATGAGTCTCGATTTCTGTTGAGACATTCAGATGGTAGAGTCAGAATCACAGAATGAGAACATGGATCCATCATGTCTTGTTACCACTGTGCAGGCTGGTGGTGGTGGTGTAATGGTGTGGGGGATGTTTTCTTGGCACACTTTAGGCCCCTTAGTGCCAATTGGGCATCGTTTAAATGCCACGGCCTACCTGAGCATTGTTTCTGACCATGTCCATCCCTTTATGACCACCATGTACCCATCCTCTGATGGCTACTTCCAGCAGGATAATGCACCATGTCACAAAGCTCGAATCATTTCAAATTGGTTTCTTGAACATGACAATGAGTTCACTGTACTAAAATGGCCCCCACAGTCACCAGATCTCAACCCAATAGAGCATCTTTGGGATGTGGTGGAACGGGAGCTTCGTGCCCTGGATGTGCATCCCACAAATCTCCATCAACTGCAAGATGCTATCCTATCAATATGGGCCAACATTTCTAAAGAATGCTTTCAGCACCTTGTTGAATCAATGCCACGTAGAATTAAGGCAGTTCTGAAGGCGAAAGGGGGTCAAACACAGTATTAGTATGGTATTCCTAATAATCCTTTAGGTGAGTGTATATATATATATATATATATTACACTCACCTAAAGGATTATTAGGAACACCTGTTCAATTTCTAATTAATGCAATTATCTAATCAACCAATCACATGGCAGTTGCTTCAATGCATTTAGGGGTGTGGTCCTGGTCAAGACAATCTCCTGAACTCCAAACTGAATGTCAGAATGGGAAAGAAAGGTGATTTAAGCAATTCTGAGCGTGGCATGGTTGTTGGTGCCAGACGGGCCGGTCTGAGTATTTCACAATCTGCTCAGTTACTGGGATTTTCACGCACAACCATTTCTAGAGTTTACAAAGAATGGTGTAAAAAAAGGGAAAAACATCCAGTATGCGGCAGTCCTGTGGGCGAAAATGCCTTGTTGATGCTAGAGGTCAGAGGAGAATGGGCCGACTGATTCAAGCTGATAGAAGAGCAACTTTGACTGAAATAACCACTCGTTACAACCGAGGTATGCAGCAAAGCATTTGTGAAGCCACAACACGCACAACCTTGAGGTGGATGGGCTACAACAGCAGAAGACCCCACCGGGTACCACTCATCTCCACTACAAATAGGAAAAAGAGGCTACAATTTGCACAAGCTCACCAAAATTCAACAGTTGAAGACTGGAAAAATGTTGCCTGGTCTGATGAGTCTCGATTTCTGTTGAGACATTCAGATGGTAGAGTCAGAATTTGGCGTAAACAGAATGAGAACATGGATCCATCATGCCTTGTTACCACTGTGCAGGCTGGTGGTGGTGGTGTAATGGTGTGGGGGATGTTTTCTTGGCACACTTTAGGCCCCTTAGTGCCAATTGGGCATCGTTTAAATGCCACGGCCTACCTGAGCATTGTTTCTGACCATGTCCATCCCTTTATGACCACCATCTACCCATCCTCTGATGGCTACTTCCAGCAGGATAATGCACCATGTCACAAAGCTCGAATCATTTCAAATTGGTTTCTTGAACATGACAATGAGTTCACTGTACTAAAATGGCCCCCACAGTCACCAGATCTCAACCCAATAGAGCATCTTTGGGATGTGGTGGAACGGGAGCTTCGTGCCCTGGATGTGCATCCCACAAATCTCCATCGACTGCAAGATGCTATCCTATCAATATGGGCCAACATTTCTAAAGAATGCTTTCAGCACCTTGTTGAATCAATGCCACGTAGAATTAAGGCAGTTCTTAAGGCGAAAGGGGGTCAAACACAGTATTAGTATGGTGTTCCTAATAATCCTTTAGGTGAGTATATGTATATATATATATATATATATATATATATATATATTACACTCACCTAAAGGATTATTAGGAACACCTGTTCAATTTCTAATTAATGCAATTATCTAATCAACCAATCACATGGCAGTTGCTTCAATGCATTTAGGGGTGTGGTCCTGGTCAAGACAATCTCCTGAACTCCAAACTGAATGTCAGAATGGGAAAGAAAGGTGATTTAAGCAATTCTGAGCGTGGCATGGTTGTTGGTGCCAGACGGGCCGGTCTGAGTATTTCACAATCTGCTCAGTTACTGGGATTTTCACGCACAACCATTTCTAGAGTTTACAAAGAATGGTGTAAAAAAAGGGAAAAACATCCAGTATGCGGCAGTCCTGTGGGCGAAAATGCCTTGTTGATGCTAGAGGTCAGAGGAGAATGGGCCGACTGATTCAAGCTGATAGAAGAGCAACTTTGACTGAAATAACCACTCGTTACAACCGAGGTATGCAGCAAAGCATTTGTGAAGCCACAACACGCACAACCTTGAGGTGGATGGGCTACAACAGCAGAAGACCCCACCGGGTACCACTCATCTCCACTACAAATAGGAAAAAGAGGCTACAATTTGCACAAGCTCACCAAAATTCAACAGTTGAAGACTGGAAAAATGTTGCCTGGTCTGATGAGTCTCGATTTCTGTTGAGACATTCAGATGGTAGAGTCAGAATTTGGCGTAAACAGAATAAGAACATGGATCCATCATGCCTTGTTACCACTGTGCAGGCTGGTGGTGGTGGTGTAATGGTGTGGGGGATGTTTTCTTGGCACACTTTAGGCCCCTTAGTGCCAATTGGGCATCGTTTAAATGCCACGGCCTACCTGAGCATTGTTTCTGACCATGTCCATCCCTTTATGACCACCATGTACCCATCCTCTGATGGCTACTTCCAGCAGGATAATGCACCATGTCACAAAGCTCGAATCATTTCAAATTGGTTTCTTGAACATGACAATGAGTTCACTGTACTAAAATGGCCCCCACAGTCACCAGATCTCAACCCAGTAGAGCATCTTTGGGATGTGGTGGAACGGGAGCTTCGTGCCTTGGATGTGCATCCCACAAATCTCCATCAACTGCAAGATGCTATCCTATCAATATGGGCCAACATTTCTAAAGAATGCTTTCAGCACCTTGTTGAATCAATGCCACGTAGAATTAAGGCAGTTCTGAAGGAGAAAGGGGGACAAACACAGTATTAGTATGGTGTTCCTAATAATCCTTTAGGTGAGTGTATATATATGTGTGATTGTGAATGATTATACTCTATAAAAGGTCATACTCTCTAAACGGCCATTTTAACATGGGGGGGGAAAATCTAATTAATGAATTTGCCTTAACATATAATATAAAATTATATTTTAACAATATATGTAATGGATTTAGAGTTGTTTTTTAATTTTACAGAGAGTTTTTGGTAATATTTTGTATTTAACAACAAAATGAATACAGTGTTGTTTTACAGTAAAACGTTTTTTTTTCTTTCATAAGAGGGTTAAAAGTGTTTACTAATGAAATTGTCCATGCAAACATCATTGACTATATTGAATATTTAGTTTATTCCGTTTAAAATGTATTATAAATATAATAATATTCGCTATATAATACATGTTATGATTTAATTGCTTAATATATTTGAATGCTAATGCAGACTTTATCTGTCTAGCTATATTTTTAAGCATTTTTATCAGTATGCAAACGATTATCAATAAGTAATCAATAAATGAAACTACCTACAGCTGATTCTTACTGGTGGCATTTTTTTGTTCCAGGAGCCTTGAAGCAGCATTGACCTCAGACATCAGAAGACATTCCCCATTTTTCTTCTCACACATTCTTGCGCACAGAAATCAGCGAGGAGGAGCGTCTGTCCCCCCGCTTGCGCCCAATGGAACAAAGAGCAGCGTTATCAATGTGCAGGCGTTCAGCCAATGGGAGCGCTTCCCTGCTGATGACGCGACGCAGCGGCTCTGGTCTCTTCCCACTGCGCAGGAAGCGAGACGCGCAAAAGAATCAGAAGTTAAACGCAAAGGTAACACTCGACAGCAGCAGCAGCAGTTTTTATCTGTAACCGCTCGGAGTTTCCCCGCGAATGCAAGAGGAACCCGGCGTCTAGAGCAGGATGAATGGTTAGTATCGATATTACTTTTTTGTTCTACGAAAAACACTTTGCAAGATGCGTTAGATGTTTGTCGTAGTCGCTTGACGAACATCACTCATTTTAGTTTAGAGTTTAAAAGAGATGCTTAAAGACGTATTCTGGAATAACAAACCTTTGACAAAGCGTATTATAATTGAAATTAAAAATTATTATATTAGAGGACTGATTTATAGTACTATCAATGTTGTGTATTCATGTATGCTTGAACTTTATTTTAATTTAAATTGATTCTAATTATTTTCTTTTTGTGAAACACCTTTATTATGTTATAAAACATCTAGATTTAGATCAGCTTAAAAACCACTGACCAGCTCAGTTAGTTATTAAAACAACAATTGTATTTCAAAAATTATATTATTACTTTTTTATTTTCAATATGCAAAGATTTATCATCATCCCATGTGAAAATCTTCTGCAATTTGTCTGTTTTTGTTCAATTTGACGCGTGTTGTAAAGTTGTGACAGCCGGTGACCTGTGTCAAGCAGTTGTGTGTTTGTTTTTTCTTCGTTAATCATATGCAGACTGCCATATGCATGTTAAAATGCAGCTCATAAATATAAATAATGCTTGTATTAATATTAATTTAACATCTTGAGAGCTGGGCTATCAGGAAACCTGAGTTCAGGGGAAAAAGGCTTATTGCAATGCAATGAGACCTTGCAAGACTGTTTGATGTCTGAGGGTCTTCAGATGTTTTTAATTAGGACCTGTAAAAAAAAAAAAAATCAGTCTGTCCTGTTCTCTGGGGGCAATGCTTTGAGAAAAAAAAGAAAAAAAAAAAAAAAAAAAAGGCTGGAGAACACAGAAAGTCACTTCAGTGGAGGATCGCCTAATCAAATTTTTATAGCATTTTCTCATTTTTTTCCCCCCTCCCTCCCTTCTTGGCTTTCTTGGTCCCGGTGAACGAGTTTCTCTTTGTCTGCCTCTTTGGTAACCACACCTCCCCCCCAAAACGCAGCCGGCTCAGACACCTGAAGGCTAGACATAATGATCAACGCGGTCCCCATGAGTCTGGATGCCTGCCAGTTGTTTTCGCTCTTTTTTCACTACTTTGTCTCTTCTGTTTTTTTTTCTCCCTTGCATCTCTTGCCCTGCACAATCAAGGGGCCAGCATGCAATGTTGGGGGCCAGTATGCAGTATATGAGGGGCCAACTCTTCTGCAATGTATGGACCAGGGAGAAAGAAGTCTGGCACACATGCAAGGAGAAGCATGAACAACAATGTCTCCTTGTGTGTGTGTGTGTGTGTGTGTGTGTGTGTGAAAGCGGGAGTCTTTATTCAATCGTGCTGTTCAAAATTGCATATCAGGCTTTTCATTTCCATACAAGACCTGTCAACTTACAGTATTAGTGTGCTTTTTATTTTCATAAAAAGCAATGGCGGCTTATTAAGATTTCTTTTTAAGCATGTTTTGTGACTCTTAGTTCTGTGGATTAGACTGAGCGTTGGATTCTCAGCTTATTTAAGTGCTTTGTCTGTGTAAGATTAGGTTTACCGCATGTTAAATTATATACACTGATGTGTAACAATACTGCAAGAATGAATGAAAGATGGATGATAATTTTTGCACAGTATCCTAATCACTGTATTATAAGAATTATACATTGAGCTCTGTTTAAAGTTGATAGACTTCACATGAAGAATCTCATTTATAACATAATTAACTAAATTGATAAAAAAAAAAAAGTGGGGGCATAATTAATGTTAATGTTTGTTTTGATTTCAGTGCAGGATTCGTATTTTTTAATGAGTAGTTGGATAGTGATATGTTAAAAAAAATATTTAAAAATGTAATTTAGTTTTTTGCTGCTTACCACACGCAAAACTTGGAATATTACTCGTACATATGAATATCATAACATTTGGCTTACATTAGCGTCTATTTCCTTGTATTTTCATAAAAACATGCTTCCTGAAATTAGTGTCCCACAAATCGCCATTTTGTCTCAAGCTAGTGCACTTTGATTTGCTCGACGTGTGATATTTTGGATGTAGTCTGCTTGTGTTTTCTCACAGAGCTCAGAGCCGACATGTTGGGAGTACAATGGCCCTAAGTAGACGGCAGATCCTTTCTTTCTCGCTCTCCTCCTCTGCCATAAGCCTTTGAAGGGGCGTAATAAAAGGTTCAATAGAAGCAACAAGCTGTTTTTTTCTCTCCTCTCACGCGTTCTTTAGGCATTCTACCTGCGCATGAATAGGAGGCCACTGAGACCCTCTGACAGAGGAAGAGTGTTTATTGAGGGCTAAAGGGCTCAATACAATCAGACAGCCTCACGTAGAGAACTGCACGGCTTGGGCGAGAGGCCATGGGCGTAAGTTCTCCCTAGCGTCACACCCATTGACTAAATGTTTTTGAGCTGCTGAGGGGAAAATTGTATAGCAATGCACATTGTGGATATAGATATCAAGTATGTTTTTAATGGATGCATTTTTGCTCATCACAAAGAGTTTAAATAAAGGTTCTTTATTGGCATAGATGGTTCCATGAAAAACCTTTAACATCCATGGAACCTTTCACCATTCTTTTTTAGTGGAAAAAGGTTCTTCAGATTATTAAACTGTTCTTCATACTAAGAAAAAGGGTTACTTTAAGTACTGTTTATTGAAAGGTTCTTTGGGAATCACTGAGAAAACCCACTTTAGGAACCTTCAATTTTAAGAGAATATTTTGAAGAAAAAAAAATAATATATATATATAAAAAAAAATTCACAGAAGAAGGAAATTCATACAGAATTTGACATCGTTTTCATTTTTGGGTGAACTATCCCTTAAACCTTTAACTATCATTAAACCATCCTGACAAGTCAAACAGGATCAGTACCATTAGGAGTTAAAGTAATCCATTAAAGTAATCCGGGCCATACGTACCTCAATCCCTTCAAGGAATATAATTTTATGTAGTACGAATGCCAACCATTTTATGATTTTTTAATTTGGTATATATAGAAATACCATCTATTATGTCAGCTAAGCTTAAACCACGCAGCCCAGCATTAAGAGAAAATATGTAATAATATTTATGCTCGCTGAATTATGGGGTGGAATTTGAATGGAGGGTTCTTGACTTATTCCTCCTGCGCTCAGTGTGAAAACGCTTTGCCGGGTAGAGGTTAATTGTTTTTAGATCTTTATGTGTCAAGAGAAAATGGAGAAACTGGTGCATAATTGAGCTCCTGGTCGTTTGAGTGATTATGGATTAACGCGCCTCTCCAAAGGAGAAAGACAGCGAGGGAAGGAGCGAAAAGAAAGGACGAAAAGTCCCATGTCGTGAGCTGCAACCACAGGGGTTGTCTGGCCTTTTCAGAGCTAGAGGGAGTGGAGGCTTGTTTAGTCAGTGGCCCTTGGGGGCTTGACCTTTGACCTGTGCCGTGCCCCTCTGTTCTCCAGGTGCAGGTCGGTTCTCCACGGTGTTCGTTGCACAAACACACACACACTTCGAAGGGCTGGGGGTAATGTTGCATGATGCAACATTACCCCCCCCCCCCCCCCCATCTTTTATTTTTTGTTTGTTCGAGGTGTGGCTGAGCCCAAAAGGTTGCAAGGGTGGGTGGAAGAACCTACTTGTATTTGTTAAAACACCCTTGAAGTTCATGGCTCTAGAACGGAAGGCGCAACTAAAGATAATGCAGTGTTGTAATATTCATGAATGCATTAATCAGGAGGTTGTCGTGTATAATTATTACAGTGTTTGATAATGCCAGAGCAAATCACCTCAGGCAGTGGTGATTGCTGCCTGATGCTATTAATGTTCTTTAATAAAATGCCCGTGTGGGCCGAACCATCAGCGCAGCCCGGTAGTTAAGTGCTGTAAGGTTAATGAGGCAATTTACATACGTTCTGCCGCCATCTGGACGCAGTAAGAGACAGCTGCTTGCTCTTATTTCATACTGTGTTTCGGGAGCTAACCCGCAGAAATGTCATTCCAGTACATGCAGAGAGCTTGTTGAACACTTTTGACTTTTGTCCCGTCAACACGGATGACTTCTGGGAGAGATTCTGTATGCTAATGAGCAGTTTTGCTTCTCAGTTGCAGTTTTCATTTGTAGTCCTCCACACAGTAGCAGACTTTCATAAAAAAAAAGAAGAACTGATTGTTTTTTAATTTGTTTTTGAGTAGTGTATGCTGATAGTTATTTTATTTTTTGCTTTAGCATGTGGTATCTGTTGTACATACAGTTACTTGCTATAATTAGGTATGCAAGAGTAAAATACAAGAGCTTTATATTAATTTTTAAAGTCTGACTGGCATGTACATGCTTAGATAAGTCTTTAATGATTTTATAAGTCATCAGTCACTGATTAAAAGGCTGAAAGTGAACAAAACTGAAGTTGCGCAATTAAAACTAGAGATATGACTTAACATAAACTCGCCAATGTCCCATGTTTTCCTTCTGAAGCTCTTTCACTTAGTGGTTTTCAAAAAAAAATTTAGCTGGTAGACCATTTAAAGCAGGAAAACATGAGTTGCAGACCCACTAGCATGCTTGCTACCTCAAAACAATTACGTTCTCTTTTAAGTGGTGTACAAATTAGCCTTCATTTATACCATTAATCTTGAAATTCTCTTTTTCTGATTAATGTTGCCAGATGACTATTTTGTTCTTATTTCTTTGACATTAACTGGACTGTTACTTTTAGCTAATAAGCCAAAATGCTAAGCTAAAAAGTTTGCTAGCTTAAGCTAAGAACTTACGCATGTATAACTGTCAGAAGTGAGACAACAAAAACATTTTTATCAGAAATTATGGTAACACTTTAGTTTAGGGTCCAATTCTCAGTACTAACTAGTTGCTTATTAGCATGCATATTACTAGGATATTGGCTGTTTATTAATACTTATAAAGCACATATTAATGCCTTTTTCTGCATGACCATATTCTACAACCCTTAATCTTACCCAATACCTAAACTTAGCAACTACTTTACTAAATATTAATAAGCAGTAATTAGGAGTTTATTGAGGCAAAAGTAGTTAATAGTTAGTTCATAGTGAGAATTGGACCCTAATCTAAAGTAGTTTTATGCTATCAGTCGATTAATTCAACGTTGGTACTTTTCAACTCATAACTATTTAAGTCTAGATTAGCCAATTGACTGGACCACTTGGAGTCTTCCATGGAAAACACTTTGAGAAGCTATTCTAACTAGATGTACTTAAAGTCTTTGAAACTATGCTGTATCTTTATATTGTAGGTCAGCCAGCATTTTCAGCAAACAGCTTTATATCAATTGCAGTCGCTATCTTTCCTTAACAGTGGCAAGAAAACAGGATATACAGATAATTTCACACCACTTCCTCCGAGGACTGGACAAAGAACAGCCACTATGCAATCGATAACCAAGCGCAAGAACGAACGAGGGCTGTTAAAGATTTGCAGTTTGGATTCGAAGTAGGTAGACACAAGCAGGATCCCCTCTGACAGCTGAAAGCAAATAACTGTTACTGGGCTATCCGTAAAATTGCTGAGATGGACCGTGAAAGGGGAAGGCAAAACTGTGGAGTTGGTGGATTCCTGCTGGCTCCGTTTCAGGCAAGGTAGACTGAAAGGGGTTTAAGCAGCGAGCATCGAGGGCTTGCCGGTGAAACCTGACTGCGTTTTCCGACAGGCTAAAAAGAAGGTGGAATTAATTTGCTGTCATCGCCAATTGAGGGCTTGATTCTTCGAGCCTCGCTCAATCTCAGCGATTAAAAAGCGATCCTGCTCAACAACGACTGTGTTGGAGCCAGCGGGCGTGTTTGTTACAGTTAGAAAATCGTGGAAAAGTAACATGGGAATTAACTCTTATTGTCAGAAGCGCAATCCAAGATGAAAGCCGCCGAATGCACAGTTTGTACAAATTCAGCATTTGTCCGGTTGTGTGGCTCTATCAAAGCAGAGCAGCACCAGGGAGCCTTTATTTGCCGTCAATTGTGCTGCAATCCCTAAAAGATATAGTATCATTTTATTGTTCGGCTGCTCCTCATTTCAACTCGAGACTCTGTTGTGTGATCCATTCAGTCAAATTCTAGGGACCGTTCCAACTTTCAAGTTGCGGTTCATTCATTTAATGTCTTTGAACCCTATTCATGTGTTTGCAAAGTGAGCTAAAGACCTGCGAGCTGTAAACTTCAAAGCACTTCCGTATTGTACTTATTACAAGAAGTGCATCCAAGCATTAGTGGCTCTCATATCCAAAGCATTTATCCACAGCTAGCAGAAAGGAAGCTTAAATTGGCAAGCCATTGGCATCAACACTTAGTGCTACATTTTGCAACTCGTCCACAATGAATAAACCACCAACAGGTTACTTTGTGTTATCAGCCTTGCTGAGATACTTCATTTTACATCACCTTCATTTTTAGGACACTTACAGTTGTCCTAGTGGCATCTAATTGTGTATAAATGGGTGCCAATTGCTTTCTGACCTGACTGAGATGGTTTGCAAGATGTGCCAGTACCTTGTGCACACACAAGAACATTAATGGAGGTTTTCCTTTGGTAGCCGAGTAGATGCCAGTTTGATGGATGTTTAATTGAGACATGGTGGACAATGAACTTGAAGCCCCCAAGGGACCACTCAATTAGTTTAGCACCACTGCCGAAGCCTCCCTGTTTTGTCAACGCGAGTACTGGGGCTACTAATCTCAAGAGGTTTTCATGGTCTGTTTACGAATGCATCCAAACTCCCTGTGGTCCTGCCCTGGTCACCTCCTAATTTGAGTTAAACAGTCCTTTTAAAAAACATTTGTGCTGGAGTAAATTTGGCGTGTGACCATTGTCAAGCTCCCCCATTGACTTGTGGCATTGCTATTGTTAGCATTTGCATTAGCATAGCTTTAGCTTGCACCTGAAATTAGACCCCCTTAGGGTTCCAGTTATTAAAGTTCACTTGTCAGTGAAATATTTCAGCATTTCGATGTTTCTTTTTTAGTAAAGGAAAATGGATTTAGAGTTTTTTTCTCAGCAGCAATTTCATTGTATTAAACTTCCTCAGACCTAAACCTTTATTTTTGTTAAAAACTGTTAAATATTTATAGTTTTTATTAGGTAATAATGCATATATTGGTGTAATAAAACATGATAGATTTGGAAAACACCAACAATTTTGCATAGAAGTCACAATTAAAATAATGTTGGAGATTAGATGTCAGTGTTTTTCAAATACTAAAGAATGTTGAGTACAATCTTGAATTAATTATTCCACTTAAGGTTTATCTAAGGATTGCCTGAGGATTGTGGAGTCAGCACAACCACTTCAGGAGTGTTCATCTTCAATCCAAATATTTTTCTCCCTACTCACGTGTACGAGTGGATCTGAACAATACTTCTTGAGTTGTAGAAAATGCTTATGATTTAAATGCCTACAAGTACACCTTAACTAACATACTCTGCACAAGTAAATGAGCACAAACGCTTCTAGCTATGCAATCTTTGCACTCTCAGCATTGCCACAAGGGGAGCTATAGCGGGCATTTGCATAAACCGTCTTCTTCTACTGTAATATTTGACACTTCTCATGTTTATAGCTAGCTACCAGAGACATTTGTAGGTAACTACGTAATGCACATGCCTTGTGTATTTTTGTGGCCTATTCATGCTGTTAGGATTTTGCCTAGATCAAATGTATATTATTTATACTTCTGTACATTGTTAATATTAATTTGTGTTACGTAAAGTCAAAAGTCTAACACATTTAGCTAGTTTACAACTAGCTATTATAAACAAGATTTAAAAATGATTCTTATCTTAATTATGTCTATGCTTATTATTAGGGATGCACCGATAGGACAATTTTGGCCGATATCGATAACCGATAATTCTTTTTATTTGAAAGCCGATAACCAATATATTGGCCGATAAATCTAAACTTTTATATAATTTTTGAGAGCCTGATTACAAAAACAAAAGTCTCAACATTAAAAGCCATGTCCCAAGCACACAATAGTAATGTTTTTATTATAATTTTATGTAGCCTATAAAACCGTATTTTCCTTTTTGAAGTGATTTCAATCATATTTCAAGCAATTCAAAACCACCATGGTGCACAGTGCGCATCTAAAACATCTCAGCTGAAGGAAAAATATAGCGGCCAAATTTTCTTATCGGGCCGATAACATAACATTTTTTACATTTGTGTCCAATATATCCTGCATTTCTTCTTCTTCTTCTTCTTCTTCTTCTTCTTCTTCTTCTTCTTCTTCTTCTTCTTCTTCTTCTTCTTCTTCTTCTTCTTCTTCTTCTTCTTCTTCTTCTTCTTCTTCTTCTTCTTCTTCTTCTTCTTCTTCTTCTTCTTCTAATTTTTTTTATTTTAATTAATATGTCCTTGTGATATTTAATCAAACTCTTATGACTTACGAGATTGCAACTATTAGCAAACAACAATGATCCAATCAAATCCCGATGGACAAAATCAAGTCCCGCCCTACATTTTTTCTTGTTTGAGAAGCCATTTCACTCATATGTCACAATAGGAAAAAAAGATGATTGGAATTTACTTTAATGCCAACTTTAATGGCAAAAACATTTAAAGGTAACTCACCCCCTAGAGTACTGAGGTGTGTGACCACTAAAAAGTAATGCAAGAACGCACATTATGTAAGTACAATGCATCTGCATACTTGCATAGAGTTTCTGGCCTGCCCATGCCTTTAGTACAGACCAAAATATAGGCTGCTACATTTGTTTTAATGCTAAAGTTTTTTGCAAGTTTTTGTAACATAAAAGTAGAAGTCTAAAATGAGTGTTTTTCCCCCATTTAAATTCATTTAAATGTTCAGAATCTGTCTGCATCTTTTCCAGGATAAATGGCTTCCATAAACATGGTCATTAAAATAAAAAAGACCATAAAATGACTATTTAAATTAAAACCAGGGAAATGGTTATGATCTAACGACGAAGGGAACTGTGCCACAGGCTAAGAGAGACGCAGACCAACCATCTTACTTGAATGTCTACTTTGTAAATGGCATGTTATGTATGTTGAGGAAAAATAAAGATACACTCTAGGTTTATAGTTGTCAGCGTAGGATGTCTTAGCCTTGAATGTTTGTTCAAGGCGGATGATAGTTGAGTTAAGCGATGCATAGCTGAATCCCTCACTCTCTATGTATCTTTATCTCGATTTTGGGGGGCTTGTAAACTGGCGGTTGCCTCATCTCCTAACCCCTTTTTGAAGCCCCCTCTGGTATTGCTGAGTTGACAGAAATGCAGGAATGGTAGGAGCTTGAAAACGAGAGACCCTCCCCGTCACTCACTATCTCACTTTTCACACTGTCTTTCCCTCTCTCGTTTTTTTGCCGTGCCTGTACAGGCATGCCTGTCAACCGAACGGTGGGTGGATGGGGGCGCTGAGGGAGAGGAGTGGTCTGGGGTGAACAAAGAAGCACTGTCACCGCTTTTCAGGGGTTCTGGGCTGTGCAGGGTGAACGGAGAGCTGGGTGGGGGGTGGTGAGAATGGCAATTAAATATGGACGGGCGAGCATTGAAACTGAACGTAGAGGAGGACAAGCATTGAGTGTTCACACATATAGTCAAGCTCGAAACGGAGACTGTGGAAGCTCTATGTTTGTCGTTCATTGTGCAATATTTGCCCAACCCTTTATCTGTGCAGCTGTGGCCTAAAAAAAGAGAAAGAGTGAATAGTTGAATAGCCGCACAGCTGCTGGCGATTTGATGAGCGTCTATTACCACTACAGAGTCATCCTCTTGCGCTGAAGTCACCTCTCCACACAGTGTAATATAGAGTAGGGCAGGGCCAGATCAGGGCAAATGTTTGATTTGTCAAGCCTTGCTCATCCTTTCAGAGCAAAAACACAGCTGGTAGACACACAGTCACGACACCGATGACTGGGAGGTGTTGTACTGTCGTGACTTTCCTCTGTAATACTCTTTGTACGTCTTGCGGGTGCTTTGGGAAAGATAACGAAAAGTATTTTAATGTAATGATTGGAATCCGCGACCTCGTCTCATCTTGTCAAATTGAGTTTTTTAAATGAAATGCGCTGCCTTCTGCTTTCGCCTGACTTTAGACAGTTCCATCTGGTGAAACGATTTTCTTATCGTTCTTCCTTCCGCCTCCCTCTGCATTTCATAGGTTATCAAGGTGCCAGAAACAGAGCGAAGGAAGCCGTTAGAAGATGCAATGCCGGGAGTCTTTTAAACCCTGGTTCTTCTGGTGACTTGGCAGAGCTCAACAATGGACTGCTACAGGCCGAAGACAAGCGATAAAGGTAACGGATTTACTTTGGAGGGTTTGTGGTGAAGTTTGGTGTCCTCAAATGGCTCCTCGGTAGAATCTGCAAACATGTATGCGTGCGTGTGTGTATGCGTGTTGGGCAATTTGCCATGTGATCCAGGTGCAAAACGTGTTTCATCTCCGGCTCATCCTGCACACTCAGGCGTCGGTTCCTTGACTGATTATCTGTGCCTTCATCTAACCTCATCATGTTAAACCGACATCTGAGACTCCCTGTATTTTACTCACTGCAATTACCTCACCGCAAGACACTATCACTGCTATTATGAGCGAGTCTGGAACAATATGTCATCTTTAGGGTGCAGGAATTTAATTTTCAAATATAGGTATTCCACAACCTTTGCTGACTATGATGATGTCTGGCATGATGTAAAAGTTGGTTTTCTGTCGTCTAAAAGAGTAAAACATAAGCATGCAATGATTTGTAATTATTGCAGCAAGGAACCGTTCAGCCATAAATGACATTTCTGTTGTTCTGCTGAACACAATAATAATTTGTGACCCTGGACCACAAAACCAGTCATAAGTCACACAGGTATATTTGTGGCAATAGCCAAAAATACATTGTATGGGTCAAAATTATAGATTTTTCTTTTATGAAACAAAATCATTAGGATATTAAGTAAAGATCATGCTCCATAAAAATATTTTGTAAATTTCCTTTAAAAAATTTATTATTAGTAGTAATATGCATTGCTAAGGACTTCATTTGTACAACTTTAAAGGCGATTTTCTCAATATTTACATTTTTGCACCCTCAGATTCCAGATTTTCAAATAGTTGCATCTCAGCCAAATATTGTCATATACTAACAAACCATATGGAACCATATCAGTGGAAATCTTATTTATTCAGCTGTCAGATGATGTATAAATGTCAATTTCAATTGACCCTTATAACTGGTTTTGTGGTCCAGGGTCACATTTATGAAGAACCTTCTTAGTGCACGTGTCTTTTGAACTCTAAAAAGTACAAAGAAACACCATAAAAGAATGATAAAAGTCATCCATATGACTTCTGAAGCCATATGATTCAGAAATTTAAGCTGTAATTCACTGAAACTCTTGCCGCTGGTCTGAGGCATTGACAACAAACTTTTATGGTGTTTTTGTCCTTTTTGGAGCTTGACTGACAGTTATTGTAAGAAACTCTGACGGATCTGGAAAGACATGAAGGTGAGTAAATAATGATACATTTTTTTTATCCGGTGGACAACACATTCAAGTTTAAATGTTGCTTGTGTACATGGTTTTTACAGCTCTACCCTTAAATCCACAAAGATCAGCGTTACCGATCAGCTGTTTCATTTAGTGTTTGCTTTTCTCCAGTGCCAAAAGTTTTGCATTGTGCTGCCAGTTAGTATTTCCAAGATTAACTGTCAGCCACTTAAACTAAGAGCATTCTTTATCCATACTAAAAGCTTGAGTAAATGATCTCTAGTCTGTCAAGTGGTCAGACAGACTGGCCCTGTAGGATTATAGGTAACACAGATGTAAATGCTGAATTGCCTGAAGGCTATAATTTCTCCTTCCTTTTCTATCTCCCATCGGACCCCACCCTCCCTCGCTGTGGTCTGTTGTAAAAGTCTCAACAGACTTTGTCAGGAGACACTGGCTGTCTCTTTTCCAGTGGACACTTGCTACATTATCCTCGCTCCGCCCTTTTGTAGACCCCCACACGCCTCAACAAGTGTTTAAAAGCTGCTTTTATTCCCTCCGCCGACAACCTCTCCAGCTGTTGTCTTCCTGGATGTGATTCACTCGGCCGTTTGATGCCTTTTCTCTCGCACCTCAGCCTCATCCTCTCCTGCTGGGTTAACAACGCACCTCCGGCCTTTGACTACTGTCGCATGGCAGGTGAATCCAGCAATAAGTGGACTTGGATGCGGGGGATGGGGTCTGTCATTGAAAGCACTAATTGAGAATGCAATTTTAGATCTTTCTCAGTTAGCATAATCTACCCCTTATTTGTAAGAGTTCTCCCTCATGTCTCCACTCCCATGCTGGGAAGCCCCAAGGTCCACTCACCCTATTCTACGTACCCAGCAGGAGGGTAGTGGCTAGCATGCTAGCTGGATTTTGCGAAGCTAACAGTGCATTACATGCCGAATTAGCAGACACGGCCCCCAGAGCATTCATAAAGTCTCACTGTGGAGGGATGGCTAACGATATCCTTTGGTAATTGGCACAAGCTTGGTGGGATTTAGAACTGTCAAGAAGAATTTTAGGGAGAGTTGAACAATATGGCAGAGTGCTGACAGATGAAAATGTGTGAATTTATACACGTCTGATTACATACTGTTGCTGGTCTTCGTATTTGCCTATATTATAGTAGCATGTTGAGCTCTTTTCCTAGTTAAGCTACAGTCTTCGTCTCTCTGTCCAAATTTATGGGACGCAATGCATAATTGAATATTTGAAGGATAAAATACACATTGCATGTCACCTCTGTCTCTTAAAGCAAATGTACAATGTTGAGGCCAATTGTAGTCTGATTAATCCCTCGGGTCATTTTGACCCGAAACTCTCTCTTTTTTTTTTTTTTTAATGTGTTTATCGAAATGGTCCAGGACCCTAAGACTTCTGTCACACTTGAACTACGAATACACAAAAAATTTACTGGGTTCAAGCAGTTTTGTGCTTGAAATTTACAAAAGTAACACATCTATCCCTCATGGGTCCATTTGACCCCCTTAGGAATGAATGGAATGAGAGGAATGCTTCAGTACACATAGAAAAAACTAAAACTGCTCACAATTTAAACTAAAAATGCTAAAACTTTACCAAAAAAGTATTTTATAATGTCTACATGTGTATCTGAATGCATACTGAAGAGACTTTAGAACCCAGCGGAACTGCTCATTTGCTCCATATAGAGCTATAAGGCCATCTAGTGGCAAGAGTCATGAAATATCATGTTATATTATTTTTTTTCCACAAGAGGTCAGGAAAGACACCCAATGTAAGATATTTTGAGCTGAAATAAAAGGGTTATGCATGAAATTGTGAGTTATTTTGAATTTAAGTTGAAAGAATGTGAAGAATGTGCTTACATTTATTTATTGATAAAATCTAGTAATTTAAAGGTAAATAAGTTTAAAAAATAATAACAAAAAAATGCATTAAAAAAATAGAAAAAATATTATCAAAATTAAATGAAATAAGCTTTCTGGTAAAAAAAAAATTAAGAATAATTTTAGGGCTTCAGGTCATTTTGACCGTTGAGGGAAGGATTTGTTACAAAGTGCGAGGGAAGGATGAGGGTTAATATTTACACATACTGGGTGAGGCTGAGCTAAAATCACATTATTGGATTTGTTAGTCTAACTTCGCAAAGTCAGACTGGTATGATTTCAGTCTGACTAAATTGGTAATAACATTTAAAAAGATTACTACTTGCTTTAGTCTGCATGTAAATGTACTGATTTCTACTTGAGAACAGTATAGAGAATAAAGAAAATGCTGAGGAGAAAAGGCAGGAACAGCATCAGGAAATAACGCAAACCAGACTCAGACACAACCACAGGTCCAAGTGTTGCTGTAGTTCAACTGGGGTGCGTTTTCCAAAAGCATCGTCAGCAAACTTCCGTTCATTATCAACATAGTTCAACGAGTGTGTTTCCCTAAAACCATAGTTCCAACAAACATTTACAAACAGCATCGCAAAGTTGAGTGGTTTGAACGACAGCTCTCGAGCTGTGGTTAGAAGCATACGTTTCTTGTTTGCATGACATGTGGACTTAATAAATACTTATCTGGAGCAAAATAAGTAAGCTGACATTCAGTACAATCCATATCTTTCCTTTCAAATATATACAAATGTAATTTACGTCTTTTAGTTTGTCGAGAATTAAAGCACAGTTTTCGAAGTGTACATGCTCTAGTCCGTAAGAAGGAGCCTATGATTGAATTTGGAAATAAAGCAAAATAGTTGAGAAGATGAGAATTAGTCCTTAGATGATGTGTCGGTAATTTATAGCAAAACATCTGCCATTAATTCGATCTCTAGTTATTACTCCACCACCTGTGTGACGTCATTAACCAATGTGGTTGAACAACAAATTTGCGACAATGCAGTTTTGGGAAACAGTAGTGACTAGCTAGTTGATTTCTTCAACGATTCATCATAATGTGGTAGTTAAACAGTGAGTTGTGTAGTTACATTGCGCTAGCAACGACAAGGTCATTTTGTCAAATGTATATCTTGTAAATGTCATAACACCGCTAGGCTACAATGTATATTCATGATTTAATATTGGGAAATGTAATTGTATTGCCTGAAAAATTTGTGCATTTGAGAGCACAAATGAGAGGATGAGAGGTAAATGAGAGGATAGTTTACCTGCTACTTTACAGAATTCTAAATGAGTGTGTTTCTCTAGCACATGCTAATTAGGTAGCTCAGCTACAGGACCTGAGTGATAGTTACCGGCATGAAATCTGGATAGCTTTGCTACCTCAGAAAACAGTGCCAGGGCCACGGGCACTTGACCAGAGAGAGATTATCTGGGCTTTCTTTCCTCCCTGCCTGCCAATATAAGCACAGCCAGCCATTTCACTTATCACCGGAGGTTAAAAACTACTGGCGAACCACATTGTGTCTTAATCTTCATGGTTCGTACCGTAGTGCTTGAAATGATCGTAGCATTTCAGGGAAACCTGGATGGAATTTGAGCATGGTATTCCTACTGGGTTCATGAACCGCTTGAAATCCTTGGCTCTGTGGAGGCTTGTTTTGGACACAATGGTGTTCAGTACATTCCTGACTTGTTTCTTTCATAAGGTGCTGAACCTTCAGGTGGACTGAAAGCTGTTTAGAGGCCAGGGTTTGAGAGCGGACAAAAGATTCTTCACATAAAAGACCTGGAAAATCTGCATCCTTTCTTTATACAACATACACAACTCCATGGAATATTAACGATCGCCACATAAATGAAGCGATAAGTCAAGATGTCTGGTCCAAACAAGCCGCAGTGTAATCCAAGATTGATAAAACAAGCAATGTTACAACAGGCCCTCCTTGCCCGTAATGTATTTTGAGAGATAAATGGTCTCAAAGAGATTAAGTCGGTACAACCACGAGCCAAAGCGGTATAAAATGTGCTCATCACACTCAATTTGCCTAGCAAATTTGTAGCCGTTAATGCTGCTGTGGGAAAATATATTGAGTTACTTACCACCTTGTGTCTTTGCTGCCCAGAAGCTGCTCACGCAAGTTCAGGGTCATTACCCTCGCTGTCAATGACAAATGGAGCTTGATAGCATCTGCGCTTAGCTACAATGGAAACAGATTAATACCTCGGGGTGAAACTTTGCATATTACGAGGGGGAAGGAGGGGGCGTTTGCACCCTCTCCAGTTTTCTTTCGGCTTCCCGTGTTTTGCAGCCTGAATAGTTGTTGCTCTCAAATGAGATCGTTTTAATGGATCATTTGGAGATTTCGAGGGGAAACGGTTTGTTTGGATATGCTAAGATGATGAACGCTTCTGAGACAAAGGATGATTCATTAAAGTAGGAAAAAACACAGCTATGTTCTCCCTGCACTTTGCCTCCCGCTTCGTGACTGTCCCTGATATTGTCATTGTAAATTACAGACTATCAGGGGCCACGAAGCGTCTTGTTTTAGGAGACAGTCTTTTATTACAGCGTCTCAGAATTTATGACATCCTTTCATCTTAAAAACTTACGTCTGGATGCTCCTGCTTACAACCCATAACATTTTCTACCTCAAAGGTGTTTACATTTGCATGTAGGCCTGTGCATTTCATAAGCTCAGTTTCCACCGAAATTACCCGGAACAATTTGTCCCAGGAACTTTTTTCCAAGGAACTATTTTTTCCCTCCATCGCGGTCTAAAGTACCGTGAAGATTAGTCCGGTGACATAAGACTGCGCGTGTCGACTTTACAGTTCCCACTGGATTTCGTCCTTTGCAAAAAAATTGAATAAAGCCTGAACCTCGTCGTCAGCCCATTGGTCGTATTTTTTAAACTCCATTGTTGATTTGAATAGCAATCAACTCTTACTGCAGCGCACTGAGTCCGCAACAGACTTTTAAAAATAGTGGTTGAAATAAAATGCTGCGTCGA
The DNA here is from genome assembly GCA_039654625.1 of Rhinogobio ventralis. NCBI lineage: Eukaryota > Metazoa > Chordata > Actinopteri > Cypriniformes > Gobionidae > Rhinogobio > Rhinogobio ventralis. The sequence goes on along the minus strand of CM077217.1, from coordinate 15,761,746 downwards.
GTCGACCAATCAAAATGCTGCATGAACTCAACCAATCAGCATGTTCAGTGCCCAAGTCCCACCCCCGAAAGTTCCTGAGCTTTGAAAAAGTACTACCTCGCGAGCAGGGCCGTTTTGAGGGGGAAATCTTTACCCGGAACTTTATTTAGACTCCGGTTTCTGCGGTCGAAACACACAGAGTACCACCCCAAAGTCCCTAGTTCCTGGGGAAAGTTCCTGCGGTGGAAACGCAGCTATAGATGCTTTTATCCAAAGCGACTTGCGTTCAGAGCTTATGTTCTTTTCAGTATGTTTATGAGTGTGTCGCTTGAGAATTGAACCCACAATCTTGGCACATAAAAACGAATCGTAGAACCTTATTTTTTTAGTCTTGAGTCTCTCAGATTTTGTACCCCTGTTTAAGCTAAAAACAAAGATGGTAGTAATTTTATCTTGGTTAATGTAATTGTAAATGTTGGAATTGTCCATTTTCGATATGGGTCAATGACATGACGAGCATATTTTTGTGTCCGAGTACATTATTTCCTTTTTAAATAATTTGAGAAATTCATGATATATATCACTTTATTCTATAAAACCTAAATTCATTTTTAGAACATTTAAATAATACATATTTTATGTTTTGTTATCTTAAACCCCCAAAATGTCAGGTGGTGCAACTGTCCGAACAAATGACAGACTAGAAAACCATTTAAAGCTTTGTATATTCTCAAATGTCAGGGTGGCACAACTGCAAACATGGCTCTTTTATTATAAATTGACAAGATAATAACAGTAAATATGATGATGCATCATCCAGAGGAGCCTAACTGATCCTTGTTGTATTCAGTGAAAAGGTTTGTAGATCTCTCTCAAATACTGGGAAAAACTGCTCATTTCAAGTATGGGTTGGTACACATTCCATGTCAGGTGGTACAACTACAGTATATACATACAACTCTTGGGTTGTACCGCCTGACATAATTTAAACCCTTTGAAATGTTATTTAACAACTGAAACTTGTTAAAACACATTGTTCATGACTCGAAAATATGCATTACATCAGTTTTGAAAATATATTTAACACGTTTTTTGAAGCTTTATTTGTTAGTCACCCATATAATGTTTGAGTGTGTAATGGCTGGTTTTCACTGTGGTGAATTTGTACTCGGTATAAATCTCAAAGTGCAAATAAGGGAGGTAACTGCTGTTATGACGACGTACTTTCAAGTCGATGGCACACCCAGAGGATGGAGACAATTAAAACATCTAAAGCCTTGTTTAGACGGCTAATCTGGGTGGTCCAGAGCTTGGGCGACAAGTTACAACTGGTTAGCACCACAATAAAGTCTAGAAAAATGAAGGCTGGTCTGGAGAAGTCATGCCACTGTGGAGACATTTGAGGGTTTAATGTCGAATGAAAAGAAATTGGCTCAGTTTCATGCATACATTGATTTTGTTAAATTAAATGCATTTCTAGCCTGTTGTGCACTGTAAGTCTTCAGAGGAGTTTGTGGGTGGTCCTCATCTGGGTCTCTGACGTATAAATTAGCTTGTTGAAGACAAAAATTGTGAAGCTTCTAAAATAAAAATGTTCATCAAGTTGTCAAGTCGGAGCAAGACTTGTAAAATGAAACTGGATGACTTAACATTGTGCAATTCAGTGCATAACATGGGTGTTAGTGTTGAAGGAATCTATACAAATTGTATAAATCTTTGTTAAAACTGAAGGTTTTCATATTCTAAAATCTGGATTTCAGTGTGCCTAGAGAACCAACACACTGTAAAAATAAATAAATAAAATAAAAATCATGATTTGTTAGGCTATTTTTTTCTTTTGTCAAATCAACTTATAAATAATGTGGTTCAGATAACATAACATTTTGAGTTTCTGTGGATTAAACCTCCTACATTGTATTAACAATTTTTTTAATTAACTCAAAATGTTCAGGTAACTTTTTACAGTGCAGTCCATATAGAATTAGATTCTCAAAATGTTCTCCCAAACAGCAATGAGACTAAAGGAACAGCAGTGGAGTCTTCCATTGTCTTTCATTTTTATCCCAAATAAAAATGTCAATTCAAATTCAAATGTCTCCTCTAAAGTTTAAAAGAGATCTCAACAATGTCACATACTGTGCTCAAATTTGTCAAGATCCCAAAGTCGGCTGTCAAACATCAGAACATCTTAGCAATTTCTTAATTTAAAGTGATCCAAATTAATATTATCTGATCTCTCTTACAATATGTCAACAATTATTTCATTTGTGTCTATTTCTTCTAACGATTTTTAGAAGGAAAAAGTGGATATATGAAACTCTTAAAGAGCAAGATCAAGTATTGTTTTATTAAATTTATTGGTCAAGGTCAATTGATTTACATTTTATTATTTATTTTCAGACCTAAAATTCAAATGGCTGACTGGATGCTCAACATTACCAGCTACATACCTCGACATTTTTGTCCTCAGTATTTCAAAATTAAGCGATTTTAGTTTTAGCTCTTGTTGTCTCTTTTTTTTTTTTTTTTATCCAACAGCACCGTAGAGACTTCTGCGTTTCACGTGTTGTCAGTTTCCTTGGTTCCTCTCTTTTCATCTTCTGTCACTGCTCCGTGTGAGATTGGGCGTCACAGTGTTCTCACATGTACCTGGCCTTTGAGATATCAAAGGTTGACTGCCATCTGTCCTAGCAGGCTAACACAGACGCGTGAGACAGGGTTTCTCACTCAGGTGAAGCCGTCTGGCTATGACCAGCTTTATCTGTTACACACAGAGGTAGAATGTGTTACAGGAGCACACAAGGAAACAGTTCAGCACAATGAATTGCCTTTATCTTATATATAAATAGACATGACTACCAGAGACATTGAGAGAGGCACGTCACACACAATATTCAGATTATAATAGGTTTTTTATTTTTTATTTTATGCTTATCCTCCTTAAATTTTAAACATACAGGCTTCAGCATGCAGTTGCAGTTTCTTCAAAAAACTGCTTGCAGTTTTGAATAAGGAAATCCATGCATTTGAATTGCAATTGTGTATGCAAATTTTGGTTGAATCGGTTGAACTTGCAAAGGAAACCCTTACCACATTGATAAGAACAGATATAATTTACCACTGCTACCTAGTAGCATTCAAATCAGAGTCATGAGATTCAATGCAAGTGGTTATTTTCAAACTGCCTTTTATATTGTTCTGTGTATTAAATGAATGTGTTAGACAACTAGTTTAATAATTTATGGTTTCAAATTATTATTATTTAATTAATGAATTATTAATTCATTTATTTGTATCTTTTTTGTTTATTTATTCATTTATTTCTATGGAAGCTTGTTTCCGCCATGGAATAAAAAAAAAAAGTAACAGATATTTGCGACTTTTTAACTCATAATTCTGACTTTTTTCTCAATTGTGAGTTTATATCTCGCAACTTTTTTCACAATTCTGACTTTTTTTTCTTGCAATTGTGAGTTTATATCGTAATTCAGATTTTTTTTTTGTTTTTTTTGTTTTTTGTTTCAATTGCGTGTTTATATCTTGCAGTTCTGACTTTTTCTCTCTCAATTGCAAGTTTATCTCATAATTCTGACTTTTTTCTTGCAATTGTGAGTTTGTCTTGCAATTCTTTTTTTCTTTTTTTTTTGTAATTGTGAGTTTATATCTCACAATGCTGACTTCTTTTCTCAGAATTGAGATATAAAGTCCAATTCTGAGGAAAAAAAGACTGGCTTTATTTCTCAGAAATGCGAATTTATATCTCACAATTCTGACTTTATAACTTGCAAAAAAAAATCACAATTCAGATAAAAAGTCGCAATTACCTTTTTTATTTTTTTATTCAGTGATGGAAACTGAATAAAAAGTTTCCATAATTTTGATTTCATTGTATCTTTTATATTATATTATATTTACTTTAAACTTACAAATAATATTATCTGAAAAATGCATTTGCATGAGAGCCAAAATTGTGACATATTACGACTTGTTTTCAGATAATATATCTTCTTGAATGTAGTTTACTTTTCTTGCCTCATTGGCAAATAGTTTAAGCATAACTCTAACAAAATGTAACAATTTAGTAAAGCAGATCTCCTGCCAAGAGACGGGAATCACGGGCTACCCTCACACTGACCCCTCCAAGTGTAGAATTTGTACACACTATGAGTGTTTGCTAAAGGAAGTCCAGAAATCTTTCAACTTCCTTCCAAAATGCTTGGAGAAATCCTTCACGTCCTACACACCCTTAAATAATTTGTTTGAAAAACAGAGATGACCCAGAATGCACCAACTCTGCAAACTCCACATGCACTTTTCCCTTTAAACTACAGATATGGGACTTAAATCTCCCCTGTCTATATTCTTCTACCACACTTTTGAAAGAGATTTGATAAAAAGAGCACAAGTTAGGCATTTTATTTATCTTTTCGCTTCTCTCTCCCTGTCTCTCTCAGGTCCAGACATGAAGGGGGCCGCGTCTTGTCTGTGGCATCTCACAATGAGAAGAGCTTTCAGCGTGTCGCGAGGTAATTACTCTCCTTGAGGGAGGAGGACGAAAGCTGTTTATTGTAATTATGTCAGAGAAATGAAGAAGCATGCTTGTGAGATGCTCTAACATTGTCTCAACATATTTGGGGGGAAATTTTATGTGTCAGCATAATACCCCAACATCACATTCCCAGCCAGCTATCACATTCAGTTGTGTTTAGACCGTCAGGATAATGATGTGCTAACGCTTGTGAAACCGCATCGTAATGCGCGTATGTGTGTGTGTGTCGTCTACCCTGAAGCCCATGGCCCCATACACTCGACAGTGACCGTTCCATCCACACAATAGAAAAATATCCTGCTTCTCTCCATAACAACCGCTCTGCTGAAGTGGCGGGATTAGAACATGCCGGCCCCAGCCAGGGGTTGCCATGGGAAAGAACCTCCCTTCTCCTGGATCTGTTTTCCATTTACCCTGCTGGTCTGGGATCGAGGTTTTATGTGCTTACACTATCAATGTTTGGCCCATTAATTCACATCTGCAATTATAATGTCCAATTAGAGGCCAGGTTGGCTCGCCTTTTTTATTATGAAGTCAGAGGGGGTTGGAAAATAGTCCAATTTTACACTGAAAGGGGCATTGGTTTGTATTGCGTTCCTGATTATTTTATGCCCGCAGGTTAACAGTTAATAGTGAGTAGGTGATAGTAGGGTAGTAGAGATTGCTAAAAGAAATGGAGGAAGTCACAACAGGAACCGAGGTATTGAGGCTCTTAAATGCCCCATGAATGCAGAGAAATGACAGTCCTAACAAAAATTAACCATAGTTCTGCTACAGTATGTTTTTATCGTAAAACAATTGTCAAATATTAAATGTTTAGCTTACATCTTACGATGCACTCTTTCACTGCTACAGCTAAAGTGTCACACTGGAATTCACACAAACCGTAAGCCCCGCCTTATTTGATTTGATTGGCCATCTCACTCATTCTGACAGTGACGAGCGCTGTTAGACTGCTGAGGCAGACCAACCTAAAAATGTAACATTTTACTTTTGTCATCCTAGCAATAAACAGAGTGGTGTGTAATGGAGTACAGCAGAGCAGCATCAAGAATATCAAATATTGGGGAGGACAATTTGGCCATTTCTAATTATTTAGGGGGACAAGTCTATGGTGCCCTGGATCAAATGTTCACTTGAAGTTTAGCAGCCATGCTAATTCTATGCTAACAGTCCAATACGGCAGCTGTACTGTAGGAATGGAAGTCCTGTCATTATGTTAAAACAGCCTTTTTGACGCAAAAAAGTGACAAGGGATAAAACCTATCGTCTAAAAGCTGGATCAGACAAATTGCTTGTCAAGTCTAGAAAGAGTCACACTTTAGTTTAGGGTCCAATTCTCACTATTAACTAACTATTAACTACAACTTTTGCCTCAATAAACTACTATTTATTAATAGTTAGTAAGGTAGTTGTTAAGTTTAGGTATTGGGTAAGATTAAGGGATGTAGAATATGGTCATGCAGAATAAGGCATTAATATGTGCTTTATAAGTATTAATAAACAGCCAATATGCTAGGATTATGCATGCTAATTAGCATAGTGAGAATTGGACCCTAAACTAAAGTGTTACCATAGAAATTTATGGTAAATCGCAAAAAGAAGTAGTTGTGTGAAAAAATGTTCGAAAGAACATAAAGAAAACCATAAGAAGAATCATGCTGGATCCAACATGTTATCTTGAAGAGTAGCAGCCATGCTATTTAAATGCTAACAGACCAATGCAAGGTTTTTATAAGATACAGGCTATTTGTTTAACCATTAAGCCCACCACTTAATGGATTGTCGCCTCTGGCTTGCTCAGTTGGGGACACAAAATTTTCAAATAAATATCCAAATAAATTTAATTACTAAACTAAATTATATCAACTACATTACTTGAATATATATGATAATTGAAATGAGCTAATGACATCACCGTTTTCTCCAGAGCGGCTGTACAGCCGAATCAAATTCTGTTCATTATTTTCCTGTTTAACACTGTGAAGCTGCTTTGAAACAATCTGCATTGTAAAAAGCGCTATATAAATAAAGTTGACTTGACTTGACTTGACTACCTTTAACAAGTCTGCTACTTGTGCTTGCATCACTCATCAGCCTTGGCTATAGAGCCAAGATTATAACACAACATTAGCGGCTAAGCTAGCAGAGCAGCAGGCGCACTGTTTTACTTGCATTTAAATTTCCCTCAAGTGAGGTGTGGGTGGAGCTTAGAGAGCAGGAAGCTAATGACAGTATGAGTAACAGCGGGCTCGTTAGTCTTCCACCTCATCTGCCATAGACACGATCATTTTTCTGGATTATTTATTGCTGTGCACTGAAAGAGAACATCCATTTGCCGAGGGTTTCCTTAGAGGCCTGCACCGCATGGCTCGACAGCCCCTACCGCTGCGATCGTAACATCTCAGATGAGAGATATTATACACACTAGTGCTTTTTTGGCTATTTTTATTCATACAATAGGTACTGTGGAGAGAGAGAGAGAGCATGTGTGCTACCCGCTAGACTTAAATAAAACCTAGTTTAAAAAAAAAGGTTTTCAGTGTGATCTCATACTTGTACCCCACTGTATCTCCTAAAGCCCTATTTGGACGGGACTAGTTTTCTAAATGACGTTTGAGTTACAATTCTTATCACTCGACTTTCAGATGGGACTAACATCTCTGTTTATTACAGAGATGGGTGTGTTTTTTTAGATGTGGGTGTTACAGAAGGTCATGTGCTGTACTGTGCTTGCATGCATCACGTATGACGTATACAGTATGTATTTTAATTTATTATTTGTTCATATAATTTATTGTAATTTATAATTTATTTATTATAAAAACGTATTTAAGTAAACTTAACGAGTTTATAGCCGTGGCTGTTCATAATAAACGTGCATAAGTGAGCTTAGAAATCTACATTCACCACCAACAGTAATATTAAGTAATGCACTACTTGAAATTTTTTAATGAAATATGACATTATGTAAATCATGACTGAATTTGACGTGACAAGAAAGTTTAGCATTTTTACATATTAGGCAGATGAAAATAAGAGTCAATGTTTGCATATTATTTGCACATTGTTTACTTCATAACTACAATAGAACTGGAACTTTTGCCGTTGCCGTTCTTTTGCTTTATCGCATCACTGCTAAAGTAAACCAATTCTCAAAAAGACGTTTTTCTAAGGGGCTCTTTTAACATAACGACGCAACATCCATTCGTACAGTAAAGCTACCATATTTTCACAGGATGGTCCGTTTTCTCGCCGTTATGTTTTCTGATGCGCAAATGTTATGACATTTTTGAGGTTTTTATGCTAGCAACCTCATTGAAAATCTCTCTTGTAATATTTTTTCCAATCCCAAAAATGTGTGAAACACGCGCACAAGCGTCATGGTCTGTAATGACATTTATGACTTCAGACACGATTTTCATGGTTATTGAGAGGTGGCAAACCTTGCATGTTTTGTCTGAAAACTCTGCGCACTTTTGACAGGCCTGCAGTCTTTCGTTCGGTCAGTAAGTTTTAGTCGGACCATTCATCCAAACACATGCACACCATTTGTTTGGTCCTCAAGGGTTTTAAAAGGCTGCATGGCTGGTGGACACCAGCACAGATACATTTGTTTGCCTGATATGTGAGGAAGACATTTTTGTTCGGTATCACCAAAGCATGCAATTAGAAGCGGTGGCATATGTGTGCGATGTCCTCCTCCTTCGTCCTGATAGAGGCCTCTTGTGTGAAGATCTTACAGACCCAATTACTGTAATCACGATGATCAAAGGGAGGGTGTTGAAGAGAAGAGAGCAGCAGTCAAGTCAAAGTGTGTCTAAGTGCGCGTGTGTGTGTATCATTTGCGTGGGGGTAGGGGTGTGGTTAGCTGTTCGATTCACATCCATCATCTGTTTAATGTACTGATTCGTTTACACCATTTTCAATTTCTTTCTTTTTGTGTGCATGTGTGTGTGTCTTTGCAGTTTCCAAGGTTTGTTCAGTAGATGCACTGGATGAGGTTAGAGGCCAAATCTCTCCTGGGCGGCTGACCCTCTCCTGCAGGTAAAAGGTAAGCTTCGATGTTCAGGTGGCAAAGGGCTTATCTGCAGATATGGGCAGACAATTTGTTTTCAGCCTTAAAGGTGCACTCCGAAATTAAACAAACAAAAGTAAATGTAATTTTATTTTACATGGAATGGGTTGGAGGCCGCCATTTTGAAAGATTTTCTGCTGAAAACGACTGTCCTATTATTGAAAACTTTTGCTTGATAAATATATTATTCAATAGGACAGCAATAATTAGTATTTCAATAATGTTTTTGCTAATTAAACGCATTTGATTTTGCATCATTCTGCATCCACACCACTAGATGTCAGTATGTCATGTTAGGCATTGCCACCAGCACAATATAAAACAAAAAATCACTGAGTGCACCTTTAAAGTGTATCTTTTGAATAGATTTTAAAGATAATGCCCTATAATGAATCATGTCAGTGTTTATTTAATTATAAATGACACATTTCATATGAATATGTTTTGAATCCTCCACATAACATCTATTTTCTTTTCTTGTTTCCTTTTATTTCTTTCTGTCTGTTTATTGTGTTATGCCTGCTTGCACTAGGATTAAGGCCAGGTGTGCTGTCTAAGACTGTGGATACTGAATCTTATAATTTTTTTGTTGGCAAGAGTTTGTTTGTTTTATATAATGCTTTTTATTGGGTAAAAGCCATCATAAGCAATGAAAACTTTTAGAGTTTGCATGTTAATTGTATTTTTATATTAATTCAACAACTTAAGTATCCTTCAAGTGAAAAAGAACATTCATCTGGAAGTAATGGAGGGCAGGGCTTGATTTAATACTGAAGAAGTGATAAACGTGTGATATTATTAGTTAATATTTTTGCCCCGCCCACATGGCCTTGGTTACATAAGCAAAAAAAAGCAAAATAAAACTGATAATGCACAATAAGGGGCAATCATTGAAAAAGTAAATACAGTCAATTTTGTTTTTATGTTGTGTTTAAAGGCTTGTAAAAAATGTTCAAACCATCAAAAGGTCATATAAGTTTGAGAGCAGAATTCAATATGTTGTATATTTGGAGTAGGTGACCTGTGATATGTCCTTTCAGCATTGAGAGTTGGGATGCACCCGCCCGCTGCTTGCCTTGTCTCCACAGCGACCTCTGCGCAAACTGTCAAGTTGACTCACCATCAGGCCACGTTTGCCTCAGTGAACATTCAACGCTGTCGGTGAGTTTGAGCTAAATAGAAAAAAACCATCGACCGTTGATTGTACCCTGCGGCCGAGCCCTACTGAGCCTTGCCTCTCCCCACCACCGGCAAAGAGGAATTTTAGCATGGACTCCTGGAGACACGACGGCGCTGTCTTCCAATGCCACCGGCAACCTTGGACGACGCCTGAAAAGTTTGACTTTGAAAACTACAACAAAGGTCACAATCAACATTCATTGCTGTCGGTGGGTTGGACTGTAAAAGAAAGCTCACTGAACAATGAATGCAACTGTGTCCCAGATTTCCTTCTCGCAAAGTCGCATCGGAGATAAATATTATCTGACAGAGCTGGATATACTCATTTGCTTGCCTCTCTGAGTTTGTTTGTGGCTCTTCGTGGCAAAGGCACAAGTGGACTGAGAACACCATGTCAAAGGCCCCTTTAAGGCTGATGAATGTTTCCTTTGTATAATAAATAAAGACAAGACCTAACCAAACCCAGTCTAATCCTGTGAGTCTAAAACGTATTAACCGGAGCTGTGGTACAGTTGTTGCCACATGTTGTGCTTTGGTCAGGGTTGTCACTAGGTCCATTTTAAGAGGACTTTAGCCCCCCTAAATTTCCACCCAGCCCCCCTAAAATTTGCGATGTACACTAATTCGTGATCACTTCAGTCCCCTTTAAAACTCATATTCAGCATGTTCTTCAATCCGCAGCAGAGCAGATGATATCTTCATCTGTGTAGTTCATAAATGCAGTTTACATAATATGATGCAGGAGCAATTCAAGATGGTTTCCCACCAACTGTAAAATCTGGGCTTATTTATTTATTTTATGAAATTCTTTCATCTAAATGACATGAGACTTTTCCTACTCTTGCTATACGTCATACTTTAATGCAATAAAATAGCTAAAATGTGTTATGTATTTTATAATAAATCCAAAAGCAAACACGCAAAAAGAAAAAGAGTGGAAATGGCAAATGAGATGACGAGTGGTCCCCTGCAGCCATCTACTGGTTATAGTGGTAATTTCATGTCATTTTCATGTCAAGTGTTTTTCCACCAGGTGAAATAAATCCTCCACTAAAGCATGACACATTTTCCATGTTATCTCCATGAATGAAAGAGAAATGTAGATCTTCCTTAAAATGTATTTGACTGCACAAATGTAGTTAAAAATAGTGTTTAAAACATTAAATGTGTTTTAAAAAAATGATCCACATATTGCCAATCTAGACAATTACGGTAATATATTAGCTAGTTATTTGAAATGATTAGAATAAATATTCAGGGATTGACTACAAAGGTAGTGTAGAACCAACTGTATTGTTAATTCCTAACCTAGTATGCAAACAATCAACTATATTAAATAGTTTTTTTTAATCATACCCTCATTGGGGGCTGAGCCCCGCTAATATTGAAATCTTAGAATCGCCCTTGGCTTTGGTCTTCCCAAAATGTTCTATCTGCAGTAATTGTATATAACTAACACACACACACAAATTGCAATATAATGATTATATATATGGTATAATGACAGAAAAGTGTGTGCGCTCTGAAAGTGTTTTTTAAAATTTAGTTTAGGCCTATAGCATTTTTTTTACACAATGACCCAATAGGCCTATCCGAATATGTGGTTAGGAGCTAGGTAAACAAAATTATTTTGGAAACGTCTTATTAAAGAGTTCTTGCAATAAATCCAAGGCTTGTGCGATAATATGGGCTACATGACGTCGCGTTTGAGCTGAACTAAACCGATCACGGTGAAATCAGAGAAGGATAGTGCGCGCGCTGCATTTGGAGGCCGTATCTTAATTAGAGGCTAACGGTTTTACTGTCCGTTTCTAGGCCAATCCAAGATTATGTCACATTGCTGGTAGTTTATGAAAAATTAATCCAAATTAAATTTGTCAAGAAGCTGAAGTGCTTATCGTGTCAGTGTGGGTGAGAGCCCCTCGACACCTCAGTGACATTGCTGACAGAGATTGACTCCCGCTCGCCGTTGAGTTTTTTTAAACGACAGTCAATTCGCGGGATTAATTAACATCAGATTACGGCTCCATTAGAGACCTGCTGTGCGTGATTTCTTAACGCTGGGTTACTTTACTTACCGTGGCGGTGACGCTAGACTTGGGTGATTATACTCTTAAAGAGTTAGCCTATTTGATGAAAACTGTCACAAGAAAGATATTTGGAGGCTGCATTAACAAATGCGAAGCAAGTTAGCTAATGCTGATGGCCGTCATGTTGTGAAGTCTAAAGACGGTCGTGATTTGATTCCAGTCATAAACATTTTCTCATTTCATCAGGCATATTGTAAACGATATCAAATGTAATAGGATAACCTTAAGTAATATTATAGCTACTGTTTGTAATGCACTTTTATATCTATAGGCTTTAGTGATTTTACCATGATCGTCTCCTTGCTAGTTGATTGAGGCCAGGCGTCGGTTAAGGGGCGGGGCATTCTCACTAGAGAGGGAGTTTGGTTGGACAAAAATCTGTAGTGCAGACCGATTAACCAATGTTGTCAAAAATTTTTACAAAAATTTTTTATTTAAACGTTAATTTGCCAATTACTGAATAATGCACATTTTTGCTTTAAAAATGGAAAATAAAATATATTTGATAAAATATTTGCAAATATGTTAACTCCCACAATATTGTTTGCTATTAAAAATATATATGAATTAAATTTTATTAAATTTAACTATATAGTATTATATATAGAGAGAACTTATATCCGCTCCGTATGTAGGCCTAGTGTAAACTACCCATGGATGGTTAAATAGGCCAATCACACTTCAGTTTGCAAATAAACTGTACAAACATGTAGTCGACTAAAACCGTAGTAAAACAGTATGCAAATATGCAGTGCAAATCAATGTAAGAGTTTAAAACTTTTACATTTCTCAAAAGTATAAAATACCAAAAATATCACCAAATACATTTTGAATGTTTACGCAGTTCAAGGCAAGCCTAATCACAGAAATAATTGAGAAAAACAAAAATTAATTTTTGAAGTATCCTTTGTAACCCAAAGCAATACTATTACAATAGGCTATAAGTAAGACCAAGGTAACACAACATGTAATTGTCTGGAAAAAAAAAACCTTAATATGTTGTAAGATTCACTTAGTTTGTACATTCCAACTCCTTGTGTTATTTTAATTATTGTTGGTTTAACTCAAAAAAGTAAGTTACCTGCTTGCCTTAAAATTTTGAGTTCATTGAAATTAAAAAGGTGAGTAAATACAATGGAGAATGGTTTAATAAATAGAAAGGGGGGGAGGTAACTGAATTTTGCTAGTGTTAATTACACCATGAGTATTTATATGACAGCATTATCCCAACAAACATAAACCATTCCCATAATGTTAGTATTTGATTCCCCTTCCATGGTTTTATGTTTTGTTCAAAAATTGTTAGCTGCTGATGATCCAAGAAATCACAAAGCGACACATTCCGAGCTTCTGTACTGTACAATTCCTGTTTCTTGTTCTCCTTGAGAATCCTTTTGTAGGCCTAATAAATACAGAAATGAGAATTCTGTTTGACCTCCTTTGAAGCCCCTCATTTGCTCATTGTGTGGGTATCTATAATTAAAGCCTTGAAGCTTTTCAGCTCTTGTTTTCAAAGAGCCAATGCAAAGTTACAGACCTCAGCAGTATTTTGGGACAGAACGTTCTGGGTTTTCCGACTTCCGAATGTCACTGTGGTTTCCAAACTGGCAGCAGGAAAGGTGAAGAAGACTGCAGGTGTTTGAGAAGAAGAGACCCGAGCATCAGACAAGAGGATTAACTCAAGCGGTTAGACATTTTGAACTGTGTAGCCTACACTCGGCCGTTTCCTCAAATATGACACTATTTTGAGAAATACCGCAGAGCTTTTATATTTTCCTCCTGCTTCAATGGCTTCCTTTTGTGGAGTCGAGGAACTGAAAATAATCGTGAGACATATCAGGACGTAAATTACATTAGTTGACGTTCAACTAAAATATCAACCCCCCTCAGATGAATTACTGACTTGGTTTGACGAAAATGGCCGTGTTTGCAAAATCGTTATGCTTGCGAAGCCCCTGAAAGCTCGGTGGAAATTAGAAGGTCCCTGTTCACTTTCAGCCAACATTAACATTTGTCAGGTGTTATTAGCATGCGTCAACATTTGAGTTGGAAAACGTAAAGGTTCAGCGGGGTCCTACATGAACAATGTATACCAACAGCAAAATGAGTAAATAAAGAATTAGATTTAAATGGCACCGTGTGTTCTGAAGGCGAAAAAATGTCTGGTGTTTTAGGAAGAAAAATAACACTGTCAGAAGTCTTAGATTTAATTATTGAATGACCTATTTAGTTTAGACCTATTTTTTTTATATTAGTAATTCAACGTGGAGCTTTTTTAGTTACGTTTATGCAATTGATTATGTAGGCCTATGTAAATGTATGCTTTATGTAAGATAGTGGTCTAGAAAAAAATACATTCACTTCAATCCTTACTTTTTATTTAAATGCACTATTGTTTTACACATCATTTAATTTTGCATATCTTTAAATATTAATATGATTTTCTGAAATATATTTTTTTCTCGATCGCATAAAAAAAGACAAAAAAAACATATAACAAATTAAAATACAGGCCTATGATACGTTTAAATAATATATTATTTATTTAAAATAATAATAATGCCACATTATATTTGTTGTCGAATACACTGTTCAGAATATTTAAATAATGTTTAAAATAAATATTAAATGGATGATATGTGAAAAACTAAACAAATGCTACCACCTAGTGGTCATACTGTGACCTCAGTGAGTGACTTGTGATTTATAAAACATTTAAAGCCTACTAATCAGAGTTTCGAAGAGTTTGTTGCAAAATCCACGAGACGTCCTTCTTTAACATGATTAGGCTATATTTTTTATGATATAGCCTAATAAATAATGAAATCTGACATTCCCTGCACTGTTATAAAGAGACCGTAAAGAGAAAAATAAAGAGAGCTGATATGGGTTGGTATAGAATGTAGTTTATCATGATGATTTTATCAGCATAGCGGTTGAAGGGGTGATGACCTGATGATGACCCCCATCCCGAGGTCAGTCGTGTCAGGTTCCTCATTTGTAGACTCTGTGTGTGTGTGTGTGTGTCTTATTAGCACCTAATGATGCAGAGGGGACAATCTCCCTGTTCCAAAACACTGAGTCTGGCTGCAGTAGAGCTGATTTACAGGGCCTTGCAGCAGCACTCAGGGCTGAAGGATGGAGTTTTTTCACTCATATTCTGCTCTCTGTCCTCCTTTGTCTGTCTTTCATGTTTTGGATGGTGGAAAGAGAGGCTCTATTATAGGGATTAGAATAGAGAATGCTTTCTAATGCTCGTAAGTTTGTAAAAAAAAAAAAAAAAAAAAGTCATCTCATCAAAAAGCAAGAAAGAACCTGTAGAACAAACTGAGAAAGTGTTCAGAAAGTTAGACATATAGGTAACCAAAATAAAGTTAGAGGTTTCTAGTCGGGAAAAAAGCGAAATGAATGAAATACAATGTTATAAAATCTTATGTATTAGTGCTGTCAAATCAATTAATTGCATAAACATAAAAGTTTGTAAATATGTGTGTGTTTATGTATGTAATAATCAATTTTACATCAATAATATTCACCGATCAGGCATAACATTATGACCACTGACAGGTGAAATGAATAACACTGATTAATCACGGCACCTGTCAGTGGGTGGGATATATAAGCAGCAAGTGAACATTTTGTCCTCAAAGTTGATGTGTTAGAAGCAGGAAAAATGGGAAAGCGTAAGGACTTGAGCAAGTTTGACAACAGCCAAATTGTGACGGCTAGATGACTGGGTCAGAGCGTCTCCAAAACTGCAGCTCTTGTGGGGTGTTCCCGGTCTACAGTGGTCAGTATCTATCAAAAGTGGTCCAAGGAAGGAACAGTGGTGAACCGACGACAGGGTCATGGGCGGCCAAGGCTTTTTTTGTTGTATTTTCCGTTTAGTCATTTTAATTTAGTATCATTTTTATGTTATTGTTTTCTTTTAATGTCTATATAGTTTTTAAGAATGTTTATTTAAGTTGTGTGTTAGCTTTTTTCCTTGATTCTTTGTCAGTGGTCTGTTTTGACCAGTGCTATTAGAGTTACCTAAAACTAAAATACATTTTTGTTACTTGAAATAAAATAAACATTAACTGAAAAAATAATATTTTATGTATATAATATGTGTATATATATATAACAAAGAATATATTTTTTTTATGTGTACAGAGTACATGATCTCTACCACTAGGTGGCAATATATATCTGAAAAAGGCATTGCTTTACCAAGACAACGTTCACTGTAATCAAAATCAGTTAAAAAATGTGTTCATTACATAATTATTACTTAAATTCTATTAAATATTAAAACTCATTCGTATTTTACTAGAAATGCAATGCATAAAAGTTAAAACACTTAAACACTTAGAAATAATGTGTTCCCTTGAACATTTCTGTTTAATTCATTTGCCATTAAAAAACTTCCATGGACTTGTGTTTTGCATGTGTTTTACCAAGGTTGAATAATTTGCAACCAAATAACATTTTGCCGAGAGAAAGTGAAAAAGAAAAATGCTTATATGTGATAAAGTCCAACAAAATCTGTGACAACTGAGACTCACTATATGGGATGGTCACTGGATTCATTTGTGCATCTCACTGCCCTTTCTAACACTGGCTGTGTCTCGGTCATAGAAAGATGAACCTCCAGTGGTGTAAACATGCCTATCCGAGCGTCTGAAGCTGCCCTTTGACCCACAGCTTTATTTAGGAGGTATAAATGACAGAGGGATGAACAAAAGAGAAATACCCATCCACCTGGTCTCCGGTCCTAGATCTGTCTTAGCAAATGGTCAGTCGAATAAGTCCATTAGATGGATCGTTCTTCAAAGCTCTGATGTATTTTTTATTTGTCTTTATTAATGCTTTAATTGCAAAGCTAAATTATTAATGTAATATTTGAGAAGTTGAGCAAAAGAGAGGTGAATAATAAATACATAACCCATAACATCTCTTCACGAGAGTATTTGGTTTGATTGAATTCTGTGCTGCTATGACTCGTACATTTTGATCCATTGATTTACACAGTGGCTCAACGCGGCCTGAACCGAATGTTGTGTTGCTAAAAACTCATAGATTCTCTTTCTGTCTGACAGGTGTATTCTCAATTAAATAATCATCTTCTTCTTGTTTACACTTTTGACAGACCGAGACATATACGAAGGAAGCATCCAAAATGCATGCATGAAATTAAAAATGAAACGCAGCAGCTCCAAATTAAGTCCCCTGCCTCAAAAAATGCAGAATTCAGATGAGAAATATCTGACAGTACTGGAAACTGCAAACAGGACTGCAGGTGAAGAGGTGGTTAATATTTGACTTTCGTCCTGGGAAACAAATTCAGCAAACATTTGTTATGTTTTGCAAGCAGTAGTCATTATCGTTTTCAAAGACATGTACTGTTGCTTGTCAGTTGATGTGTCGAAACCCGTTTACCTTTTAAAAATAAAGTAGTTATATATAGTAAGATTGATATGTGCGAGTATTAACTTTCTGCAAGTTATGAAAAAAATGGGTTCCCTTAGACTACCTAGATTTTGTACTCCAGGATTTAAATAATAATAATAATAAAACACATTTTAATTTACTGGAGTTTTACTGAAATTTACTGGAAGTTATTATCACTATCAATAAAACAAACATGTCACAAACTCATATTATAGCAAATCTCCAGAGAAAAAAAAGATCTCTAAAAAACAACCTGTCTTTTCATTTTAAACTCTAGAATATATTTCATATAAAAAGTTGTCACCCTATGGAAAACATTTTTGCAATGTAAACGTTAATAGCACTCTGTAATCTAACTTTTGCCCTTACTGAAATTTTTGAAATGCTGTTGAAAAAAAATACTTTAAGGGATTCAACCCTTCCCTACCGATTAACACCGTATCCATGAAACAGGAACCTGAAGTGTTTAATGAAATTCTGTAGAGTGAGCTGACCGCCTTTTTAAAGGGATAGTTCACCCCAAAATGAAAATTTTGTCATTACTCACCCTCGAATTGTTCCAAACCTGTAGGTCTATTTGTTTCTTTCTTTCTTCTGTTGAACACAAAATAAGATATTTTGAAGAATGTTGGTAACCAGACAGTTTACAGCACCCACTGACTTAGATAGTATTTTTTTCATTGGGTGCCTTCAACTGTCTGGTTACCAACATTATTTAAAATATCTTCTTTTTGTGTTCAACAGAAGAAAGAAATTAATTTGGAACGACATGACGAGGGTGAGTAAATCATGACAAAATTCATTTTTGGGTGAACTGTCCCTTTAAAATTAGGCTTACCAATAATTACCGTTTATCATAGTTACTTTAACAACAACTAGCTAAGTAGATAATTTTGGCAATTGTTCTTAGTACGTTACAGGTCACAAAACATACATAGGATAAAGGTAGCCTTATACTCAAAGTCAAAGTTTTTCCGTAGGCCTATCCTTCTCTGTAAGTAGCCTAATAAGATAGTGTTTCTCTCAGAAAAAGTGAATGTTCTTGTACTAGAAAAACATTATTGACTTATAGACAGACATTTTTGAGGCAGAAGGCAGTTGCTTTTGTTTGAGCATTTTCTTCTTTTTTTTCCTTTTTAATCGATGGTCTGCTTTTTTTAATGAGACATATGATATGCACGAAGCATGTTGGACTTGACAGGATCAGTCACCGGTGGCAAGTGTGCTGATACATCAAGGATACCACCTTTTACCCTGACAATTCTGCAAACTCAGGAGGCCAATTAACACCTTCACAACGAGAGCGCGTCGGAATCCTCCCTCGTGAGCAGAAGAGCTCAGCGCGCGGCTGTGCTGGTGCGCGCGTGGCGGAGAATGGAAAAGCGCGGGAAACTCGCAGGTAAAGTTCTCCTCAGGGTAATTGTGGCGAGACCTCAGGCGAGATTCGGCTGAGGCGATGCGTTTTTTCTTTCTTTCTACTTTTGTTTTTGCTTTTTTTTCTCGGATGTTTTCCCCATTGTGGTTCGAATTAAGTCACATGAATTAAATATTAAACGCACATCAGAAAATATTAATTTAAAGGTAAGATTTCTGTCAGGGGAACCATCTCAACTCAATTGATATTCTTCGGACTGATGGTTAATACATATTCATTCATCAAAACAATCATTAAATGAAATGAGGCGTAGGTATTGAGATTTCCTTCTGTTAGTTGATATTTGTTTGAAGCTAAATTAATAGAAACAAGAGAATCTTTTAAAAATGCATTTAAATAAGGGATAATATATATTATCACACAAATAAACGTCATTATCCATACCCTACAGCTACTTATTAATAAATTCATAGGCTACATGAAATATTTATTTGAGTTTAAATAATTTTGCCTTATTTACAGAAACCAGGGAGAGACATTGGCCAGCAACAGTCATCATTTGACCAGTGAATGTCACGATTGACCAGGTTTGATAAGAATCCAGTATTACAAAATCAAAAGAAACAAAATATATTTAGCTAAAAGAAAATAAAGCCTATTCTATGGCTATTAAAGAAAATATATAGGCCTATATAACTGACCATTACATACAGCTGTCCTAATTTCAGTTTTATATTATACAGTATAACACTCAATGGTATACACAATAAAGCATTTTAAGGTGGTATTCTAAAAGCTGTTTCACTGTTTGCCAGGTTCACATTAATATCCTTGTTACATCACTACGAAGCAATGACAGAAATCTTAGGAAACAGAGACAAACCAGGACAGGTGAGACATGTTCGGTTGTCTTCTCTATTCTAAAATCTGACATGGTGTGAGTTGACATAGAGCAGCCATTGTGTCCCATAAAAAGACATCTCAAGACCCTCTGCTCTTTGGATAGAATGTAAATAAGATCCTGGGGAATGTACTGGGAGAACGGCATCGGGGGGTGAACACCGGCAGCCGGGGTCGCCATCCATCACAGCGACTTGGGCCCGGTGCAGTGGACAAGCTCGGCACAGGCCAAGAAACCTGAGCCACTACAAGACAAACACATGCTCCCTCCAAAATAACAATGGGCTCCAGTGACACACGCTGCCTGCTGTCAGAGCTTCACTGCAGGCTCACGACACCTGACATTGTTATATTGAGCGTATAGTGTTACCAGACCCACAGTTAGAACAGACGAAGGAACAAATGCCAAAGATAATTGCAAGTGACAACTTTAGGAGACAATCCTCTGGTCTTTTTAGGAGCTTGTGATACAGAAACTTAAAAGAGTAGCAAATAAGGACATTGAGAGCAGTCTAAATATATGTCAGTTTGGGTGACAAGGCACTGAATAGTATACACTTCACCTTCTATAGCCTTATTTTACAGTCCTGTTCCCCATGTGCATACTATGTACTTATTATAGTATTAGTATAGTATTTCAATAACTGGGTAATAACCCTGAACCAACCTAAACTTAACCCATGTAGTTACCTTATATTACCCAGTACTTTCTTAGGTACACTGTAAGTACACGTAAGTGCATGTACTGTAAAATAAAATGCAACTGGATTCTTTTGTGAATAGAAAATACTGTCACTTTTGAGATAAATATATATATATATATATATATATATATATATATATATATATATATATATATATATATATACACACACACACACACACTCACCTAAAGGATTATTAGGAACACCTGTTCAATTTCTCATTAATGCAATTATCTAATCAACCAATCACATGGCAGTTGCTTCAATGCATTTAGGGGTGTGGTCCTGGTCAAGACAATCTCCTGAACTCCAAACTGAATGTCAGAATGGGAAAGAAAGGTGATTTAAGTAATTTTGAGCGTGGTATGGTTGTTGGTGCCAGACGGGCCGGTCTGAGTATTTCACAGTCTGCTCAGTTACTGGGATTTTCACGCACAACCATTTCTAGAGTTTACAAAGAATGGTGTGAAAAGGGAAAAACATCCAGTATGCGGCAGTCCTGTGGGCGAAAATGCCTTGTTGATGCTAGAGGTCAGAGGAGAATGGGCCGACTAATTCAAGTTGATAGAAGAGCAACTTTGACTGAAATAACCACTCGTTACAACCGAGGTATGCAGCAAAGCATTTGTGAAGCCACAACACGCACAACCTTGAGGCGGATGGGCTACAACAGCAGAAGACCCCACCGGGTACCACTCATCTCCACTACAAATAGGAAAAAGAGGCTACAATTTGCACGAGCTCACCAAAATTGGACAGTTGAAGACTGGAAAAATGTTGCCTGGTCTGATGAGTCTCGATTTCTGTTGAGACATTCAGATGGTAGAGTCAGAATTTGGCGTAAACAGAATGAGAACATGGATCCATCATGCCTTGTTACCACTGTGCAGGCTGGTGGTGGTGGTGTAATGGTGTGGGATGTTTTCTTGGCACACTTTAGGCCCCTTAGTGCCAATTGGGCATCGTTTAAATGCCACGGCCTACCTGAGCATTGTTTCTGACCATGTCCATCCCTTTGTGACCACCATGTACTCATCCTCTGATGGCTACTTCCAGCAGGATAATTCACCATGTCACAAAGCTCGAATCATTTCAAATTGGTTTCTTGAACATGACAATGAGTTCACTGTACTAAAATGGCACCCACAGTCACCAGATCTCAACCCAATAGAGCATCTTTGGGATGTGGTGGAACGGGAGCTTCGTGCCCTGGATGTGCATCCCACAAATCTCCATCAACTGCAAGATGCTATCCTATCAATATGGGCCAACATTTCTAAAGAATGCTTTCAGCACCTTGTTGAATCAATGCCACGTAGAATTAAGGCAGTTCTGAAGGCGAAAGGGGGTCAAACACAGTATTAGTATGGTGTTCCTAATAATCCTTTAGGTGAGTGTATATATATATATATATATATATAAAGTAACTTAATACAGAATATGTTAAAAGCAAAGCCAAATTTAGGATATTGTTACGCATTCACTGGCATGTGACATAACCTTCAATAGCTCCTGTTTTGAGCTCAGTCCAAAATGTGTCTTCTCTTGGGTGAGGAAGTTTTTTGCCAGTCAATTACTAGACCACAGCTATAGACTGATGTAATATACATCACAAGCCCTCAGGCCCAGTTTACACCAGGTATTAAGATGCGTTTTGGTCGCTTGGACTACAAATGGACGACGCTAAATACAGGTGCTAAATGGGGTCTTAAAGGTTTTGAGCTTGTCCGCTTTCGACCACTTTCAGAGGTAGTCGAAAACACATTTGACCGGATAGCTTTCATAGTGTAGATGCTCATGTGGTCGAATGCGAACAGCCACAAAAGATCGCCCTAGGCTGCGTCCCAATTCGCATACTATCCATCCTAAATAGTATTAGAAAATAGAATTAGTATTTCCCAAATAGTAGTATGTTGAGTATTCCAAAGATACCCGGATGGTCTACTATTTCCGGTCAGAATTCGAAGTGCAGATCGACGCGCACTCTAACGGCTGATATTGCCCACAACCCATTGCAAGTTAGATGAGGATTCGATTAGAACTACAATCGCAGATTTAAAAAAAAAGTGTTAAAAAACTACAAACATGATGGATGTGCGAGTCCGACAGTTAAGTAGAAAGGTTTCGAATGAGTCATCAATTATCAGTATTTAACCTGACTAAAAGATATTTATTCAATGTTATCCAAGTCAAGTCAAGTCACCTTTATTTATATAGTGCTTTTTACAATGCCAATTGTTTCAAAGCAGCTTCACAGTGTTAAAACAGGAAAATAATGCAACGGAATTTGATTCGGCTGTACAGCCGCTCTGGAGAAAACGGTGATGTCATCCAGCTCATTTCAATTATCATACAGTGTCAATGTGAGCAGATCAGTAATATAGTTGAAATTTAAGTGTCCCCAACTGAGCAAGCCAAAAGCCGAAGGCGACGGTGGCAAGGAACCAAAACTCCTTCAGGGCCAGAATGGAGAAAAAAACCTTGGGATGAACCAGGCTCAGGCGGGGTGCCAGTTCTCCTCTGGCCGACGAACAAATAGTGTATGATTATGATTCTGGCAACATTACAGGTCAGAAGTCATATTAGATCAATTGATATTCGTAGGATTATTCGAAAGATTGGAGTCGTCACGCTAGAGACGGGTTTAATGAGGATGTCGTGTCGATGCGGCATTTACAGGGGGGAGTTTAATTAACACGCTCTCTGCAGACATTTCAGGGATGCGTTGGTCATGTCCAGGCGCAGGTCCACCATCTGGTCCGGATACGGCCCGGATCCGGCCGACTGCAGTAAACCTCTGGATAAACAGAGACTAACATTAGCATAGATGCCATTCTTCTTATGATGTAGCGAGTACATCAGGTGTTATGGGAAGTGTTCCCGGTTCCGGCTGGCCTAGTTAATGCAGCCTAAAACAATCATTTAACTGATTTGAATAATATAAATTAAAAACGTTCTATGTGTATGCCATAGTAAAGAGATGTGTTTTTAGTCTAGATTTAAACTGACAGAGTGTGTCTACTTCTCGAACAATGCTAGGAAGACTGTTCCAGAGTTTAGGTGCTAAATAGGAAGAGGATCGACCGCCTGCAGTTGATTTTGATATTCTAGGTATTATCAACTGGCCAGAATTTTGAGACCGCAATAGATGTGATGGAATATAATGTGTTAAGAGCTCACTCAAGTACTGGGGAGCTAAACCATTTAGTGCTTTGTAAGTAATTAGCAAGATTTTAAAATTTATATGATGTTTAATAGGGAGCCAGTGCAGTGTTAACAGAACCAGGCTAATATGGTCATACTTCCTGGTTCTAGTAAGAACTCTAGCTGCTGCGTTTTGGACCAGCTGCAGTTTATTTATTATGCGAGCAGGGCAACCACCCAGTAGAGCATTACAATAATCTAGCCTTGAGGTCATGAACGCATGAACTAACTGTTCAGCATTTTGCATTGAAAGCATGTGCTGTAATTTAGATATATTTTTAAGATGGTAGAATGCAGTTTTACAGATGCTAGAAACGTGGCTTTCAAATGAAAGATTGGTATCAAAGAGCACACCCATGTTCCTAACTGACGACGAGGACTTGACAGAGCAGCCATCAAGTGTTTGACAGTATTCTGGGTTACTACTACTTTTTTTGTCCAATGATTAAAACATTTTTTTTTTCTGAATTAAGTTGCAGGAAATTACTAGTCATCCAATTTTTTATATCAGCTATGCATTTAGTTAATCTTGTGAATTGGTGAGTTTCGTCAGGGCGTGAAGAAATATAGAGCTGAGTATCGTCAGCATAACAATGAAAACTAACGCCATGCTTCCTAATGATATCTCCCAGTGGTAGCATGTACAGGGTGAAAAGCAACGGTTCTAGCACTGAGCCATACTGAACTTGTGATCGGTGTGACATCTCTTCATTTACTGCTACAAACTGATAACGGTCAGATAAGTATGATTTAAACCATGCAAATGCAATTCCACTAATGCCAACATAATTTTCGAGTCTATTCATAAGAATGTTGTGGTCGATAGTAACACTAATAGAGAGATACAACCACGATCGGATGATAAGAGTAAATCATTTGTAACTCTGATGAGAGCAGTCTCAGTACTATGATACGGTCAGAATCCTGACTGGAAATCCTCAGCAATACCATTTCTTTCTAAAAAGGAGCATAATTGTGAGGACACTGCCTTTTCTAGTATTTTTGACAGAAAGGGTAGATTTGAGATTGGCCTGTAATTGACTAATTCTGTAGGATCAAGTTGCGTTTTTTAATAAGTGGTTTAATAATAGCCAACTTAAAAGTTTTCGGTACATATCCTAATGACAAAGATGAATTAATGATATTAAGAAGAGGATCTATGACCTCTGGAAGCATTTCTTTTAGTAGCTTAGTCGATATAGGGTCGAGCATACATGTTGTTGATTTTGATGATTTAACGAGTTTAGCCAATTCTTCTTCTTCTATGGCAGTGAATGAGTGTAATTGTTCCTCAGTGACACTACAATGCACTGTCTGATGTGATACTGTAGTAGACGGCTGCATGGTTATAATTTTTTTCCTAATATTATCAATCTTGCACGTAAAGATGTTCATAAAGTCATTACCGCTGTGCTGTTTACAAACATCAGAAGTTGAAGCTTTATTTTTGGTTAATTTAGCCACTGTATCGAATAAATACCTAGGGTTGTGTTTGTTTTCTTGTAAGAGAGTCGAGAAATAAGCAGATCTAGCAGTTTTTACGGCCTTTCTGTATGCAATCATGCTCTCTTTCCACGAAATACGAAAAACCTCCAGTTTCTACATTATATTTCACCTGCAGCAGCATTAAGAACTTTTGTAATGATACATTTGGCCATTAACTTTTAAATGCATCATTATATTTAAATTGCAACACATGAGGAGCGGCTCTACATTAAAGACCCACAAATAGCAGATCAACGTGCTACTACATTTCTCTCCGATACGGTAGGAAATTAAATTGAATGTGGAAGATTTTAACTGTGACGATGATTGACAGGGCAGTTTAAACGGTGACGCGATGCACATAACTAAACAACAGAGTCTGTTAAAGATGACAAAGTAGTATGTCCCAAAGCTTGCATACTCTTCTGCTACACACTCAAAAGTATGTACTTTTTCTTCACAAAAAGAGTACATACTTTTAGGTCGCAGTATAAGTAGGTGAATTGGGACGCAGTATAAGTAGGTGAATTGGGACGCAGCACTACTCGCCGCCTACTGACCTAATGCATAAACATTTGTCGTCTGAAGACCCAAATTTGGTTTGAAAAATGTACCAAGCAAAATGTTTTCTCACCATTCCTGATTTCTGAAGCCCAAAGTATTCTTCTCCTGTCCACGTCCGCGCACCATCCACATGACGTAATTATCATCATCCGGAGGGTTTGCGGACATCTGCACACCCTGTCCGCGTCCAGCAGTGCACGTACAACAGTGCATGCACAAGAAAGACAGAAGAGTCCACTAGGTGGCAATACACACAGTACTGTGCACAGTGTGCGGTTGTCGAAGAAAAGTGCAGAAAGAGCGAATCAAAAACAACACGCTTGAAACAGGAGGAGGAAAACACTACAATGGACAGCGAACTTGATGAGCGTTTGTGCAAACTATGTTGCAATGGTTGATCCACTACTTTTCTTCTTCGATCCTGCCAAGCGAATGTCCTGTTGATGACACGACTCAGTGCTACCCTCCAATGTCTGGTAGAGTATAAAAACAATTGTACTGCACATGTCTCGAACTCACTTTGAGTACACTTTAAAAGCTACTTTGAAAGCTGTGTGGACACGACTGCGTGCGAAACGCGTCCAGACATACCCGGGGGTTAACATGCACTCACTGCGTTCAGCGTGGTTTTGCTCCTGTCAGAGCATAAACGAAAGCTGCTCTCTGTGTGTTTTCCTTCATCTCCTGTTCATATGTAAATTGTGCAAGCTTATTTCATCCATTAGATCGAAACATATGAAAAAACTACATTTACCCACCCATAGACCCTAACCTCGAAGAAATCAGGACAGAAGTGGTTGAAAGTGGACAGAAGAGACGGATTATACACCAGGTGTTAACGAGGATCTTTATCCCTCGTCTACTTGTGATCCGATCAACCAAAACGCATCTAAATACCAGATGTAAACAGGGCCGCAGATGAACACATAAGTGACATGATGTGTGACGTGTAGTCAAGTATGGTATCGGAATTTGTGCTCTGCATCACCTATCCAAGTGCACACACAGCAGTGAGTATTGAACATACACACACCGTGGACACTCACCCAGGGAGCGATTGGGTTGGTTTGTTCAAGGGCCCCTCAGTTGAGGGGAATGAGAGTGGAAGAGTGCGCCATTCATTCACTCTCCCCACCTACATTTACTGCCAATACTGAGACTCGAACCCTCGACCTTCGGGGTACAAGTCCGACTGTCTAACCATGAGTCCACAACTGCCCACTTTAAGCAGTTTAAGCAGTTTAAACTGCCCCCTATAAGCACTTCAGCTAGATTGTGTGGGTGTTTCCAAAGCCATTCCCTGAGATTTTCCTGTTCATCCAACCCCCATCATTCTTCAGTGGTTGTGTCTGATTTGGGGGGAAGGTACTTTAGGGTCCCTTAGTGCTAAGCCGCCGAAGTCCTCACAGCTGCACCGTGAGACCATAGATTTACAGGTGCCACTGACCCTTTCATCAGAGGAAGTCTACTCAGCCGGCTGTTCCTCTCTATTTCTCTCCATCTTTCTCTTTTTCCAGTAGGGGCCAAGAATCTTTGATGAGTCTTAGTTAAGGGTGCAACTTACTACTAATGCTGACTGAGTTCTCTGAACATAGTACAACTAGTGAAAGTGTTTCCTTTTTCAATCATCAACCGTTTTGAAGTGAGCACAACTATTCCAGAAGAGCTAATCAACCTAAAGCAGCTTTATTTGTGAGTTAGCGAGTACATATTCTTCATTAAAAAAACAACTTTGCCTTGAAAACATTGTTTAGGACGCAGAATGACTTAAATATAAAAGACAAGTTTGAGCGAATCAATTATTTGAATGCACTGCGCTCCTGACAAGGAATGCCCGTGTTTCTGAAATACCACTGATAAACGCATGGCCCTGAACATGACAAACATTTTATTATTCAGAAATGTCATGCTTTTTTATATGCATATGTTTGTGTTGTCTGATTATCCCCAGACTAGCCTACACAAACTTAAAAAAAATTACAAAAAGCATAAAAAATTTTAGAATGATGAAAATTTTAAACAGTTGGTAATTAGAGTGTTTTTAAAATAAAAAATAAAAAATACTCACATGCACACATTATTTCCAGACAGGGGCGTAGCACAAGATCCCGGGCCCTATGCATAGGCAGTCCTGATGGGTCCCCATGTTCCATGTTAAAATATATTCCAGACTTTTCAAGGGCCCTCTCTCCCCTTGGGGCCCTGGTAATCAGTACTGGTTTTACCCCCAGTCCGACTCCCTTGTTTCCAGACATTTTCATATGTTTACTATGTAAACCATTCGCAAGATGTCCCCTATTATAAATTCATGTGGACTTTGATTTTAGAATGAAGACCATTTTAAACAGCTGGATAGAGTTTTTTTTTTTTTTTTTTAAATCACACATAAATTACAGTTGAGAGTTTCATTTTGAGAGCATTAATGAGAACTAAATGAGCCAGTGGGAAAACATGTATTGTAGGTGTTAAAATAGTTCAGATTATTAACTAAAATATCAAAGCCACAATAATCCAAGCATTTTTTTTAACCAAAAATAAAACGCATGCATGCATCTACAGTAGCATCCATCTTTATCCCAGAGACTGTTCTCAAGAGTAATGTGCGTGAAGACCAAGAAGATGAACTCGGCTCAGTGAGATGGACAGTTACACATTTATATATTTCAGTTCCATCTCAATGGCAAAATAATTAATCTGAGATCGCACCTCACTCCAAAAGACAGGTAGTACAACGATTAGCTCGTATCGATTGACCCCTAGAGGACGATGGAGAGTTGATTGGCATCCCCACCCATATGGGAAAAAAAGGTTGTTCCTCTTCATCCTTTCAATAGGATCAAGGTCCACTAACCTGATGTCTATTTAGGAAAATTAATCTGTTGAATATAAAAATGCTAGTAATGCAATGGCCTTTGGTTTAAAATGGGGCCACAATTATTGATCAGAGGTCAAATCCTTCTTCTAGAATAATGTCAAGTGGCATTGGTACATGCATACAGGGATGGAAATGTGGTCTATGTCTAAATAGACTGATAACCGTAAGCAATATGATACAATAGTAAGGGAACAATCACAATTCATCATCTTTGGCAATCGATAGAAATTGATAATGAACATTTTTCTTGAATATTGGTATATTTTTAGGTAATGCAAATATCAGACTGGCTTGTATGAACACTTGAATTTAAATTGTGACAAAAGCAAAAACATTTGTGCCTGCCAGAGGTTAATATGTGTATTAAGAATATATACATACTGTATATGCAGCACTTATACAGTATGGTCATGCTATTTGAGCCACAGCTGCAGTCCCAAAATAGGCTTCAAATCAATTAAATTGAACAATTTAAAAGTATGACAGGAAATGTGTGTTATTCCTGTGAAGAGGAACAGAGGAGCCAGCTTTGACTTCCCTATTAAGAAAGAGACACATATTTAATGAGTGGGAAAGCCTACTCAAGCATTAGAAATTCACTCCTGGCCATTACTGCAGGGATGAAGCAAACCTAATGGAGCAGGACTCCAAGCTTTAGGTGTGTTCATCTAAATGAAGAGGTGGAACTAGTAGCTTTTTTTTTTCCTTTTCTGAAGTGTCCATAATGGTTACATCTAATAGCCATTACCTCTGCTGTAAGGGGCCCAAATGTAATTATGCCTATTACATGGCAAATATGGAAATTTTTGCCACAGGGCATGTAAGGACAATCTGATATGGAAGCTTGTTTCCGTCGTGGAATAGAAAGAATTAGAAAAGAAAGTAATTGCGACTTTTTATCTCAGAACCGCAAGTTTATATCTTACATTTCTGAGGAAGAAAAAAGTCAGAATTGTGAGATTTAATCTCGTCAGAATTGTCAGCTGAATTTTTCTTAGAATTGCGAGATTTAAATTTCTCAGAAATGCAAAATTTTAATTTCTTAGAATTGCGAGATTTAAATTCTCAAAATTGCGAAATTACAATTTTTCCAAATTGTGAGATTTAACATTTTCAGATATAAACTCAAAATTACGTGAGAAATGTTAGATTTCTGAGATTAAAATGTCGCAAAAATGTCGCAAAATGTCGCATAATAGACATAATAAACATAATAGAACACTAGGTTGTTTCAACTCATATTTGACCCAAACATGAGTTGAAACAACCTAGTGTTCTATTATGTTTATATATTTACATTCATGGAAATCCTGGAGTTTTCAGGGAATTTAGATTTTTAAGCCTGGATAAATTACAGAAATTAAAAAAAAAATCCTAAAAAGTCATGGAGTTTTTTTTTTTTTTTAAAAAGAGGATGTTTTAGTTTTTTAGCTCTCAGCTCTAAAACGATTTAATTTTTTTTTTTAAATCTTGATCCAGTACTCATGAATGACTGGAAAAGTTATGGAAGAGTCATTGGAAATTCATGGTTAGAAAGTATGAGAATCCCATATAAATAATATAGGAATGAATAATATGTTTTAGTTTAAAAGTTGACGTTTTTTTTGTAGGTCGTCCTTCAGTTATGTAACTGTGTCCCTTAGATCCCTTTGGAATTCTGTAACAACAACAGAAGAAGAATCGTGTCATAAACATGTTTTTTTATCTGTCAGACAAGATGGCACAGTCCGTCTCTCTGAACTCACAACAGTCCTCTGAAGCCTCTTCCTGGCAAACAGCGCACTACGCAACACCTTTCCTTTCCATCGTAACAGTGCAGGGATGGCAGCACAGGACTCTCAGGATAGGACGTAACCATTTTCAACACTTCCTCCAGCTTTGGGCCACAGAAGTCATTTTTGCGTGTTTTTAAAGAGTGGGATGACGGGGAGGGGTGAGACTGAAAACAAACGGACCTACTCGGACACTTTGATCTTCATTTCCTGCCAATTATTTACGTCTGTTTCTCACGAATCTTTTTTGGTTCTCCTGCTCTTGATTGCTGCTCGCTTCCCTCACTTTTCACCTTCGAACACAATGCGATTTCTCTTTAAAAGTTTCTGTCAGGAAGCTATAAAAACATCAGTTGCTGCTATTATTTGTTTGGAATATTGTGCTTTAAATGCTTGATAACCCACAATATATTGTGATACATTAATGTAGAAAAATTAATTACTGGCATTCCTTATATTCCAGTACATTTTCGATTTTTTTAAATAAATAAAATAAAAATAATACAAAATAAAATAAAATGAAATAAAATAATGAAATGAAATAAAATAATAATCAAAAATATGAAAGTAAATATAAACATAAGAAAAAAAGAATTTAAAATAAATAATACTAATTACATTTAATTAATTAAATATAAAAATAATATAATAAATAATTAATAATAATACAAAATAAAAAATAATGATTTTTTTAGAAGTAATAAAATATTGAAATAAATAAAATAATGAAATTAAAAAAGATAATAATTACATATAAATAAGTACATATAAAAATAATAATAATTACAAATAAACAATTTACAATAATTAATTATTAATCATTTATCAAAAATATTTTTTTTAAAGTTGTCTTCCAAATCTTACACAGTACAGGCTTTTGGATATTATTATATTAAAATTAATTCATTTTAATATTATATAATATAAAATATTCAATCAATTTCTGGTGGATCATGTAATACATCATAATGTACTTTTTATCTTTGAATTTCCTGCTTCACTCAAATATCACAGTAAAATGGGTTGTAAATGGCAATTCATGTCGCCTCTAAAACGAATAGTTATGAAACATGCTGAAATTAAATGGCTCATAAAACCAATAAGCTGCAAAAGCAATGCAATGATTTGACTTTAATAAGATGCCCGGCATCCAAATTATCATGTCAACATAAAATGTTTGCCATATTCAGTCAAACATTAGTATCCAGGATGCATTGCTTATTCACAAATGCATGCTAACCTTCATCACCGAGTGTTTTTTGCTGAACTTTGCTGAAAACCCTTCGTGGGGTATGAAAAGAATGATAAAGGGGCAGGGCAATCGGTAGCAGGACCTCCAGAGAGGGGCCATTAATCTGAGGCCTCCAGTCACACCCGTAGCCTGACCGCCGTGACCACAGGCCCGTTCCCTTGACCCGCACAGTGCAGCGATCTGCTGAAAAGGCAGGTGGTAAAATGGCCATTTTAAAGGAAAACAGGAATGATTCTGGCCTGTGTTGCTGGAGCAAAGCAAAAGGATGTCATTTAAGACCCCCACTGCTGTGGGTCACTCCTTTACTTTCTTTTAGTCTCCAGGAAAAGCTGATCTTGGATGCTTGTTTTCTGGCTATTGCTGAGGGGCGAGTATGTGTATCAGAGCATGATTTTACTGATGTGTATGTGATTCCCAGGGAACAGCAGATTACAGATTACATAGGGTGAATTAAGGATGGGACACTTTTTTCACTTTTATCGCAGGGGCAAAAAATATCAGTTAACCTGAATTCATTGATCCCTATATAGCTTAAATGCACTAAAAGTCTCAGTTTCAAAGGATTTGCTAAAGGAATGAACATAAATGTACAGTAAGTTTCCATATGCAGTGCATTTTGGAATATTTTAATATTTATTTTGGAGATGAGTGTGGTCAATTAGACAATCAGATTTAGTTTCTTGGACCCAATGAATGCTTAAAATGTTCTTAAAATTATTCTTGACATTTTTGAAAACATTTCTAAAACATTTGTCCAAGGCTGTGTTGCTTTGGTTCACCATTGGAGCATAAAAAAAAATGTATATATATTAAAAGTAAAAAAAAATGATAATGAATTTTATATACATATAAATATAAAATTGCGAGATTTACATTTCTCAGAATTGCGAGATTTTGAATTTCAGTGATAAATTCACAATTTAGAGTCAGAATTGTCAGTTGACCTTTTGTCTTACAGTTTAAATTTTTTTTTTTTATATTTCTCTAAATTGCGATTATATATATATATATATAGCTATTCAGATACATTTAAATACTTTTTTTTATATATATATTCCTATGAAACATACATACACATCATATTTATATATTTAAAAAACATTTGTCCAATGCTGAGATGCAAGGGTTCACTTTGGTAAACAAAAAGACAAAACAAAAAACAACAAAAAGATAATAATAAATAATAATGAATAAAATACTCATTTGTTTATTTTATTTATTGTATATATTAATTACATTTATTTAATTTTATATTCATATAAATGTAAATTTACATAAAAATAAAATAAAATAAATACAAAAAATATATATTTTTTATATATATTGTATATTTTCAGGTATATACATATAAATATTACATTTTCATTTCCATTTTTTCAATACATCTTGTAGCTATAAATAATTGTATGTGTTTTTAGATATC
This sequence comes from Rhinogobio ventralis, assembly GCA_039654625.1. Classification (NCBI taxonomy): domain Eukaryota; kingdom Metazoa; phylum Chordata; class Actinopteri; order Cypriniformes; family Gobionidae; genus Rhinogobio; species Rhinogobio ventralis. The sequence goes on along the minus strand of CM077217.1, from coordinate 15,728,884 downwards.
TATTTTTAAATATAAATATAAAAAAACCTTTTTAAATGAAAAAACATTCATTCTTCAGATCCAGTCCCCCAAATCCAATCACCTGTCATCAATCAACATATTAAATCCTCATTCATTCATTTCTTTCCGCTCTTATTAGTGTGTTATGCCTATTCCAGCAGATGATCTGCAGTGTTTTGGAGGGGGGTTGGGGACTTTGGTCTACAGATGAAAGGCCTTTTGGGGCACCAGGCCACATCGGCCGAGACGGAGGCTGGCCATCGCGTGTTTGGAGGGAGCAGTTGGGAGTTTGATGACAGAACGGTCTTTGGGAATTTAAGAGTAGCTTGGAGTGTGCTTTTTCCCTTTGGATGACAGCTCCAGGAAGGAAGGGTTTTCTTTTCAAAGGCTGTGGCTTTATTTATATTACACATTTTCATCGAAGGGCGCTTTCAAAGGGAGATGGCTTTTTTTTTTTCAGAATCCCTGCGTTTGTGTTTTATCACTGACCATATGCTTGCTTCCAGAGTGGCCCTTATTTCTGCCAGGAAACAAATTCAGTTCTTTATATTTGACACACATTCGCTCTCTCACGTACACACTCAGTGAACAGTAAACACTGATTAGCTCTAGTCACAGATCTCCAAACAGCCCATCCGTCATTAGTCATTATTAGCCCAGGACGGCTAAATGATAAATTAGCTGTCATTCAAAAGAACCACATCATTTAGGACTGTATCATTCCTCACAAACAACAGTGTCAAGTGACCATTGGCCCCTCTGAGCGAATCACACTCTGGACGAAACCGTTCAGCAGGGCAAGGAAAAATCAAAGAGAGAGGGCGTTCACCTGTTCCTACCTGTCAGATAAATGAAGTGCAGAAAGAAAGCCCTGATAAGTTACTGTGCTTCAAATCACTGTTGCCATCCTTTGTTGTCCTGCTAAGACTGATGAGCAGCAGTGTGTAATTGAACCATGTAGCACATGTCAAAACAGGAAATGAGGTCAGAGGAAATGAGCAATAAGAGGAAGTCTGGTGACTCTTCATCAGAGATGCTACCAGGGTACAAAATGTACTTTTGGTCACAACTATACCAGCAACAAAAATGTATTTTCATTTTATTATTATATATCTAAATATATATAAAGAATATTATAGTTTTAAATTATTTAATTTTCAATGTTTTATATATATATATAGGGTATATCCAGGGTACAAAATTACCTACCAGGTACAAAATTGTATTTTGCATTATTTTAGGGTTTATATAAAAATATAAAAATATTAATAAATATAAAATACATATAAATAAACTGAAAACATACAATTGAAAATCTATTTAAATTTATAGTGTGTATAAAATAAAATATATGTAATTAATATTAAACTGTTTAAAATGTGTTTAAAAATGTAATTTACAAGTATATATTTTTAGTATTTATTTTATTTTATTTTTTAATTAAAAATGGATAGATATTTATAGTGGATATAAAATTAAATAAATGTAATTAATATATAATAAAATATATTTTTATTATTTATTATTTATTTTATTTTTTATTAAAGTGTTTCTCAGCATTGGACAAATGTTTATAAATATGTAAATAATAAATAATAAATATTATATATATATATATATATATATATATATATATATATATATATATATATATATATATATATATATATATATATATATATATATATATATATATATATATATATATATATATATATTACTCATAAATATTATAAATAATTTAGAAATAAAACATTTAAATATTTAATATTAAAATAATTTTTGTCCAAATTCTTTATTCTTGTGTTATTTTGCATTATTTTGGAGTTATGTAAATAAAATATTTATTTGTAAACTAAAGAAATGTACAAATGTTGTGAATTTAATAAAATGAAATAATAATAAAGTGAATCAAACATTTAAATATTTTTTAACATGTAATTTCATATTAAAAATATTTTTGTTTGTCCAGCAAAAAGTTTTTTTCCAGCAGTTATATTATTATATTATTCTTCATCATACATCCAACCAGGGTACAAAATTAACTTTTTTGTCACAATTGGCAATGGCTGGTGAATTAATAAATATTTATTACCAGTCACAAAACTGCATTTTGCATTTTTTTAGGAGTATGTAATTAAAAATATAATTTTTTTAGTTACATACAATATATTAATTAAAAAATATATTTTTAAAAATCAACATTTAGTATTAAAAAAACTATCAATGTATAGTAAAAACTATTAATGTAAAGAAAATTCCTAGATTAACTTTTGATAGTAAATTTTTCACTGAGCCAAAAGTTTTTGCAACAAATGTTTTCTTGAGTATGTCAGTAATTTGATTAGCTGATTTCGCTCACATTGCAACGGTCAGGCAATTTAAGCCATGTATTATATTACAGTTCCTAACAAATTACAGCCAACTGGCTTTATTTACTCACCAAAGCCATTTTTCGCTCGCATTTGGTGCTTGGGGAGTGTTAATTTTGGAGCCTAGAAGCATTTAATACTGTATAAAGTGTGAAAAACACTCTAGACAGGATAATTGGACAGGAATCTTCATCCAGTTGGTATCTTTCACAACTGTGCAGGACAAGGGGTCAGTCTTTGCACGGGCCTGTGCAATAATGAGGCCAACTAAAATAAAAGAAAAAGTTAGCTGTACTTTTATAAAAGAGGATAACAATAAAACTTCCCTCAAAAAAGTATTTTCCCCTGCCATCAATTAATTACTTAGGAAAATGGTGTCATTTGTACAAGACTCTTGAGAAATCAAGGGCAAGAAAACTCTTTTTTTTTTCTCTCCCGTCGTCATGTTGTTCTTCTTGTCACTGCTTCATTAATTTTCTCGGGGTAAATCACGTCAAGAGTGTGCATGTGTAAGCTGTCAGGGTGTAGATGTATCTATTCATCACCTCGGGGAGCGTGTGTTTGTGCGCGCGCGTCTGAAGTGGGGCCCGTGGGTAATCTTGACGGGGCGTGGACGCAGGGGAGGTCTGGCACGCCTTGTAAACAAGATGGTAATGTCTGATAAGAAAAGCTGATGCCTAATGACAAATTGCTAATAACGGCAGGAGACTGCAGAGAGCGAGAAAGTGTATTGATTATCCTTATTACCCAAAGCATTCGTCTCTGGAGATGAACGGGCGAGGGAGAGGGAGGAGGGAAATTAGCCTGCACCTTCCCCCGTTGACGGACTGATTGCTCTGGGGGCCCTGAATAGGACAAATGCGTTCACACTAAAACACATAAACCTCAACCTTCTGCCTGCGAGATGAGCAAACAGACTAAAAATGATAAAGTGAAAATATCTTCGTGTTTTTGATCGCCTGTAAAAAGTGCACTTATAGTGTGCTTCAAATCTTAAAAGTATATATTTTTAAATATTAAATTCACACTTAAAAATATGATTTTAAAGTATATTATTTGCATAATAAGTCCTGTCTTAAAAGTGTGCTAAAGTGTGCTTCTTTTTTATAAGGGTAAGTGTCATTGCCGTCAGGAATCAAAGAGTGAAAGGTTTGGCTAGTCCGTCTTGCCACATCTAAAAGCTTGACTTTCCCTGGGCCAGATCCACTATTACTCATAAACCCTGGATGGAAAATACTTCTAGTTAATGGTGACCACCCTGAGAAGTCTTGGAGTCATAGTTTCAATAAATTGTGTGTTAATTCTCAGTTTTGGTGTTCTGGTGTGTCTTGGTCGCTCAACCGCATCAAGTTTTGCAGGTATCTGCTCGAGATGGAAAAAATGCCTCTTTTGATGGTTAATCCACAATTACTTTTTTTCGTCTGAAGTGCTGACTTCTCCAGAGAGGACCGGAGAGGGCTGTCTAGGTCATCGTAGGACTGCCCATCTAAGCAGCGCAAAAAATGAGGTCAGTCTTTTCTGCTGTTTCGCCAAAATCTGTTCCGGGTCGAGCTGGAGACAGGGATCCAAACCTGCTTTTGTTTCATGGATATTTGTGCAGGAAGACAAAGATGCAATAAAAGAAAACTTATTTTTTAAATTAATTATTAGTTAGGACACATTTAGTCATTTGTATCCAAGGCACGACTACTATATTTTATTGCAAGTTTATTCAGAAACTTGCATGATATTATCCATGTTAACAGTATAATATAATATAATAAAAGTTATTTTATTAAACAAATTAAGTAGCCTAATGTTTCAGCAAATAGTCCCTGTAATTTGGCTTGGCCATGTGTTGATTTACATTAATGCAATGTTTTATTGTATCTTTCGTTTTACTGTAACTTTATTAAGCTTTTAAACTGAAACTGGTAGGCCTATGTATACTGGTATTATATTTATCCACGTTTAGAGAAATATAACACATTAGAATTTATTTACTTTTATTTTTCAGTAAGATACAATAGCCTACATGTGTTAATTCACATAAAGTTTTCTTTTGTATTTAATGATCTTTCATGACTTAGTAGCCTATAGACTTAGGCTTAGTATAGACTTTTATGTATTTTATTCGTGTTATTCAACATATTCAATTGAGATGATGTCTCCCGCCGAACAGCTTCTGTTTGTTACAGCCTCATCTGGGATTTAGACTGTAATAATGGCACCTAATCGATAACCATATGTGTCTTACAGTAAACGTGCTAAAGTATTTATGATTTATTTGATTCTCCGCTGCAAATAAAACAAACGCGCCTGAACCACGTCGTAGAGGTCAGCGTAATGAATAGCTTCATTGAAATCAATTGATATAATGCTTGCCGCGGAAGAAAAGTAGAAATGGGCGAGCGAATCAATTCGACTGCATTATCACTCGCCGCAACGCACTTAACGCTGCTGTTGGCCTGTACGCGCATGCGCGCTGTGTGCTGTGTGTGGAGAGTCTCGGCGCGCGGATGCTCAGGTGGAGAGGCGCTCTTAAGTGAACAGATGTATTGTGATGTGCTGAAGGTCAGACCTCATTGTGTGACGCTCCTGTAATAACGGGACTGACAGACAGCTCGGCAGCTCGTGTCTATTTAGTCTCTGCGGCTCCCCAGAAACAATCCAATCAACCCCTACTACACGTCGCTCATTCATCACGACAAGCGACTATAATTGTGCCATACAGAGGGGATACCGAAGCGAAATTGTGAATATTGTATTTATATACATAGGGTAAGATGGGGGAAGTTTGTGTGTTATTATAGGAAGTAAATAGAAACATTTGCTAATTTAGTTGTTATAGAACAAAATGTAAAATTATTCTAAGAGGCCATCTTAGCCCACTGAGGTAAGTTGGCCCCCTACCTGGAGTAAGAAGCCCCAACACCACCACCACCACCACCACCCCTCCCCTCAAAACCCACTAAACTTTTACAGAATATGTATAAATGACTTTTGAATTCTTATTAATATTTATATTTTTTAAGTGTCATTAATGTAAAATAGTAAGTCAACTATTCTATTTATAATTGAATTTTGACAATTTCGTTGAATAATATAGGCCTATTGAATAACAGATGACAGATAAAGCAGAATCAAAAGAGATTCATCTGAAAGTTACAATTATTCTGTGACTTACATAAACACTATGAATGCAAATTCAATGATTTCACTCATCTAAACTAGGTTTTAATAAAAGCGAAGATGTCTGAAATGTACATAATTCATGAAAATGCTGAATAATAACCTTATTATTTACAATAATTATTAAATGTAAAAAATAATAACACAAGCAACAACATGCCACTGGGGGCCATATGTGCCAATTCTGGGTGGCTCATCTTACCCCAAGGGTCTAAATGTATCTTTTTACTTTAAAATAAAAACTACAACTTTTACTTCACAAATCTAAAATATTAACGTGTCCACAAATCCCTCGTTAAGTAATAGACTCAAAAAAACATTGATATTCAACATAATAAAATGTCATAGATAACTGTTTTCCAGAGACACAAAAAATCAATCAATCAATTAACATCAAAACCTTTTCGACTGACTAAATCTCACCCATGTTGATTTTCAGATGAAATTACACAATTTAAAATAGCGTAGCCATTAATCAAAAGTGCTGAGATGAGAATTTGTGTCATCTATGGTCAGGAGGAAAAATGAAGGGGGGGGGATTCATCTTACCCCGACTTACCATATATATATATATATATATATATATATATATATATATATATATATATATATATATATATATATATATATATATATATATATATGTGTGTGTGTGTGTGTGTGGTGTGTGTGTGTGTGTGGCCTAGAAATAGGATTACTTTGATTTAGATTATTTAACCTGTTTAGGGTTCTACCTTAATAATTATACTAAACACATTATGGTCATTTTTATATAATATAATAAAGTAAGGAATAATTGACAACAGGCCATTGAATTATTAGAAAAATAATGCACACACAAGGTTACACCTCATTACACCTCAGGTGTGCATTATTTTTCAATTATTCAATGGCCCGGAGTCAATTATTCTGCTTATACTATGGTTACCACACCTCAAAACATTGTTCAGATGATTCATTTCAAGACATTAGTCAGGTGTGCAAAACGCTCTTGTGTGCAGGACTAATTTCTTACGCATCTAAACCCAAGCATCCGTTTCTAATTCCAAAAGAGCTAGTAACGGAGGCTTGAGCCATTGATAGCAGAGAGAGAGAGAGAAAGAGAGAGAGAGAGATCAAGCATGTATGAATTACCTGAGACTGTGCGTCTCTCAACAGTGTTCGGCAGCAGCGTCTCTTATACCGAAACTGTAAGTTTATCTGCTTCAAGAACAGCGCCGTTATTACCTCGCTAATGAGAAATGTCTTGTAGCTTTTAAGTTGTTAAACAATTTTTTTGATAAATTCATCAGAGCAATGTTTCTGTGCGAGTGTGTGTCCGTAGTGTATAATGTGTGCGTTTGAGCAGGAGAAAGAGAGTATGTGCTTTCCGTACATAATAAAACGTAATTTTTTAGCGAAATAACATGAAAATAATTGAATAATTAAATCAATTAATTGAGATGAATCGCATATAACATAAAAGTCTGTAAATATATCTGTGTGTGTATTTATTTTTTATGTTTTATTTTTGATCTAACTTTTATGTTAGATGCAATTAATCAATTCGACAGCACTCATTTAAATTAATATGTATATTATAAATTAATATAAACATTTAAATATATTTTTAAAAATATATTAAATAAAATAGACTTGTCATACTAACTACTATTATTATCAATAATTATTAATACAAATAAATAATACATATATTATATTGTTCATTCATTCATTTAAATCAGTGCTATCAAATCGATTAATCGTGACTACTAATACATCTACTATTATTATTAATAGTAAATATTAAAGAATAATAAATAGATTATTATTTTTATTTTATTATTATATTGTCAAACATTTAATAATATTGAAATATTATTCAAATATTCATATATATTCATATACATTTGAATTATTTCATATATATTAACTAAAAATGTAGCCTACATATTATCTTTTACTTATAATGTATATTTAATGGCAAATATAAAATTAAATATAATTTTTTTAATGAATAAATCTAATTATAAATAAATGAATTAATTTATATTCATTTTAATATTAATTTAATAATAAATATTTATTATTAAATTAATATTAAAAGAAAGAGAGTATGTGCTTTCCGTACATAATAAAACGTGATTTTGTGGCAAAAAATATCCCATTTTAGTTTTTATCCAATTTTATCCTATTGTTTATATTAATTTAGTAAGCCGTGCATTTCCCTGAAAATAATTGCACACCTTAGAATGTTCGTCAACCAATCAGATTCAAGCATTCAACAGCCCCATAGTGTAATATAATAGATTGCAAAGACGTTTTAAAGACTTTTTTTATTACTATTTGGAATAACATGCACTGATCAATCATTCGCAATTAAAACAGAAATGTGCACATTTAAAATAAACAGGGTCAGTTTTGATTTCATGTTGACTTTAAGAACTCCCTCTATGACTTATAATAGAGCCAACTGTTTATTGTGCATTTAAAATAGCTTTAAAAGCCACTGTAAGGATAGGCTTTCCTTATAAGAGACATTTCAGCGTCTGTTTGCAATCAGTAACGCCGGTCACTTAAATCATGTGATGTCATCTCGCGTTGAAAGCACTCAACACGTGGGAGGTATTGAGGCGGGAAACATGTTGAACAAGCGCCTTCCTCGCCGTGGTCTAGGAAATGTGGGAACAGGATGGGCAGCCGACCGCCCCAACAAAACACTGTGGTCAGCCACCACTTAAACTGCAGGCAGAAAATAAAGGAGGCCACGGGGAACGCTCGAGGTGGGGATGTGTTTAAATAAAGCCTTTCGATAAGTCGGTGAACGAGTAACGCGCCGGTGTTGTTGTTGAAACCATCCCAAGTCTGACCCTAAAACTTGGCCAGTCAAAGGCAATCACTTTCTCTCTTTTATTGACGTGGTTTGGGGGTTTTCTCTCCCGTCTTCAAGCGTTACAGCCCACCACCACCGTCCAGCTGTGATATTAACTGAAAACGATTAAGGTGGGACCACACGGGCGGCTCTCGGACCAGACTTTGCGATGCAGAGATGAAAAAGAGCAGTATTTTTAGGAAATCCCTGCAGAGGATGTCGGCCGAAAGATTTACTTCATCGCTGTAAAGCACATTTAAGTGCCACCTATGAAGAAAATGATTTTGATATATATCATTTGTATCCAATTATGGAAAGGCAGAGTTTTTGGCGACGCCATATTAATCATGACTCTCGTGAACGCTGAACAGAGCTCATAATGTTTCTCCTGTCAGCAAAAAAAATTATATGAGAGATCAATGGCTTGACTTTATTTTTATATTTACCTGTAGCGATTCTCAATGTTCCTCGTCCTGTTTGCATGCAAGTGTGAAAGTACATTATCCTTTAATATTATAAATAATAAAATGAATAATAAATACAAATAAAATAAATAATTGTATATTACTGTTCATTTCATAAATAACATTTAGAAATAATAATTATATAATTATAATTAATTATCATATAGACTTTAAATAAAATGTACTCAAATAATATGGTAAGGTCAAATGTTGTACAGTAGATCAAACTGAGGGAAACACTATTATTATCAATAAATATTAATAAAAATAAACAACAAATATATTAGTTATTTGAGTATAATATATATATATTAGTAATATTATCATATTAGTATAATTAATTTAAACTAGTGCTGTCAAATCAATTAATCACAATTAATCGCATCTAACATAAAAGTTTGTAAATATATATCTGTGTGTGTGTGTGTGTGTGTAAATATATTCATATTATATTTACAACTTTTATGTTAGATGCGATTAATTGATTAGACAGCACAGCAATTTAATTAATATAAATATTTCAATATTATTCAAAAATATATTAAATAAAAATAGACATGTCAGACTATTATGCTAAATATTAAAGCATAATTTCAAAAATAATAATAGATTATTATTTTTATATTATTATTATATTGTCATACATTTAATGATATTTAAATATTATTCAAATATATTTATATGCATCTGAATTCATTCATATATATTAACATAAAAATAGTGTACATATTGTCCTTTACTTATATACTTAATGGCAAATATAAAATTAAATATATATATATTTTTTAATAAATCTAATTATTAATTAATTAATTAATTTATATTACTTTTAATATTAATTTAATAATAAATATTTTTTTCAATATTTTTAATTATTATTAATAATTATACATTTTTAATAAAACAATTACTGATATATTTAAACAAAAGTTGCTGCCTGTAAAGTACAATCAATTTGGATGTTTAAGTCATTTCAACTTAAATTACACTAAACTGACTTAAAAAAATGGTTAAATCTTGTATAACTTACAAAAACAGTTGAAAATGCTATTAAAGCAATGTAAAAACATATGTTGTCATAACTTATTGATCATATAATTTTTTACAGTGTACAGTAAGGTCAAATGTTCTCTAGGGCAAAGCATTGATATCAGTTCTGGTATGTCAAAAGTGAAGTGATATATAATAAAGACCAGACTGACTTTGATTCTTGCATGCCTATGTTTCTGCACGCAAGTGTAACGTCAACAGATGTCTACAAACACAAGCTTCTTTCCTGCTTACGGTTGCTATGCGACACTTTCTGGCCTATCTGCTTCCTCTTTGGACTATGGCTCATTTCCGTACGACAGTGCAAAAATAGCCAAGCCCTCTGCACCCCTCCATGTTGTTTCTTCCTCTCTGCACTCCACGACATCGATCAAGCCTGTTCCTGGGCTTCCTATCTCTTCCTGTGGCCGACAGAAGTGTAGAATCGGGAGGCTTGACTTCTTCTTTGACCTCATTTGATTTTTACCTGCTGTTTCCTATTGAACTGAGGGGAATCTGAGCATTCACCTGTAAAGGCGAGGATTTCTTCACAAAGATTCAGAAACGTTTCTCTAGACTTGTTCCTCCACTTTTGCTCGAGGGTAACAGGACACCCTAAATATACCGTACAAGAACATCTGCCTCAGCACTCCTTCGCATGAAATAGGTCCACGTGGGCCTGCGTTTTTCAAACCTTTATTTTGAAACCGACTCCTGCCAAGTCTGTCTTGTTGTCTCTAAATGTGTTATTCCTCGGGTCTGATTAATGTCGCTCTCAACCACAAGATGATGTTTGAAACATGGTAATCAAGATGTAATCCCTAAATCCCTGTGTGGTCAACACGACTGAATCTGGAGTTTCTCATCGCGGGTTTTTCTGCATTTATTTCACTAGCCCTCTTGGAAAGGAAGGGAGGCATGGAGCAGCGCCATGCCAGGTTCTGCAAACTGTGGCATATGCACTTTTTCCCAAGCCACAGCTAGACCAGTGCAGATTAATTTCCACTTCTATATTTTTGCAGAAGGAGAAGTTAATAAACTACAGCAATCAGTTTCAGCACATACTGTATGGACAGAACCATGCAAAATATACATGTCTTTGTTATTGTAAGTGGCAGTGTTTTGCTAAGCAACTTGTCCGTGACGGTTCTTGATCATCCAGGAGTCAGAAATGATTCATTATTATTATCTAGAAACAATGAATGAAGGAAAATATCCCTTGTGGACTCCCATTTCAAACGTTTCAAACGTTGACACAACGTCACACAAAGGTTATTTTTATTGGAAAACTACCCTGGCCTTTTTTTTACGAGGCGCACATCTCCTCGAAGGAAGCATTGCTTCAGCTCTCATCTCAAATATCTCCAGCGAACACAGTTGTTTGCCCTGTTGGTTTGCTCCACAGATATTTCCTGAGGAAAACAGACCCGTTTGAATTCGCTCTGCCCGAGAGATTCTGACTCCTTTTCCCGTAAAACTCAACTTGAGCTGACAAAAAGAAAAATGGCTGAATTTCAGTTGCACTACAGATGCAGTTAGAAACATAAATGACATAAATATATTATGGAACTTTAAAGTGGATGTATTCATTAATAACATTAATATACTTATATCCAAATATATAATAGAAATACTATATTTTACAAGTCTTTCTGGAATACTTGATTTGAATTTGTATACTGGATTTTCTGAATAATGACCAGCTTGGTGTACATTATTCCTTTATTCCTTTTTTATTTTTTAACTGTTAATAAAAAATATTATTATATTTCTACTATTTAGATTTTTACTTAATTTACATATTATAAAAAAAATCTAAATAGTGGTAATAATAATAATATGTAATAACAAAATATTATTAAATATAATATAAATAAATAATAAAGAAATATTACTTTTAATGTTGATTCTATTATTATTATTATTATTATTATTTAATATTATTATTATTATTATTATTATTATATTTCCACTATTTAGATTTTTAATTAATATGTAATTCAAAATTAAATAATATTAATACATTTGTAATAACATAATATTATTAAATATAATTTAAATAAAGTAATAAATAATTTATAATAAATAATAAAGAAATATTACTTTTAATGGTGATTCTATAATTATTATTATTATTATTATTATTTTCCACTATTTAGATATTTCAAAAGTACATAATATAAATATGTAATAACATAATATTATTAAATATAATATACATACAAATAATAAATAATTTATAAGAAATTATAAATAAGAAATAATAAAGAAATATTAGGTTACTTTTAATGTTGATTCATCATTATTATTATATTTTCACTATTTTAATAAATGTATATGTAATTCAAAAATCATAATAGTGCTGGAAATATAATAATAATAATATTATAATAAGTAATAACGTATTATTAATCAAATATAGTATAAATAAAGCTAATATGTAATAACATAATATCATTAAATAATATTAATTTGATTTTAAAATGAATACAAATAATTAAGAAATAAATTAATGAAATTAGTATTCATTATTATCATAATTATTATAATTATTATTATATTTCTATTACTTTGATTTTTACTTAATTTATATCTAAATAAAAATAGTGAAAATATATTATTATTATTATTCATAATATGTAATAACAATATTATTAACTATAATATAAATAATAAAAAAATATAAGAAATAATAAATAAAGAAATATTACTTTTAAATGTTGATTCTATTATTATTATAATTCCACTATTTTGATTTTTTATTAATTTACATGTAATTAAAACAGTCTAATAAATAAATAAAATAAAAAAATGAAAACGAATAATAAAGAAATATTACTTTTAATATTGATTCAAATGAACAGCTTGAGCAGTCAGGTGGAATGTGGTCTGGAAACAGAGCACTGATAGTCCCGGGATAAGAGGAGGACTTCTTGAAGGGGTGGAGAGCAGACTGTGATGGCATCTTGCTCTCAGAAGATTCATCAATGTCTTTCCAAGCTCCAGAGAACGGACATGCTGACTTGTTTTATGTGGGAAGGGCTTGGCAAGCCAGAGGGGGCCTGCGGTCTGATTGTAAAACATGGAAGAGGAACATGTTAAACGTATTGATACAGTCATGTCAGGAAATCCCATGACCCACCACCTCCTTAGTTTCCGCTCCAGTTTCCATTAACGTAGGCCATTATAGTCTGGCTAGGTTTGCCTCGGCTGGAAAAATCAGCGCATTGCAGCCAGGTGAGTTTGGAAAGAAAAAGCCTTGAAAAAACAAAAGAGGAACATTTGTTATTCTTTAAAAACTCCTTTTCGTTGAATGAAAAATCTAATAAATTAACATTTTTAATCAAATTGAGTTAATCTGAGTTTTAATATAGCTCTGAAGATGGAAGGGGGCAAAGTGTCCTTCTGAACAGGGTGCTACTATATAGTCCTCATCAATCAAAAGAGGCCTGACTGGAGACTATAGAGCCTTGATGAGAAGAAGAGAACCCGAAAGAAAGCACTTTGAGCCGTGTACCTGTACTTCTAGAGGCTGTGAGAGTCAAGGTAAAGGGCCTATTACTGCACTGCCTATTTCTTGGACGTCACTTGATGTCATACCTTTTGAGGGATGATTCAATTTGTTCTTCTTTCTTCTGCCCAATAGATCTGATTTCTAGTGCGATTTGGTTGCACAAAAAAGTTACTTGAATCCAGCTAAGAATTTCACCTGCGATATTCTCAGAAAGAAATCCTTAAGACAAATGCTTTGAATTTGCATTGTTAATTAAATATTTATATTGTAATATATGTATACAGTTTATTATGTGTATATATATAAACTTAAATTCTATATTATACTATAGTAATATTTTATTTTACATATATATATATATATGTAATAACAATATTAATAACTATAATGTAAATAAAAATAATAAATTATTTATACAAATTAATAAATAAGAAGTAATAAAGAAATATTACTTTTAATGTTGATTCTATTATTATTATATTTTTGATTTGTAATGAATTTATATGTAATTTAAAAATAGTGGAAATATAATAATAATACATCATGTAATGATATTACATATAAATAAAATAATAATTAAAAAATGAAAACAAATTATACATGCAAATATTTCTTGAATATATACATGTATGTGTGTGTATTTATATATACATAATAATTATACACAGTACACACATTTATTATGTAAACACTTTTATTTTGGATGCGATTAATCGATTGCCCAGTATATATATATAAACTTAAATTCTATAGGCTATTAATTCTATATTATACTATAGTGATTTTTTTTTTCATTATATATATAATTTTCTTTATTATATATATATATATATATATATATATATATATATATATATATATATATATATATATATATATATATATATATATATATATAAAATGTATAACTGAATGTAACTTGTATAAATTATGTTTTATACTCATGGGGGGTCCAAAAGTCTGTGAAAAAGACCACCTGTGAAAATGCTTTAAAATTTTAGTTGAATGCATTTAATATACATAAAAAAAAAATTGTAATAAAAAAAGAAATACATTTTATATATATATATATACATTTGCAAGAAAAAGTATGTGAACCGCTTGCAGAATCTGTGAAAATAGAAATAATTTTAACAAAATAAGAGAGATCATACAAAATGTGTTATTTTTTATTTAGTACTGTCCTGAATAAGATATTTTACTTTTATTTATATATATATATATATATATAAATATAGAGTCCAGAAGACAAAAAAATAGCTGAATTTATTAAAATGACCCCGTTCAAAAGTTTATGAACCCTTGATTCTTAATACCGTGTGTCGTTCCCTGGATGATCCACGGCTGTTTTTTTGTTTTGTGATGGGTGTTCTCGAGTCCCTTGTTTGTCCTGAGCAGTTAAACTGCCCAATGTTCTTCAGAAAAATCCTCCAGGTCCGGCAAATTCTTCAGTTTTCCAGCATCTTTTGCATATTTCAACCCTTTCCAGCAGTGACTATATGATTTATGATCCTTCTTTTCACATTGAGGACAATTGAGGGACTCAAACACAACTATTAAAAGAATCAAACATTCACTGATGCTCCAGGAGGAAACACGATGCATTAAGAGCCAGGGGGTGGGGGGACTTTTGAACAGGATGAAAATGTTTCTTATTTTGTTTTTTTCTTATTTTTTTTTCTTATTAATTTTTAAAAAATGTATTACTGCCCTTCAGAAGCAACAGAAGATACTTGCATGTTTTCCAGAAGACAAATTAAGTACAATTTACCTTGATCTTCAAAAAAAGTTTTCAAGAACAACCATCACAAAACCAAAAAAACAGCCGTGGATCATCCAGGGAACGACACACAGTATTAAGAATCAAGGGTTCATAAACTTTTGAACGGGGTCATTTTAATAAATTCAGCTATTTTTTGTCTTGTGGACTATATGTATTCAGGACAGCACTAAATAAAAAATAACACATTTTGTATGATCTCTCTTATTTTGTTAAAATTATTCCCATTTTCACAGATTCTGCAAGCGGTTCACATATGTTTTCTTGCAACTGTGTATTATATATATATATATATATATAATTACAGATTGTATTCACAGCATAAACACTGGAGTGAAATGTCAAATTGAAAATGTATACAAATATATACATTTATGAATATCAGGATGAGAATTGTAATATCAAATTTGCTTGATTTGTGACTTTGTTTTAAATTTTTTTAAACCCCTAAAACCTGGCACTAACCATCTGTAACTGCCGTGTTGTGTGATCACAGGAGGTTTGAGCGTGCAGTCAAAGATTTTAAAGGGAGGATATCGGTGTGACCCTTGGGGGTCATGTACAGCTGAACAGGCTGTACCTTTTCCTGTTTGGAGCCATTTATCTTGTCCAGTGTTATCGGGGCACCGGCCGTGTCTGCGTCCTTTTTACTACACTTAAAAGGACTTAAAATAAAAATTTGACACTTAAACAAAAGTTTAGGGTTCCACCGCATCACATACAGTATAACAGCCTATGCCTGGATCCAGAGCAACCGAAAGCAGCTCTTCCTAAAACAAGGGTCAGATGTCACTGCCTTTGATGGATAGGTTCCCATTGGTGTCCCACGGGTTACGGAGGGGGAAGAGCCGGGCCCCGGTCTCCTTAGATCTCTCAGCAGAGAGCCGAACACAATGGAGGACAACCCTCATGGAGTCTCGCTAGTCCGTACGGGTGCATGTGGCATTTGCAGGAAGCCAAGACTACAGGGTGTGGGGCCGTGCTCTCTGCAAAGATCCAATTTCCACATTCTTCCCTTCTGCCACACCTAAGTCCTTAATTGTCTGGCCACAGACAAAGTATTTTGAGACCACACCATCGCAAGCCAGCTTTTTATTCGGGACCTGGATGTTTCATTTGGGCCAGAACCAGAGGTTTGGTCGAGATCGGTCAGGTTGCGTGCAGCCGTTCTCATGAGGAGGGAAAGAAAATGGGATTATTTGGGAATTCACAAAGAACGTTGCGTGGAAGACGTGTTCGGATTCATCTAATCCGCAAATTAACTAACTAAATAAATAGCATTTTCCACATTATCCTGACATTGATATCCATCTCAATGTCAAGTGGATTGTGTAAGATGGTATTTTCATATAAAATTCAAATCAATGCGTTGGTTATATCAGATAATAAGATTATAGACGCCGCATACACCTTGCATGAGAAAGCCTTGGTTGCTCAGCATTAGCAGCTTGCTTCCAATTTTTTTTTCCTTTCATGTCTTTTTTTCCCCGCACCGCTTGTTTCTGATCAATAAAAGTCTATTTTCTCCCACACAAGGTTTCCCATTCAATACATCTGCCAGGGGTTTTAAAAACATAGAAGCATGATCCATTTATTATTGGCTGTTACCATGATCTATCTTCCCAGATTCCTGCCATTGAGAATGAGTTTTGTTTATTTCCTTTATACGCCCTTTATTGACTGCCATTGGTGGATGGCCAATCAATCATACCCTGCAAGATGTGCAATTCGCCAGCGCACAAGCAGCCCACCCTCATCAACCAATGAGAGCGGGTTTTGCTATAGGGTTTTGTTGGTTTATTTGTCAATGATCACGTTTTACCAGTCTAGCTGCTTTATAATTCAGTCGAATGCATAATAAGGTATGTCTGACAGTACTATGAATAATGTGATTGAATATTTCATCAGGTATAATATGCTGACCCAAACGAACAGGTCAATACTTGTGTCAGAATGGCTGATTTGAATGAGAGTCAATAGTAAACAAATATGCTGTGTTGCTTTTGGGACCTCCTACGCTCTATATATCAGTAGGTTGTCTTTGTGATTGGCAAGTTTCAACATATTTCAATGACTCATTTTTGTGTAAAAACACTACTTTGCATTGATGTATTCAATGCTTTTTTTGTGAAATATATACATTAGACACCACAAGTATCCTGTATACAGAAGGTTGACTTAAGTACCTACATTCAGTACTAGGATTTGTAGTTGTAATGTTAGCATGCTAATAAGCAAGAGAAATAAGATATGATGGGCCAAATTTACTAAACAGGGCAAATTATCGTGAGTGCGAAATTCCAAAAAAAACGCTAATGGGAGTGGACAGTTCTGCACTTGATCCACTGACGACGCGCAAATTGAAGAACACAGACGCATCGGGATAATTTCCATAATGACCAACTCAATCTACCAGTTAGCATCTGGGTTAAGGTGTGCTTTTGGGCAGTAAATAATGGTGCAAACGCTAGTAAATTGACGAGCGCAAACCTTAGTAAATCACCTTTTAATGATTCATTTAAATACTCTCCTCCCATAAATTTTGCCTCTGAAAGGGAAATTCCCACAAATGCATATGCAATAAGATCAGCCGCAAAAATAACCGTCCACGCCTTTTAACCGCTAATTTATCATTGCGTGTCTTTAGTAAATCAGTAGTTTTTTAACGGCAAAAGAAATTTTGCATTGGTGCAAGCTGTTAATAAATCTGACTTCATTTTTTGTAACTTAGGCCGCTTGTCCACCAAAGCGTTTTTAGCCAGCTGAAAACGCCTAGCTCTGGGCGCTTGATAGCGTTTTGGCAGCGCAGCGTTTTTTCAGTTGAGACGCTTTGCTTGCTATGATACGGAATATCCACGGAAGTGTTAGTATCTCATTTCACAGATAGTTTGTTTCTGTATAGTTTCTATATAAAAATGTTGATACAGTATAAAGTATTTGTTCTGGCTCTTGTTTTATATTATTTTGTTCCGTTATTATGCTTGTTGTCATCGGTGTTGTATTTGTCCCGCCCCTCCTCCACTGTGATTGGACGGCTGGGTGAAAAGTGACAGTGATGATCGAACATTGAATTTTCTTCAACTCTCGGCGACAGGTAAAAACCGCTGAGTGCTCAGCGATTGAGCGTGAAATAGACGCTCAGCACCTTATTACGCTTATGGCGTTTTAAAAACGCAGCGCTCCCATTGAATTGGAAAAATACGCCAGCCACATGAAAAAATGCTTTGGTGGACACACAGCCTTATGCCTTTATGTCTCAGAATTTTAACTGTATTTTATGTTTCATAATCACCATTTCTTTCGATTGTGATTTTTTTTCCCTTGGAATTACAACTTTATTTTTTTTATAATTGTGACTTTATTTCTTTTAATTGTGACATATAATCTACTATTTAGAAGTCTGGAGTCATGTTCAGAAAACGTAAACCAGTTTAAGTTACAGTGAAGTGATTGAATTGAGTTGGTTGGACATAACTATTTTATATAGATTCTTCCTCAGTCAGTTGTGTTGTCACAACACAAGAATTTTGCATAGATTAAAAATAAACCCTTAATGTTAATGAAAACTAAAGCCCAAAGTATACTTCGGCCGTACAAGTCTGCGCACCGTTCGTTCGCGTGGCGTAATTTTCGTCATCAGGTGGGTTTGTGGACGTCCACACACCCTGTCCGCATGCAGCCTAATTTTTGAGGCCGCTAATCTGTGCTTATCCGCGCTTATCCGGTTGATTATACTTTGAAAGCTGTGTGCGCGAGACATGTCCGGATGCGGAAATTAAAGTGTACCCGGGCCTTAAGTTGTTTGTTTGGAACCACTGTCCATAATTGAATTGGATGAGTTATTTTAAAGTTTGAGTGTATGTGATTTTTGTTTTTTAAAGAAATTTATACTTTTATTCAGCAAGGATGCATTCAATTTATTAAAAGTCTGTCATTTTAAAGACAATAATGTTACAAAAGATGTGAATGCGGGTCACATTGTTGAATTAAAATCTTTTCTGTAGCTGGTTGTGTAATCCACTTGAAAGTAAATCTAAATCTGACATGTTGTCAATCTGACAAATTAAGCCCTGCATTCTCATTATGATTGCTTATATCTGAAAACTACATCTGAAATATAATAGTCCCCACTTCTTTCTTTCTGGTTTTGACGTCACTTGCTAATAGGTGTATTGATTCGATGAAAATATTCAGAAACGTGCATCTCCTGAATGTGCTTCCCAGAAGGTTCCTGGCGGTCAGCAGAAAGAATCGGGAGCGTTTTGTCCCTGTGATAAATGGAGCGCTCTGGCAGGTCACTTCTCCCCCCCCAACCCTCCCCGAACGCCACAATTTGTTCCCTACAGAGGGCGGGAGACGAATCTCTGCGGGTGACAGATTTATTGGTATCCACATGAGGCAAAACACCTCAAAGTCCCTGTAAAGGCCCCTGGACCACTGCGGAGAGAGATTGAACTCCCATTTATATCCAGTTGGATTCCAGTAAAATATTTCATGTTTCATCAGGGTCGCACTGAAGACCTGGAAGCCTGGATTTTGCGAGGAACAACATTTATTTTCGCACATTAGGGCAACGAGCACCTTTGAAGGGACTATTAAAATATTCACGCCACTGTAACATGTCAACAACATGTTTTTTCTTGGTGTGCAGAAATATATGTGGAGGATTTCTAGATGTCTGCAGGAGCTGGAAGTGATTTTTTATTGGCCACTAGTGCTCAAAACATGAATCAGGGGCCATTTTTTGTGAGTACGACGGCGCACTTTTGAGTTCACAGGTGTCCCGGCCGCAGAATCCACCTCGGAGAATGGCTCTAATTAACGGTGGTGCAGCTCTCTTGGACAGAAAGGACATGGGTGGTCCACCTCACGTTACCTCAATCTGTTCCCACCAGCCGTGCTGCTCCAAAAATATACAACGTTTTGGACCAGGTTACCCGAGTCTGCCAAGCATCTCCCTTTAAGCCCAATTTACATTCAGGACCCCTGAAATACTCCGTCCAAACTTCCGTCAAACCCAGACTTCTTTGAGGCGACCACATCTCAATCTGCTGTCAGGAATTGAATCTGAGGGTGGGGAAAATGTGATTGTTTTCTTCGTAGGCCCAAATTGAAGACGCATGTTTGATTCGGGAAACCTTCCAGATCTAGGCGAACGGGTCGGCTGCCAAACAGGAAGAAGAGCCTGTACAGAGAAGGAAGAAATAAGAGCAATCTTCAACGCAATGCTTTGCCCGCTTGAGCCAAAACAAATACAATCTCACGGACCTTAATGACATGATGTCAATAGTGCGGCTCTTCAGAATGAAGACTTGAGAACATGATACGCTTTACTTTAAATAAGCATTTGTGGTTTCTGTCAGAGCCAATTGGAAAATTACTATCTTTTGTTTACAAGTACATATTCCATGGCACGTAATGTTTAAAAAGAGATTCAAATCATTTAATCTGCTTGTAATGTATGTTATTAGGTGTTATAGTGAGTTAAACCGGTCTATTAAAGAAATGTGTTCAATACACTATACATTTTTTTAAAAATACAATCAACTTAAATTATACTAAACTGACCTAAATGAGCTGAATCTTGTATAACTTGAAAAAAAGTAGAAAATTGCTTAACTTATTTTGATGAGTTAAAGCAATGTAAAAACATGTTGTCATAACTTATTGATCATGTAATTTTTTACAGTATCGACAACACTTTTGGCATAATGCTGATTATTAACATTTCTTATTATCAATGTTGAAAACAGTTGTGCTGCTTAAGAAACACTGTAAAAAATTATATGATCAATAAATTATGACAACATATGTTTTTAGATTCAACTGATTTTTTTTTACGTCAGTTTAATGTAATTTAAGTTGACATTTTTTAAACATCCAAGTTGATTGTACTTAAAAAATTTAGGCAGAATTTTTTATTTTGTATACAGTGTATTGAACACATTATATTCCTTTAATAGACCAATTTAACTCACTATAACATCTAATAACATACATTACAAGCAGATTTAGTTATACAAGTTATACAAGACTCAACTCATTTTCAGTTTAACAAGTCAGTTTAATGTCATTTAAGTTGAAATGACTTAAACATCCAAGTTGATTGTACTTAAAATTAAAGACAGCAACTTTTTACAGTGAATCTTTTGTCACATTATAAATGTCTTCCGTGTCACTTGTAATGCATTATGGCTAATTAACAGTATCAATTTCTTTCGAGAAAAAAAAATCATATTGACCCCAAAGTTTTGAACGATATTAAGTCAAAATTATTGGAAATGAGTTGCAATTTCAAGAAACAAAAGTCGCAATTGAAAGAAATCGTAATTATGAGATATAAATGTACAATTACAAGAAATAAAGTTGAGAAAAATGATGAGATTTGAAGTCTCAACTGTTAAATATAGTCACAATTATGAGAATTAAAGTCGCAATTGAAAATAGGCTTAATAGCTTGTAACTCTCTTGCAGTCTTAAAACTACTGTAAAATATTGATTTTAACAGCTTTATAGCTCAAATAATGCACACATTTTAACAGTAGAATTAATGTAAGTGCTTTTATAAAATCATAACCTTCACATTTATGCTTTTAAATCCTCCAAAAATGGGTCCATTTCATTGTTCAACCTTGATTATTTATTTATTTTTCACCATTTTGTTGTTGTTGTTGTTGTTGTATTCAACATTGTGCCACAAATGCTGTTGATTGAGCTCAACTTGAACCCAGAATAGTCAACTATTATGTATCATATAGTTAACTTTTTGAAACCATTAGTAAAGTGAAAACTAAATTTTGGATTTCCCAATAGTGCATAAGCACATACGTTCATAACTTACAGCTGTTAACACCTCTAGTAATGAGCAAGGCTCTGCCTCGAGACAAACACAAGACATTATGATGTCTCTCAACATCTCCCCTGCGTCTCTGAGGTTTACAGTAAGCGCTATAATGCAAATCTCCCAGGGCTTTCCCATCTCAAAGAAGCTCCCAGCCAGAGACATGTTATTCTAATGGGTTAATGATCGGCTCTCAAGTTAGAGTGCCATTAAACGCAGGGCAAACTGTATCTCTTTCTGTCTAACACACAAGCACACACACACTCAGTCTACCCTGGGAAGAGCGTAGAGGGCTAATTGATGAAGATTCTTCCCTATCAAACCGGCCCACCATCATAAATGCCATTCCAGTGTGTCGCGCTGTTCAAACAGTGGTCCTGTGTTAATGGTTAGGTAGAAGTATTTGCTCTGCATTAGTCGGTACCTGAGCCGGCACAATAGTGACCCTTGATGATAGAGGAAGCAGACAAAAAGAGGATGACTAAATGGGTCTAAGTGCTACAGAAAGTCTTACCGCCGCTTGTCTCTCAGGAAAAGGTCAGCAAACATTTCAGCAGGTTAGACACCAATCATTCCTTGATGGCAAGATTGAGATTACGGCTTACTTTTGCTTTGATTAAGAAATATGATACAAGAAGATGTACAAGAAATAAATGCAATTTTATTTCACTAAATTCGCTCTAGACAAATACAATGTCTATTTTTAGCTAAATAGAGACTTTAAATTGATCAAACAAAACCTAGACTGGAGCATGAATGAAAATGTAATGGATTGGCAAATAAATAAAAATCAAATCAAATCTTTTTTTTATGGATGCAATAAATATTGTGTTCGGTGTTGAATGTAATGCTAATAAAACAGAATTAACTAAAAAACAGAATACAATGGAAGTCAGTAGGGTCAATTTTTGGAGGATTTAAAAGCAGAAATATGAAGCTTATAATTCTATTCTATTCTAAAATTTACATTAAGTCTTCTGTGAAAACTTTTGTATTATTATTATTACAATTGTTTTAGGGTTTACATTGTTACATTGTAATTGTCAGGTAAAACTGGTTATAACTTTACACAGAAAAGATTAGAAATGTTATACATTTTTGATCATCATGTTAACGCTCATATTGTTTATGTCTTGTGGCTATTGAAACGGTGAGTATTTATTTACAAATTGGCCCCATTCACTTCCAGATTTTTGCTTTTGTAAGTTGTGAATATGAAGAAATATAAGCAATCACATTTTCAGCACATAAAATCTAAATAAATTTTGATTGGACACATGGCTACCACAAAGTTTTTCAATCTTGCACAGTGTGAGCTGTAAAAAAAAAAAAGTTAAAATATTATTAAATGTGGAAATTAATAACTAAAATGTTATTTAATCAAATTTAAGTGCCAATTGCTTCCTTCCACTAGAAGATTCCGCTTGAATCCACAGCCGGAACTATCCATATTATAAACTCTTTTAAAAGCAGTTTCTATGTGCCTTAATAGATTCTCAATGCAATCAACATGAAGTGCTAACGAGGAGCCAAATAATGCACAAATGCGTGTTGCATCCAACTCCTGATGCCTCATAAGAGGGCACGTCTTGCCACCTTCCCTGCCTGATATATTGATCCTGGGCTGTTATGTGCAATTAGCTTTTATTAGACCTTACAGTTGACACAAGCAGATATCATTGAAAATGACAGAATGGATTTACAATATTGGCAGGGTGATAATTGCCCTTCTAGGGCTGCGCAAGTCCTTGGGAGGCAACAAAAAAGGAATATCTTAATGTTTCCCTGATGTGAATGGAGGAGACTTAAGAGGCTTCTAGTAGCTTCCTATCAGTTCTGAGTCATTAGCGGAGTGCTGGATCGGGCTATTGTATGGCTGTGAGATGAGGCTTTCGTGCTCCGTCGGCTCAGGTTTTCCGTTCTGCTCTGCTAGGCGAGGGGTGGGTGTACGGAGGGCTATTGCCCTGCGCAGGGGTCAGGTAGAGGCGACGGGGCGGCCTGTCAGAGGAGCTCATTCAGCTATGATTTAAAACAAACATGGTGGTGTTCGGCAAATTGAAAAGGATTTGGCCTGTTGAGTTTGAGGGCTTATTACAAATAAATAACTGTTAAAAGCTTTATTTATTTAAATTTATTTTTTGAATATATATATATATATATATATATATATATATATATATATATATATATATATATATAATTTTATATTTAAACAATGCTATTTGCATGAATATTTATCTATTGTATTTTTGCAACTTTGAAAAGTTCAAAATATGTATATTTTTATATTTAATATTATTACAAAACAATATTATGAATATATTTCATATATTTAAAACAGCAAAAATTATTTTTTTCACTAAAATGTTATTCATCAAATTCATTAAGCTCAAGCGCAACTGCGAAATGTGAGCCGGATTCAAACCTATATTTCCCACATGAGCACCAAAGCTCAATGTGTCAGCTCAAAATGCCTTCAAATGTTAAAGTTATTAAAATATTCAGCATTTCAAATGTAAACCACAAACGAAACATAAATACAGCCTACATAAATATGAAAAAAAAAACTAAGATAAAATAAGCTGACTGGTCAATGGCCAGCGAATTACATAATACATTTTCTTTTTATTTTGCACAGTGTGAGCTACAGTAAAAGAAAAGTTAAAGATATGTATATTTTTAAATATAATATTATTACAAAGTATAATATTATGAATATATTTCATATATTTAAAAAAGCAAAAACAATTATTTTCACTAAAATGTTATTTTATTCATCAAATTCACTAAGCTCAAACGCAACTGCGAAATGTGAGCCGGATTCGAACCTAGATTTCCCACATGAGCACCGTGTGTCAGCTCAAAATGCCTCAAATGTAAAAATTAATACAATATTTGCTGTCAAATGTAATTTTTGCTTGCATTCTCATCCTCACTGTGATACAATACTCATCGCCCCCTTTCGACATTCCAAGCATTTTTTTTTTCATATTTACAGCCATAATGTTTGACAATGTTTGAACATTTAAGACATTAAGCTATGATTTAAAACAAACATGGCCGTTTTCAGCAAATTGAAAAGGATTTCGCCTGTTAAGTTAGATTTTTTTATTACATTTTTTAAATAAAACTTTGATTTCATTTAAAATTTGTGTATATATACACACACATCTGTTTTATTTTTCACTTTTATTAAAAAAAATAGTAGAGAGAGGACTAAAAATAATGGGGGGAACTTAACTGGAAATGTGAGCCCGATTCGAACCTGAATTTCCCACATGAGCACCAAAGCTCAATGTGTCAGCACAAGTGTTAAAACATTCAAAATATACCTCATCCATTTACTATTGAGCATGATACAATCCTCATAATCCGCTTTCGACGTTCCAAACACACGCGTTTATATATGCAACCATAATGTTGTACAATTGAGACATCTTTCAATTCTGATTCAACTCTAGGATCAAACACGATTTCCCATGTTGTCGTTTAGAAAGTGTCAAACTGTGTTTTGTTTGCCTCTCATGTGCTTTGTTTTGGTTTTCGTGGCGTCCACAAACACCTGACAGAACCGCGAGTACTATTGTTCCACGAAGCTCTTGAAAATAGAAGCATATAGGAAGCAATGAACAATGACTGTTGCTTGACCCGCTAATGGATCTAGCAGCTTGGTTTCTCTTTTTTTCTCGTCTTCTGCCAGAGAAGACAAGGAGAAAACCGAAGAAAACATATGGGGTTTAATTAAACACGGACAGGACAGATCCGATAGGACAGGAGTTGACATTCCTTTCACTGGGAACATGCGTGCCGCGGCCGTCATGCTGCAGGGGTACAGTGCAGGAATGCTAATGCAAACACGTCGTAGGTAGAAACACGAAACAAACACGATAAGCGGACTGTATGACTCAGAAATGCTGTGGCACACATCCCAGCCCTTTCCCAGGCTCCGGGTGCTGTTTACTCTCCCAACAATGCCCGACAACACTTGCTCTCAGTCTGGACTCTCATTTCGGTCATCCCCATGTTCTTACTGTTCATTGATGACAGCCACAGAAGGTCAACAAACCACACACACACACACTCGTTTCACTCATCTAACACTACACAAAACAAAGCGTTAGCACTGTCACAGCCAGGAAATGTCTACTGAATCCGAACATCCCACGCCCTTTGGCTTTTTTTCCATCATGTCCATGTAGGTGCTTTTCAACGGCTTTGAAGCGGAAGCGTGAGAACAGCTTATTGCATTTTAAGCTTCAAATGTCAACATTATATCACACATAAGGTTTTCAGATAATTGCACACAGATTATTTTGAGAACTACATTTGGATTGGATAAAGCAGCGCATCAAGTAATAATCCGTCAGTTGCTGAGCTTTGTTGTCATGCACAATGGAAGACATAGAAATACAAGTGGGAGAGCAGAAGGAAATAGTTTAAATTAATTAAACCATTATCTTGGTGGATTTGCACATTTCTGCTCTGATTTCAGGTGATATGTCGAATTTTAAACAGGGTGTTTTAATAGAACTCTGATTGGTCGCTGAAAGCAAGTTAAAATTAGCCAAAAAATGTGAAACAAATATGGAAGGTATTTTTTTAAACATTTTGAATGGTAGTTTGGGTGCAGATTCTGTGTGACCTCAGCACGTATCCAGTGATATTGCCGCAGATTTTTATCAGAAAAAGAAATGCGTCCCACCTCATTTTTACTGAATTATACCACATAATTTTGGATGATGATTTAAATAGTACAACAAAATTGAAACTACAGTCATAAAAATATAAGGTACCATAAGGCAGTGCTAGATGCCACAGTGACCAATGTGACAAATAATTACAATAATTTCATATATATATATATATATATATATATATATATATATATATATATATAGTTTCATTAAATTCATTATTTAAATTAATTATTTTGTATAAAATATATATTAATATACATACTAATGTTTGTATAGTAGTGTATATACATACAATAAATATAATAATTTTATATAAATAATTTATATTTACATTATATATGACTTAAGTAGGTTATTTTATTTATAATATACACTATATTGCCAAAAGTATTGGGACACCCCTCCAAATCACTGAATTCAGGTGTTCCAGTCACTTCCATGGCCACAGGAGTATAAAAGCACCTAGGCATGCAGACTGCTTACCTCACCCTCAGGAGCTCAGTGAATTCAAGCGTGGTATCGTGATAGGTTGCTACCTGTGCAACCAATTCGTGAAATTTCCTCACTACTAAATATTCTACGGTCAACTGTTAGTGGTATTATAACAAAGTGGAAGCAATTGGGAACAACAGCAACTCCAGGCCATATAAAATCACAGAGTGGGGTCAGCACATGCTGAGGCGCACAGTGTGTAGAAGTCGCCAACTTTCTACAGATTCAATAGCTACAGACCTCCAAACTTCGTGTGGCCTTCAGATTAGCTCAAGAACAGTGTGTAGAGAGCTTCATGGAATGGGTTTCCATGGCCGAGCAGCTGCATCCAAGCCTTACATCACCAAGTGCAATGCAAAGCGTTGGATGCAGCGGTGTAAAGCACGCCGCTACTCTAGAGCAGTGGAGACGTGTTCTCTGGAGTGCTGGGTTTGTCTGGGTTTGGTGGTTGCCAGTAGAACGGTTCTTGCCTGACTGCATTGTGCCAAGTGTAAAGTTTGGTCGAGGGGGGATTATGGTGTGGGGTTGTTTTTTAGGGGTGTGTCTTAATGCATCAGCAGACTAAGACATACCAATAGAACACCTTTGGGATGAATTAGAGCGGAGACTGCGAGTCAGGCCTTCTCGTCCAACATCAGTGCCTGACCTCACAAATGCGCTTCTAGAAGAGTGGTAAAAAATTCCCATAAACACACTCCTAAACCTTGTGGAAAGCCTTCCCAGAAGAGTTGAAGCTGTTATAGCTGCAAAGGGTGGGCCAATCCATATTAAACCCTACGGATTAAGAATGGGATGTCATTAAGTTCATGTGCATGTAAAGTTAGGCATCCAAAACTTTTGGCAATATAGTGTACATATAGTAGTATATATAGTACCAGACGACCTGGGTCTACAGCAGCACCTGGACCTGCTGGAGAACTACTGCCAGAACTGGGCCCTGGCTGTGAACTTCACAAAGACCAACATTATGGTCTTTCAGAAAAAGCCCAGATGTCAGGAACACAGACACCAGTTCAGTCTAGGCAGCACCGCCCTAGAGCACACGATGCAGTACACTTACCTCGGCCTGGTCATCACTGCATCGGGGAGTTTCAGTACGGCAGTGAATGCTCTCAAAGACAAAGTTCGAAGAGCTCTATATGCCATTAAGAAAAAATTCCAAACCATTGAATTACCGATTCCAATCTGGTGTAAAATCTTTGATAGTGTGATTCAGCCCATAGCGCTGTATGGAAGTGAGGTTTGGGGTCCACTCAGTGATCAGAGCTACACTAGATGGGACACACAGAATTCTGCAAAATGATTCTAAAACTAATTTTAGAAATAATTCTGCATGTAGGGCAGAATAAGGCCGATTCCCATTGATTATAAATATGCAAAAAAGATCCCTCAAATTCTGGATGCACCTAAAATCAAGTCCTACAGAATTGCTACATTTTAAAGCTTTACAAACCCAAGAACTGAACCCCGAAAAAGGTCCCCTCAGTCAGCTGGTTCTGAGACTTACTAATCCGACTAACACTAACCCGTCTCAGACCAGCACTGCTTCTCACACAAACATCAAAATAAACCAAATTATCAAACAATCTGAAAATACATATCTGGAACACTGGGATCAGGAAACTAAAACACAAAGTAAATTACAATTCTATCGAACTCTAAAGTCAAATTATGAATTGGAAGAATATCTCCAGTGTCAGAGACACAAAGCAGAGACGGATCCTGACCAAGTACAGGCTCAGTGAGCACAGTCTGGCCATCGAGACCGGCAGACACAGAAAGAGCTGGTTACCCAGAGAGCAAAGGGTGTGTGTTCACTGCAGCACAGGAGAGATCGAGACAGAGACGCACTTCCTCCTTCATTGTCACAAATACATTTCCATTAGAGACCTCTACTTAAACAAATTCAATACATTAATAAATAACTTTACAGCTATGACTGAAGTTGAACAAATAAAGATAATTTTAGGAGAGGGACAGACAGCAGCACTGGCTGCGAGATACGTGTGTGTGTCCCACAGCCTGAGAGACAGCAGGTGAAGATGTGTGTGTAATGTGTGTATTATGTCTGACATCAGTGTGTTTCCCTACTGTCCACCACAGTGACCTTCAGTATGTGTGAGTGTGTATATATGTTAAAACACTGTGGTATCAAATGTTCAAATGTTCTAATTTGTTACACTGTTTATTTAATTTAAGTTATGCTGTAATATTTAATGTTTAATGTAATGTTGGTAATAATTCTATTATTTTGATGTTTATTATTATTATTATTTATGTTCATATATGTATTATTTATGTGTGTGTGTGTGTACACATTTAAAGGGATAGTTCACCCAAAAATGAAAATTGTGTCATAATTTACATATAATTTACATATATTGTGTCATAATTTACATATAATATATATATAATTTGCATTTATATTATATATGACTTTTATATATAATATACATTAATATGCAGATAGTAGTATACAGCATGCCTAAAATATAGTAATATATTTAAACATATTTAATGCGTCTGAATACATATATATTACGGCAGTTAGATTAGGTAGAAGAATAAAAAATTTTGCAAGTCACCACATAATTTTAGCAGATATAAACATGTCTCACGGCATGTACACGGCTTGAATAGATTACTGAGCATGTCTGGCAGTGCAAGATC